>CM037862.1:38813264-39535496 GCA_021292105.1 Anadara kagoshimensis
TATTCTTGACTGGGACATAAAACCCCATTTAATCAATCAATTACTGTAAGCCGTCTATGACAAAATGGCCCTTGTGGCTCTTACCGGTATATTATAATAGTAAAGCAAAATGATATCAATGAAATCAATATTGAAGGAATTTCTAAAATTATGTGTCTAAGTTTAACATGAAAATTACCAGTACATTACAACTTAGGTATATAAACCTGGATTTATTAAAGTTACCGATGTCAAATATTCAAATTTTCATACACCCTTCTGAAGTCAGGAGTGAAATTGGTTTTGGTTTTGGTTTTGGTGTTAGCTCAAATAATTTAAATATTTAATGCATGGTTATGAGGAAGCCATCATCAACACATTAATCTCACTTAGGCTCTCAGACCCGACAAGAGGATATACTCAGAATCCAAGAGGATATACCCTAAGTCTATAACAAGTATTAAAGACTCCTATTTCTCATCTGGTTTTCCTCAGTCACTGGAATATAGACTACCAGGTACCTAATAATTCTATAACAAGTAGTTAAGAACTTAAGACCCCCTATCCCTAATTTCCTCCTCCTCAGCTACTAGTGCCTGACTCTCAGACTGTCTCGTCTGAATCCTGTCAGGGGTAGAATGTAAATAAATCCCATATACCCCAGAACTGGTAATCAGATTATTTCAACAGTAACAAGGTAACCTTTAAAGTAAGAGTTACTTCCCTTGCACTATTAAAATACCCAGTATCCATGCAAGCTGATTTTTATGTAAAACAAACTTTTTCAATTTACGGGTAATTTATTTGCAATGGATTTTGATTTATTTTGCATCTTCTTTTTACTTTTAAGGATTCAAAATTAAAAAAAAACCCAATAAAACACTAAAAATTCCTAATTAAGAGTTAATTTACACTCATTTCTTTCTTGGAAAACTAAAGCATACTACATGTAGTATATTTTTCTACATTTGCATTTCTAATCAATTAGCTGAGTACCATACTGTGAATATTTCCTAATTTTCTTAACATCATTAAGATGTTGGTCAGTTTTTGTTTTCACTGTGACCAAATCCATTAAATTTCTTTCATATTTGAATAATAAACTGGTGCCTGTTTTACATGTATTGAGTACCATTAAATTGAGGTAAAAGATAAATTCTTGATCAATTTTTTTTAAG
Source organism: Anadara kagoshimensis (assembly GCA_021292105.1). Lineage (NCBI taxonomy): Eukaryota > Metazoa > Mollusca > Bivalvia > Arcoida > Arcidae > Anadara > Anadara kagoshimensis. The sequence goes on from CM037862.1 coordinate 38,814,422, forward strand.
TTGAAAAATACAGAATGTACTGCAATTTAGAAACAATTTGGAAATACCAAAATAACATAAACAGACAAGGCCACCACTTCAAGTGTTTATGGTAAAAATTTAAGGCATTCACTGCCATTCATAACTTATTATACATGTTAAAAATGATCATATGATTCAATGCTGAAAATCTTCACAAAATTTACATTTTTGAAAACCTCATTCTGCTAAAGGTTTGTGTTTTTAGCTAAAATAATGTTTTCAAATGTATCTTAAAAATATATCCCCCCCCCCCGATATTTAAAAAAAATTAACATGTATTTTCTCTTTGGATTTCTAATAAAATTTAGTATTGTTTTTAAAAAATATTGACCAAAGCGTTAGTGTGGCAGTGTTTGCATAAAACTGAGTGCAAGGAATTCCTGATTATAGTTTAGTTTCTGATATTTGGTAATTTGGCATTCAAATACTCAAATAATCTAATATAGTACAGTGATTACGGCAGTAACGGATCATTAGTGCAATATTCACTGCTCTCCGAAAAAAAACATCACCGCCGATTGTAATTTTTGGTACTATCAATTGACATTCCCCCACTCTTTCAATTTATCACTAGATAATAAAAATCGTCCGACTATAAGTATGGACAATCCACGCGTTTTGTATCCTATGTATTTAGGTCAGTAACGAATCAATTTGTGAGTAGCGGATCACGCCACCTAGTGTCAAGAAAACGATAGGGGATCAACTCAAAACATGATTAATTTGAGTTTCCATCATTCAATTGCAACAATTTCAAATCATGAAACAATATAAAAGAATTTTAGTGGTAATATCAACAAATAAATAACAAAAAAACAAATCATCACAAGGTTTCTGATATGAATGTAAAAATGAATTAAGTCAATAAACATTATCTTGAATACTGAAATATAAAAGCAAAGAATATTGAAGAAAATAAAGTAAAATTGTACCTTATAAGTTATAAATATTATGACATACTGTTGTCCATGAAAATTTTACTCTGGCAAGAACAGTATGTACATACAATGATACATATTGGAAGTATACAGCAGCTGATCCGTTATTGCCGTACTTGCACCCTTCGGAAAACGGGTTTATTTTTTATTGTCAAAATCTGTAACGCTCAATAAAAGTTTATGTCGTGAAAGAAGACATATTAACGTTTGTAAATGGCTTTTGCAATTATTTCAAATTACCTTTGAAAGTATTGAACACGTTCTCCAAATCGAAAGTAAGTGTTTGGAAAACACATCCGTGTCGTTGAGACGCCTATGGCATTCGCATTAAAAAGTCGAGAATTGACGTATTGGGACGTTTATCAAAATAGATTATACGTAGAATGAAGTAAAATTATCCGCTTTACAGAAATATATCAGAGTTTTATTGGTTTCTCGTAATGATAGGGTAAAAATTAACTTTATTTCAAAACACGATCCGTTACTGACTAAGATCCGCTACTGCCGTAATCACTGTAAGACCTCCCACTAAATACCAATAATTAGGTCACTTGAAATGGACACATTTTATCTTTAATAGAATATTTAATGACCTCATATTATTTATAATAATACTGAATGCTTTAATCCTATCCTGGTCACTTAGGGAAGATACAAATATATACTCTCTCAAATAAATACTGGGATGGTCAGTCAGTCGGTCAGTCATTCAATTTAGGACAATAATGACCAACAATTTTAAGATTCTATAACATAAAATTTGATTATCTTTGATATATTTGGAATGCACTTGTACAGAACAGCTGACAATTGACCCAGTTTTAAGTAAACAGCAATGTTTGTGGATCTGATCTAAACAGCCCTGAGTTATGTCATACTTCGAACAGTTAAATCACACCTATAGTGTGTCAAGTTTGACCTGGTCATTTGACCTTTAATTTGAATATTAGATTGGGCTAATAGATTGTGTGATTTAGGTAAGACATCATGTTTCGTGACCATAAACACCCGGTACCAAGTATTACTATCATCTATCCTTATATAGCCACTAAATTACACAATGGATATGTTTGTTTGAATATTTCTAATAAAAGGTCAAACTGTCAGTTCAAAATTGATGCACTATACCTTAGTTATGGCACTTTATTTCTCCCCTAACATCAATATTTAAACAGTTCAATGTCCTGCTTATTGTACAGTCAACTACAAGTACTATTGCTATTGCTATATACAGGTATGTGTTACCTGACATGTTAACGAGGAAGTCCAAAATTACAAGTAAAACTGAAAAATAAGTGTACAGTAAAAAACCAATTAGATGTGCTGACATCATTTGTTTGGTCAATTTTCAGATTTCTGAAGGGTTTTGGAAGACCAGAGAAATAGATATTTGGTCGCCAATACAAAGCATTGATAAGCTGGGTGGCAAAGTTATTAAAGGCTTTATAACCTCTGAGAGAGAGATAGAGAGAGAGAGAGAGGAGAGGGAGAGAGATTATTTCACTGATATATACCAGTATACTGTAACTATCACCATATCACCAGATAATGGGTAGAAATGCACATGTAGTGATTGAAATGAAAGTTGCAGGCTCCTTCGGAAGAGACCTTAAAAACTGATGTCCCATGTCACAGTAGGCATGATACACTAAAGAACCCTTCTTGCACACTGCCCTGAATATACTGCAAAGGTAAAAATTTCTGCAGTTGGTGATGTCTTGATATTAGTAAATTTCACTGGAATATTCTTTTTGACTTGGACATAAAACTCCAATGAATGAATGAATGAATGAATGAATTGAATGAACAAACGAACGAACGAACGAACGAACGAATGAACAAATGAATGAATGAATCCATCTTTGGAAAAACTTTAGTGTAAAAATAAATTGTCAGTTTGCTTACTAAACATTTTCAGTATTTCAGAACTGATCGCTTTGATATAAATAATCTTGACATGGGCATAGAAAAATGACATTCAACCAACCAATCTCTGAAGATAAGAAAACAAAAATATTTTTCCACATTAGTGTTCTTTAAAACGGAGACAATAAAATAATGTAAAGCTGTTCAAAAATTTTAATAGATTTAATGATATAACATAAAATCTTGAGAGTAGATCTTCCGAGAGATCTTCCGTAAACTTGTTTGTATGAAGTATCATATATGACATAATGATGGCTGATAGATAAGCGTTTTATTGCCTAAATAAAATTTTATTCTCAATCTCAATAGGCTCTTGACAAACTCATCCAGATATGAAAATGTTTATATAAATGAAATAAAGATTTTGAAAACTTAAAGCAAAACAACATTAATTTGTTTATATATTTTCAAGTTACACCTCATAATATCATCTGAAATTTCAAGAACCATATTTACATTCAGGTTAAGAAAATTAATGTCTTCTTGATCGTGTAAAGGTCACCTCTATATAAGGGACACCTGCTTATAAAGACTAGTAGAATTGTATCCCAATTGCTCTTCATTTGGTGACCTCTATATAAGGGCCACCTGCTTATAAAGGCCAGTTGAATTGTATCCCAACTGCTCTTCATATGGCCACCTCTATATAAGGGACACCTGCTTATAAAGACCAGTTGAATTGTATCCCACTTGCTCTTCATATGGCCACCTCTATATAAGGGACACCTGCTTATAAAGACCAGTTGAATTGTATCCCAATTGCTCTTCATATGGCAACCTCTATATAAGGGACACCTGCTTATAAAGACCAGTTGAATTGTATCCCAATTGCTCCTCATATGGCCACCTCTATATAAGGGACACCTGCTTATAAAGACCAGTTGAATTGAATCCCAATTGTTCTTCATATGGCCACCTCTATATAAGGGACACCTGCTTATAAAGACCAGTAGAATTTTATCCCAAAGGTTCATTATTCATCTTATTTGAACCTGTATATAAATCCACCTGCCCATACCCGCCACTTTTACTGGTTCCCTTGGGTGGCCTTTATAGACAGTTTTGACTGTGTTGGAATTTTATGCCTTGGTCAAGATTTTTTCTACTGAAGTACAGTGTAGTTCGTTCTGGAATTGTGGAGGAAACATGAGTGCCTTGAGAAAAGCACTGACTGACCTTTGGTACACAAACTGAAAAACTTTTGTCACATTGAGGATCCATACTTTGAATCAGGTTATGATATGCAACCTGGTGCTTTAGACCACTTGGCAATTAAACAAAGTCTGTTAATGAAGAGGAAATATTACAAAGTGTTTGTCAAATTTGTACGTAGTTTTGCCAATTTTTTTTTTTTTCTCGAATTGAGGCTACTGGTAATCTGTGGTACCAATGATAATGATTTTACTAATGATTATGGTACTGGTATGCCAAATTGTTCTTTGAAAATTCATGTGTGTAAATGGCAGGTGAGTTTTAAAAGGGACAAAATTCTTTTTTAAAAGCAGCTAGGGTTTGGTAAAAATTCAACAAATCACAAATGTCACATTTTTATTTCTTTTTAAATCTATTATCTGGAGGGAATTTAAGGTATGGCAGCAGGTTTAAAGAATTTTGTATACCCAGTATTTCTAAAGAAAACAATGTAAAAAGTTAATTTAAAACCCATCCATTCATCAATCAAATTATCATGGAAGAAGGAAACATGGACATGACAGGTTTAAATGTCCTTAATCACTGTAATGTGTGCCAAGGCTGAGTAATCATACACTCATAAATCAGCCACTGGTCAAAACTGACCAACAGATGTATAAATAATTATCAATGACCACTTCACAACTTTCACTTCCTAATCTTTTGTAAGGCTGGTAGATGAGATGAAACTGGCCTGGGTAATAAGTCTAATTTAAGTCCAAACTATACAAAATTTCTAATTTTCCATCCTACATTGAAAGTCAAATGAAAATGGGTAATTTAAGTCAGAACTAAACAAAATTTCTAATTTTCTATCCCACTTTGAAAGTCAAAAGAAAACGGTTCAATTTCTCCTTTGATATGTTTACAATTAAACAGTAAAAGTTGCTATCTCTTTGGGATCTTTTCATCAATGGGATGGACTTTAGATAGTTCATGACCTTTTTATAATAACATTGAGTATGTGTTAGTTGGTGGTCAAGTTAGTCAGAGTAGATAATAAAAGACAATTTCTCTGTAAGAGGAATCTATTTCACCAATTTAAAATTAGACAATTAAGGGGAAAATAAATTATTTAAAAACCCAAACCCAAAACTTAAAAAATATCTATTTTATCCCTCTGGTTATGATATTGTTTACAAAAGAATCAGATGAAACAATAAAGGGAAAATTAAATTATTTGCAAAAAAAAACAGTAACTTCAAAATTTATATATTTATTTATCCCTCTTTTGATAAAACTTTTACACCCATCCTTCTGGTTTTACAAAGAAACCACCCATTTTTTAGAAATCCAACTTTGAAATATAATAAAAACATAATGTTTTTTTTAACTAAAATTATATAAGAAATTCAAAATTATATATTTTATCAATCTAATTCTGATAATGTTCCCACCCAAGGGCCCTCTGGTTTGACATGCAAACCATATAAATTCTAGAAATCTAACATAAAGACAATTTTTTACTCTAAAATGATATATTTTAATCTAATTCTGATAATTTATGCCACCCACCAACTCTGGTTTGGCATGCAAACCACAAAAATTCTAAAATTTTAACTTTGAAAAAAGAAAAAAGAAAAACAGATTTGGTCCTTTTTAAAAAATAAGTAATTTTAAAGTGGGAAGTTATATTTTGGGGAACCCTTTATTTACAGGTACTGTTAAAAATGACCTGTGGGTGTTGTTAGACCTTGATTTATTTAATTGGGCTGGATGTCAATTTACCAGTACATATTATCACCTTGGCTATAATTGAGGGACTACTTCATCCATGCCATTCTGGACCCTGGGGGATTTTCACTGGACATACATCTGTGATCACAGCATGAAATCAAATTACTGACCAGCCGAATTGTAAAATTATAAGCTTCTAACATTTATAAAGTTCTGACTTATTTAATGGGCCTAAGATCCTAAAAAATAAATATTAAAATATAGGTTACTGTAGGTGGTCATGAGACATTCTTGAATAAGAGATCACTATGGTAGCTCAGTGGTAGAGTGGTCACTTCCTATGTGGGGGGCCTTGGGTTCAAACCCTGTTGAAGGTCTGATCAAGACTTTGAAATGGGTAAAGACTGTTCTTTTGCTAAGCACATTGCATTTAGAAATGAGTCACATGGTCCTTTGGAAGAGATTTAAGAAACCAATGCTATATTTTTTTGGTTAAAGTCTCTTTCAATTTATCCTCAAACTCCTTTATATTGCCAAAATTTGTCTGAAGAAATGGACCCATTTTCAATACTATTAACAGCCAATTAGGAGACTGTAGTAACATTTTACCGATTTGATCTTCTGTCTATTTTATATTTTTAAAGAGTGAAAATAGTATACAGTAAAACATGAATATAATGAACACACTTATACCAAATACATAGATAAATTACAAATAATATGAAAGAACTCAACAATCAACAGACTGCAAGTGGATGTTTTATTTTGATCGACTAGTTTCACCGGTGAAGTCCCGGCGTCATCAGGATCAAATACATGGATAGTACAAAGTCAAATATTGGGCCCGACTGCTTCTCGATATAAGTATAACAAAGTCACTTTATAAGGAAGTTATAAATAGAGTCCCCGGTGCTTCATTATAAACATGTTTTACTGTAAAAATGTAACCCATTTCCAATACACTGAATGGTCCTAAAAGAGGTCATGGTTACATTTAAAAGATTTTCTTTGCTTTTCTGTCTATCACCTAACCTCTATTTCTTATGAACCATTTGGAAGGTGAGAATGCAGATCTCTCTCCTATTAACATATGTATATACAGGTGTGAAAGAAGCATGCATTGATTAGTGGATGATGGTCATTAAGATTCAGTGGTCAATTATTTATGTTAACACATGGACATTGACCAGTACTAGCCAGTGGATATTGATCCTCATGTTTTGTTGTTTAAATAACACAATTGTCCAGAATTATATATGGAAGATCTAATCATGGAACCAATGAATACATTAATATGTAAGGATACAAACAACCCCAATACATGCAAACAACCCGGGATGGCAGAATTATTTATGGCAGATCTGTGTATATTGTAACCAGGGTAAATGACCATCCAGCATCTACCAACAAATATGGGGGGAATATAGGAAAAGCATACACTGATGGCATAACTGTTTGTTTTGTTGGTTATTTATTTATTTTTTGGGGTGGGTGGGGGGTGGGTTTGGGTTTCCATGAATGCCTTGTCTGTTGGCATTTCTAGTGCCATTATGACTCATGTAAATATTCCTGGCAAAATGTTTGAATAATTCACTGAAAAGAGTTAACAGGTGTATCAGGGGTGGGGGTGGGGGAGTGGGGTGTCCTCTGCGGCCAAGTGGTCTAAAGTGCACACTTATGGATCACATCACTGCATAAGTTCAAATCCCACTCAGGACAGAAAGTGAAAGCGCTTGCCAGTTGGTAGGTTTCTTCTGATATTCCAGTTTCCTCCACCATCCCATAACTGAATGCTTCGATATAAGTGAAAGAATCTTGACTGGGATGTAAAACTTCATTGCTCTACTGTCTACTATTATTCCTTTTAAGCTGGGGACATCTGAATGTAATCTATCAAGGTTAAACACGTGTTTATAATTATAAACATTTAGAGGTTAAAATATGGAATGTCCAATAATGTATTCAAGTACATGTATACATGTATGTAGATCTTGTTATGATTCAATGGTCAATATGACTCATATATTTATAATGACCACTAGTGGCTTGACCGCATTTACTCCTGTAGGATCGAGTTTGGAACTGGTCAATTTTTAATTTTTGTGAACAAAGTGTTCATAATTTTACTTACATTTTTCAGCTTAGGCATGAAAAACATTGTTCAAGAAAAAATAATGAGGCATGGTGTTCAAAGTATATTTATTTGAGTTGACCAATGAGTATGAGTGTTTAACATCCCAGTCAAGAATATTTGACTTATATCGAAATGTCACCATAGGCAAAGATGCAAAAATTTTGCCTGTGCGTTGCGCTGATGACATTATACAGCAGGGTTCTTTAGCATTCCAAGCCTACCGTGACATAGTACCTCGTTTATTTTAAGTTCCCATCTGAAAGAACTGTGCATTTCATTTAGTAATGCCGAGTGCTTGGTGAAAGAACAGTCACTACCCACTGAACACTCTACCAACTGAGCTACCACAGTGGGTACATGTACACAAGTTTGGCAAGTTGCCATAGTTACATACTATGTACAGTCATTATTTTTTTCCAACAAGTTTTACAATGGTGACAGTTTGGTGAGTTTGAATTTACCCCAATTCAAGATCTCTGAAAAAGTGGGGGCGGGGCATCAAGACAGTAAAATTTCAGAATTTTACGTACTGACCCGAATTTTTGACATTTTTGTTTGGTATAATTTCTTGGTTTATTTTTGTAGTTTTCAACATTACTAGTGTTTCATAAGAGAAAATTTCAGAATTTTAACATTTTTCCCCTATTTTTTGAAAATTTTTGAAAGATCCTCTACAACTTTGGTAGGACTTCCTTTTGAAACACCCTACCACCCCATTACATTCCACGCAAATTAATTGAATTTTTTTTTCTTTTTCACAGAAATATTCCAAATGGCTTGATTTTATTATGTCAAAGGATGTTTCAGTAAAAACTATCATTTTAGTGTGGGTGTGTATGGGGGGTGGGTGGGGGTGGTGGGGTGGTGGTGGGGTTGGATTACAAATGGAAGTCCTTGTCTAAATTTTAGGTTATACTATAGCTTTCTTGTGTAAACATGGTGATTAGCCATTAAATTTTCAGTACCCCAATTATAATTAATGAATGGATTACTCATTGAAGTAAACAAGTGCATGTTCTAAGGAGCTAACTAAGCTCTCTTTACTACCTGTTTGGTTAAGTTTTCCCTTGATATATGTATACCAAGAGTTCATCAACCTGATCAAAATGAAAATATTTTCTTAAACTTTTATTCCATTTACAGGCCAACAATATTAACCTGTCTGTTTGACCTTTAATTTAAATATTTATTACGACCAGTATGTTTTAATTTAGGAAATGCACATGTTTTTTCTGTCTCTATAAGACACTAAGCACGAAACTGTCCGTGTATGATCTGCGAATCGTAATACCACCTTTGAAATGGGTGGATTCTCCTATATGAATATTCTTATTTAAGTTCAAAAGGACAGGTTAATGATGTTTGCCTATACTAAAAATCTTTGTTTTGTTTTGTCTCTCCCGTGGTGCCCCCCTAATCTTACTAAAGAGCAATACAGTTATTCCATTTACTTCAAATCTTTATTTTCTTTTATCTCTCCTGTTGTGGCCCCTTAATTCTTACTTAAGGGCTATAAACAGTTATTCAAGGATTACCCTGGATATATTTCCCTTTTATTGACTCAGAGAATTAGATGACATAATTCATATGTAACCGAAGAAAAAATAACAATACCAGATTACCCAAATTTCTCTGGAATGTCATAACGGGCTTTTTAAAACTGGTGGTCATTTACCCTGGATAATATGGATTATTTGTACCACTGTGTGGTCAAGCACATAGATGAACTATATATAATATTAAACACTGACCACTGTGAGAAAGCGGAACTGATTCACTGATGTTATGAAATAAAAAAATTTTCTAATAAATTATTTTTTTTGAAAACAAAATATAAGAAGGGTAAGGCTGCCTTTTGTACCCTTTTTTTGTTAAAGTCAATGTAAATTTTTTGAAAATTATTTTTTTTACAGAAATGTTCAAAATGGCCTGATTCCATCACTCTTATTCTTTTTAAGTCAAAATAAAATTTTTAGTGGAGATACATATGGAAGTCTTTCCATAACAAGGTATTTTCATCATATGTATTGAGTGCATCAACAAAATTTCTTAAATAGTCTTTCACTGTATTGTCCTTTTTAAACCAAACAAATATGAGCAAATTAAGTGAAATTCACTTTTTACATGCGTGATGAAAATCTAATATATAGGTAGGTTTATTGGTTAAAAATATACATTATTTTCTGCAGTTTTTTCCCCCATTAGAGTGCAATGGAATAATTGTGTTTTATGTCTCAGTCAAGATTCTTTTACTACTTATATCCAGGCTGGCTTTCCAGGTATGGTGGAGGAAACTGGAGTGTCCAGAAAAAAACTGTCGACCTTTGGCATGTGAACCAACAAACCTTTTTACACTAGAACCTGTCCAAAAGATTTTATCCTAGGCAGTGAGAAGGACTGTGATTTGAAAGCTTGCACTTTACACACCTATAATGAAAACTTTCATTTATGGTAAGTATTTCCCATAGAGTTTTGCTTTAGTTGAAAGAAAAATACTTTCATAATTTTCATGTTAGATGCTGTTGAAATATAATGTAAATTTCTTGGAGAAATACACCATTTTCCATCATATACCAATATTTTCTGTAGCATGGAGGAGAAAATAATGCAGGGTTGGACCATGGATCGAACCTGAGATCTCCCACACACTTTAGGTGAGCACTCTACGCACTATGCTACCTAGACTGCTAAATTTCTATGCTTCCTGTATATTTTAACTATGGTAAAACAACACATACACATTTTAATAATTTCATATAAAAGTAAAATTCATTATTTTTTGAAATTTATAACTTATGACACAATTATAAGACATTGGACACAAAATCATTTTTCAAAAAAAAAAAATAAATCTTTTAATTATAAGTTATAATATGCTTCTCAGGATTTTTACCTGTAATTATAAAAGAAATAATAAGTAATCACACATTACCTACATATGAACCCTGTATTATATCATTTTTTGTTTTGTATTATATATATCCAATATTTTACGTCTATCACATTAAGAATTTAAGAATTAAGGAGTGTTGCCCCCCCCTTCCCTTGGTAAATCCACCTATAGGATTTCCAAGTTACATTATCAAAGTCATGATCACCGTCATGATAATTGTAAAGTTGAAAAGTTCTAAATATCATTGCATTAATCTAAAATAAAAGTATTAATTCAAACAGGTATTTTTTTAATTCGAAATTAAAAAAAATAAATTTAATTAAATTTCTGTAAAACAATCAATTGCATTAATCTAAAATAAAAGTATTTATTCAAACAGGTATTTTTTTAATTCGAAATTAAAAATAATAATAATAAATTTAATTAAATTTCTATAAAACAATAAATTCAAAATTCAATTTCTGTTTTAGAATAGGTCTATGGAAAATTTCTAATTCTGAAACTTGAAACAAGACTTGTGGGAGGATTTGTTGTTTCATTTGAAAAATGAAGGAAAGACATATCATTCATGTGGCTATCAATGTCAGTGTGACAATTCAGCCAAAAGTTTTAAACTTGCATTTTAGAGGAAAAAAAAGGAATTTTGAGAAAATTCTCCAAATCTCTTAAGTTACACTATTAGTATTATTTAATTTTCAAACATCTCAAATTGTGACAGATATGTGATTTGACCTAGGCAGTGACAGGGGCTATGATCCGTAAACCAGTGCTTTAGACCACTTGGCCACTGACCCCCCCCCCCCCAATATAAAAATTAAATTAAGGGACCACTGTTCAAAATTTCAAATGACCATCCAGACCTGAGTGGCTTAGTTTTTCTCATTATTATACCCCCCGCTTAAAAAGTGGGGGGGGGGGTTATAGTGATAGGGGTGTTCGTCCGTCCTTCCGTTACACCTTAGGGTACCTATCTCTTATCCGCAACTCCTCCTAAACCCTTCAATGGATTTTCATAAAAGTTTTACACAATCTTTGTGATATAATGTAGATGTGCACCTCCTATTTAAAAATTTGATCCGATGGATTTTTTTTTATGTGGGGGGAGCGGGGTATTTTTTGTGAGCTTGTGGCTCACAGTTTTTCTAGGTTGTAAGTGTTATCAAGACCACTGTAAGTCTGCAATTAAAGGACTGACTTGACCACTATATTACTGATATTTCACAAAATTTATTTTTAATTTGCTTGCAGTGATATTTTCCCCCTAAATCTTCAGTCTGTACATTGGCCAAAGTGTGAAACTCTCTGAATTGGCCTTTTCCTCATGTTTTATGTAGGCTGACCAATATTCCATAAGTAAATTTCTTGCATGAAATAGTGTATATATTCCATCTTACACCAACTAATTCATGTCATAGATCCAGTCTAGTTTTTGCTATTCTCAACCACCAGTAGGTAATGAATATGACAAAATGTGTATTTTATTGATATTTTCTAGGTATTTTTTTTTTAAGTGACAAAAAAATTTACTGCCAACATTCTTCTTCTTCTGTGTGCAAATCCCCTCAATGTTGGTTGGTGTACAATGGCAAGTTTTCTAATACTAAAATAACTAATAAATTAAAATATCCAAAACAGGTTTTTTTAAGCATCTTAACCAAAGCAGTGATCAAAATCAGGTATTGGTAGTTTTTATAAATGTTCTGGTAACCTATGATCGCCATGTTTCTGGACAGTGGTCATCTAAGGTCACTGTAGTACAAGAGACAATAAAATGTCATCATAGTGAACACAAATGATGTAATCTTGACCCACTGGACACTTGGTGTGTGTGTCTTGTGTATGTAATGTCCAGTAACCGCTAACTGTGATTTAAGGTCACTATGTCCATTCTTAACTGACCAAACCAAATAATGGTTAAATGACATCACACAATATCAACTGATGCAATGTTGTAACGGAATGGCCATTAACATGATCACACATTATGTGTAAATCTAAGGTCAAGGTTTTGTCAAAACTGTAAAACGATGACATCACGTAGAATCGAATGATGTAATGTTGACCAACTGGACAACTATAATGTCCAGTGATAAACAAGACTGGACAAGTAAATATGTAAATATAAACAATATAATTATCACCATGATCATTATGGTCTATTTATATTGTTTATCTTTTAGGTATTTATTTATTTATTTTTAAAATATGAGTATTTATTTAGGTACATGTATTTATGTATTTTTATTTATTAATTTATTTATGGTATATTTATTTTGTTTATTATTTTATCGTAAGTTTATTTTTATTTACACAATATATTTATTTATTTATTTATTTATGGTATTTTTCTTTATTCATTTATTTATATACTAATGCACTCTGATAAAGATTACTAGTTTTAGCAGGAACTAAATTTTGAAAATTGCAGAAAAAAATTTGTCTTAATGAAAAATGTAAATAGAGATAAGATTGGATTTTCTAATAGAAATTTGAACTCAAGAAATATGAAACAAAATATATTCCATTTGGAAAATGTTTGCATATAAGTATACTGAAATGTCATAACAGACAAGTGTTATATACTGTAAAAAAACATTTTTTTAAAAATTATGCTGAATGATTTTTCTTTTTTACATTTTATGAAATAAAACGAAACTTGGACCTTATTTTTTCATCCTTTAAGAGAGAGAGAGAGAGAAAGAGAGAGAGAGAGAACTTTAAGAGAGAGAGTATCAATATAAATATGTTTCTAATTTTTTCTAAGCCATAAGTACATTTTATCGAATAAGCATGGCAATACATACAGCAGGATCTAATATTACATATTAATGAAGGCAATGGTCACTCCATGCTGAGACAACAGTCAGCTTGACCATCCATGGACACTACATCACAACTGGATCATGTTACATCACATGAACCATATTTATGTAATATTACACCCGGGGTTTATCATCCTCCCTAATTAATCACCAGACTCCAATACCTACTATCCAACATAAACAGAGACAGACAGAGAAATCAACAACAATCAATTTCATCAAAATATCACCTTTATTTTTCTCTAGAGATTTACTGGCCAACTGGTGCTGTCTTCACATTGTCAGACAGATCAGATGTAGATGGTGCAGTCTGCACATTGTCTGACAGACCACATGTAGAAACTCTGTCAATCTGTGTGACCAATTGCTATCAATTTTGTCAAACAATCTTCATTTAAATTACAAATTTGGTAGAGTTGAGTAATGGAGTTTCATACTCCAGTCAAGAATCTTTCACTGATATTGAAGTAGTCAGTTTCGTAGATGGTGTAGGAAACCAGAGTGTGTTGCAAGCAAACTGAAATACCTTTCTTATTACCTTGATCTGTCCCAAGCAGGATTGAAACCTGAGAGCTACTGTGATCTGAAGTCATGCGTTTTAGGCCACTTGGCCACCAAGGCCCCAGCATGATAAGGTTTTGTATTAGAAATATCAAAATGTGGGACAAATTATCATATGCAATAAGAAAGTCAAAGAAAGACTTAAAAACCTAACAAAATGCTGAGACGTGCAACTGTTCCATCTACATGAGGTAATTTCACTTCTAAATAAATACAGTACAACTTTGATTCATTGCTACCATTTGTTCAATCAATTATGGTGCTATAATGGAATTTAGGCGATTAATCGAGTGTCGCTTGCAAAGAAAATTGAAAAATTTTATGGACAAAATAGCGTTGAATAAGCGATGTAGTAAAGTTGTCAAAGGGCATTATAACAAGGCTTTACTGTTTTCAATACACACACACACACACACACACACACACACTTTCCGATTATTTTAAATGAAAAATTTCTTAATTTCTTCTTTTTTTTAGAAATCTGTAACTAGGTCACAATTTTCTATTTATATTTCTGATGTTTCTAATTTTAAGCATTCATTCAGCAAAAGTGTCACCTTTTTCCAATGGGAAAAAATTCTTGCTTTTCAAAACCTTTAACTAGGCTATAATTTTCTATTTATATCCCAGATGCAATGTATAAACCATAGGACTTTTTCGCTTTCTATTCAGATAATTTGTCACTTTTTAGCTAGAAAAAATATTTATATAATTATCGAAATCTTCAACTATAATTTTCTATTTATATGCCTGATGTTGCTTACAAATAAAAGGACGTTTTTAGCCATCTATTCAGATAATTTGTCACCTTTTTCCAATGGGAAAAAATAAAATCAATGTTAGTAGATATAGTAATTAGAGACATATACAATCCTCTGGACAATGGCTAGAAAAAAGGGATTTTTACATTATAAATGACCATCAGTGGTCAGTTAGGAGGAAGTATAAGTAATATGATAAGGCTGATCAATAACTGGACATACAGTGACCACATGTTATACTATCTTACATAAAACCTTCCTATCTGTTATTTATTACTGATAATTGTACTGGTCATCTTGACAAAATTTGTACAATCAATCTACAACTGACCATTGGCCTTGTGTCAAATCTATCAACAAATTCAAGTACATGTACTACATATACACCTAAAATTTGAAATAGGTCAGACTTAACATCACTTTAAATTTCTCATGCCACCCCCCCCCCCCCCCCCTTCCCCCTTTCTATATTGTAGAAACATTTTAATATTGATTGGGTTAAAATTCTGTGGAGTGAATTTTTCATGGGGTTTAAAATTTGTGGGGTTGAAATTTCATGGTTTTTGTAACTTCAAAAAAAGTTGGTTATAATTTTTTCATAGAAATGTATTGTGGGAAAAAATCCAAATGGGGGCCTTGAAAATTTGTGTTGACATTAAATTTCATGACATAAACTAATTCAATAAAACAAAAAAAAAATAAACGAAATTTAATCCTCCACAACACATTTGCCATTTTACATCATTTAACAATCTTTGCAGTTAAAAGGAAACAAAACTAAAATATATATGGTAAATGTATTTAATTTTGTGAAATAGGATATTTAGACATATTCCCGTGTCGGTACTTAAATTTTTACATGTTCGAAATATGCTCTATAACATAATAAGTAAAATTTAATTTTAGCTTTGTATTAATTTTTGTGCAAAACAAACCGTGAAATAAGCAAAAATGAGTTCATCACGAAAATAAATATGTTTATGGTATGTATGTTACAAAAAACATGTTTTGCAGTAAATTTGATTGATTTAATGGGGATTTACATCCTAGTCAAGAATATTTCATTGAAATTAAAATCATTACCAGCTATAGGTGAAGTGGCAGAAATTTGGAGAAATGTACAAGGGGATAGGTTCAAGATGTACTAAGAACATCGTGAATTTCATTTCTAAATACCTGTGAGTGTTTAGTGAAAGCACTGCCCATATTGAAATCTTGGTCAGATCTTACTAGAGTTTGAATACCAACATGGGGTGTGGTGTGTGATGGTGTTTCAGTTTGTCATGCAACCCATAACATGGGCATCAGTTTTTATGATCTTCTCTAAAGACCTCCGTGAATATGCTGAGAACAGTGACACTTCCTATGTTCAAGTCTTGGCCAGATCAGGCTGGGATTCTAACACCCACATCCAAACACTGTACCAACTAAGCTACCATAGTGGTGTTAAAATGAAATTAGTAGAAATAATCTGATTTTGACATTTTTGGTTTGGAAATAATTCTATTCAAACCCTCCACTAAATGTTAAGGTTTTAACAGGATGAAGAGGGACATTAGTAGCTGGATACCCACCACCAACGCGCAGTGACTGATCAACACTGTGGACCCCCCATCCTGAGAGTGTACCGAGCTAGGGGTCGAAACACACAATGAAAGATGGCCTCGGCTGAGGACATTGGCAGTGCAGCAGCAGTACCATCACAGCTGTATGTAAGTTATAAAGAGACCAAAATACATATACATGTACATATACCATTATGTTTGTAAAGGAAGTTATTACTCTTTTACCAAGTCAGTCCTTCTAGGAATCAATCCCCAAAACCTCCCAACCTACAGGGGTGAACTATTGCATCAATGAAAAGAGAACCTTACTACTAGTAGTAAAATTCTAAATCATCTTTTTTTAAGGAACCATAAAAGCATTTCCTTAGGTTTTATGTCAGATGTCACATGGATCAAGTTCGAAACTCACTTGGAACCGATTTTAGTGTGGGAAAGTTTGTAAGTTCACCTGCCAAAGGTCAGTGGTTTTCTCTAGGCAATCTGGTTTCCTGCACTATCCTGAACTGACCCTCTCAATCTAAGTGAAAGATTCTTGACTTGAAGGTAAAGCTTCGTTACTTCACTCCACTCTCCTGTACCTCTGACATGTTAGCTCAGTGCTCTAACAATCAAATCAATCAAATACCACCGTTTTCAAAAGCAGATTTACCATATTCCACCAGGGAAGGTGTTCTGCAAGCCTGTTATGCACTTATCTCAAAGAAGGGCGACGAACCTTCTGACTGAAAAACCCAATTTGAAATTACAAAAGACCAAACAACTGTGAGTCATAATGACGACAATGTCTAGCACATTTATAGTAACAACTCATCAACACTACAAGACAAATAAGCACATCTTTATAATTAACAATAAGCTGTTATACTGTTGCACAATTTTTCTTCGCAGACTTTACAACCAATTTTTCACACTTGCATTACCAGTTAACACTATCACGTACCATCATTGTTTCCCATTTTTAAACCTGCAGTAATTTGTGAGTATGAAATTTTCATTTATTTTTAAAATTTTTTGAGCAGAAAAAATATTATTCATATTTTAGAAGGACTTTAGAAGGAAATTCCTGCTGGAAAATTCATTTTTCCCTGTGGAAAAAAACTCTAAAACAATGTATTTCTTTTTTTATTTTAATTCATTAATTTATTTTTGAGAGAAGAGAGAGAGAGAGAGAGAGAGAGAGATTACAGAAAAATAATCTTTAATGGTAGAAATATTAACTTAAAAAATCTCCATTTACTAGTATATCTTTTTAATTTAAAAATTGTTTTTACGAAATACTACATGAAACTTAAATGATAAAAATTAAACATAATTGTAGCAATTTACACTAAAAGGTTTAATTTTGGTGGTTGTCAATTTCCCTATCTTTTTAACTACAGAAAATCATGAAAGACATTTTGACCATTTAAAAAGTCCAGTTACTGACCAATATAGGCTATTTACTGTGATCAACAATGTGGAACTTGTATGAGAAAAAAACAAGTAAGAACAGGGCAAACCTATTGACCAACCATTAGCTAACATTGTCAATATCCTCATTACTGAAATGGATTACCCAACACTTAACTGGTCATGTGACCTGTTGTATTATCTAAATATACTACCCAGGGGTCAAAGAGGTCAACCTTTATAACCCTGCAAATTAATTGGTCAATGAGAAAACTCTCATCTGTAAACTTTGTGTAATATTGACTGGTCAGGCATGTAACATTTGGTCAGTTTAGTCTGGACAAAGTGTTACTGTATTATTATCTGTAGTGTAGTGGATGGACACTGGTCATTGACTTTAAGGTTCATAATTTTCAGGAAGTGAGGGGGGATGTGTATACATATTACAAAATTCAATTTCTGTAAAATATTGGAAAATTTGACTTTAAGAAAACAGGTAAATATTTGTGTGTTTATATAAATATCACAACCATTATCTAAGATCAGTGAAAAACAGGTTGGGAATTGAATTGCATGAACTTATGATGTCATCTTAACAACAACTGGACATTGTAGTGGACATGTTATGGTGGTCAGTAAACAGAGATTACAGAGTATGTTTATTTATAAACATCATCAATATCTCTTGATAGTGAGTACCATAGATAGTAAATGGTCAAGGTCTTTAAATACTGGTTTTTAAAACACTAACTGACCAGCATGTTGAAGAACAACATAACTAAACCATTCTGTAGAAGTAAAAATATTTCAGTTTTCATTTATAAAACAATATCTTTTTTTTTTACAATTTTAACAATTCTGCAATGCTTGCAATTTGGTTAGACCTTCTTCCATTTTTTTTCACATTACTGAACCATTCTGCTAGAAGTAAAAATATTTCAGTTTTCATTTTTTGAGGGAAAAAATTTCTTCAAAAATTTGACAAGACTTCATTTTGTACCATATCAATTAAATTTTATATAAAACTACTAAACCATTGTAGAAGTAAAAATATTTTATTTATTTAAAAACCCTTCTTTAAAATTTTCCACAATTTTTGCAAAGTTTGTAATTTGGCAATACATCTTTTGCAAATATTACCAAAACAACTTTATTTTTTTTAGGCTTTATCAGTTAAATAAAATTTTTGTTTTGAGTACAGATGGAAGTCTTTCCTGTAATAATTTTATTAAACTAATGTATAATCTATTTTTTGGGGTAAAAAAACCAACTATATTGGAAATTTCGCTTTTTTTCTTCAAAAATAATCAATTGCAGTTTTTTTTAGCATCACATGAATGAATAAACATATAAAAATGAATTCAAATGTAGGTAATTTAAAAAAATCACTTTTACTAAAAAGATTGAAATTTGCCCGATAATATTTTTCAGAAAATTATTGAAATAGCTGACTTAAAATTAACACATTTTTAATTTCATTGTTTTAAAGTAAAAACTCATTTCAATGAACTGTAAACATTTCATCAATGAAATTACCGGTAATTAAATGAACAAGTTCCTAAATATTTCACACTCAAAAGACTGCAATCAACACCAAGAAAAAGCAATGTTAAAATATGAACTTGTTAAGAAAAAGAATGTTACATTTATAAATAATAATAAAAAGAAATTTCAATTGTTAATTTTTTTATGAAATTTATATGGATGAAAAATAATGGATTTTTTATTTATTATGACAGTGATATATATGGAAAATAAATTTTTTTTATTGACATTTATTTTTTACTTACTTCACAAGACATTTTCATTGAAAATTTTATCCTTAAAACCCCCTCTTTTTTAACAAATATATGTGTCAAATTTCTTTTTTTACATCTAAAATAGGGCATCTATTTTGAAAAATTTTGAAATTTGAAAATTTCAGTTGCCACAGCAACATAGATTGTAAACAAACAAGACACAGGATGAAAAAGAAACTGAATGTAACAGGAAGTCCACAAATTGACTCTGGGACATTGCGGCCTATAAGAAAATGGTCTATGACAAAATTGGCTCATCATGTAATTTTATATAACAGGCATCCACCCACCAATATTCCTCCTGGGTAATTTTTCATCACTTATTCAATAAAAAAAAATTTTCTCCAAAATTTTACAACTGAACAAACAGGGACTAGATTTATAATTTAAAAAAAATACTCATATATCATGATATCTCGTGACCTATTTTCAAATCCCATTTAGAGCAGATCCTAATGGGGGAAAATTTGTCAATTCACTTGCCAAAGGTTGGTTCATTGAGCACTCTGGTTTTCTCCATCATCATTGAACTGAACACCTCAATATAAGTGAAAAAAAATCTTGACTGGATTGTAAAACATGGTAATCCACTCCACACAACTTGCGCATATATAAAAGCTTTTTTTATTCGGAGATTCCATCAGCTTGTTATAACAAATGTGTTAAAATCCAAGCAAGATTTACAATTCAGGCCAGTCAGTAAGCAGTATGACATGTTCACATTTCAGTTGGACTCTCTAAATTCTCTAGCATGTTCTTATAATTTTTTTTAAGATCTTGAGCCAGATTTGGGACTAGTTGAGTATTTAGCCTAATTTCAAACACTGTCATGAGTGTTAAAAACAAAACAAAGCAAACATATCGACAGTCCTTGTTTATTCTTTATGCTAATCATACTTCAGTTTATTTACTGGTATGCTAATTTAAGCTTGCCTACACCAGGGCAGATAAGCAAATAATGGGTCCTTTTTGTGTTACCATGGTGACCAATGTTGACATTTTTTAGTCAAGGTCAGTCTTAATTTGTTGTGCAGTTCAGCTATGCTTCAAGGTCTTTAAATTTTTGTTCAGTTCTAATATATTTAAAGTTCTTTTTATT
The DNA here is from genome assembly GCA_021292105.1 of Anadara kagoshimensis. Lineage (NCBI taxonomy): Eukaryota > Metazoa > Mollusca > Bivalvia > Arcoida > Arcidae > Anadara > Anadara kagoshimensis. Next base: position 38,835,198 of record CM037862.1, read on the forward strand.
TGTTTCACAGCTCAGATACCTACCTTTTGACATGTTGTAAATACAAACAAATATGGGGGGATGTGTTAATGCTTGAAGTCATTTTCGAAATGTTTATGCAAAAAAAACAAGCTAAAACCAAAGGAATTCTTAAAGTAAATATCCATTTCTAGACTGGTTAACTTTAAGTTTTCTTAATGGCTATGAATATCAAATATCTAATAAAAATTAATTAAAGATGTTTGAAACTCTATAAAGATAGCTTCAAGTTACCCTGACTTTTAATGCAAAAAACAAATCTTCAAGTTTATATAACTATACATTTTTTAAAGAAAATAATCAAACCTTTTCATTTTTACCCCAAAAAGATTTCCCAGAAATGAGTGAAAATATCCAAGTAATTAATATAAATATTTATATATTTATCAAAAATCATTTATCAAAAATTTTGGAAAAGATGGAAATTCATCACCTCTGTGCACTAATGCCTCATTTCCTTCGTAATATTCACGACACCAATTTTAATATGTAAAACAAATCTATTTTCACTCACTAAATCGCATGTTAATGAAGTATATAGTTGTGGATATAGATTTCTGGTGAAGATTTTTAATGATCAATATTTTTACTTTCATAATAAAAGTACACCATTGACCACTACCGCATCACAACTGACCAACATTACATTTACATCCTCAGTGTCATTAACTGCTGGACAATGAAGCTTACACACTGGTCAATAACAAAATTGGTTCCTCTAAAATCAATATACTTATGTCCAGTGTTAAATCCAGAAATCGTGTAAACAAAATGATAAAAATTCTCAACAAAATACCTTGACCTAATTTTTTTTTTTCAAAACAATTGGTTCATGTGACCTGGAAATTGTGAAATGCATTGAATAGGTAGTCTATTATTTTAATATTATTTCAAGATAAAACAAAAAGATTGGAATTTAGAAGTAAAAGTTTGACAATAATCATGGGAAACTATTGAAAATAAAATCTGTTGTCATGGAAACAAATATAAATAATCAGATGATAAAAATTATCAGAATTTAGAAATACCTGAAATTTGACAATCATGGAAAACTATTGTAAATAAATCAGTTTCCAAGGAAACACATGTAAATGATCAGAAATTTAGATATAGAATTTCCTAACAATCATGAAAAATTTTTGAAATAGATCTGTTTCCATGGAAACATAAAAATAAACAATCAGAACCATTTTGAGAATAAATTTTTCACATTCTGAAATTATCAAGTGAAAATCTTGTGTCCATTATTATTGTTAATATTTGTAAACAAAATAAAATTTTCAGTTAACTTCTAAATTTCTTTTCGAACAGAATAATTACAATAAAACAAATTTTTAATGTACATGGTAAAACAGTTTTGGAATTTGAATTCAGTTAATCTGTTATTTTGGGTAAAATCTGGTCATGGGTATTGTTGAATGTTAATGACAATTTTGTTTTTCTTATTTATGTGTACTTTGTGATCTTAGCGTTCTAATTTCTGGCAAAATTTCAATTCTAAAATCTATTTATTTGTAAACATAACAATGTACTATGACGTTAAAATTTAAACTTACTCATTCATAAAAAAACTTGTACTTTTATTCAGTGTTTTAGATCAACTTTTACTTTCAAAAATAATTTGTCATTACCCATACCTTTAAGTAAATTTGTTTGTAACTTGCAAGTGTCATTTGGTGCCATTTACCCACATATATAAAATGGTATATTTTAGTAAATTCCCCTTTTACTAATATGTCATTTGAAATTTGGATAGATAGCAATCTTATGGTTATATTTACCTATATTATTTATGAGTGTTATTTTGATACTGATAGTAATACCCCCCCCCATCCACACAAACACACACCCACCCACAAACAAAATTTATTTCAATGTTGTCAATTGTTTAAATTACATTGTATTTTCATTATTAGCATTTTTTTTCAAAATTAGTAAAATTGCAGATATGTTATTGAAATAAATAAATAAATAAATAAATAAATAAATAAATAAATAAATAAATAAATAAATTTGTTTAAAATTGATTTTTCAAAAATAATTTATTATCTAGGAACCATAACAAAATTAACAAATCCAACTTATTTATCATTTCGATGTTTCAATAATCCTGATGATCCTAACGATTTCTTGTGTCCAATGTCAAGATTATCCAACAGTGCTAAAAATTCCAAAAATTATTAATCTCGATAATCAGCAAACTTAATTTTAATCTCATAATTAAAGATTTATCTTGATGATTCAGTTATTATCCAAATCCAGAACATATATCCTTTTGTTGTTACAAATTGTTTGAAAAATGCAATAATTCATCAAGAAGAAAATACTCTTTTATTGTTAAATATAATCTAAAATTATCCAATTCCAGAAAACACCCCTTTTTCTTGATAAAAATAGTCAGAAAAATGCAATAATGAGAAGTATAGTATAATGGTTGTCAGGGAGATCGGTGTAAATGATAAAACTTTGACATTTTGTCTCTAGGCGATTATCTCACCTATAAGGTGTTAGAGTTTTGGGAAGCTAATTCCTCATAATGTCAAAAACCAATAGATAATGTTCAAATATGACAGAATTACAGGAAGTAGTGGAAAGATATGGATAGTTGATATTTGATACCCCCTTACCTCACCACCCTCCAAAATAAAAAAAAATTCTGACAATCGCGTATTGTTCTAAAAAATTATAATAGAACATTAAAAAAATATAACAAATAAATAAATAAATTGTTGTATTCTGATAAATTTAAAGAATTAATGCTAAGCATTAATCAATAAATAAAATAAAATAAATAATTGATATGAATTTATTAATTTGATTCATTGTGAGCAAGTTCTTTTAATTTTTCTAATTATAAGCAAACTTCCAACTTTAAAGAATTTCTTGCACAATACAAATATTTTAGTTGAAATAACAAAAAAAAAAAAGAAAAAGAAATAATTAAATTAAAAATCATAAAAAAAAATCCCAAGAAAACTCAACTGACAAAATGTATACAGGACACAGGTAAGAACTATAGAATTGGAAGTGGAAATACAAATAGAAAGAAAAACATAATCTAGAAAAAAAGTATTGTTTCCAGATTAACTGATTAACTTAATTCCTTGTTTTTAGAAATTAAAATCCTGGCTTCTTAATTCTCCTTTATTGTTAATTCTAAAGCTAATATAAAAACCAAAACTACAAAATAAAAAGAAAAGCATTTATTTACATTTATTTACATGACAACTGGATTTAAATATACAAATATAAAAGCCCTGTTTTTGTCAGTACATGAGGGAGCACATGTACAAACATGTAAACACTTTACACCTGATTTCAAAAGGTCTCTTAATTCTAAAACCTGAAAAATTCTAAGAACTAAAAAAATACCCAATGGGTAAAAACATTCCTCCAGGAAGCTTATCTGGGGTATATCTATCCTGGTGATTTTTGTATAGTCTATCTAATCCATTTCGGACAGGTGTCATAATCACCCCCAGGTAAGAATTTTTATGACTACAGGTATTCAAATTGCAATCAAATGTCAGGTAAAAAATAATAGAACCCCTGTGGAAACTAGTTCAATAGCATTGAAAAAAGATAACACCATTTTTCTGATGACACAACAGGGAAACACACAGGTAGGCCAGGTCATGTGGTGTTCATCTTAGCCAATTTGTGAGGATTTTTTGGGTTTAGGTACTTTTTGGACTATTTTTTAAAAGACTGGATACATTTATTAGCTGATGTCTGGTAATGCCTGTGATTAAATATTGGCATATCTAAGGTTTGTAAACCAAATAACAATAACTGGTTTAGGTTTAAAAAAATGTGTTTCATCTTACAATATATTACCATGTGGTCGGCAAAAAGTCTACTGTCTACTTAAAGCTGTGTATTATAAAACACTATTGTTTCTATGGAAATGTAAATTACATGTGGCAAACCAGTAGATGTGAAAGTTCTACAAAGATTTAGAGATTTGAAGTGGAAATAGGGTAAAAATGTGGTTCATTTAATAACCATGTGGTCAGAAAAATGCCTACTTAAAGCTGTGTATTATAAAACACTATTGTTTCTATGGAAATGTAAATTACAACATTTGGCCAACCAGTAGAAGTGAAAGTTCCACAAAAAGTTTGAGGTTTGGAGTGCAAATACGGTAATGTCCATTGATGGTTCTTTAGTGTGTAACAAAGGGCATATGTCTTTAAGGTCTCTGGAGAACCAATGATTTTCAGTGCTAACAAAGCTATCTATACCTATTTTCATCTCTTGTTCTGTCCTGCCATGGGTTCAATCCCCAACCTTCACCATACTAAGTAGACAAATATTTTCTTATACTTTTATTTCTGGTTAATTTTCAGAAATTTTGCAATCATTAATAAAACCACAATTTAATGCTTTCAGTTTATTTTATCAATATTCTGCATTTTCTACTTTCAGGTTATGACAAGAAAATTGTGAAAAATCGGGGAAAAAAGGAAGTTATTCTTTTACATTGGAAAGTATTTATTTATCTGACACCAAAATTTTGACGGCATCATGCAGGACCCTTATTCTGCCATGATGCATCGTGATGAACGATTCTTGAAACCTTATGGATCACGCTCCGGTGGAAGCATGCCGTCATCTTCATCATCGTATTATGGGATGCCATTCCCATCTGCCTCTCATACGATGACTCAAAGTGATTTAGCCAGTATTATGAATAATCCAGTGACTTCTAATTCGGGATTAGACTTTACGTCATTATCAATGGTTCCAAATGGACAGAGTTCTCTTCATAGTTCACATTTAGCTCATATGAACACGCCTGGACCAGCCCATTCACATTCACATCCGCAATCAACGCCGCTTTCAATTCCTAGATCACATTCAATGAGCATGATGGACATGCCTTTACCGACAAGTTCCCCAATTCCGAGTGAAAATCTGGTGAAAACAGAGAGTGACATTCCACCACTAGAAACATCAAATCATTCTCATTCATCACCGTCATCATCAACGGGAACGCCGTCAACACCATTAGATTTAGCATCTCCTGATGCTGATGACGACAACAGAATGCCACCTAAAAAACGACAACATACTGTGCCTGAGACTCAAAAAGATGAATTGTATTGGGAAAAAAGGAAAAAAAATAACGATTCCGCTCGTCGATCCCGAGAAGCCAGGAGATTAAAAGAGGAACAGATAGCACTAAGAGTTGTGTTTCTTGAACAGGAAAATTTGCAATTACGGACTGAGGTATCACTGCTAAAGAGCGAAATTGAAAAGTTGCGGTGTATGTTGTATAACCCTTGACCTTTGAACTTTGACATAAATTTTGTCATGTGATAAGATATACTCAGGATTATATTTTAAATTTTAATTTTACGATTGTTGTTGATTTCAAGTTTTTGAAATTTATTTCATAACAGAAATTACCCATCAGGCACTGAAATGGTCAATGTTTGAAATATTTTACAGCTTTTTACAATATTTTGGTAAATGGTGCTAGTCCTACATATTACATAGATATGTAAATCACATTATTTTCATGACATACACGAAAGAATCATGAAAATAAAGCGTGCAAAAATAGAATTTCATGCAGTAACATAATAAGTACCGTAATCACATCATGGAAAATTTCATGTAGCAAAATAATTCACAAAAAAATTCATGTCAAGAAATTCAAGTGATTTGCATTTAAACTGGTCTTCAAAGACTTTTAAACTAAAATATTGTTGAGTTCAGATGTTCTTTAAACACATGTGAAAAATCAACCATGTATTTGTTAATTTCACAAACTTGATCTTTTTTAAAATTTTAGACTTGTGTTCTAGTCATTACTAAAACTCTGAATTTACAATCTGTGAATGACTGACATAGAAGATCACAAGTTTTTGTAAACATATTTTCATTGAAAAATTCTTCAATTCTCATTTTGGACTTAGTCATAGTACTGTTTAAAATTTGTGTATTCTGCTTGGTCTAGTCTACAAATCTTGTTTTACTTGACATAAAAGTTAATCTAGAAATGCCCCAAAAATGGCTAGAGCACATTTAATACTTATTTCTATGGATTCTACAAAATATCTAGTAAAAAAAAGCAGGAAATTTATCTACCATACACATTTGTAAGCAATAAAAGTTGATCTAGAAATGAAGAAAAATGGCTAGAGCGCTTCTTATTTCTATCAATATTCTACAAAATGTGTACTCGAAAATAAACAGGAAAATTAACTACTGTCTACAACATAAAAAGTGCTTATGATCTTTGTAAATATATGATGTATAATAAATAATATAGATGTGTATTTAATTAATATTCTAATTAATTATGAAATTATGGAATAATTTTACAATAATATGAGATTTCACATTCTAGGAGTCCTAAACTGGTTTCTAACTTGCATATCAGATTTGTTGGATGATCCTTCTTTTTTACCAATCACAATTTTTAGGGGCTTGGTGTCTGAGAGGTCTAAATTCTGACATACAGATCACAGTGCCTTTCACTGCCTAAGTTTGAATCCTATTCAGGACAGATCTTGGTCTGTGAAGGTCTGATTTTTTTGCAAGAGCAAGGCATGCTTCTTATGTGTGACCAAGATCTATCCCCTACTCAAATGGTCTTTAAAGTCATTTTAAATTTTGACCAAAAATCAAAAAGGAACCTATTCTACATTAAGTAGTATCAATAGAGAAAAATTTCATTCTACATTAAGTATTGTCAATAGACAACAATTGTTTTTGCTGCAATAAAACTATTCTACATTAAGTATTTCAAATAGAAAAGCAACTCATTCCACAATAAGTATTGTCAATAGAATAGTAACTCATTCTACATTAAGTATTGTCAATAGAGACAATAGTTGTTTTTTGCTGCAATAATCCTTGTTACATGTATATTTTGTTGTTAATAGATTTTACTTGCATTAAACCAAATAACGATTGTACGTCAAGCTTATAAACCGGTGATATATGTGTTACAATTTGTAAATTTACTCATCATTACAAGCATTTAATTTGTTATGTTTTGTGTACTGTGTCGGAAGGGCATTAAACAAGGGGAGATAACTTCATTTTTTGTTGTTGATAAGAAATCATCCGTGTCTTTGAAATGTTTTATTATTTTGTTGTTTTGTTTGTTTCTTATCCATAATTATAATCATTTTGTTTTAAAAGTATGTTAAAGCATTTTTTTTTAAAAAATTCATTATAATTGTTAAAATGTGAAAGTTTCAAAATTTTCTTAAATAATTTTTCAGGAAATTCATGAATTTTGTGTGAAGATTTCAAAATTTTCTTGAATAATTGCTAAAGAAATTTGTGAAATTTGCCACATGATAAATTTCTGAGGAAATAACACAAACATTTAAATAAATGCAATTTTAATCAGGTCTCAAATTTTACTGATTTTTTAAAGGTGAAAATCACAATGAACATGTATCAATTTTTTTTTAAATTACGGGTAAATTGTGCCAGTTTTTTAAATTGACTCAGGTAATGATAATTTTATTTTATGAATATTTATACATATGTATATATAAGGTATATATAACAAATTAATCATGTGTTCATGTATTCATAAAATCTTTAATATACTCATTAAATTAATATTAGTTGCCATGGTAACATAAATAATGTTTGACAAATTGGCTTTAATATTTCATTAATCATTTCATTTATCATATGATATCCAGTATTTATTATTCTGAGGATGACAGGCAATTAATCTGGTTTTAAATACTTGTTGTGAATTGTTTTAATTTGCTTTATTCAAATTTGTGAAAAATTGTTTGGGGATTTAAATCTGAAATACTGTTAACTAGAAAATAAACAAGGAGAAAAAGAGCAATAAGAAATTTTTTCATTTTTTCAGTTATCTTTAATGAAGTTTTAGCTTCTTATTTAATTTTAGATTTCTCACTTTTACTGAGAATGGGTAATTGAAAATTTTTCAATAACTCTTCTAAACAGGTGTTTCAATTTATATTGGGAAGGGAGCCAATTTCATTTTTTTTGGAAAGGGAGATAACTAGCATTAATATGGGAAAGAGAAATAACCATTTATATGGGGAAAGGAAATGACTTCAATTTAGATTGGGAAGGGAGATAATTTTAATTTATATTTGGAAGGGGACATTACACATTGCAACTTTTGGGGGGATATGATATTAGGAAGGGAGATAACTTCCATTTCATGTTCCATTATACATATTTACTCATTACAAATTTGGAGAAAATTACAACATTTAATGGCAGCAAAGAAGTTGAAGAAATACATTGTGTATCCAATGTTTTGCATATATGTACAGTAAAACCTTGTTATACTGTCCCGAACATTGAGTTGGTCAAGTGATGACCTTATAAGGGTTGATGTGACAAGTCATTATAGGAGATATGATAGAGAAATTACATTACAAGTACTTGGAGAGAATTTTAAGTCAAAATTGAAATTTTGGACTGATCAGGTAGCAAAGGGTCATTATAATAAGGTTTTACTTTATACTGTATTATGAATCATATAGTCCCACTGCAGTATCATATTATTTATAATCACAGAAATCTACAAAAGATCAATAGAATTAAATTAATTGCGATGAAAAGAAATCCTGTTTTTCATTTCTGTTATCCAAAATCAATACTAATTCTTGAGAAATTCTTTCAAAATGTAACCTATTTTAGCAAACTTGTGAAAAAATACTTTAAAAAGACATATTTTCACAAATTTTAAAATTTGGCTACTATTGATTTTAAAATTGTAGAAACTTAGAATACGGTATGCTAAGCATATCATTTCAAGATTGTGTACAGCATGAGAAACCTCGAAAAGTTGACTCTGTGATTTACTCAGCCAAAATACGGAGGGTAGATTATAGTCAATGTTTTGTTTTAAATATGATGAAATTTATTATTATTATATAATTATTCTTATTATTATTATAATATTTTGATTATTTAAACAACACAGAAGTTTTGACATTTGTATGTTTTCGATAACACGGCAAGTGTTACTATATTTAGAATCCAATAATACAGAAAAATCCTACAAATGTTTTAATCAAAATATGTAATGTATTGTTACTCAAATCTAGATATTTGATTAAAATTTTTGTCTCAAGTTAAAATGGATTTCATGGTTGTTATTGAGGAAAAAATCCTGAAATTACTGGTAGTCGACTAGCTAAGCTTGCTTGCTTATCTACCAACAGAGCCTCAGTGCCAGAGTGGTCTAAATATCACAGTGCCTCTTGCCTCTTAGGTTCAAACTCCACTTGGACAGATCCTAGTGTGAGAAAGTTTGTTAGTTCGCTTGTCAAAGGTCGGTATTTTCTCCAGGCATTCTGGTTTTCTCCACCATCCCAGTGACCATAACAGCTCAATTAATAGAGTGTTCACTTCATATGTGGGAGATTATGAGTTCAAACCTTGCCAAGTCTGACCACGACTTGGCAATAGATAGTGACTCTGTATTTAGCAATGAAAGTCACTGTGTCCTTTGGAAGAGACCTTAAAAACAAATGCCCAGTGTCACAGCAGGCATGTCATGTTGAAGAACCATCCCTGCATATTGCCCTTAGTGCACTTCAAAGTTTCTGCCACTTCACCTATAGCTGGTGATATCTCGATATAAGTGAAATATTCTTGTCTGGGACGTAAAACACCATCAGTTTTAAAGACCATTTCCAAAGGAACCTGTGGCTGCAACTCTTGACGAAAGAACATACAGGATCCATTGTCAAATGGGGTAAAAAAATTGAAATTAAAATATTGAAGCTTACTGACGTGGTTGCCACATGGTATCCAAGTCACAAAACAGTGATCACTGGTGAATCACATGATGCCTGCTAACATTTTTATAGGACAACATGTATTACATTTAACTGTTACGATAAATGTCCTAATGCAATTTTCGCAAAAAATGTCAATGTTCCTGGAAAATGTCTACAAGTACAGTAGAACTTAAAAGGTGAAAATTACAACATAACTATTTCATGTTTTACTGTAAAGGAAAAGGGAGACTACTCTATACTCCACCAGAGATATGTTGGCAGAGTGTTTATAAACATGGGAGAGTCTATATAATGTCAATATGGATAAATTAAGGTGGTTCTGACAAATGAACACATGAAGGCAAGAATATATGTATATGATTACACTATATTGTATGCCTTTTTGTGTCGAATAGACCTGTCTGAGTTTATAAACACTCTGTTATAACATCGCTGACAGACTAAAGATAACTATTGTTCATTTCACCTCAAAATGACTGGATGCATCTACCTCAATGATAGATCCATTTCAGTAGAAAAAAGAAATGTACGGTAACTGTTCAATGGAAAATTTTTTACGTCATGAGAATCGTCATTGCAAGATATTTATAAACTTTTATTTTCACATTGTTAGAGGATGGTTATTGCAAATTTATGCATAATTAAAACAAATGCAAAAATCACCTGATCTACAGTAATTTCTTGCAAACATATTTGATGTTAGTGTTAAAAATTCAGATTTTGTCCGAGTAACACCCCTTCCTGGAGAAGTTCCTGTAGGGTCAAGACTACTTCCTGTAAGGAAACAGGAAGGGATTTCTCTATAATCCAATTTCAGGGAAAACACAGGAACATGATGCCAGATTAAAGATTCTACTAAACACAGAGAGCATGTCACAAGATGGATATACAAATGCACTTGTTCAATAGCGAGTTCAATTGTACTGTAAAGGGGTAAATTTTCGCTTATTTCGTACAAAAGAAATTACTGTGAAAAATTTTACACACATGAAATAATATTTCTACCTTTCAGGTTAATACATGAATATCATAATATGTAGAATACCAGTATACATTCATTTATATTGGTTTCGTGAAAATAACACCCACGCGAAATGCCAAATTTTAGACATCGCAAAATTTTCTTTGCGAAAATAATTGCTTTACAGTATGATTCCTTACAAATACATGCAGAGACAATAGTTCTAAATAATATGGCATAAGGTGATTCATGGGTAAACCTATATGTAACAAAACTTTTGGTAAGTCTTCCTTTGAACCATCTTAACCATTAAATGTTATGTAAAATTTTGGAAATTATATTATGTAAGAGATGGTTCAACGATTCTGTCTTTTTTAGGCTTTTTCAATCAGAATTAAAATTTTAGTTGAGGGTACAAAAGGAAGTCTTTCCAAATATTCACCAGTCCATTTTGACCATTGGAATTTTTTCCTGGCCTATTTCTGATCAAACACAAACATACCAATGTGTCCTAACCACAATCCCAAAAGGACTGTAAAAACTTTGAAAACCAACAAACCATACATACTGAACACATGAACTTTCACCTGGCAAGTGAACCCGGCTGCTCCATAAGGTTACAGTAAAACATGTTTATAACAAAGCCCCAGGGACTCTATTTTTAACTTCGTTGTAAAGCGATTTCGTTATATTGTTATATAAAGAATTATATAGGGAAGCGGTCGGGCCAAATAATTGACTTCGTTCTATCCATGTATTCGTTTTAAGCGTGTTCTTTATATTCATGTTTTACTGTACACACCCCCTGTTTCACTAGCTACACCCGCCACATGTGTAATCAAAATTACAAGATGAAAGGAACATGAAACTTGGAACTATGGGATGCCAAACATTCCCAGGGTAATTCTGGATACAGAGACATCATACTTATCAAAAATATTCTGATGGCAGCCATAAAACTTTTTTAGGGCCTTGATAAGCCTAAGCTTGCCATATCCCTGAGTCAACAATTTGTAAGCAGGTTGCTTCCTCTGAGTTACATATCTTACTTTGATTATTTGTTGAAGTATATGAGACTGAATAACTGCTGGATGCTTGGCTGTCACATGGTACAGGTCAACGATCATCTCGACAGATCTCTCAGCAAATGGTACAAAATTCATTGTCACCCAGTCAACCTAAAACGGAATAAAGAAGGTACCAGATGAAAAACAAGTACTTGGCAATAGGTGGAAGCTTCAAGAACATATTACAACAAAGCACATGAAAGAAGATATACAAAACTCATATTGAGACCAGTGATTACTGTGAAATCAAAATTATTTTTCTGGTGTCTTAATTTTTGTTGTTTTCATAAATCCATTGACAAAAATTGGACATAACGAAATTAATGGTTCCACAAAAGAGTACATATGAAATCAAGCAAACCAATATGACAAACAAAGGGACAACAATTGTATTCATATATAACCAAATTACTCTATCAGATGAGTAAATTTAGTTTTTACATTTGCTCTGCCAATAGCTGACTAGACATTTTAGTGCTTCAATGAAGTTTTTGCATTGACTGACATGCAGAACATATCCAGTAAACTCAGTAGTAAGAAGCCTCAAGTTGTCTGAAGAGTATAACAATGCCCCTTACCAATAATGTTCAAATCTCACTTGGGTACAATAATGTGAGAAAAGTTATGAGTTTGCTTGCTGATGGTTGGTGGATTTCTCTGGGTACTCTGGTTTTCTCCACCATCCCAGAACTGTCAATGTTCGATACAAGCAAAAGAATCTTGACAGGGCCATAAAGCACCATTACCCCACTCAATAAACTCAATTAAAATATTCTACCAATATTTGTCTGTTTTATTATTTACCTGTGGGCCTTTAACTGAACCAAAGGCTTTGGCATCTATATGACCATATTTAGGCACATGTACACCATACTCCACATATGTCAACAGTTGTTGGAATATATCTGGATACATGGATTGCATAGATTCTGTACCACAGTTCACAGCCTATAACAGGAAAATAAAAAATTAAAATTAAATTTATTGCCAAACTTTTATATACAACAACGAAATTAATGTCTGTACCTGAGTCTATGGCTAAGCGACTGAAATTACAGTGCCTCCCTTGTATGGAGGTCTCATATAGCACACAAGTGAAAGATGTTTGATTACAAGGGAAACTACAAACATTTCTGTTGATATTCATTTCTTTATCATTCTTGTGGACTGGAGCATGTATAATACAAGGTCTTGCTCAAGTACATACCTTGCTCAAAAAACAGCCATAAATTACGAGATCCTTACCAGTCAAATAAGTGTCTCTACTTTAATATGATTTTTTAAAATCCATCAGTTTCATTAGATATATGGACTATATAAACAGGGGGTACTGATCTGAAGTTTTAGTAAGCTATCTCTCAATCTTTTGTGAATGGGGCAAGGATCCTTGCAATAGTGACACTTAGTGGTCAAATAGCCAAAATTGTGATAAAGTTGTAAAACCCCAAATAGAATAGTGAATCCATGTAATAAGATTTACAATAGTTTTTTTTCTACATGATTTTTTACACAATGGGGTTCGCCGCTGTACCACGTGATGAATACCTCTTAATGTTTATGTGGCATGTTTTGGAAAACACCAACGTCACAGATTCCCGGAATGACGTCATTTTCGTGGGAAAACGTCATCTCATGTCCATTGGAAATAAGTGTTCTACACAACGTAGAGGGTATCACGTGGTACAGCGCCGAACCCCATTTATTTAAAACAAATTTGTATTGTTTTATCATTTTTATAGTCATTTTAAAGTTTTTATTTTTAATAGTGAAAACCAGCTTGGCGTTTGTGAAAAACGTGTAAGATGTTTAATTGTGAATGGGGCCTAATTTCAGCCCCAGATATGGACCAGTTACTGTTATTGAATTTAAATGTTCTTACCTTTATAAGAGCCTCCATGGACTGTAGGGTGGCTTCTTGTAATGGTGTAATGTTGATATCAGGGTATGACGGAATGATAAAAGGGGAGGCATCGCCATGAACAGGAACAGTAAGAGAACTCTTCAGCACTGAAGATAATTTTTGTAAGTCTGCACTAACAAATCGGGTTTTAATATGATCAAATAAAGCGGGAAAAGTTTGTATCAATGTGGTTAAAAATGGCTGTGATGGGACATACACTTTCCCGTTTTTGTTGGACTTTTCCGGTGGTTTTGTGACGTTTGTTCCTATATGTAGCCAAACTTTCCACGCTACATTCCACAACGATGGATCGTAGTCTACATCACTCTCCTGTGACTGAGTTCTGTTTGGCGGCATCTTAGCGTTCTTTTCGTCAGATCTATTTATAACTTCCTCCCCAGGAGCGTTCATATTTGAAAGTTCATCTATTCCAGTGTCTTTACTTATCTGTAAAATTTCCTGGAAACTTTTTAAAGCTGCCAGTGAAACCTCAGCACTCTGACATAAGGCGGAGTTCTCAATATGTTCCAGTAACAAAGACCATGCTCGCGGAAAATCACCTGAAATGTAAACAATAACAATTACTGTTATCCTTCAAAGAAATTTCTCCCATAGCAATTGGTTAACTTGTCGTCGTACTTAGAAGTATGTTCATAAATCTGCCAGGCTCATAAATTTGCATGACATTTAGAGGTAAAAGGGAAGTTACACGCACAGGGCTGAAGTATAGTTATGGTAAACAAACATGGCAACAAGGTATGCAAATCACACAGAATAGAAACTGAATGTTGAAAAGACCAAACATGTGCCACCTTGAGGGGGACAAAAATGTTAGCCTGCGGCTCAGATTACATAAATTTTTGACAGGGCACATGGGGGCATGTAACCTGCTAAATACCCATATAATTTGTAATGCTCAATTTGCTTAAATTCAGCTAAAAGTGGAATGGAGTGGAATATTGTTATATTATGCCCCAGTCAAAAGGTTTCATTAATACTGAAGTGGTTAGTTCTGTAATGGTAGAGAAATCTGGAATACCTGAAGAAAACCACTGTTCTTTGGCAGGCAGACTGACAAACTTTCTCACACTAGGATCTGCTTGAGTGGGATTCTGATTGGCACTTTAAAGTACAACTACCGATATGTACTTAAGAAATCTTGTTACTGTAGGTTTGACCCATGTGCTGACCAAAATGCTGTCAAGATAGATAATTGTTGCGGAAAAGCCGTCATGATAATTCATTAGGGAAAAAGGTTTTTTTGTCTTGACCCTGCCTGGGTTCCAACTTCCCACAGCAGAGCCATCATGGACATAATACCATGATTAACTCCAGATACATGTAATTACCTATTGGTTGAAGTATTCTGCTTTTTGAACTGAATGTCCTTGCTACACCAGCAAGGGAGAGAACTCTTGTCTCTGCCCACTGTTTTTCAGCGGTGTCTCTGGAATGATGTATTAGGATATTTCCCGTCTCAGATTCGTCTTTCACATTGGATGCCACACTGGATAATTTCTGGACATTCTCTAGTAATGGGAACAACACCTGAAACAAAAAACATTGATATATGACGCAAAAACCTATGATCTGTATGCTAGAAGTGAAACAGGAAGTAACAAGAGTAGCTGCCAGAAAAGTGAAGTGGACCAAATGGCTACCGAGGCTCCCTGAAACTCCAGGGAGGGGGCCTTACAAAACGGGGAGTTTAAATTTCAAACATACATTACCTTCCATGTACCATTACCTGCCATGGACAGATATCCCAGAGAATATGGTTTGTCCGGTGTTATTGCAAAAGCATCTGGTTCTCCAGGGAGGGGCCTTAGAAAATGAGGAATTAAAATATTTAACATATATTACCTGCCAAAGAACTTTTTTCCATGTATCTTTGTGTAACAAAGAACCATGGGCAGATATCGTTGAGAACAGAGTTTGTCCAGCACTCTTACGAACAGCTGGCCTCTGATCTACACAGAGATCACCAAGCTTAGCAAACAGACACATCCAGAGGGCATCGAATGCTGGCATGTCTAACTTCTTTCTCTCTTCAACTGTCAAGTCTTTGCCTAGATCCTGGCATATACGTTCTCGATTCTGATAGAAAAAGTCTGAAATATTCCACTAAAAAAAGAAGAAAAAAAATTAATAAAAGTAAATACATGCAGTAAAAAAATCTGTGAATACATGTATTATAAAGTATTTCAAACCTCAAACAATTTTATGCTTGTTTCATGTTAATCGAACCTCTGAAATTATGTTCATTTAAACGATAAGTCTCCTTTAACTATTGTTGATAACAGATTTCACAAAGCAACTATATAAAATTTTAAAATGATGTTTTTTTTAAATTAAAAGTACTAAAAAATATGGACGTTTTGTATTGAAATTGTACCAAAATCAAACATTTCACGATAAAAAAGTACCTAAATGGCAACCTTGCACACTAAAAATGTACTGAACTAGACAAATAAATACAGTCCAACCTGCTTTAAAGGCCACCTCTATATAAGGGCCACCTGCTTATAAAGGCCAGTAAAATTGTATCCCAATTGTTTTTTATTCATATTATTTGAACCTGTATATAAAGGCCACCTGCACATAATGGTCACTTTTAATGGTTCTGTTATAGACAGGTTTGTCTGTGGATTTGATTGGTCAGCATGTTAGGGGCCTCAGTGGCTAAGTGGAATTGTCCAAACAGGGCCTAAAATCCTGAAACCCATAATCCTCAGTAGCGGTAACAAAATCAAGAAATTACCATAAATCCGATAGATGTGAGACTGATGTTTAGTTCCCGATTTTGAAGTCCAAACTTCGCTGCAACTTCTACGCATACTTGGAGGTATGTACAAGGAATTATGGGTAAAAAGTCTGTCACGACTAACTGTAAACTCTGGAACGCTGTCTGAATCAGCTTTTCACTGAAAACAAAGTATATGTATATGAGAAATGGAATTAAGTTTGAGGTGTAATAAACATAGAAAGTGAAGGTAAAGAATACCGTAAGGGCACATGTATGAATTATTTTTAGCAGGGTACTAATTTTAGCAGTTTTCAGGATGATACAGTACTGCTTATTTAAATTTACATGTTCTGTGAAAACTTATCCCTAAGTACACTGTACACCAAAAATTTGTCTGAAATATTCTTTACCAGGACATATATTACCAATATTGTTTGTAAAATTATCCTCAGTAAACTAAATATCTCTATATTATTTTGAAAACATTTCACAGCATGCATGTGTATAGAAAATTTGGAAAAAATTTTGTGTCACACCATGCCTATGTTGAAAGTACAGTCACCAAAAGTCTTTCTGTTGCAAAATTTCCCTATTGCTTACTATGTTAAATCAGTTTTTTGAAAAAAAAAATCTGGGCCTAGCAATGAAAATTGATTAAAATTGGTCTTAGAAAAAATTCAAGATAATTTTTTGAAAAAAAAAAAAAAATCTCATTTAACAATTTAGCAATGCAAAATTCATGTAACATGAAAAATTTTTGGAATGGTGCTGTTCTCATCATTATGTTACGTTCTAATCAAAGACAACAAAGTATATCCTTACCTTTGATCATTTGTAACTGCTCCGATAACTCCTAAAATAAGGGGCCATCCATGTGCCAGCTTGTCTCCATTGTTGTGTAAAATCTGAAGTACACATTCCAGCTGTTTCTGTCGTATGTCTGCATGGTTTATGACTGACAGTTCTTGTAGAGGACTCAGAATTGATCGCTGTAGTTTCTGAAAATATAAAATAATAAAATTCTATTTATAAACTTTTTTTAGGATCGATTGCTGTAATTTCTGAAAACAAAAATCATTAAATTCTATTTATAAACCTCTTTTTTTCAAAAACTGGTCACTGTAGTTTTCCAATATAAGAGAGAAAAAAAAATCTATTTATAAGTTTTTTAATTTTTTTTTTTTTTAACAAATGTTTTGATATTTAAGGTCACTGTGACCTTGAATGAAGTCAAGGTCAATCAACTTTGTTAACCTAAAAGGGAACACACCATGAAACATTCCTGATACATTTCATTTTAATTGGTTTACTGGTTCTGGAGAAGAAGTTTTTTAAAGTTAAAAGTTTACAGAGTGACAAATGTTGAAGGACAACAGATGAGAAATGATGTAAAATAGGAAGGGGAAGAAAGGTGGCACCAAGGAATGAACCTGGGACCACCTCCATTATTAGCAAGTGCTCTACCAACTGAACTATGATACCCTGACCTCTACATTTGCAAAACACAGTAAACACACAATGCACAACTAACGACAGATGGTTTTCCATAGCAATAGCTCATCTGAACCTTTGACATGCAAGTTAAAATGGCCAATGGAAGTTCACCAGTGTACCATGTGACACCTATCGATAATTTGCTAAATAGTTGTTACCTGTGATCAAGGCAAACATTAATGTTAATTAATTTTTCAGTGAATTCAATGTCACATCGATTAAGTTTTTGCAAAAAAGTCATTTCATGAGTTCATTGCAAACAATTTTTGTTGATTTTTTGAAAACACAAAAACACATTTTGAGGACACCATCAAATTATGTGACTCTATTGTTCTATTTCTCACACATGTGACAGAAGAATCCAGCTTTTAACAGGTGCTAGATTTCCCTTTCTCACCCTGATTGAGACAGAACACCCGAATCATCTTCCGCATTAATTGAATTTCTTGGGACTTTTTAATCCAATTCTATGAAAAATAGAGGGCATTCCAGAAGAGACATGATCACTTACGAACACTAAATTGATGACACAATAATAATTTTATGCAGGCACCTCAACAGAATTTCAATGATGTCATTTTCAGAGGGCACAAAGGGTGAAAACTGAACATTTGATGCAAATATTTGTTTACAAATTGCATTTTTATGTTGCAAATGTGTGAGAAAAAAAATCATACACCATTAACAGTGTAAGACAGAGATATCTCAAACTCAGATGAATATTTTCAATGTCCAGAACTTGCTTAAAGCTTGTTCTGGATAGGAAAATATTCATCTGAGTTTGAGATATCTCTGTCTAACATTGTTATTGGTGTAGGATTCTATTAATCTATATACAAGTAATATATGGTATCAACTCTGTATTTATGTAAAAGCTTTACACCCCAGTCAAGATTCTTTCAGATATATCAAGAGGTGGGCAGTTCTTTGACTGGAGTACCGAGAGAAAACTACGAACACCGACAAACTTGCTGACATAAGGACTCATCTGAGTACCGGTAGTATTTAAATCTAGGTGAGAGGTGCTGTGATCCATAGGTTTATGCTGTAGATCACTGGGTCAAACAAACTCAATATTTATAAAGTTCTCTCAGCATATAACAGATCATTAAATGAAGAACCTAACTTTTTAATTACGACTACATTTGAAAATATGTATATATTACACTAAATAGGCTTTGTTATTTCCTCTTTCTTTTTTTTTTTTTTTTTTGTTCTGTGTACTCCGGCTGTTATAGATAGTTCCCATGGGCCTCTAGCAGACAAATTTTTCAGTAGAGTGGTCGCCATTTTGTTGAGCAATCTATATCATTTATCTACCTATTTTAACCAAATTTGTTGATTTTTAAAATTATTGTTTATCAAAAAGTAATCAGGATATCAATGAAGTTTTTAAATTTATGAAATTGCCAATGTTTTTACTTTGATTTGGTATATTTTATAAGATTTTTGTCCCCATAACAACGATGTGACAATAAATTTTATACACCCTATTTTAGAAAGAATTAATAAGATTCAATTTCTAAATGCCTACAAAATGGCTGCTACTTTACCTGTGAAGTGGACAGTGTGACGTCACATGGGAACTGTCTATATTTGGCAAATATCTGTTGTTCAAAGGTAAATAACTCTTATATAAATTAAGTACATTTTGCATCTTTATTTTTCATTTATTCACAAGTTATCTCCCATTGACCATTACATGCAACCATCTATATTATTTGCAAGTGATTGCTTATTAGACTGAATCACTATTTTGTGTAAATAAATGATTGATGTATTTCAATTGCATTAAAACCAAAAAAAAAAAAAAAAAAAATTAAATACACTTGACGATTTAAACAAAAAATAATAAAAAAATTGCTATACTTAGGATCAACCTCAACCAAGAATTTTTTTTAAAACAGTTACAATGTTAAGAGAGATAATTAATCTTGTGAGAACATCCCCATAAACAACAGATGATGAATCAAAATAGAAATACGATTCCTGAATAAGATTTATCGCTGGAAGAAAATGACATTCACGATGTTTTTCGCCTAAAAAAAATAATGAAAGAATCCTTCAAAATCTGACAATAAATAATAAATTATTAACCTCGCTAAAGGGAAGATGAAAATTTTGCTATTCAATGAACTTATAACTTTTTAAAACTAAAATTGGATCTTTATACACAAAAGGAAACAAAAAATGTTCAGAAAAATTTCTTAATATTTTTTACTAATCAGCTTGTACCCTTTCTAAACTAACAACTGATCTTTATGCACAAGAGGAAACAAAAAATGTCCATAAATATCTATGCTCTTGTGCTCTTAAAACACCTGAATATTAAACTGTCGTTAGTAGCCTAAGGAGATTTTTGAAGAAATACAATAAGATTCAATTTTGAAAGCTAATTGACATTTTTCGCAATCTTCTCCCTGCAACAAGTAATGTTACTTAATTTTTTTTCGTTAGTTTTTCCATGTTATTTTTTTCTCGACTTTTAAATAACATTATTCCCAGGATGTCATAAAGTATTTCAGTCACATTCTGCTAAGCTCAGTTTGAGAAACCTTTTTCTTTCTATTTTATTTCATAGTCAATGATTAAATGAACATCTACAATCAAACAGGGGATAATAAAATTGGTAAGATTTTGGTCTGCTTTGTACTTGTGCATATTTATGCCACTTAAATGAGTGCTAGCACACTGTGTCACAATGTCAATAAATACCTCAGCTCTTGTACTCTTAAAACATCTGAATACATGTATTAAACTGTCATTAGGAGCCTAAGGAGGTTTTTGAAGAAATACAATAAGATTTAATTTTTTAAGCTAATTGACATTTTTCGCAATCTTTTTCCTGCAACAAGTAATGTTAGTTTTTTTCTCATTATTTGTTTATGATTTTTTTTTCTGTCGGCTTTTAATAACATTATTCTCAGATATTTTCTTCTGTCTTGACAGCAATTTATTATATAGTGGCATTCAGAAAACATTTTGAAGATCATTAAAGGTTACTTAATTTCATCCTTTATAATATAGATTAAACTGCAATGCTAGGGGTCTCTTGTCACGCTTAATGAATGGCACTTTCACCACTTTGTAAAATATTCTAGGTTTCCACGAATTCAAAATCATTAGTTAAATTTCCAAAATTTGTGAAAATATTGTCCATTTTTGAGTACTTTTTCATAAATTTGATAAATTCAGTTACTTTTTGAAAGAATTTCTCAGACTTAGTGGCCAATGGTGATTTTGACTACCAGGAATAGACACTTGGATATTAAAGACTTGATCACTACTGACTAGATGAACATCTCCATTCAAACTAGATATCATAAAGTGTTTGTGTCAAATTCTGCTAAGCTCAGTTTGAAAAGCCTTTTTCTTTCTCTTTCATTTCATGGTGACCAATTAAATAAACATCTCCAATCAAACAAGTGATAAGAAAGTTGGTGGGATTATTCAAGTGTCTTTGGTCTTGTTTGTACTAGTGCATACTTATGACACTTAATGAGTGCTAGCACACTGTGTCACAATGTCCATAAATATGTTGGCTTTTGTGCTCTTAAAACACCTGAATATTAAACTGTCGTTAGGAGCCTAGGGTTTTTTTAAAGAAATTTTGAAAGCTAATTGACATTTTTCGCAATCTTCTTTCTGCAACACGTTAGTTAATTTTTTTCTAGATAGTTTTTTTTCATGTTAGTTTTTTTCTCGATTTTTAAATGACATTATTCTAAGATATTTTCTTCTGTCTTGCCAGCATTTTACTATTCAGTGGCATTCAGATAACATTTTTCAGATCATTAAAGTATTTGTGTCACATTCTACAAAGCTTAGTTTCAGTAGTTATGTTCTTTTTCTTTCATTTCACAGTCGCCAATTAAATGAAATTTTCCAATAAAACAGGAGATGAAAAAGAAGATGCATGAAATTATGCAAGTGTTTTTTGTCTTGTTTGTAGTAGTGCATGCTTATGACACTTTATAGAGTGCACAATGTCCCAGAATCCTGCTTGGAAGATCTTAGCCTGAGAAAGTTTGTCAATTTGTGTTCCAAAAGTCATTGTTTTTTCTGGGTACTCTTTGATTTTATTTCTCTGCCATCCTAGAACTGACTGCCTTGATATCAGTGAAAGAATTTTGACTGGGGTGTAAAACACCCTTACTCCACATCACTCTACTCAAAACTGACCACCTTGAAGATATAAGTGGAAAGAATCTTGACTGGAGAGTAAAACATCATTACTCCACATCACTCTAATCAAAACTGACCACCTTGAAGATATAAGTGGAAAGAATCTTGACTGGGGTGTAAAACACCCTTACTCCACATCACTCTACTCAAAACTGACCACCTTGAAGATATAAGTGGAAAGAATCTTGACTGGGGTGTAAAACACCATTGCTCCCACCAACCCCACTCCTTGCTCACAATAGCCTTCTCTCCCCAGGAATCCTTATTAAAAGAGTACGAAATTCACAGACATATCCTTGAAAAAAATACACTTTAACAATATCCCTTTTTTACACTCAAAATTTATGATTTCCATTTTGACACAGTGACATTATAAAACTGTGGTGTTCTTATAACACTTAAAGCATAAATTGTCATTAGCAACATAAATTTTTACTTGAAAAACAGTTAAGTTTGATTTCTTTAAAAACGGACAAATGCTAATTGAAAATTTTATTATTGTTTTTATTCCTGTTACAAATCAAGTCCTCCTATACATCTTTTTTCTTGACATTTTAGACAATATCACATGTACTTTGAAGACTTCTTAATCTCAAGTTCTCAAATGTTAAGACATGTGTTTTTAGGTCGCTATGAACTCTGCCATTCCACCGCTCATATAAGTCTCATAAATTTGCAAATATGAGGAGTATGCTGTGTTGGAAGATTCTACGTTTAAAGGTTAAAAGAACAGCATATATCCTTATGCACATTAAGTCCATCATCACAGAACTTTAGGGATGGGGGTGGGGTAGATGACATAAGTTCATCTTTACTTTGAACATGGTTTTGATGGAATCTATGAACACTGCCATTCATCCTCTCATCTGATTCTCAGAGATTTGCAATATGAAAGATATTGGAAGACTATAGGTTGACCAGTAAAAGAAAAGCATCTGTGCATCTAGTCCATGATCAAAAACTTTAAGGGGACGGTTAGGGGTGGAGGTGGGTGGTTGTATAACATAAGCATATAAACATATATCTACACTTGCACAGGAGTTTGATTAAAGCATGAAATCAAGTACCGGTAATGATTCATTGATTGAATGTGGGGTTTTACATCCTAGTTAAAAATGGTTCACTTATATTGAGACATCACCAGCTATCAGTGAAGTACCAAACATTTTTACATTTAAGGCCAGTGTTTAAGGTCTTTTTGCTGCATATCAAAAAAGAGACCACCTGTCCATAAAGACCAGTGTCTTAAGGTATAATTCAATCCAAAAGAACCTCCATATAAAGAGCACCTGTTTATAAAGTCCATATTTATTAGGTCCTGTGGGAGGTCTATGTATATAATTTTTACTGTATATCATATTTTTGTAACAGATTTTACTGTATATCATATTTTTGTAACAGATTTGACTGTACATCATATTTTTGTAAGTATTCATTCCCGTCTAATATCATTATAACTTGTCTCAGATCAGAGATGAAATCCTACATGTTCCGCCGTCATTTTCCAATGATAAGTAGGATAAGCTTTATCTTCTGTGATTTCGCTCATCAAAAAAAGCTTGTTTATTACATATAAGATATATTCCTTTTTTCATTATTTTTATCCAAAACAAGATTTGTCATTTTTTAGTATTTAATTTTTTCTTGACGTGAATAAAAACGCATCATCTTCGTCGCACACAAAGCCATTAAACATGGACGGTGTTGTGTATCTGACAGAAAATCTTGATTAATTTGGTAAAAGTTAGGTTTCTTAGTAAAGCTTAAAAAATTATATACTGATACATACAGTACAGGCCTGTCGAAAGTTTAACACCTGAGCTAATAAATTTATACCGAATTGGTAGTTCATATCATTCCCTAGTTAGCTATATTTCAAAAACCGATCGGCGGGTGCTATCTGTTTCTAGGAAGTTTTTCAACCACTAGGTATTCACATCTCTGCTACCAATATAGGCTTCTTTTCCTTAGCTAAATGTTAAACTTTCGACAGGCCTGTACTGTATATACATACAGGGAAGGGTTCTCCATATAAATCATGAGAATACATACATGTATAGACAAAATTGACATGTATGTTGATTATAAGAACAAAAACAGTATCTAAAGTTCAGGAAAACAAGCCAATTCAGTAAATAAGAATCCCCTACTAGATGGTACTTATTTGTTACTTGTACTTATGTTCAAAGGGCTACAACTCCCAGGAAAACAAGCAGTTTCAGTGAATTAGGATCCCTCACTCGTAAGTACTTATTTGTTACTTATACTTATGTTCAGAGGGCCATAACTCCCAGGAAAACAAGCAATTTCAGTGAATTAGGATCCCCTACTAGTTGGTAATTCTTTGTTACTTGTACTTATGTTCAAAGGGCCATAACTCCCAGGAAAACAAGCAATTTCAGTGAATTAGGATCCCCCACTAGTTGGTACTTATTTGTTACTTGTACTTATGTTCAAAGGGCCATAACTCCCAGGAAAATGAGCAAACCAACTTGGGTTAATGATATGCACATCTCCTATCAATGTTGATGCTTTGCACAAAATTTTATAATATAGCGAAAAATAGACTTTCTTAAAATAAGGAAAGTTTTGGTATTTGTTTTTTGCTTTTTTTTGCCATAGTAACAAGACATATCACTTATACTTAAAGGGCAATAACTCCCACGAAAATGAGCAAACCAACTTGGGTCAATGACATACCCATCTCCTATCAATGTTGATGCTTTGCACAAAATTTTATAAAATAGTAAAAAAAAAGACTTTCTTTAAATCAGGAAAGTTTTGGCATTTGCGTTTTGTTAATTTTTGCTTATTTGTTTGTTTTTGTTGCTTTTTTTTGCCATAGTAACCAAGACATAAACTCTGAGGACTGTAAATCAGGAAATTTTGGCATATGTTTTACTTTTGCGTAAATTCATGAGAGTTACAAAACATGAAAAATAAACTTTCAGGAATATTTAATTTTCAATATAATTTACACGCATTTGCACCAAAGTAAAGGTAAAAATATGCAAACAGTGAATTTATTACATTTTTATTCATAAACTGCCTTCTTCCTTTTAAATTGGGAAAATTTGATGTTCTGAAACACAGCAAACTGCATGATGACATGCCTGCAATAGCTTAAGATCCTCAGTGCGAAGATGTTATATTGTGACAATATCTAACATTTGTGGGTAAGGACAACTGGATTTAATTGTCTAGTTTATCACTGTTGTTTTGGGATATTTAGTGGAAAAATTGGGAAATTTTATTCATTTTTCCCTAGGGAAAACTACCTTTATTCGGCTTTAATTTCAGGTAAACAAAATCACTGATAAATAACTTGAAATTTCACTTACCAAATTAGTATGTAATGGTTGGTCATAACTGTGTCCGAGAGCGGCTTTGACCAGCGAAGTAACAGCTTCTGCTCCCCAGCATCGCATGCCCAGGTGTGGATGTTGACATACCTGTGATTAACGAGATAAAATAATAAATTAATTTATACAATATTAAATAATACTAAACATTAGTAATAATTCAACAACTGCTTTATTATATCATATCATGTGTTGTATATTATAATCAAAAATATTTTCAGGAAGAAATTTTCAGTTTTACATTTTTTGCAGTTTTCTGTTTTTATTATTACTTGAGGCCTAGTTAAGATTTGTAAAAGTAATAAATATTTCATAATTTTATTGTTGGAAAGAAGAAAAGTGACAGGGGTTGAAAATTTTTCCAGATGAGCTAAAGCCCAGGACTTTTTGATGCAGAAAATCAAAAGCCCTCAAATTTTTTTATCAAGTCCAGAGATTGATTGACGGCAGAATAAAAGATGAAAGACACAAATAAATATGCATCATTTCCATCTGCAGTTAAAGGGTATTTTCCGCAGTATTTATAATACAGTAATACACTCATGGAAATTTGTCATTCCACAGCTTATCATATTTGGCATCTTTTATTTCTTGTGACACTCTTTTCTCGCCACTTGAGCCCGATGCAATCTGCTTGTTGGGTGTGTTTTTCAATATTTTTCAAGACACCAGACGACAGTCGGAAATAAAATTCATTTGTTTTCTGAGTACTGTAAAAGCCCAATGGGCTTTTTAGTGAAATTTTTGCAAAGTCCTGCTTGCCAATTGTTTAGTCCCGGGCTTCGGGCTTGAAGAATTTTCAACTCCTGAGTGAAAGAATATTTAATCAAACTGAAAAACTTCGTTTTAAAACTATCCTTTCAAAAATGTGTTCATTTTTATTAGTATTTTAGATTTGATTTAATCATTGATGAAACTAACCAAAATTCAAACAACTGGGTCTAGAAAATTTTTTTTCTGCATTTCTAACAAACATGCAGCACTTTTCTTGATGATTTATTAACATCAGCATTTTAAACACTAATAAGGAAAACTGAAAATTACCTCCATATATTTTTTGAAATAAAGTATTGTTTTTGGTGATCAATGCATCCATTTTGTTTGAATTTTCTCTCAAATTTGTAATGAGCAACGATGAAAGCGCAACAATCTTTACTCCATATACATAAACATTTTCAGAGAAGATTCAAATTTTTTAATAGCTTTAGTCAGGTGAGTTAAAAATCAAAATCATAACATTGATGGCAATGTGATGATCCTTATGATCAGCATTTTCTGGTTTCAGAATTTTTTTTTAAAAACCTTTAATACCTTTAGTCAGGTGAGCTAAAAATCAAAATCATAGCATCATTGATCACCAGGCAAATACAGCGAAAAACAAAACATCTGATAAAAACAGCTCTTCATTAAATGAAGATACAAAAATCCAATATACAAAAAGCTCTTCATCAGATGAAGATACAAAAATTCAATATACATAAATCAGCTTCGTAAACATGGTAAACAAATAGACACACATATACAAACATAGATAATATCTACATACAAAATATTGAGGAAATGCCTGATTTTTTTTATACATCATTGAGAAAATGCCTGATTTTTGATAAATTATATATATTTTATTCCACACATTCAGATTCCTATTTTTTCAGAATCAGCATTTTATCATGGAAAATGCACATAAAAACCCTTTATAGAATAATAGATAAAATATTTATATTATTAATAAAAATAAATAAAATGTTGTAATAAGTTGTGTAAGTCTCCAGAATCTGAAAAGATACAAAAATACATCAAAATTATAAAAAAAATAATAAATAGCGTAAACAAAATTATTAAATAAACAAAAAACATAAAAAAATTTACATATTAAATAAAAACACAAATCAATTTTTATGGTTTTTTCTCATCCTTGCATAATAGATCAAACAGAAATGTTATACAATAATTATAATAATAATAAATTAATTTTCAAATTTTTCTCGTGTTCTGACACAAATGATCAAACAGGAATGTTATACAATAATTATAATAACACACTTTGTAAAAATTTTTCATTTTCATGGGGAAAAACATCATAGAAATATTTTGAAATATCAAAGAGTAGTAATTACAATCTCTTATAGGTCGTCAATTAACATAATGATCTAACATTGATCAAAATCCACCATTACATTGTGTTTCAATTTTTTTGTAAAAACAATATTTTTAAAACTATATGACAAACAATTTCCACTGATCACTTTTAATACCTATTTCCAAACTTCATAAAAAACATGTATTTTTATTAATCTTTTTAATACTTAACTGATTTTTGTGAAGTCAAGCCAATCTAAAAGCATCTTTCTTCTCAAACAAACTGTCTTTTCATTGGGGTTGTTTCTTTCTTTCATTTTCTGTATTTAGCATAAAACCTAAAATATATTCACATTATTTGTTGTTTAAATACACATATTTTCTGCTTTAATCAAATCTGTGTAGAGATATTGTGTGTAGGCTTAAAGTTGACAGCAGTGGCTTGGAAGAAAAAAAGGGAGGGGCTTCATTAAATGATCACTGAGTACTTTATTTCCACCACACCACCACGAGAGAGAGAGAGAGAGAGAGAGAGAGAGAGAGAGAGAGAGATGCTCCAGTTATTGATCTGGGAATTTTTGCTCAATTGACATTTTAGTGGGGACACCATCAACAATGTGGCAAATTGTCCCCACATTGCAGGTTAACAGATTACTGTACTCTTATTTTTCTCACATTGTCCCCATCACTTCTTTCACATTAGAGAGATGCTCCAGCCATTGATCTAGGAACAATTATTTGCTCCAAAATTGTCTTAGTGTGGCACCACCAAATATTGTTCCCACATTGCAGATTAAATCTATTTATCTCGCAGTGTCCCCACTATTTCTCACATCATTTCCCCTGCTTTAGTGT
This sequence comes from Anadara kagoshimensis, assembly GCA_021292105.1. Classification (NCBI taxonomy): domain Eukaryota; kingdom Metazoa; phylum Mollusca; class Bivalvia; order Arcoida; family Arcidae; genus Anadara; species Anadara kagoshimensis. The sequence continues at coordinate 38,863,635 of CM037862.1, forward strand.
TAAAACATCCAGAGAGAGAGAGAGAGAGAGAGAGAGAGAGAGAGAGAGAGAGAGAGAGAGAGACAGAGCATATGAAGTCGCACTCAACACACACTGTTCCAACACACACACACCAATCCCCCCTCCCCCCCACCCAATTTTCCAAGTATTACAACACAACCCCCCTTTTTTTTACAATACACTAATGAATAGTACAAATACACACACACTGATGTTCTAGGTAATTGACCCCCCCCCCCCCCCCCCCCGGTTTCCAGATAGTACAAAGCAACTCCCTCCTTCTTTCAATACACACATGCACATAACATACACACTGTTCAAGGTACCTGAAATCATCACCCCCCATTTCAAATAACCACCCTCCCTTAATCTACAGTACTAATGCATAGTTAAAAATATATACCATTATTTCTAATTAGACCCATCTCATACTGGTATATAACATTCACAAAATGATAGTGACCTGTCACACTAAACAACAATATTCTGTATTACCTACCATACCTACATGCCCCCCCCCCCCCCCCCATTCTTGGTAACCCCCACTCTCCTTTAATCTACAGTACTAATGCATACTACAAAAATATATACCATATCATTTCTAATAAGACCCATCTGGTATATAACATTCACAATTCACACTAAACGATAATTTCCTGTATTACCTACCATACCTACATGCCCCCCCCATTCCTGGTAACCCCCACCCTCCTTTAATCTACAGTACTAATGCATACTGCAAAAATATATACCATCATTTCTGATAAGACCCATCTCATACTGGTATATAACATTCACAAAATAATAGTGACCTGTCACACTAAACAATAATATTCCTTATTACCTACCATACCTACGTGTAATATTCCTTATTACCTACCATACCTACGTGTATAATATACCTAAAATACCACAGAACGGAAATCAATCTAGTCCAATCAAAGTGTCAAGCTTTTCACTGATGTAGATTTGTAATGGCCTAGTAGCCCTGAGTGTACAGTTTTTATACAAGATACACTTTTTATAGATAAAAATAAAGGAATGAAGGATAAGAATCAAGGTGGATTCTTTCTGACGGTGAAGGTGTATTTGACATAAATAAATTCAGAATTGAATATAAGTTCTAGTTTTTCACCTCTTTAAATTAATTCTATTTACAACAGAAATATTTTTACAGTCAGACCTGGTTTAAATACCAGCTTTGTATAAGAATGGCAAAGTGTATTTAATATAAATATATACAGAATTTAATATAAGTTAAAGTTTTTCACCTCTTTAGATCATACTTATTACAGTAAGAAATTTACAGTCAAACCTGCTTTAAATAACACTTTTATAAAAGGATAAGGTAGACTCTTTCTCTGTTGAAGAATGACAAAGGTGCATTTGACATAAAAAAGCTACAGAATTTTATATATGTTCTAGATTTTCACCATTTTAAAGTTTTTTTTTTTACAGTAATACTTTTACAGTCAGGCCTGCTTCTCTGTATGAGAATGACAAGGTGTATTTGACATAAATAACTACACTGAATATAATTTAAGTTCTAGTTTTTCACCTCTTTCGATGATATACATGTACTTCTACAGTCAAACCTGCCTTAAATACCACTTTCATAAAAAGTCATGCACTTTAATTTTTTTAATCCCAATTTCAGTAATACTTTTACAGTCAAACCTGCTTTTTTTAAATACCACTTCTTAAAAAAGGTGACCCTCTTGTAATTTGAACCCATGCAATACCTGTACATGTATAAATCTGCATATCGGTAGTTACAACAGGTTAGGTGTGGAGTAGAGTAATTGTATTTATTTAAGTTAAGATTCTTTCAAGTTGGTCAGTTCTGGAATGGTGGAGAAAACCAGAGTGCCATTAGAAAATCAATGATGTACTGCAAGCAAACTGACAAAAACTTTCTCACATTAGGGTCTGCCAGCCTGGAATTTGAACCTAGGTGGTTAGAGATACTTACTACAAGTAAATTCAGTAAATTAGAGTCACCGCCAGCAAGTTCTTTTTATTGTGATTTGCATTTATGTTCAAATGTCCATAACTCTTAGGAAAATGAGCAAACCATCTCAAGTTAACAATATGCACATCTCCTATTCATGTTGATACTTTGCACCATGTTTTGTGAAATAGTGCTTCATAGTTTTGGAGAATTAGCACAGACAAGAATTTCAGACAAACAGAAGGAAGGACAGATGGAAGGATGGATGGAAGGACAGAAACTCGAATTTAATATTCTATTTCTATTTCTTTGAAAGGTGGGGGATAAAATTTTTTTAATCCTGTTGGAGAAGGAGTAGGTTGGACAAACCATTACGAAGGATTGAAATAAAGACTGATGGATGGATGGACAAGGTTTTACCACAATATATTCCATTTCTAGAAAATGGTACATAAAACAGTAATTTTACTGAGTGACTCCACTGATCATGACTCACTCCCCTAAATCCTTTACCAATATCAAATATTTGATTATCCTTAGAAAAGTACATTTTCTATTGTACTTATAAAACAAGAAAAGAAAAAAAGGTTTTGAAATACAAAAGTACATTTTGCATTGTGCATAAATCGAAAAAAGAAAAGTTTGAAAATTGAGCTTGGCTAACAGAAAGTGCCATAAAAAATATATATGGAATAAGAAACCGAGAATAAATTTAAAAGTGCGACAGATTAAATGTTTTTCATGTTTGTCTAACCTATATAAAATGTATCAAGTATCATTCTCATTTCGTTTTTCATCATTACAGTTTTTTTACCTTGCATCAAGCATCATCAGGACCAAGATTAAGTGTCGGAAAATAATATCAATTTTTGTTGGTCACACCTTTTTATTATCTATTTATATAACATTAATAGGTGCTCAAAGACTAGTGATATAAGAAATAAAATAAATCTGAATCCAAACATAATAATTAATTCCTGATTTCCATTGTCATAAAAATACTTAACCTAATTAAGGCTAAAACTAAGTATGATTACCCGGCAAGTTGATGGTGATTTTTTCTGGGTTAATTAGTCTGTTTTACTGTAAATTAATTATACCCCCGCTTAAAAAGTGGGGTATATAGTGATAGGGGTGTCCGTCCGTGTGTCCGTCTGTCCTTCTGTTACACCTTAGGGTACCTATCTCTTATCCGCAGCTCCTCCTAAACCCTTCAATGGATTTTCATGAAACTTTTACACAATCTTTGTGGATTTAAAGGATTTTTGGGAGCGGGGGGTATTTTTTGTGAGCTTCTGGCTCATAGTTTTTCTAGTTATAATTATATTCGTTTACCAAATCAAACACAATCATACCAGTCCATATTAAAATTAAAATTACAATTACAATCTCAAAAGCAAAGTAAAAACTTAAAAAACTGGCAAGTTAAGTTAGACATGAGAACATCTACAAAGAAAAGGAAGGCCATGTGCCCCGGAAAGTTAAGCACTTCTTGTTTAGCTAGCTACACCTGCCATGTGTGAAATTAAAATTGAAAATGAAAAGAAACTTGGAACTATGCAACACCAAAAATATCCAGGGTAATTTGGATAGAGACAAAATCAATAGATTCTGGCCCCAGTTTCACAATCATTCCTTAGCTAAGATTTTCCTTAACTTAAATCTTGCAAAATTTTAATCTTTTTTAAGTTTGTTAATTATGAAGATATTCGGGATTTTTAGGTGTCAATCTTAAGATATTTTCTAGATTAAAACATTTGCATTTGGTTTTGACAAAAATATTAATCAATAGTTCCAGAAAATGATTACCAAAATTTGCTAAATTTAAGTTAAGGAAAATCTTAGCTAAGGAATGATTGTGAAACCAGGACCTGGAGCCAAAAAAACCAACTCTATATTTAAACCAATCTTACAGTCTTGTTGATGAAAAAAAACAAAAAAACAAAAAAACAAAAACCCATTCAAGTATACTTTACATCCTTAAATCTTTATATTCTTCTGTACTGACTATTTTTGGAAATCATATGCATAAAACAGTTTTGAATTATTTGAAATGGTGTAATATTATATGTCTTTATATGTTTTTGAATTACATTTGGTGAAAAATAAAACTAGGGTATGCTTGTACTAGAACTATTTATAGCCTTATAGGTACCAATAAACTAGAGTACTAAAGCCAATTGACGTATCACCGGCCATGCCCACAATGTTCCGACACTGGCCGCCATCACGGTATCAAAGCAGCATCACGGCAACTAATGAGGTACTAGTGTCAGTGATGTCATTAAATGGCGCTATTCAGGGAGAGTTTTCATTCTTTTTTGCGTGTTTATCAAGCATCCGGCCATTTGACGGAACATTGTGGGCGTGGCCGGCGATATGTCAATTACAGACCACACCTCCCATAAAATGTACCATATATCTGAATCAGACACCTGTCTCGGTCCCTGAAAAATGTAATTAATAAGATTTAATTTTTAACAATTAAATCCATTTATCTAAGTAATGTGCGACCCTATGGTTTATAATTTTAGTTATTTCTCCTTACCAATAATTGTCCGAATTGGACTAATGTTCTTACTTCCCTTGTTTTGGAACTCTTTTGTGTTAGTATATAATCACGCCGGACAATCTGTTAACCGCCATTCTGCTGAATCACGCCGGTGATACTGCGTCGCAATTGTCCATTAATATTTTCAAGTATATTCAGGTACGTTTTAACAAAATAATTAAATTACTTTTTATGTTTTGCCATATTATAATCATTTGTTTAATTTTTCTCGTTTCGTCTAATATATTTCCAGATGTTAGTGGATTCTATTTCAGCACATGTTGTCACATTTTTTATTTTCATTAGTATACCACCTATTTGCCCCAATATTTCAAAATTTATTATAATATCCAATTTTTTATATATAACATTTAACTAAATTTTAATATTATTTTGTTTTTTGAGTCCTAGTTAATAATGCCGCCTCGTCCAAGACAAAGGCGTGGAGTAGCACGTGCTAACCCAATTAGGCGCCCACAGAGACGTGCATGTAATGATGTTGTAAATCAGGACCCGCCTAATAACCAAGTCGTCATAGACCAGCCACATATAGATCGACCGATCCCTAATGCTGATATTAACGCCATTGCCGACCAAGTGACAAAGGCCGTCATGGACAGAATACAAAGTCATCCAATCCAACCTGTCATCTCGACGGAGAATACACCTCCAATACAAGGTAATGATGTGGAAGCTTATACAATTAATGATTGTCAAGTTACAAGTTTTAATTCGGAATTGGGTTATAATGTTGCGAATAATATTAAAATTAAAATCATTAATAACGAGTACATTGACCTTGGTACTCTTGTTTCTAAACCTAGAGACCCAGATGACCAGTCTAACAATATTTCTATTAAAAATGGAAGTTTGGTTATTTCTCCCAAGTCTCGCACATCTATAATCGTAGATATTCAGCAATGGACTGATGCATTTTTGATATTTGCGTCAATGTATACTGCTGCTCATCCTCACTCAACTTCCGGTATTTTCAAATATATCCACACCGTACGACTTGGAGCTAGTCGAACATCTGGTCAAGGTTGGAAAACTTATGATATTCAATTTAGACTTAAGAAAGAAAAAAACCCAGAAATGTCCTGGGCTGTTGTAGATCAGGAACTTTGGCTGTTGTATATGTACTTTAGTAATATTGATAGCAAACCTGTAGCATCTGTACATAGGTATAAATGTTACGATTATAATTATAAAGGCTTTTGTTCTAAGGCATCGTGCCACTATATGCATGCGTGTATTAGATGTTCTCAGCATCACCCTCACATTAAATGCAAATCTTTTGTAAACAATAGTTTCAAGCCTGGCGGTATTCAACGCTCAAAGTTACAAGCATCATCCTCAGCAAGTGGAGTCAATTATGAATCCAGGGCAGCTCAAAGATTTGTACAAAAGAGCTAAAAGTCCGGTGAACAGTCATGTATTGCAGTCATTATTATGTTTATATCCCAACCAATCTGATGCTGATTTGCTTTATTATGGCTTTTTAAAGGGGTTTAAATTAAATTATGATGGTCCCCGTGTGCCAACTGATTGCCAAAATCTTAAATCTGTTCGCCATTTAGAAAATGAAGCCTTAAAAATTATTATGAAAGAAGTTCAATTAGAAAGGATTGCTGGGCCGTTTTTCTCACGCCCCCTCGAAAATTTACGAGTTTCTCCAATTGGCTTAACTCCAAAAAAAGATGGTTCATGGCGCCTTATTCATCATTTGTCTTACCCGCATGGATCTAGCGTTAACGATTTCATCGACAAAAAACATTGTACAGTTAATTATACACCATTTGATTCAGCACTTGAAATGCTAGCGCGCATGGGCAAAGGTGCTCTAGCGGCAAGGCTTGATGTAAAGTCGGCCTTTAGACTACTTCCAATACACCCCTCTGACTTTGATTTATTAGGTTATAAAATATGCGGTCTATATTTTGTTGACAAGTGCCTCCCATTTGGTTGTTCTATATCTTGTTCTCTATTTGAAAAGTTTTCTACGTTTTTAGAATGGGAGTATAATAGCCGCTCTAAATTTGATAACTTAAAACATTATCTTGACGACTTTTTTCTAGCAGGTAAACCAGATACAAATCAATGTCAACAATCCATGGAACTGTTTTCATCTATGTGTGATGAAATTGGTGTACCTTTGGCTCATGATAAAACTATCCCTCCTTCAACAGTATTAATTTACCTTGGTTTGGAAATAAACACCATTGAAATGACTGTTAAAATACCCTTTGAAAAACTGACTAAATTAAAAGATAGTCTTTTCTTATTGTTAAACAAAAAGAAATGCACGTTAAAGCAGCTACAGTCGGTAGTTGGGTTGTTAAATTTTTGTACAAGGGCCATACCCCCAGCCAGAGCTTTCAACAGACGACTATATGACGCTATGTGTGGTTTAACGAAACATTTTCACAAAATAAGAATAAATAATGAGATGAAAGAAGATATCAGAATGTGGCTCTTGTTTTTAGATTTATTTAACGGCGTTTCTAGCTATGATTTATATCGCTGGATTCATGATCATGACATTCAATTGTTTACCATAGTGCAGGGGGTGCACGATATGGATGTTCAGCTATTTTAGGCTCGCACTGGTCTTATTTACTTTGGCCTACATGTTGGCATTACGCTCCTATTTTGCAAGACATTACATTTTTAGAGTTAGTTCCAATAGCTATGGTATTTCATATTTGGGGACATATGTTGAAAAATAAGTGAGTTGTTTTTAATACCGACAACTTAGCATTAGTTTCAATTTTGAATAAGAAAAGCTCCAAGTCAAAAAGGGTCATGCAGTTACTTAGGCCATTAATTTTACAGAGCATGTTATATAATGTTCAGTTTAAATCTGTTCATGTCAGAGGTAAACATAATAATGTTGCTGATGCTCTCTCTCGGCAGCAGTGGTCAAAATTTCGCCGGCTGTTTCCAGGAGCAGACGATTATTGCACTCCGGTTCCCCTGTCATTTCGTCAGCTGTTATCCAAAATAGAAAGAACCAGTTGTTAGCGGCCTCTATATCTGACCACACAGGACAGGCCTATTCATCAGCTGTAGATTGTTTTGAAAAATTTAGAATGTCCCAAAAATACTCCTCAGAATGGCCACCGTTGTTGTTACATGTTACTGATTTCATAGCTTATTTGTCACTTCATAATTACTCGCCCAGTACAGTACGTTCATATATTTCTGCAATTGCTTACCATTGTAAGATATCTGGTTTTGTTGACGTTACTGAATCATTCATTGTTAAAAAAATGTTAACAGGTTTAAACCGTATCGATAAACGAAGTGATATCAGAATGCGTATCACAGTTGATATTTTACAAACTATTTTACAATCTCTTTCATTCATTTGTTTGTCAAACTATGAAACCGATTTGTTTGCAGCACTTTTTTCACTTACCTTCTTTGGGTTTTTCCGAGTTGGAGAATTGGTAGTGAAGTCCTGTCTAGAACAAGGTCATGCCCTCCAAAGTAATAATATTCGATTTATATCACAGACTAATTCACTTGAAATTGTTATCCCACATTCCAAAACTGACCAGAGTGGAAAAGAGTCAATGTTATTAATTCCATCAACATATATGCCTACATGTGCTGTTAAAGCTGTAAAGCAATATATGAATTTAAGACCTCCTTATTTTGGACCATTTTTCTGTCATTTGTCTGGCCAGCCAGTCACTAGATATCAGTTCGTTTCTGTTCTTAAGAAATGCTTACAATTTGCTAGTATTGACAGCAAGTGTTACAAATCACATTCATTTAGGATAGGTGCTGCGACTACGTGTGCAATGTTGGGTATGGAGAGTGCCAAAATTGCTGAATTGGGTCGTTGGAATTCTTTATAAGTCAGTCTTTTAATGTATAAGTTTTTTCAGAGCCTATTAAGACAAAAAAAGCTTGTTTTGTCTTCAATAATCAATCATGCCTAAACTAGAGCCGTAAAATCAACATTAAACTAGAATATTCATTTGGAAAAATTTAGTACATTTGTGGTATGACAAGAAAAACTTGGTGTAAATAGGGGCATGTGTGGTATGACAAGGAAAACTTGGTGCCAAATGGGAGCATGTTTTTTCAAAATAATAATTATAATAAATAAATATAATATCTTAACATTTATTTATCACCAGACTATTACTTTTACATTGTGGTGATAATTTCATTGCCATGTAATTTAAATTTAAATCTGTTGAATTGATTCTTAAATGTTGGAATACTTTAACCATAATTGTCAAAATTTTACCAATGACTTGTTTCATTCGGTCTCTGATACCTCCAAGAATTAAATGGAGAAATGAGGTAAACCATAAACAAGGTCAGTGTTAGATATAACATGAAAATAGCAAACATTGTACTACAAAATGGCGGCCTCTATATTATACATCATGAACTGATCGTCATTTTAACAAATGAATATAGTCTCCCCTCCGATTGGCAATCTGGACCATGGCTCAACATATATTATCTCTGATTTTGAGATTATTTTGTGACCAGTTGGGTCATTATTTATTTTATCTCTGATTTTGAGATTATTTTGTGACCAGTTGGGTCATTATTTATTTTATCTCTGATTTTGAGATTATTTTGTGACCAGTTGGGTCATTATTTATTTTATCTCTGATTTTGAGATTATTTTGTGACCAGTTGGGTCATTATTTTATTTTATCTCTGATTTTGAGATTATTGGTGACAAGTTGAGTTTATACTAATTTTAAACTGATTGGGTTCATTTAAACTGATGGCGCTGGATAATTTAATGGGTTAAATTATCCATTTGGCATAGTTTTTGCGCTCACCAGTTTATTATAGGACTGATTTTAAAAACTTGTCTTATTTATCATTTATGGTGTACAACTGATACCAGGTACATCATAATTCATTTATCTCAATTTTCTAAGGATGCCCATTACAGACTTAGTTGAAGTCTTGGCTCCTTTATTTACAGCCGTGGCCAGACATTGCCAACAAAAAATAAATAATTATTATATTGATATTTTTGTCTTTGTTTTTGTTTATTCATTATTTAGTTTACTTTTTCACTTATCATTGACGAAGCACTTATCTTTGATAATAAGATTTAATTTTTAACAATTAAATCCATTTATCTAAGTAATGTGCGACCCTATGGTTTATAATTTTAGTTATTTCTCCTTACCAATAATTGTCCGAATTGGACTAATGTTCTTACTTCCCTTGTTTTGGAACTCTTTTGTGTTAGTATATAATCACGCCGGACAATCTGTTAACCGCCATTCTGCTGAATCACGCCGGTGATACTGCGTCGCAATTGTCCATTAATATTTTCACCCTCCCTCCCATACCCCCTTATTTAAAAATGTTGTTTCGCAATACTGCTGCTGTTTTATTTATATTTTTCAGTGTAATAAAAAAAATCCAGCAACGATTCGTCACGGCTGCAAGTTTTTAATTCGTTATGGAGCATGGATCTACTGTGGAATTGGTACATCTTTATGAACTGTAATGGCATAGTTTTTGCGCTCACCAGTTTATTATAGGACTGATTTTAAAAACTTGTCTTATTTATCATTTATGGTGTACAACTGATACCAGGGTACATCATAATTCATTTATCTCAATTTTCTAAGGATGCCCATTACAGACTTAGTTGAAGTCTTGGCTCCTTTATTTACAGCCGTGGCCAGACATTGCCAACAAAAAATAAATAATTATTATATTGATATTTTTGTCTTTGTTTTTGTTTATTCATTATTTAGTTTACTTTTTCACTTATCATTGACGAAGCACTTATCTTTGATAACCAGTGTTAGATGTCAATTATTTATAGCTTGGGTTTTTTTTTATGTTTTACAATAATTTTAAAATGAGCTATACAATATTAATCCAGACTGATGACCCATATTTAAACACATTTGAGGTCTAAATGTGGTTGGGGTTGAAATTGAAAAAACTTGGTGGATTTTAACACCCACGTTCAAGAATGTGACTCTATACCTCTGACATCACACATGTTGCCGGGAATTGAACAAGAGACATATTGGTGATAGCAAATAGTGCTAACAACACCTCTTTGCAACTCACATTCTTTTCATCATGGCCTAGATAAATGATCAACATTTAATGTATATTTCCATTTTTATCTCAATTTATTTCCAAACTGTTCACTTTTGGTCGGGGCCTTGGTGACCAAATGGTCAAAAGAGCCAGCTTACAGATCAGAGTACTTCGCACTGCTTAGGTTTAAATCTCACTCAGGACAGATCTTAATGTAAGAAAGATTGTCAGCTTGCTTATCAAAGATTGGTGGTTTAGTCCAGGTACTCTGATTTCCTCCACCAATCCTGAACTGTTTGCCTCAATAAAGGTGAAAGAATCTTGACTGGGGCATAAATACCGTTACTAAACTTATTCGCTTTTGCGGGCCAAATATGGCCCTTATCATATACAGTAAAACCTCGATTCATTGCCACCATTTGTTCAGTCAAATTTTGGCATTATAAAGGGGTTTGGCAATAAATCGAGGGAGGCCCATAAAGAAAAACATAAAGAAAATGGATTTTGGGACTTCAAAATAGTGTGGCGATAAGCGAGGTGGCAAAGTTATCGAGGGGCATTATAACGAGGTTTTACTGTATACTTCTAATTACTGTCCCAATTTGAAGCAAAATAAATAATGTTGTGTTTGCAATATTTTTACTAAAAACCAATACATTAAAATGATAAGAAACTGCTGCATCAAATTGAAGTAAAAATGCTTAACATGCAGAATTTCCTAATTAATAACTAATCATATCTCACTGTTTATACTGATACATGTGCACCTTGTCTTTGATGTAGGAATAGAAAATATTTATTTCAAAATGTTTTATTTACATTAATTCGAAAAATAAACAATTTTATCTATTTGTAAACAAACATGGTAGGATATTTTGATTTCAAATATTTTCAAAACAGCAAGTTTTTGATACATAACATTCAACTACACATATTTCAAATTTTTAATTTTTTTCAGTTTATGAGAAGATATTTCAAAATTTTATTTCTTAAAAGTCACTGTGACCTTAAATGTAGGACAAGGTCAAACTTATTTTGCAATCTGGAATGGATTGAGTGTCAAAGACACAGCCCTTTCAAGTTTTTGTCATATGCTCACATTAAGTGCATAGGGCTGGAGAAAGTGTAATTAACGTGAAACTTTCAAAGAAAGGGGAATTAATTGAACAATGGAAAGCAAGTCTCAGTTTCACAATACATGTATTTTGTTGATTTATATTTAGCAAATGTTGACAGTCTCTTTTGGAACTGCAAACAAATTCTGGCAAATCTAAATAAGCTGGAAAGAAACCTTAAATTTGTGAATATTAACAAATGAATACAAATTCAAAATTTTCAGATTTAGGTTAAGTATTATCTTATGAAAAGAATGAGTATAAAATGGCGACAAATTACAGACAAGTAACAATTGGCCATTTGCTCAGGTGAGCTAAAACGATTAGTTTTGGTACTAACTGTTTTAGTAATTTGGTGTTATCAACATGAAGTAATAATGTCGTAAACTTTATTTTCTCTCAGAGAACATTGCCTTGGCCATTTGCTCAGGTGAGCTAAAATGATTAGTTTTGGTACTAACTGTTTTAGTAATTTGGTGTTATCAACATAAAGTAGCAATGTCATAATCTTTATCACCTCTTGGAGAACATTATATATAAAGGTATATATACTTAAAATTCCAGAATTAAAAAACAGATTCATACCAATGACATACATCACGAAGATGATAGCGGAGTTACGATAGCGAGTTATGATAACTATGGGAACAAGTAGAATGCCACTTACGTTTTTGTGATGATAACGAAATATTATCATACGAAAATATCTAAATTGGAAATTTTGGCGCTGTGTTTGTGTGGTACAATAAAAAGGTATTCAGAAGAAGTGTTTTTCACATACAAATAAATCATTTGATAGGGTTGGGATGTTCTCAGCTTTCAAAGAGCCAAAAAATTATTACGACTGTTAAGCAAAACACTTAACACATAATAAAAACACTAATTTGATTACAGATGTTCGGTAAAGGTATAGTTTATTCTGCACAGCATGAAACGTCAATTTTTTCTAATAATTCATATTTTTGCATTTCTGAAAAGGCCAAAAACTGTTCCAACTTTTAAAACAAAAATAAAAACACTAATTTCATTATAGATGATCCGTAAAAGTGGTTTACTCTTCACAGCTTGAGAAGTCAATTTTTCTAATAATTCATTTTTTAGTGTTTTTTGAAAAAAGCCAAAAATTACATCAAATCACATAAAAATGCTAAATTAGTAAAGGTTCTATGTTTTCGGATAGTTTACAACTGCGCGTCAGTATTATGTAAATGTTCACCATAATTTATTTATGGGCCACAAAAGTTACGTCAACTGTTAAATCAAAATAAAAGGGGTTCGCTTCAGGTGGTTTATTCTCTATGACGAGGTAAGTCACAGTTTTCTCGTAACTCATTATTTCTATTTTTAAAAATTGGCCAAAAATTACATTAACTTTCATAAAGCATTTTGTAAAAAAAAGGCGGTTGCATCAGGTGGTTTATTTTGCGTGACTAGGTAAGTCAATTTCTCTCATAATTCATTTTTTCTATTTTTAAAATTTGGCCAAAAATTACTTCAAATGTTAAATAAAGCATTTTTACAATAAAAACAAAAGGGTTTCTCATCAGGTGGTTAATTCTACATTACTAGGTAGGTCAAATTTTCTCGTAAATCATTTTTCACATTTTTAAAATCTGGCCAAAAATTACATCAACTGTTACCACAAAACATTAATAATGAAACAAAATAGAAATGTTAATTATAGTAAAGTTTTTTATGTTAGGAACTGATTTACTCAGCACAGCTTCAAAGATTACATTGTCTCGTAATTCATTTTCACGTTTTTTGAAAAGTGCCAAAAAATTTAGATCTACATCAACTGCTACAACAAACCATGACTGGAAAACAAAACAAAAACCTTTAAGGTGTTATTTTACTCAACACAATTTGTTACAATTTTTTTTTGCTCTCATAATTCACATAATACAGGGTAACCTGTAAGAATTGGTTTGGTAAGCAATCCAACAAAAGAGTAGTAGAATGGATTAATGTTTTTTTATGCCCCAGTCAAGATTCTTTCACTTATATCGAGGCGATCAGATCAGGGAAAGTGGAGAAAACAGGAATGCTTTTAAGAAAACTACTAAACTTTGTTTGACAAATGAATAAACATACTTTCTAACATTAGAATCTGCCCAAGTGGAATAGAATAATGGTATTTTAGGCCCCCAAACAAGATTCTTTCACTTATATTGAAGTGGCCAGTTCTGAAATAGTTGAGGAAATTGGAGTGCCAAGAGAAACCACTGACCTTCAATAATTATTAAGCAAACTGACAAACTTTCTCACACTAAGATCTGCTTTCGTGGGATTCAAACCTAGATAGTGAAAGGATCTGTGATCAGTAAATGTGCATTTTAGATCACATGGCCACCGAAGCTCAAAAAATGTTCTGACTTCAAAGTCCAGAGAAAATTGTAATATCCGGCTACAAAATGAAAGATCTTAAACACTTGCACATCCTACCCTTAGCAATAGACAGATTTTGGCTTCTATTGATCTGCCAGAGTGGGATTCAAACCCTATGTGATCCTTAAATGTGTGTTTTAGACAACTCAGGCATCAAGGCCCCCTAAAATATTTTGTCATCAAAACTCTTATATCTGGCTACAAAATCAAAGATTTTAAACAAGACTTTCACACCTTACCTAAGGTGTGACACATCTTGGCAACAGACAGATTTTGGCTTCTATTGACATTTCACATGATAGCAATCCTATTTTATCTATTCCCAAATTCTCTTCCTCAATTACTACATAAAAACTTCAGCGTTTTCGTAAGTGTGTCTAAGAGTTTTTTCTTAATAACAAATACAGTCACTTCCAAGTCTTCTGCGAGAGAAAATGTATTTTCAAGTGTTTCAAATCTTGCACACTTAAACGGTGTGAGTTTTTACGGTCTTTATGAATCAAAGTATTAAGTGTATAAGTAGCTACATCAAAAACTTGATTCATTGACAACTTTTTTTTTATTATGGTCTAAAATTTTGGTTTTTATGATCTCCCCTTAGACAAGTCATTTGGTATATATTTACAGTCAATTTTTTTCCCTTTCTTTGAAGCCTTTAAGGCAGACTGACCTCAGACTGTCAGAGAGCCACGTTGAAGTGTACAAGTAGTCAGTATAAAAAATTGATTCACTGACAATTTTTAATCATTGCCTAAAATATTTTGGATTTTACGTTCTTCCCTTAGACAAGTCTACAATCAAAACGTTTTTTTCTTTCTATGAAGCATTTGAAGCAGATTGACTTCATACTTTTATAAGTTTTTGAGTCACGTTAAAATGTAGTGGCATCAAAAATTTGATTCATTCACAAGTTTTTTATATCACCTAAAAAGTTATTTTTATTATTGTCTTAAATATTCTGGTTTTTAGGTTCCTCCCTTAGACAAGTCATTCGGTATATATTTACAATCTTCTATGAAGCCTTTGAGGCAGATTAACTTAATTTATACTTTTAAAAGTTGTTGAGCCACATTAAAATGTAGTGGTAGTCGTATCAAAAACTTTGATTCATTGACAAGTTTTTTTTATGGTCTAAAATATTTTGGTTTTTACATTCTTCCCATAGACAAGTCATTCAGTATATATTTACAGTCAAAATGTTTTTTTTTTCCTTCTATGAAGCCTTTGAGGCAGATTGACTTCTTACTTTTATTACTTTTATAAGTTGTTGAGCCACTTTAAAATGTAGTGGCATCAAAAACTTGATTCATTGACAAGTTTTTTTTTATTATCATCTTAAATAACTTGGGTTTTAGTTCTCCCCTTAGACGAGTCATTCGGTATACTGGTAAATTTACAATCTTCTATGAAGCCTTTGAGGCAGATTGACTTCATACTTTTATTACTCGAGAGCCACATTAAAATTTACAAGTAGTTAGTATCAAAAACTAGATTCATTGACAAGTTTTTTTTTATCACCTAAAATATTTTGATTTTATGTTCTTTATTGACTGAATTACATGAAATGTGTTTCTTGTACTTGGTTACCATGGAAACAACAATTTAAATCTTTGCATGGAGTTTTTCATTTTGGTCTTTTACATGTACTTAACAATTATATGCAATGTTATCAGAACTTGAGACATGTGATTTCCAAAATATTGCCAAATTGTCTGATATTTACAGAGAATGAATATTAATTTTTTCCCAGAATTTTCTTAACAACTTATACCAGTTTTTCTCTTCCAAAATAATATGCTGCAAAGTAATATAAATAAAAATATAACAAGCAATATTTCAAAGCATCTTAATATATTCAACAAAAAAAGTTAGGGACCATTGTTAAATTTGAAATAAAAATCCAAAAACTGAAAAATGTAAAATCCATCTGTATTTTGGTCTTATTCTTTTCTTCTTTCAAATGATGTTATGAAGTAAATATTTTGTGTATGAAATTAAATCTCCTTCAAGAAATTACGAGAAGTGTGAATATGAAATGATATGATTTACATTCTACAAAATTAAATAATGTTTTTGATGTGGTCCTTAACTTTTTTTGTTGAGTATCTTTCAAAAAAATAATTTCTGTGTTAATGTTAATTTACCATTTCAATCAAGCAGCAGAACATGAATTATTCATAGATAACTATTGTTAATGTTACTTATTTACAAGTAATCTGCCATAAAAATATATATCCACATAACTACACAGTTATAAAAACACAAATTTTAATATTCAAAAACCAAGTATTACCATTCTGCTGCAGAACATGAATACGACAAAAGAAGAAGCAATCGGTCATAAAATATATATCCACATAACTACACAGTTATATAAACACAATTTTTAATATTCAAAGACTGCGTATTACGTTTTGCGTCAGAGCATGAATATGACAAAGGAAGTTGATTTCACGACAAAGGAACTAGTTTTCATGATGAAGGAAGTTGTTTTCCCGACAAAGGAAGTTGTTTTCATGGATGAACGGGCCACTAATTAAATCTATCAAGAGTGTTATGGTAAGAAAATTGAAATATATCATCATCGAGATTTATCTCGTTATTGGCGCTGATGAGAAATTTATCGGAATGTGGAGTTAAATAATGGGTTCTATCAATCATAAACACACACTATAACTTAAATATCTAACTGTATAAAAGAAATTATTTTATATATACAGTACAGACCTGTCGAAAATTTAACACTATGCCAACAAATTAGTGCTGAATTGAAATCTCATCTTGGGTCTTCATAAGCTAGCCTATATCTGGACAGCTTTTCATCAGTTGCTATCTATCTCTCTGAAGCTTTTTGGATTATTGCTTTCCATATCTTGGCCACTCAGTAGCAGGGCTCTGACCCATTTTCGCCAGGCTCAAACTTATTTTTGTTGGGCCAGTGTTAAATTTTAGACAGGTCTGTGCTGAATAATAGATTGAATGAAGAACTAAATGGGCATGTAATTTGGTCATGTAATGTGACCCAAATAATCCTGAGCTACAAGAACAATCGTAATGATAAGATTGCTGTCAATGATGTACAAAACCAATTTGAAAATCTGACATATTAATGTCATACGTTTTAACGAGAAAACTCTGCATATGACCTTGACATTTTTGTCCTCTGCGTAACATATCAATATGAAACTGTCTTACTTTAAACAGAAGAGTCACTGTCATGTTTGCAAAACTGATGCCTTGTTACTATGCACATCTGAAAATGACGGATATTAATCACAAGTTTTATTAAAATACGTAACACTGCTTAAGAGTTATGAAACAGACACTGTTTTGACCCTGACCTTGATCAGACCTTTGATTCAGACCTCCACAGTACCTTGCACATCTTTTCAAAATAACAAATACCTGTGATAAGTTTGATTTAAATGAAGTGGACATAAATATCTTAACAGAAACCCCAAATTTTGTTATCTTCATTCTATGACCTAGATGAACCGCAATGTATTGTGCTTTTCATGTCTTCTGAAAATAGCAAATTTCATTAAATCCTCTAAACTGTTTAGGTGTTATGCAGCAGACAAAGAAATATCAAAAGAAACCCAAAATTTACATATTTTTGCTTGCTGTGACCCTGACTTTTGACCTTTTTCATGAACAGTTTTTTGCACATCTTCTGATTACAACAAACATTCATTTTATCCCTCAGCAATATTGTGGCAGAGTGTTTATAAACAAGGAAGAGTCTATATAATGTAGATATATATAAAGGTGTGTTTGACAAATGTAGTATGAAGGCGTGAATATACGTATACGATAACACAATATTAATACCTTATGTGTATAATAAACTCGCCCGTGTTTATAAACACTCTGCCACAATATCCCTGACGGACTATACCATTAAAGAATTAAAGAGAAAACATGAAAATGTTATTGTAAGTAAGTATGGACAGAGAGGTCAACACCTAACCATAATTTGTCCTGTTTCTAGAAATGGATGCATAAAAACACTTTTAAACCTTTGAACAGTTTATCAAGATCAAAGTCAAAGCCATGGGACACCTTGTATTTGAAGACTAATGTTTTAACCACTTGAAAGTTGCAGTATTTAAGAAAAGGACATTCACAAGTACACAAACTCTTCTGTACAATGACCTTACAGTCATGTCTGGTATACATGTATATTATTCCAATTACTGAAACAAGCTAAGAAACATCAGTGACCTTGAACTTCTTCTGATGCTTATTTATCATTCGGAAATTATAAAGTTGTTTAGTTAGGAAAAATGACAGACAGAAAATTATCCTGAAAAATTAGCCAGCAGTAAGAAGCCAACATAATTATCTTTTAATTGCAAATCAAATACACAAAAGCAAATAATCTGGGAAGAGGTTACCGATAACAATTTGGAAATGTTCTTTTTTCCTCAGAAAAGTTCGGGAAAAGATGGCAAACGTCTTGGCAATTATAATTACCTGTCTGTTATATAAACAGTTTGATGTCATGATATACAACAAATTCATTATTATGTAATTGGAATAATCACATGATCATATATGAACTGTCAATCATCCAAGATGAAATGGATTTCAAAATATTCTAGTCCAATAAGGTTTTGATAAAGCCAGAGATGAAGGGGGTCAATTTGGTATTGATAATATTTAAAACATGAATCTTGATTTCTAATATATCAAAATTAAAATTTTTGGTACAAACTGTAGACACAAATTTTTTGAACATGGATAAAAATTTCCACTTAAATAAATTAATTATTTTAATTTACACTGACAAAGCTCAACTGGAAAACCCCTTACCAGGCCTCATAAATTCTCAGACACTATTAGAATTAGCTTTGGATCAAAATCACCAATAAAACACTTCTTAGCTGACAGGAGACATATTGAAAAGTGCAAAAGTATATGATAATTTTGATAGAATGTCAAAACGATATTGGTATAATTTGATCAATTGGAGAGAGGCCGAGATACAGATGGTATTTGTTAGATGTGATTATGTTATTCAGATTAATAGTTTGCTCTGTTTCGGTACACTACTTTTAATCATTTTTGACTTGTAACTTATGTGCACTAGCCCCCAGTTTCCCAAGAAATTAGAAGACATTGTCATTTAGATCCCCACTCCACTCACTTTCTACTTTCCACAAATAGTTTTAGTGATTACAAGTTTAATTCATCATCATGTAAACCTTAAATTAAAGGTCTGCTGTTTTGAAAGTCACAGATTCTTTTAAGTACATATATACCAAGGTGGTCAATTCTAAGATTACATAGAAAACCGGAGGCCCCTTGTAAATCCATCTAGTGCTGTGCTGAAAAATTGAATCCTACTCTCGATAGATCCTAGTTCGAGAAAGTTTGTAACTTCCCTTGCATGTACATGTGAGTGATGTTCTCTGGGCACTTCAGTTTCCTCAACCATCCTAAAATTAATTGCAAAGATAAAAGTGAAAGAATCTTGACCAGAGCATAAATTATGATCACTCCATCAATTGCACTCTCTCTCAAACCAGACTGGTCTAAAGTGTGCACATATAGATAACAATGCCTCTCACTACCTAGGATCCATTGCTCATGTAAGAAAATTTATCACTTTATCACGTTTGTTTGCTGAAGGTCAGTGGTTTTCTCTGGGTGCTCTGGTTTTCTCTACCATCCTTGAATTGTCTGCATCAATATAAGTGAAACAATCTTGATTGAGGTTCAAACTCCATTACTTCATTGACAATTCTCTCTCAACTCTTCTGTTTCAATCTAATGTCCACTATTAGATAGGTATAAACACCTCCAAGTACTTTTAAAATATGTGTCATTTTAAATATATAAAACTAAGGTTTCATGGGAAATTAAACCCGAAATGAAAAATTTAATGTGAATAACAAATAGATTAACAGATTGGATGGAATCATTTATACCGCTTCCCATACTTCGGGGAGTAATGATACCAAACATATAAGCAAATAGAATACGGAAGTAAAAAATAATGGGTTTGTTAAATGGATATGATTATAGAACGATCTTTAATTGTTCTAGGAGATGACTTATTGGACCACACAAAAAGTGCCAAGAGTATTCTTTAAGAATTAGAAACCAAATAAAAATTGGTTATAGTTTTGTTAGGTTACTACCGGTATGTTATTCGTGAACTTTAAATTATCCAGGGATAAATAAACTTGTTTTACTAAGTATCAAATATGGTATTTACCAAACAAGAGTACATGGTTATAGGCAAACAACATTGACCTGTCTGCTTGAACTTTCATTAGGAATATTCATATAGGAGAACGCATCGATTCCATAGTTTTAGGATTCACAGTTCATAAATGAACAGAGTGCTTGCTTAGTCGTTCTCATTTTGTTGACAAAATAAACATGTGCATCACATTGATGACAGACCAATATTGCTTTTCAGTATGCCATTTGCATATCCTTACTCTCTCTATCTCTGATATGATTAGAAAGCGATCCTTAATTATTCTGGGAGATGATTATTGGACCACACAAAAGGTGCCAAGAGTATTCTTTAAGCACTAAAAATGTGGTTATAGTTTCATTACTATGTTACTCATGAACTTTAAATTATCCAGGGATAAATAAACTTGTTTTACTTAGTGTCAAATATGGTTTTTACCAAACAAAAGTACATGGTTATAGGCAAACAACATTGACCTGTCCACTTGAATTTTAATTTAGGAGAACCCATCCACTACATAGTATTAGGATTCGAAGTTCATAAATGAACACAGTTCGTGCTTTGTCTCTTTCATTATGTACCGGTAGACGAAATAAACATGTGCGTTTCCTATATAAACATACTTGTTCATAATAAATATTTAAATTTTAGGTCAAGCTGACAAGTCAATGTTGTTTGCATATATAGTTCCTTCAGGATAAGTGCTTTTAATGTTTAAAAACATGAGCTGAGTCTAAAAACATTACAATAACAGCCTTTTATACAATTGTATATAGATGCCTCAGTAACAGTGCCTGTCGCAGCCTAAAATAACACTCTGTACATCTAGAGTGTTGCATACTTTTTGTTCCAAAGTGTGGAAAACACCTAATGCAGAGATAAGCTGGACAGCAAGAATGCATATATTTTTTGTATGGTGCTTAACAACCCAGTTATGATTTTTTCACTTAAACTGATGTGGCCAGTTCAGGTATAGTGGAAGAAACTGGAGTGCCAAGAGACAACCGCTAACCTTTGGCAAGTGAACTTACAAACTTTAGCAGACGAGGATCTGTCCCTAGTGGGATTTGAGCCTGGGCAATGTTGTGATTTGTAAGTACATGCTTTAGGCCATTCAGCCCCACAGAGGCCTTCAAACAACAAGTACAGGTATTAAGCCACCAGTTCAAAAATTGTGCAGTGACAGGCCTAGGTAACATCATTGTAGAAAAACTAAAAACAAACATCTGGTGGCCTCGATAAAAAAAAACAGTAACTATTTGCATATAAGTCTGGGTATCATCTGACTCGAGATTCATCGCTTAAGCCTCTCAATCTGACAAGGTTGCGGTGACTTAAATAGCCAGAAAATGTTATAATGGACTAGAATCCATGATAAAAACAATAAAAAAGTAAACAAGGAATTATGTTTATGGCAGGTCATGTTATAATTGACATGAAAAGATTGTGATCAAACAATGAAACAAACAAGGAGTTACGTCTTACCACACAGGATTAAGTGATGTCAATGTCATATGTAATGTACATTTCATACAGTACAGACCTGTCAAAATTTTGACACTAAGCTAATGAATGTAGTTCATCATCTGCAATTTATCTCAGCCCTCTCTTTGTAAGCTATATCATAACAGCTTTACGACAGTTCATCTCCACCCTTCTTTAGCTATATTTTGGCAGCTTTGTGGCAGCCAGTTGATCCCTATTTTCGGACACTACCTATTTATATTTTGGCCACTCGACGACCTAGTTTCAACTCCTTTTCCTTAGATCAGTGCTAAATTTTTGACAGGTCTGTACTATATGTTGGTATCAGCAGTGATATAAGATACTACATTAATTGTTTTCTATATCTAGCTTGCACTTAAAGGCCAAACAGAGAAGAAAACAGGGCTAATTAGGAACACCAGATACAAATATATCTATGTGGATATAAATATTGTTTATGTATTGTTTAGGTAAAAGCTTTATGTATCAAAAAGAAACACACCAGTCTATGTCCAAACCACAATCCCAAAATAAAGTAAAAACTTAAATGAAACTATGAGTTTTACCAGGGAAGTGAGACCTGGTGCTCCGGTAAGGTTAGCACTTCCTGTTTACCGGTAGCTAACTACATCTGCCATGTAAAGTCAAAATTGAGAATAAAAGGAATATGGAACATGTATTTGGTATATACAGTCAAACCTGTCTATTAAGACCAACCAAAGAAACCAGTGAAAGTAGCCTTTATGGGCAGGTGGCTTTTATATACAGGTCGAATAATATGGTTTAAGAACAGTTGGGATACAATTATACTGGCCTTTATAAGCAGGTGACCCTTATATAGAGGTGACCAAATGTAGAGCTATTGAGGAACAATTCTACTGGTTTTTATAAGCAGGTGACCCTTATATAGAGGTGGCCTTTAAGGCAGGTTGGAGTGTAGATCTCATACTTATCAACAATAATGTGATGACAGTTATAATACTTTTTATGGTCTTATTGTAAATTAAGGATTTTTTGTGTCAGTTCATTTTTATGTTTTTTAAGAACTATTTGCAAAACTAAATTTTTACAATGTCAGATAATTGTCAGTGCAAAAAAGAGGAAGTGATTTGTATGAAAATAAAATTTTGAAATAAAATCTGAACCTTTTAACCTATGTCATAAAATTCAAACTAAAAGTTCAAATTAAAAAAAAAACTTGTTTTTTATTGCCCTTGCAAATTTATATGTTAAAATAAAAAAAAATGTGAATATTTCCTGGTTTATAGTTTTACTATAAAGTCAAAACAAACTGGAATGTCTTCACTTTATTTAGTCCAAAAAGGTTTTTTGTTGCTTTATTATGTTATCAATAACTTAAGTTAAATTCAAAGTCCAATGCACTTCATGATTCAACTAGTTTCAAAGTTTCACTGCATTTATTTAATGGGAAAACTCTGAAAATTAAAACAACAAAATTTTTGGTGAAACCAAACAATTCAAACCAAAGACCAAAAAGACCTTAACGGACACCTGGGGACACAAAAAACACATGATTATGAATACTGTTGAAGCATTTACATACTTGGTGAAGCTTAATGCACCGATGCTATACATGTATAAGTGTCAAGCTTTTAGGCCTTTCAGTTCATGAGACCAAAAGTACCTTAACGGTCACCCGAGGACACAAAAAACACATGATTATGAATGCTGTTGAAGCATTTACAAACTTGGTAAGGCTTAATGCACCGATGCTATACATGTATAAGTGTCAAGCTTTTAGGCCTTTCAGTTCATGAGACCAAAAGTACCTTAACACTCACCTGAGGACACAAAAAACACATGATTATGAAAGCTGCTGAAGCATTTACAAACTTGGTAAGGCTTAATGCACCGATGCTATACATGTATAAGTGTCAAGCTTGTAGGCCTTTCAGTTCATGAGACCAAAAGTACCTTAACGCTCACCTGAGGACACAAAAAACACATGATTATGAATGCTGTTGAAGCATTTACAAACTTGGTAAGGCTTAATGCACCGATGCTATACATGTTGAAGTGTAGCTTTTAGGCCTTTTAGTTCACGAGACCAAAAGTACCTTAACGGTCACCTGAGGACACAAAAAGCATGAATTATGAATGCTTGAACTTGGTATGGCTTAATGCACTGATGCTATATAAGCATTAAGCTTTTAGGCCTATCAGTTATGACATTTTTGAGAACTTGAGTTACTGTGGCCTGGCATGAGAAAATAACAACATGTTCATTTCTTCACTTAAGATTTTCCTTAAATTATATTTAGCTAATTTTGGCAATCTTTTATGAAACTAAAAAGAAACCCAAATTTTTGATAAAACAAGAATACTGGTATACATTTTATAAGCATGGAGGAATTTTCAAAATGGCAACTTAAATTATTGAATATCTTAAAAACTTACAAAATTATTAAGATTTCAATTTTTCTAGACTTAACTTAAAGAAACCTTAGTTAAGGAATGATTCTGTAACCACAATCATTCCCTAGCTAAAATTTTCCTTAACTTTAATTCTGCAAAATCTTTATATAATTTTGTTAATTTTCAAGATATTCAGGAATTTAAGGTGTCATTTTTTTAGATCACTTCTAGATTAAAACATTTGCATTTAGTTTTGACAAAAAATATTCATCAGTAGTTCCAAAAAAAGATTACCAAAATTTTCTAAATTTAATTTAAGGAAAATCTTAGCTAAGGAATGATTGTAAAACCGGGGCTTTGTCAATGTTGTTTGCCTACACCGTTATTTTTGTTAAAATTAAATTCTAATCATACTTCCCCCAGGAAAACATAATGATATGGTATGCATAGTAATTAACTTCTGAAACCAATCCTTTTATAAAAGTTATGTTTCTTGAAAAATTACCATTACAGAGCAAGGCCAAGCCTTTTCCCATATGAACAATTATTACATCAAATTTCATAGAATGAAAAAATTTAAAACAATATTTTACTGAAAAATAAAAAAAATTGAACTTTTTAACCTATGTTATAAAATTTGAAC
This sequence comes from Anadara kagoshimensis, assembly GCA_021292105.1. Taxonomy (NCBI): domain Eukaryota; kingdom Metazoa; phylum Mollusca; class Bivalvia; order Arcoida; family Arcidae; genus Anadara; species Anadara kagoshimensis. Next base: position 38,888,409 of record CM037862.1, read on the forward strand.
TTAAAGTTAAAATTTAAAAAATATAACTTGATATTGTTTAATCTTCAATTTGACAGCTAGTACATGGTATTGTTACATGCTTTACAGTATTTCTTAAAGTTTGTGCGACATCATGTAATTTAAAGAATATTGTTCAGCGTTTTCTCGAGAGAAAATCTTTAAAATTACGATAAACATTTTGATCTGAAGTCTTTAATACTATATATTTAAAGAAAGAATAAAATGTTTTTTCGTCCTCGATGACTTTTGAGGTTTGGTTTGCATAAGCGGGATTAAGAAATGAAACTCCGTAGCATGTCATCACCTCAATATTCTGAAGTCAGAGTACCACACATAAATCTACCGACCTATTGTCAAAGAGCGGAACAACCAGCCAAGAACTGCTGATGCTATTCAAAAAATTAATTTTGTGGGCAAATATATTCCCTACAATAGCCAAGATCAAATCAAATTTATCATCTCCCCACAAAAAAGTTCCGATTTTTTATTTCCCGTGAAGGCTCACCGATAACCTTAGAATTGTTACGGAGCAGACAGAAAAGTAATATTTTGTATAATTGACAAGCATCTGACAGATATTGATCAGGAAATCCATGTCGTTTTATCTACTTGCATCAAGAAAGACACCCCTGATGACAGTTGAGAATCTTTAATTTACTGCTTCGTGTCGCCATTTGGAAAATTGCTGTTGTCGGAAGATGCAATTCCTGACAAATTACTTTTAATGAATGCGGTATGTCGAGCTAAAGACAACGATCGCAGGCATAACCACCCAATCTTGATTATCCTTGAGGCGAGGCAATCTGTCAGTTACAACTTTAATCAAACAAAATGCTGTCGTTTTTTTTACGAAATTTAAGCTCCATGTGCTGTATTTACATAATGAAGGAGACAATTTAAAATTTAAATTTGAATTAATGGTCTGTTAAACGTAAACAGTTTTCTGTGAAACCAAAATCAATGTTTTAAAATGTCTGCCAACTAATACCTAAATTGAAACTGCAAAAAACTTAAAAGAAAAAAAACTCCAACAACTAGAGCAGTCTCTTGAGAGACCAATACCCCCTGTCCTCAACTTTGTTGATTTGTTATTTCTAAGAATTGACCTTTTCACCTTGACCTTTAATCCTAAATTTCGGTATTTGTCACATTTTCTCATGTCTTGGTCTGCATTTGTGGCACGTTTGATCAAAATCATTTTGAAAGTACTTTTAAGAACTTTGATACTATGCCATTTTATAATACCGGTAAGTTAAAAAATCATTAAAAACATAACATCTTCTAAGTTCTTATTGCAGAATATTAATGACACATACAAACAGTATAGAAAAACAACATTGACCTGTCTGCTTGACATTTCAGTAAGAATTGTTCATATAATGGAAAACAAACCAATACATGAGTGATTCACAGTTAATATATACACAATTTTGAAAACATTGTGTAGATAAATTACAGTCCAACCTGCCTAAATGGCCACCTCTATATAAGGGCCACCTGCTTATAAAGGCCAGAAGAATTGTAGCTCAATTGTTCTTTATTCATATTATTTGAACCTGTATATAAAGGCCACCTGCCCATAAAGGTCACTTTTACTGGTTCCCTTGGGTGGCCTTTATGGACACGTTTCACTGTAATGTATGTTCCCTATACATAAATGTACTGCTCCATAATAGATACTCAAATTAAAGGTCAAGCAGACAGGTCAATGTTGTTTATCTATAATAATAGAACCACTGAAGATGACAAGTAATAAATGTTCTTTGTATCAGAACAGAAAGTTCATGCAAGATTATTTCAGTACCTGTACTGTCTCCCCTTACAATGGTTGTTTAATCAGACACCATATTATTTTGTCAGTTTGTCTGTAAAACGTGGCTTCTATTTATGGGTTAACCTGCCCCGAGGTCTAATATCACATGGCACATGTTTATGACAAGATATTGATCTGTTACGTAAAAACCATGTAAAATTCCAATAAAGAACTGTCTTTAGAGTTGAGTGGAGTAATAGAGGTTTATGCCCCAGTCAAGATTCTTGCACTAATAGTTCAGGGATGGCTGAGGAAACCGGAGTACCAAGCAAAATATAGAGTGATGTGGAGTATTAGAGGTTTATGCCCCAGCCAAGATTCTTTCACTAGTCAGTTCAGGGATAGCTGAGGAAACAGGAATACCTAGCAAACAGACTTGAAACTGTTCCAATGTTATATTCTACTAAAGAACTGTTTTTGGAGTGTAGTGGAGTAAGGCGTATTTTGCCCCAGTCAAGATTCATTCATCTATATTGAGGTAGTCAGTTCAAGAATAGCTGAGGAAACTGGAATACCACAGACCCTCGGCAAGCAAACAGACTAGGATCTGTTCAAAGTGGGGTTCAAATATAAAATCCCAATAAAGAGCAGTTTTTGAGTGGAGTGGAGTAATGGAGTTTTATGCCCAAGTCAAGATTTTTTCACTTATATTGAGGCAGTCAATTCAGGGATAGTTTAAGAAACCAGAATGTTTTGAGAAAACCACCAACCTTTGGCAGGCAAACTGACCAACATTCTCACATTAAGATCTGTCATGAGATTTGGGATTTGAACCTTTTAGGTAGTGTTTGATCTTTAAGCCAAAGTTTCAGACCACTGGGCCATAAAAGTTTTTTTTGCTGAAAAAGACTATTTAAAAAGTGTACCATGTGTGACTTCTTTGGACTCCTTGGCCACAAAGGAGTAACTGCAGAAAAAATATTATTTGAAAGTTTGGCAATGTGCGGCTTTTTTGGACCTTAGTATTGACTGTCTGCTCTCACAAAACTAAATTTTTATTTAGAGTTTAGTCTTAAACATATTTTTTACCAAACGTGCTGCGAGCTGAATTTCAGAGACTTCTTACAATTAAGTTTCTTAACAAATCAGATTATGAAATCTGATAAGTCTTGTACTAATACTACCAAATCAAATAAAATGTCTGGCCAGCGACGAATCTTGGCACTGCTTGGAAATGTTTCGAGAAAATTCCTATTTTCCCACTCATACTTTTGCACCCAAAGATGACACCTTACAGGGCTGCCAAAAATCATGGTGTCTCATTTGAAAAGTGTCAAGCATATCAGAGGGACTTCCATTTTTACTTTCCACTAAAACTTTAAATCTTGACTGAAAAAGATTAAAATGATGAAATAAAGTGACTTTGAAGATTTTGGAAAAATCACACTTTCTTTATTCATTACATGGAATTTAATGGATGGGGGTACAAAAAAGTCATATCAGCCATTATTTATTGAAATTTCTAGAATGTATCAGGTTTTTTTCGGCCAGACTTGCGAACTATTAAATGGATGGGGTACAAAAAAGTCATATCAGCCATTATTTATTACAATTTCTAGAATGTATCAGGTTTTTTCAGGCGAGACTTGCGAACTGTGTTTTTTGCCCATTATAAAATTTTTGCACATACACTTATTGGGTCATGTTGACCAATTTTAATCTTTCCCATTTCCTTTTTGCACTGTATTATAGACGCAGCTGCACAATATTTGTAAAAAATAAAAAAAAAATAAGAGAAAAACAATAGGAGTGATAGAATATATTTAAACCATTTTAATCACAATTATTTTGCTAAGATGGCTTCATATTTTGAAAAACGATACTACATGATTGATGTCAGCAGATTTGTCATAACTGGATTAATTGTTTTGTGATATAACACCCACCCCCTGAAGCTGATGCAGGTGACACAAGAAGCTCTTCCGACATTCTATATGTTAAAACTGATAGTTTATATTTCATATTTACGCCATCTATGTAATATACAGTTATTACGTGACATTTTTAAAAAAAAATACCTTCTGCCTTTAAGATTGGAAAAATTGAATTCTGAGATTTAGCAAACTGCATTAAGATATGCTGGGAATAGCTAGTATCTTCATTGCACAGACTATATTGTGGTACTATCTGATATTTTGTGGGTAAGGTTGGTTGGTTGAATGTTGTTTAACATCGCATCAGCAATTTTTCAGCTATTTTTCAGAGGAGAACTACTTTATTAAATTATATGGATTAATCTATGAACAATTTCCTGTATGCATGTGAAGTGCGAGTGTGTTGTATGGTCTGCCTTGTACTAGCGCGCACTCAGGGCGACTATAACGTGCTAGCTCACAGAGTCAGTATGCCACAAGCACAACACTCCCGAAGTCCATTATACTGATACCAGGTGAACCAGTTAAGCCCAGCGGCAAAGAAAATTCACTTTCCCACATGTGGTCTGAGCGGGACTCGAACTCAAAGTTGTGAGAGACCCTGGATTTAAACTCTGAAGTCTTATCCATTAGGCCACTGTGGCCTCTTTGTGGGTAAGGACAACTTGATTTAATTTTTCAGTGCATCACAGTTGTTTTGCGGAATTTTAGTGGACAAATTGTAGAAGTTAAGTAATTTTTCCCCTGGGGAACCTGCCTTTATTCGGTAGTAATTTTAAGCAAACAAAATCACTGATATCTTTGTTGAAATTATTTGTCGGTTTTATGATATTGGTCCTATCGGCAGCTACTGCTAAGGATGCTGGGAAATATGTAGGTTTTATTTTCCGTATACAGACAGACAATTTAGACATATTTTTTTTATTTACAGTGCATTTATATGGTTTTGAGGTATGCCGGTAAACGAACTCCAGGCCTTATTACACATTATATCATTTATCTGTGGTAACAAGAAATCCTGCTAATGCAAAATCAAGTACACTTCCCGAAAACTGTTTAAAAAAGTGAAAATACCAAAGGGCCATAACTCTGTCAAAACTATTTGATATTGGGTCTTAGTTCAACTTGTTTTGTAGGTCAACTATATAAAGATACATACCAAATAAGACTCATGAAGAATCAAGTCCACTCCTGGAAAACTGTTAAAAAGTGAAAATTTCAAAGGGCCATAACTCTGTCAAAACTTTTTGATATTGGTGCTTAGTTCAACTTGACTTGTAGGCCAACTATATAAAGATACATACTAAATAAGACTCATGAAGAATCATGTCCACTCCTGGAAAACTGTTAACAAAGGGAAAATTTCAAAGGGCCATAACTCTGTCAAAACTATTTGATATTGGTGCTTAGTTCAACTTGACTTGTTGGCCAACTATATAAAGATACATACTAAATAAGACTCATGAAGAATCATGTCCACTCTCGGAAAACTGTTAACAAAGTGAAAATTTCAAAGGGCCATAACTCTGTCAAAACTATTTGATACTGAGTCTTAGTCCAACTTGACTTGTAGGTTTCTCACACTCGGGTCTGCCCTGATTTGGAATGGAATCCAAGTGGTGACAGGTGCTGTGATCTGCTATTTAGACCACTTAGCCACCGAGGCCCCAGATGGACTAGATATGTAGAAAAACTACAATGGTATTCTGCCAACATTTGCTACAAGGCCACTTTTTCATCACATTGAAAAGGTTAAGGAAAAATTATTGAAAGTCAAAAACATCTTTCTCGGTCACCCTACTCAGTCATCGTTCACAAACTTTTGTATACTTGTTAAAGAAATGTTGCAGAAATGGTAATAACAAAAAATTCATTCGTAAAAACGAATTAAATCCCGGCAAACAAAATTTGACATAGATGGATTGTCTCTAAAAGGTTTTGCGGGGAATCTATCGCTGAACAATGGTCAAATTTTAATCTTGGTAATTTGTTTTAGAGGGTTTTTCTTTGACATCTATATATCTTAAATTTATTTTTTCCCAAAAAACAGTAAATTGATAAAAGAAAAGGAAAAAAATATAACAAACTTTGGAAATAATCAGATAATTGGATAGATTTCCAATTCTATTCTATACTCATCTTGTTAGCTGAACATCTCTGTAAATGGTTACTGAAGAAGCTTATTTTTTTCCATTTAAAATATCAAATATAGTGTAATTGCATTTTAATGTAATGAAATTTTGATATCGACAAATGAAAATTTTTATGAAGTGAAAAAAATCTATAGACAGGGGACATATAATATAATACTCCTAAGTTTTGCTGAACTCTTCTAATTTTAATTTGAAGGGCCTCAGTTGCTGAGAGGTCTAAAGTGCACACTAAAGACCTGCAACTTTTGATGCCTAGGATTGAATCCTACTTGGGCAAACTAAGTGTGAGAAAAATGTTGATTTTCTTGCTGAAATTTTTGTGATATTTTCTGTGGACCCCGTCATCCCAGAACTGATCATCTGTCTGTAAGAAAATCAGATCTTCACTTAAGGGCATAAAACACAATTCAGGGTTCGTACAGACATTTGGACTCCAAATTTAAGAACTTTTTAGGGTCTTTTCAGGTTTTTTTTTTGCAAATTTAAGGCCTAATCAGAGGGACAATTTTAGCAAAAAATATTGATGTTAAGACAATTGAATCAACAAAATAATTGCTTACGTGTCCATAGTAACGACACTTGAAGTGGAGGTTGAAGTTTGGAGTTTGGTTGGACCAGGTACCTTTAAATTGCCCATTTCAACGTAACTTATTTATTAATTTATTAATTTATTTATATCAGTGTATTTGCAACCACATAATATCAAAATACAGACACCCAACTGGCCAAATTCAAGGGTTTTTTAGGGCCTTCATGATAAATTCAAGGGCTTTTTAGGGTCAGACTTGTTTTAGGGTCTTTTAGGGCAAACCTCAAAATTTCAGGACTTTTCCAGGCCTGTATGAACCCTGCAATTACTTTACTCAATTCAAGTTATCCTCCAACTGGAGGTCAGTGGTTTTCTCTAAGTCCTCTACCATCCCAGAACTGCCACTCTTTATATACAGTAAGTGAAAGAAAAATCTTGACTTTCATAAAACATAAAACACCATTACGTCACTCCCATTTGGTGTCCATCTTCAGATTATTCTTTTGGAGATTTTTTTTGGCATAAACACTTTTTGCAAACATCATTTTAGGCGGATGTTAAGAAAGGTTTGGATTGATACTTTATATACTATAAATCTAGAAAATTTAACAACAGTTTTATTTTGGTGCAACTGACATTAAGTTGAAAATGCTAAAAATAAAAGTCACTAATACAATATGTATATTGCGATGCAAAAACCCCTAGTGTAAAAAGTTGACTGTAATTTTGAAAAGAATGTTTTAGAATCATATAATAAAATTAAGAAGAGACTTTCCTCCCACTAAAGTAACACTTCTGGTTATACAATTTTTAAGATTTAAGACCATTTTTTCCCAATCATAAACATTTAAATTTGATCAGGCAGTGATAGACACAATCATTACCACCAGTTACAATGAATATATATTCTTAGTCTTATTAAACATAAGAAAACCAAATGTCACTGATATACCTAAAATATTATTTTTTTTATATTTACAACACCTGGGTCTTGTTTCACAATCGTTTCTTAACTTTATCCTTAGGTAACTTAAATACAGCAAATTTAGAATCTGAATAATTTTATTAAAATTCGAATAAGTTTTCAAGATATTCTTGAATTTGAGGTGTCATTTTGAAGACAATTTCAAGCTTATGCCATTATGTATTCTAATTTTGTTGAAACTTGTCATTTTTAGTAAGACAAAAATTCGACAAAAATCATAAGTTTTGAGTTAAGGAAAATCGTAGTTAAAGTATCACTGCGAAACTGTAGCCAGGTATTTTTGGATCTCTAAGACAGACACATCTCACTGATGTATTCGCTAATGTACCTAAGATTTTAATTTTTTTCTATTTACAACACCTGGTCTTTATGGATCTAGTTTGGTGTAGGCGTAGCGAAGCACAATTGCTGTATGTTAGTTGTGAGCGTTGTATATTAGCTGTTTATCTAAATGTTAAAGTAACACCACCAGACGTGTAATAAACCTAATTGCATTGTATAAGAATAATGCTCACTAATGGAGAAATAATTGACTATCTCAGTAGACAGATAAGTAAAATATGAATTAGTAAGTAAGTGGTTTTTACCAAAAGGTTAAAAAAATGAAATAACAGAATTAAAACCAATAACTAGCAACAGGTGTTGGTGGAACACTATTTATATAAGAACAGCAGGTCAAAGGTGAAAGCTCATTGGGTAAAAAAGTATTTGCAGTTTGCACGGTTTTGCAACTGAGATTAAAAGTGCTACATGTAGTTGTGAAGTGGCAAATTATTGAGGGTCATTACAATGAGGTTAATTCTACCTAGACATGGAGCTATTTCAGAAAGTTATACATAGCATATTTGTCACCATGGCTTTGACAGTAACAATTAAAATATTTCTTTCAGACAATGATGATTTTAGGTGCCCTTATCTGAGGATGTCATTGACAATTCCATTTTCCCTTTCTGTAAAACAGGACCTAAGTTGGTCTTCAGTTCCAACTAATGGATTACAATGCCTCTTTCTGCTTAAGTTTGAATCCAACTCTGTGAGAACGTTTGTTAGTTTGCTTGCCGAAGGTCACGGCTTACCTTCACCATCCCAGAACTGACTGCCCCAATATAATGGCAGAGTCTTGACTTTGGAGTTAAACACCATTCATTACTAAACCCTATTCCTTATGTAAAACAAGTTTTGACCAATCTTGACCAGTTGCTTCAGACACAAATAAGTCTCCATAAATTATTTTTATATCCCTCAAAACATGTTTACTTGGTACAAACAATGTACAAGTGTTTTTATACAGCTTCCTTAGTTCAGACTTTAACTTAAGGCTTCAATTTTATGTCAACATATCATCAGTGTATAGGACTATCGTTTGTTTTACTTCAAATACTTCCATAAATACTGAGTACAGGCAAACCTGTCTATAAAGGCCACCAAAGGGAACCAATAAAAGAAGGTGACCTTTATATACAGGTTAAAATAATATGAATAAAGAACAATTGGGGTACAATTCTACTAGCCTTTATAAGCAGGTGGTCCTTACATAGAGGTGGCCTTTAAGGCAGGTTAGACTGTATATTTAACAAAAGTTTATATGCACATTAATGCAGATCAAGAATAGGACTGAGCAGTTACAGCAGAAGATGTTCATCCACCATCTTTACAGAGGCAAATCTATAGTCCTTAGAAATCAGGAAGCCAATAACATCATCCCATAGTTTTACCCATTCAATCAAGGGAGCAAAGTGGAGTGGAGTGGAGTAATGTAGTTTTATGGTCCAGTTATGATTCTTTCAACATTATGAGGCAGTAAGTTCTGGGAGGATGGTGGCAACAGAGTGTCTTAAGAAAGAGCTGAAAAATGTTCTCACACTTATATCTGTCTCTAGATTTTAGAACTAAGCTTATGAGAGGTGCTGTGATCTGTAAGCTGGCACTTTAGACCACCTGGCCAAAGAGCCCCATCTATTTTTAACAAACACTGACTTGCCTGAGCGGGATTCAATCTAGGCCGTGTGAAGTGCTGTGATCATTAAGTTTGTGCTTTAGAGGACTCCGTGACTGAGGTCAATATTGAATCATCTATCTTAGCTATGGCTTGACCGCTTTTTGAATTGTCCTTGTATTTAAGCAAAATGCTGAGTGGTTTTGTTTTTATTTTACTACATACATGCCATATCTCACACCGTGAGACAAAACCTTAGGATTTTTCAAACTCCCGGCGTTAGATCCATTTCTCACAGGAAATTGCTATTCCTCCCTTTAATTTTTCCCAAACAAGCTACACTAATTATTCACGAAAAATACAAGAGCATTTACTGTTGTCAAAAACCCTAAGAATATGCGAAAATTGTCTGTATTACAGGTTTATGTAGAACCTCCCTTATTTTTTTCAAAACTCCCTTAAAATTGCCACCGATCTCACAGTTTGCTCCCATAAAAAAATATGGCATGTATGTTACTATGCTCAGTAAAAGAATGCACTGTTTGCAACTGTAGAGCATTAGTAAGTAAATGATGTTTGTTCATTGTAATGTTGTATTATTAAGTCCCATCAGCAATTTTTCAGCTATTTGCCACAAGAGCAAGTTTATTAATCTCTAAGTATTAATCTTGGGACAAGTTTGTGTATATGCATGAGATATGTGATTGTGTTTTAAATGTCTGCCTTATACTAAAGCACACTTGGGTCAGCTTCAAAGTACAAGAACATTGACTCACTAATCACATTATACTGACACCAGGTTGACCAGTCTGATCCACACTGATATAAGTTATACGGTCTTGACCGAAGCATTTAACAAATTCACTACACTCCCTCTCCACTCCTTAACCAAAAATAAAATATACTGATACAATCTTTTGACAAGGATACAAGTGAAAAAGTTTTGATTGGGGTGCAAAACACCACTCCTTAACAACATAAAATTATATACTGATACAATCTTTTGACATTAATCATATGATGATTTTTTTGTTCAAGATGATGAATGGTTCTAAGTAAAACATGATGTTTTTTTAATATCAGAAAATTGACAAGTGGAAATCTTTATTAGCTGTAAACTGACCGATATTACCGATAATATGTAATAATTTGTGGTCATTTTTAATCACACGCGGTGATTTGTTGATCAAAACGGTCCGAGTTTAATGTCTACAAATGCAGATTTGTCATAAAATAAGTAATATATGTATGATATATATGTAATTCAAGACCTTCCATGACCCAGAGTCATTTGTCATACTTTATCTGACCAAGTCTTTGAAATGTTTGAATTGATTGCCAATAAATAAGTATTGCCTGAAACATTTCTTTGATTAAGACTTAGGATGTGTGAACCTGCTGTCATGACAATACTGGCTTAAGAATGGATCTATCCACCCAATTCCATAAATCATGACATTATCGAATTAACTGTTTCTAAACTTGATCCAATCTCAAGTGAATAAAACATCAATTTACCAATGTTTATGCAATTGAAGATTTAGATGTAAAAATTTTTATCACAAAGTTAAGTTGTTTCCATTTTCAGATTAAACTTAACCCTTAAGACTTCTTCAAATTATGAGGAATACAAAATATTACACAATTTCTTTTTACTGTACTTGAAAATATTAACATTATCTTCTTGAAAGATACTATCAATTGTACTGAAATTATACAGCAGGTTTTCTCAAATGAAAATAAGCATTTTGAAAAATGAGATACGTAGGCACTGATTTAGATTAAATCTATAATGAAAATTATATATTTGTGGTAAATTATATACCACTACAAACTAACCTTTGACAATCACGTATTAAGTAATAATTTACTGAACATACAAATTCCAGTGATTATAAAGTCACATAGTAAATCTTCAATGACCGGAGTGCAGTTGTGTCATGGATTGAGTTTTAGGCCATAGTCAAGATTCTTTCACTTGTTTATTGAGGTGGTCAGTTCAGTTGAGAGAGTTGAGTAATGGTTTTAACGTCCCAGTCAAGAAAATTTCACTTATATCGAGACATTGCCAGCTATAGGCGAAGGTACAGAAGTTTTGCCTGTGCATTGCGCTGATGGCATTATACAGCAGGGTTCTTTAGCGTGCCAAGCCCACCGTGACACGGGACTTCGTTTATTTTAAGTTCCCATCCGAAAGAACCGTGACTTTCATTTCGTAATGCCGAGTGCTTGGCGAAAGAACAGTCACTACCCACTTTCAAGTCTTGGGTCAGACCCGGCCGGGGATCAAACCCACGACCTTCCACTTCCGGAGTGAGCACCCTACCAACTAAACCATCTATAACCGGAGTGCAGTTAGTAATGGATTGACTTTGACGCCATAGTCAGGATTTTTTAACTTATATTGAGGTGGTCAGTTCAGAGATGACAGAGAAAACATTCTGATGATCAAGTCACAAATTAGTAAAGGTTCTCTGATGATGGAGTAGAGTGCAGTCATAGTGATTAAGGCCCCAGTCAAGATTCTGTCACTTCAATAGCGTCGGTCAGTTTAGGGATCATGGAGAAAACTTGAATGCCCCTGGAAAACCATAGATTTTCAACAAGCGCAGTGACAAACTTTTTCACATTAGGATCTATTCAGAGTAAGATTCAAACCTAAGTGGCAGGCCCTTCAGAACAGACCTTACAAACGGATGCCCTGTGTCATGCTGAAGAACCGCTAAAAAGGGTAAAAATATTCAACAAATCACGTTTTTTTACCAACTGAATTACAATGGAGTTTGTCAGTGTACCACATGATCAATACCCCTTAACGTTTGACCGGAATGTTCTGAAAAACGTTTACGTCATAATTTCCCGGAATAACATCATTTTTTTAAAGGGAAAAGCGATTCTATTTCCAATGGAAATAATTATTCCGCAGAAACGTTATAGGGTATCACGTGATACAGTGACAAACCCTATTACTAGTTTTTATTATTCACAATTCATATTGTTTCATTGTCTGTACTTATTTATAGCTTTATTTGACCGCATGTGTAAGCTAATTTAGCCTGATGACAACTCTTTCATCATTTATTTATCTAAAAAATATACCAACAATAATATAAAAATTGTCTCAAGTGGTTTTATAAAAGAAAAAAAGAAAAATAAAAATGGAAAAGAATGTCAACAATATAAAAATTGTCTCTGGTGGTTTTATAAAAAAAAATAAAATAAAAATAGAAAAGAAAAAGAATGTCAACAATACAAAAATTGTCTCAGGTGGTTTCATAAAAAAAAATAGAAAAAAGTTAACAATATAAAAATCGTCTGATGTGGTTTCATTATCGTCTTAAGCACCATTAAACTGTAGGGATACAGAGCAGACAAACCAATTAAGACTTCCAATACACTAAAAAAAACAAAGGTATATATATCCTTATGTATTTACACTGTCTAACTTTATCAGTATTGGAAAAAAATTAATTAGTAAAGGCAAACAACACTGACCTGTAAGCTTGACCTTAAAGTTTTTGGTGTGGTAATTTTCCGAAATTTAAAATAAAATTCACAAAACCTGTATTTTTTACAAATTATAAGAGTTATGACGATTCGCTTAATTGTAAAATTTATAGTAATCAGACTCAAATGCTTAAGAAATAAATATGTTTAAGAAATAATTTTGGGTTTGCATGTCTAAAATTCATCAGATCGAGGTCGGCAGGTATCACATGACCCAAATTAGCATACGAGACAAACAAAAGATGGTGACAGTTATCCGCCTAAGAAAGCTGGGGAGACCTAAAACGTTGTCGGATTCGGCCAAAAACGAAAAAAGAGTGTGTATGTAAAAGAAATTGGCAAAATAAGGGTCATAATCGGGGAGGAAATAATGAGAATGGACAACCTAAAGACCTAAAGACGTGTCACGTGATTAATTTGGATGACCTTAATATGGTTAAAATCATGCATATTCATTAGGTAAAATGGCAACAACCGAGCGATAAGCGTGAAACTGTCATTGGTACTTCAACTCGTAGCATTCTTGTGCAAGTGATTTTGAGTATTTTATAAGAATAATTTTCATTTTTTATGCATTTCAAACAATATGTAATACATTTTAAATGTCAGAAATTTGAAGAAAATTACAGCACCAAAAACTTTAAATTTAATTTATGTACCACAAGTACAACTCAGATGGAACTGAAAATAAACGAGGTCTTGTGTCATGTTTCCATGCCACGATAAAGAACCTTGTTGTATAATGCAATCAAACAACACAGAGGCAAAATTTCTGCACCTTTGCATATAGCTGGCGGTTTCTTGATATTAGTAAAATATTCTTGACTGGACGTTTAACACCATTACTAAACTCAAATTGGCTAAAATGCTATTTTTTCAAATCTGTAACATAGAAAGACACAAAACACGCAGTCTTCTTATAGCAGCCAGAATACCTTGTTATGTTCACGAGATAATCAGCTCTGAAGTTATGTAAGTGAGGTAATATTGTCAGACAATTAACTGTGGAATGGGTCTATCTGTTTTATCTTTTGCTCCGATAAATTGGATCCTCCGCGATATTGCTATATACATAATATGGTAATCATAAAGCCATGATGAGAATAGTGTCATAATATTAGATATGTTCTAGTGACCCATTTCCTCGTAAGTACAGACAAGTTAATTTAAAACTCATTCCCAAGCGGTTGTTTTTTCAATTTAAAACCCATTCTCAAACATTGTTCTTTTGGCAAATTATTTTGCATATGGATGTTTTCTACATTAACCCATTCTCATCCAATTGTTCTTTTGGCAAATTATTTTGCATATGGTTGCTCTCTATGCTTAATAGGAATTTTTTTGCATCAGGTAATTTTTACAAGAGATACCGTCAGCATTTATCTGCATACATTCGCTACTCTGCAACTACATGGAATTGAATGTGTAAATCCCACTTTAAAAGTCACTTCTAAATAAAGACCAACTGTCCATTTAGACCAGTTAAAAGGTCCCTTTGTTTTACCAAAGAATCTCTGTATTAAGACCACCTGTCCATTAAGACCACTATTTTGAGATGCCTTTGCTTCATATTCCAACCAAAAAGACCCTCTATATAACAGTGTCTGTTTATAAAGTCCATATTATATACTTCTTTTGGGTAGTCTTTTTAAATAGGTTTTATCAAATTACTAAATACCATTACTTTTATTATATTCAGTACACATCCAAAGCCCGGAGTATTATCAAAGGTTTCAATATTTTTACCTTGTCTTTTTTATTTTGTTCTGTGTTTGATATTGGTCATTGTGCATTTTGTCAGCTATAAATCACTTTAACACAAACACAGGATGGTAGTGACAGGTGAGGGGGTGAAGGTTTACGGTTTCTTGTCCTCTCACTTTTCATTGTTTCATTCACTCTTCCAACAAAATAATTTCATGTAGTGGCCAGAACAATAGGTGTTTAAAATACTGAGAGGACATGAACCAGGGACCTTTCCAATACTAGCTGGATGCTCTACTAACAGATGTACTGGGCCATCTTTTAAGCCGTGACTGCCAAATAAATTTTTCTGTTTGTTTTATCGCATTTGGAAAATAAGTCTAAATTCAACCTTACAGATTTGGTGTTTTCATCAAAATGAATCCTCTTACAAGTGACCTGGCTGCAGTTTCACAATCATTCCTTAGCTAAGATTTTCCTTAACTAACTTAAATTTAACAAATTTTGATAAAATCTTTTTGGAATTACTACTGAATATTTTTGTCCAAACTAAATGCAAATATTTAATCTAGAAATTATCTTAAAATTGACACCTTAAATCCCTGAATATCTTGAAAAATAACAAAATTATAAAGATTTGGAATTTTGCAAGATTTAAGTTAAGGAAAAGCTAAGGATACATTGTGAAACTGGAGCCTGGAACCTTGCAAATATTAGTGGTCTGTCATATATGTAGCGGTCAGCTGGTGTTTAGAACACTGAGAGAATTTTATTGATGCAAAAGTACATTTCTCTGTTTGTTTATCTCATTTAGAAAAGATTAGACTGTCTGTAATTTCAATATAGTCTTTACAAGATCAAATTTAGCACTTTTTGGAAAACGTAATCCTGTTAGGAGAGACTTAAATATCAATTCTATAGTATTAATATCAATCTTTTCGTCAATGTATTATTCAAATAATGGTGACATAAGAAATGAATCAACCCCATAATTCACTTCAATAGCATGTCATCAATCCCATAATTTACTTCAAAAAGGTACCATCAATCCCAGAATGCACTTCAAAAACATGTCATCAATCCCACAATTCACTTCAAAAACAGGAAGTTATGTAACATTGACTTCTGCTACTGATAAATGGCTGAAATTTCGATTAGATTAATGAGGTTTCTTATAAATTTTTTAAATAAAAAATTTTCCCAAGATTTTTTTTCTGAATCTGATGAAAAATTAATGTGTAAATTGATGTGAAGTTTTATAAAGCATGAATAAAACAATACAGTTCAAAATATCAGCAATTATTTATATCACAAATATTAAAATTTTGAAGTCTTATTTTATTGATTTGTAATTATTTTCATTCTCAAAAACAATTTTTTTTCAAGCTTAATGGTTCAGAAGTACTCTAAGGTAGTACTGATGATATGCTTTTTACAACAGAAAGTAGAATGATTTTAGCCAAGAACAGCACCTAATGGGGTTTGCTAGTGTACCAATGATAAATGTGTGTGGAACATTTGTGTATCCTTTGGCAGATCATTCATATCCATTTGATGTGGGATTTTATTAGTTGAAGTTTTCCTGTAAAAAACATTATTCCTGGAAAATGTGTGATGTAAATATTTTCCAAATGGTGGGGCACAAACATTATTGGATATTGATGATATGGTATGCTGACAAACCTTGCTGTCCGAGTCTAGTGGAGAATGATGTTTTATGCCCCAGTCAAGATTATTGCACATGTCGAGAAGGTTAGTTCTAAGATGCTGGAGAACAACTGGAGTGCTTGGAGAAAACCTACTCACCTTTAACAAGTGGACTGGCTGTCTGAGATTTGGGATTCTAGCAATATTTACTAAAGCAATGAACAGTTGGTTCTATAACTGCAATATTTATTCCAGGCAAACTGAATAATGTATGTTCAAAAGTTTTAGCATATAAATTAACTGTGCCAGTGCCTTTGTACTTTTATGCTGTAACTCATGGTATTGCTAAGTGTGTCATTTCCCTTAGAGCAATATGGTGTAACAAAAACAAATTCTTTTATCATTTAGACTTGTCGTAACTAATTTTTCTCCTTATTGCGACCTTTCCTTCGGGAAAATATGGTGTACTAAAAACAAATTCTTTTATCATTTAGACTTGTTGTAACTCATTGTACCCCTTAGTGCGACCTTTCCTTCCGGAAAAGATGGTGTGCCAGAAACAAATTCTTTTATCATTTAGACTTGTTGTAACTCATTGTACCACTTAGTGCGACCTTTCCTTCCGGAAAATATGGTGTACCAGAAACAAATTCTTTTATGATTCCAACTTGTTGTATCTCGGATATATCATTGTATTATATCCCTTAGTGTGTCAATTCCCTTCGGGAAAATTTTAATATACTGAAAACAATGACAATACAGAATAAAATAAAAAAAAATTTTCTTTATTAAAAACAATGGCCTTTAGAATAAAAAAAGAAAAAAAAGAAATTTTTTCTTTATCAAAAACAATGGCCTTTATGTTCTAACTTGTTATAATTTATTGTACGACTTAGTGTGACCTTTTCCTCAAGGAAAATATAGTTTACCAAAAACAATATAATTGTACCACATAGTGTGACCTTTTCCTTCAGGAAAATACATTTTTACCTGAAAAACAATATCATTGTATGTCTTAGTGTGACCTTTCCCTTTGGGAAATAAAGTTTACCAAAAACAATGTCATTGTATAACTTAGTGTGACCTTTCCCTTCCAGAAAATATTAGTTTACCAAAAAAACAAAGATAACACAGAACTAGATTTTTTCTTTATTAAAAACAATTACCTATAGATGTCAGTCTCAGAGTGCCTAGAGTACCCTAGTTGTTTCAGCAATTATCATCAGTTCTAAAGAAAGCAGCGGTCAACAGTCTTTGATCTTTAAGTGATATAAAGGAGTGAACTGACTTATATTAATTGGTTTTACAGACAACAAAGAATAACCCTAAGATAATCTCCGAGGGCCCTAAAAAATCTGATGCCCTGACCCATATTTGAAGACATCAAAGATAGATATGGTGTTTCATTTTGAAGTTTTAAAAACAATTTTTTGATACAGCAAAGCAGACACAACAACAAAAGAGACTATTCTAAGTCTTGTAATCTTTTGCATTTCAAAAGTACTGGCCCCGGTTTCACAATCATTCCCTAGCTAAGATTTCCCTTAACTTAAATCTTGCAAATTTTTAATCCTTTATAATTTTCTTAATTTTGAAGATACTCAGTAATTTAAGGTCTCAATCATAAGATCACTTCTAGATTAAAACATCTGCATTTAGTTTTGACAAAAATATTCATTAGTAGTTCCCAAAACAGTTTACCAAATTTTGCTAAATTTAAGTTAAGGCAAATCTTAGTTAAGGAATGATTGTGAAACCGGGGCCAGGTATATTAAAAACATGTTTTAGAGATATCAATATCTTCAGTCAAATTTTGGCATCTTAAAGGTCACAACTCTGGCAATAAATAAAGGGAGATAATAAAGAAAAGCAGTCAGAAGAATTGATTTGAAAAAAAAACCCAAAAAACAAGCAAATTGAGTGCATTAGGATCCCCACTAGTAGGTCCCTTTTTTGTGATTTGCACTTATATTCAGAGGGTCATAATTGCCATTAGAATTAGCAAACCAGCTTGATATGTACGCATCCTATTAACGTTGATGCTTTTTACCTAATGCTTCTTAGTTTTGGAGAATAACTACAGGAAAGATGTGACTTGATGGGTGGGCAGAATTTAATATTTCCTCTATCTCTGAAAGGCAAGGATAAAAACAGATTGCAAAGTTCTATAGACATTAGAATACGTTTAAACTTTACACAAAGTAAATGCTGGAAAGTAATTAAAGTTAACATTAATTTTTTGGTTTAATTGATGGATCGCAGGCCACACCCACAATGTTCCGTCACTGGCCGCTATCACTGTACCAAAGTAGCATTTGACGGAACATTGTGGGTGTGGCCAGCGATATGTCAATTGCTAAAGAATTCATACCAAATCAGGAAGCTTACATAGATGTTGATGCCAAATTATTCCTGGGATTGAAACCTAGGCAGAGAGGTGATGTGACCTTGTAATCTAGTTCTTTAGACAACTTATCCACAGACTGTCAGTGTGGAGGCCGCAGTGGCCTAATGGGTAAGACGTCAGTTTTCAAATCCAGGGTCTTTCACCGCTGTGAGTTCGAGCCCAGCTCAGACCAAATGTGGGAAAGTGAATTTTCCTTGACATTGGCCTTTATTGGTTCACCTGGTATCAGTATAATGGGGGAGTGGTAAGCTTGTCTGTGGCTTACTGACTCTGTGAGCTAGCACATTAAAGTCGCCCTCAGTGCGTGCTAGTACAAGGCAAACCATAAAACACATTTTCACTTCACATGCTTACACAAACTTGTTCACAGATTAATCCATAGAGATTATTAAATAGTTCTCGTCGGGAATAGCTGATGCTACGTTAAGCAACATTCAACCAACCAACCACAGGCTGTCAGAGTCCCCCTCCAAATAAGAGTCAATTACTGTAATTAAGAGTTATTGAAATTTCAGTACAGTTCAATTAAGAACCGTTTTCTACTTATAGTCTTTAACAGTAAAATACAATTTTTTGTAACATTAATGGAATTTCTAAATGCTGTCCTTGACATTATTTTGTCCAATATATACAGTTAATGCTAAGAATTATCACAATTTCCATATAGTTTAATTAAAAACTATATCCATTTTTGGTGCACTACAGTAAAAAAAATTTTTTTGTTAAATATAAATGGAATTTCTGAAAGTTCTCTTTGAAACTATTTTGTCTAATATATAAAATTAATGCTAAAAATTATTGATTTTCAATACAGTTTAATTAAATACTAGGTCCACTTTTAGCCCATTACAGTAAAATACAATTTTTTTTTAGTTACGTTAATTGGATTTCCGAAAGTGGTCACTAACACCTTTTTGTCTCATATACAATGCTTTAAGGGAAGATAATTATCTAATTAATATTTCCTATTTTGTATCTTAAATCTTTATATATAAACCACATAAGTATAATCTATAATGTACACCAGTACATACATAATACATCGGTCATCGGTCATTATCCGCCAAAATAAAAATATAGTTATTTCTGGACACTAAAAGGTCCTTGACTTCTTTGAATGGACTTAATCTGAACTGATATTATTAGATATATCGTTTCCCAATGACAGCTGCGGACAATATATGGAATACTGCTACAACTCGCAAATTAAGTATCATCGGGAATTATCAATGACAAGATTTTTGCGTAAATTTGACAAATTTGTAGCAATGGGGAGTTATTACATTATCAACTCCCAGAAGGTAATCACAGAAAGGGATAAAAACTATTTTTCAAATAGATGTCATTTCATCAAGACTATTTATAGTTATATTTGAGTGACCAATGATCTTAAATGATACTGATGAACGTCTTCCAATGATATTGTTTTTTATGTCTGTTAGAGACACAGCTAGAAAATTCAGGTGGATATCAAACAAAGAGAACACATAATCTGTGACTATATCTTTTATTTTTAAATTTCCTTTCTAAATTTTAAAATTTTAAAAAAGTGTGTGCATCCCTCAACAAAATTACTGGGGGCTTGGTGTCTAAAGTCTAAAGTGTGTGTTTACAACTTATCACAGTGCCTATAACAACCTAGGTTCAAATCCATCTAGGACAGATCTTAGTGCAAGAAAGGTTGTCAGTTTGCTTGCCAAATGTCGATGCTTTCCTCTGGGCACTGCAGTTTTCTACATTTACTTTATTGGCAATTAACGTCACACTCAGATCACAAGGCCATGTGACTAGCTTCTCAGCTACAGCTCTTTAAACTGGAAATTTTCAGATAAATCTAGTCAAACATAGTAAGTAATCCATTTTAAATGTTTATTTCCGAGAAGCCGGTCATGTGACATTGTGATCTGAGTGTGACGTTAATTGTCGGTCAGGCAAATATAGAAACAAATCGTGACAACAATTTGCGAAGATTTAAGCCAGTCAGTATACCCCACATCCTCTTCTTCTTTTAATATCTACAATTATATTTCTTCAAATTACGACAAAGTATGACAATCAGTCTTGCCTAATATCGGTAAATATCATCAAAAACATTTAAGAGACAAAACATTCCCGTGTAAATGAGGGCAAAGCAATTATCACAGTACTAACATTATTGGGATTCCATAAAAACAACAATTTAAAAGAAATCATCGTACATTTTAGGAACTAATTTTCGAAGACCGAATTAAGCTCTTCAATAAATAAATCACAATATTCCCATATCCATAACTATTTTAAAATCTATTTTATCCGACTATATCTACTTCAATCCAATAATTCTATTCATATTTTTTCGAGCTATTAACTATAGAGACATCATAATTTGCAGTACCACCGAGTAAAGTGTATCTTTAGACGTCAATATTTAATAGGCTTATTCAGCCTTAAGAGTTGCTTCCGCTCTTGTTGATAATTGTTGCACATAAAGACTGAATCATTCTGGTTAGGTTAATACCGCAAGAAGACATAATACAAACAGGATTTTCAAAAAAAAAAAAAAAAAGTCTTCTGAGATTACTAAGCCATTAACTAAATTTTTAGTTTGTATAGGAAACCTTCCAAATTTTCAGGACGAAATAATCTTATTTGTTAGGTCAATCATACGGATGTCATCAATATATGATGAAAATATCTATTTAAAAGGTTTCTAATTCCAGGATAAAAATTAACAAGATTATTTTTAAATATATTTTTATCCCTTTTTTCTATAAAACTTTTTATGCTGCTGAAATACATAAAGCTTCATCATTTTATTTTTTCCCCTGTTCTCTCTCAAATGCTTGATGCTTGAAAATTAAATTTATGATATGTTGAAATCTTCAACAAGATGTAATTAAAAGGATACTATTTAGAGCTTGAAATAGACGGCCTTATCTTCACAACTTCCTGTTGTTTATTTCAACAATTACTTATATTATTGTAACCGTGGTAACATTTATCTGAGCTTTTCTGTTCTGTCTTATTACTGGCCTGAGTATTACACAGATTTCGAAGATGAAAATTTCCAATACAGTCAAACATGCCTTAAAGAACACTTCTAAAATTATAAAGGTCATTTGGTTATAAAAGCCGGCATCACACACACACACACACACACACACACACACACACACACACACACGTGCATGCACGCTGCAATACGCCAAAAGCTCACATGACTTTTGGTCAGTTAAGCTAAAAAATGATTTTTATTTCTCACCTACTTTATGAAACATCTCTATTGCAGCCTGTTTTGAGACAAGCTACAATGCTGTTTGAAGTAATTTCACAAACTTTTTCTTTGAGTCCATTCTTATATTTTTGAGTCTAGAATGAGGTTCAACAAGTTATGAACCCAAAATATTAACTTAAAGCAATATACACTATAGACCCATAGACCTGTTGAAAGTTTAATGATTAATTAATGAATAATTACACATTGTACATTGAAAATTGCTGAATCGGCAGCACATATGGGTCCTTCCGTAAGCTTTATCTTGATCACTTTTCGCCAGCTGCAATCTTGACCCCTCGTCAGCTATATCCCAACAGCTTTTCGACAGCTGTTATCTATCCCTTGGCAGCTTTTCGATTACTACCTACCCATTTCTCGTACCTCGGACAGAAAAATCTCATGCGCAGACCAGTGCTAGATTTTTCTGTCTTGTCCAGTTTGTCTGGTACTGCCTCACGCGACAATTGAACAATCAGGATGACGTATCCGGTTATTGCGCTTGACATCATCAAAACAAAGCATTTTTATATTTATTTTTCACATATGTGTTTTATTTTACTTTTTATTCAAAATATTTCATTGCCAGAGTTTTTTTTATATTTGCATTGAATACAAATCGTTGATATTTTAAAATTTTGAAGAGTTGTCAATGGGATTATTTTCAAAGGGCAGATTTGTACAATGCATTAGGTGCCCAAAGGAATGCAAGATGCCCCATGAGGGTATGTGTTTTGTTTTGTATGTATCTCAGTTATAAACACTTAAATGGTACGAGAAATAGAATCTATCACTTGTTTGTGACCGATACCGGTTGATCTTAGTCTCGGGTGCTGTGATGTAACATATCTCAATCTCGGCAAAGCCTCGATTGGGATATATGTTAAATCACATCACCCTCGACTGAGATCAACCGGTATCAGTCACAAACAGGTGACAGATTCTATTAATCTTGGCTTTCCAGCAGGAAAGCTTCTACTTTGTTGTTAGCCGCAGCGTTAAACTTTTGACAGGTCTGTACTGTATATTTTGTCTAAATACTTCACTCACCTGAATACATCTTTTGTCTTTTGAACATTCGATGACCTCAAAATCGTTAATCTTTAATTACCTGAAATAAAATAAACGAAGAATACTATCATCATTTAAAGGTCATAATTATGGAAATATTCATTCCACCCAATGATTACTGTGAATGTATTAATTTGAGCAGGTGCACCAATTTTAGCAATTTTGTGATGATACAGTAACGCTAATTATAATCCACTGCCAAATTAAATATGATTATAATGCACAAGGTGGTCAATTAGAATTTGGCTAATCAAAGTCCATGTGAAATTACCCAAATTATATTTTGCACTGATTTGTACATATGAAAATTAAAATAACAAGTTAAATACGATTAAAGTACGCATAGGGGTTAATGAGATTTGTGCCGAATAAAGTCCATGTGAATTTACCTAAGTTTATATTTTGCTAAATATTTATTTATGTTAAAATTAGTACATTTACAGTTAATTAACAAAAAATAGGCTCAACAATTTCGGAGACGCGAGAAAATAAGAGTGCTGTTAAGTGGAGCAAGATTTGCCCATTCATATTTTCCCGATAAACTTTTGGCAAAGACTGCAATGCCATACCCTGGTAATCATAAATAATAAGTTATTTACTCTACTATCACTGAACTGACTAAGCCTTGATAAATTTTAGAAGGTGTTGGAAAAGTAGGCCAAACAAAGTATTACAAATGGATAGAAAATGCCTTACCCTAATACATTCCCATTCCGTTTTCTAGAAATGGGCAATTAAAAAGGAGTGTGATCCACCATGATAAGAGAAATTATCCCATCACAATCTTATAACCTTTTCATTTAAACCTGTTATGGAAATTTAAATGTTGGAATATATGTTTTCCAAATAAAATTGAATTACCAATAATACTATTTTCTCAAAATTTCAAAATAGCAATATGTCCTAAAGTTAGTTTGATCTTAGTTTGTAATACAAGTCTATATACAAAAATAAAAAATAAATCAATTTTAAAGACTTTATAAGTCATGTTATTGAACTTAGTGCATTTGAGTACGAGTTTTCTAAAAACAAAATTCAACTAATAGTCTTTTCTCAAATTCAAAAATAGACAGAAGATCCTGAACATTCATGATCTTAGTTTGTAATACAACTCCATAAATATAAAAATCAATTTTAATGACTTTATAAGTCAGTTAATATTTACAATAGAAAAATAACTCCTACGTTGAACCCAGTTTGATTTCTTTTTTCAAGATTCGCATAAACATCGGTTTTTCACATCGCGCATGAATACCAATACTCCCGAGTCGAATACCAATCCGCAAGTCCAGATGTCGAGCACTCTATCGTCTATTAAGTCTGTTTTTTAACAAGCTCTACCTTCAATAACTGTAACTTGACCATAAATATGAATATGTAATTTTTTGTCATTGACTGAAATAAAATTTGTTTGAAATATTATCCAAGATTGATGACCTATTTTGTTTCTTCCAGACATGACGTCAAATGGGCGGGGCTTAATGTTTCTGAACAGCTGTTCCATGTACAGGTCACGTCCGTTGTTAAAAATTCTTTTTCAAAACATTGGAATTTATTTCATTCAACGGAATTTGCAATTTTTCTCTCGTAAAGAAAGAATAAATTGTAAATATAAGAATTGACTGTCATTTTTTCCTGGTTCATCAAGTAATGAACCATATTTTAAAACTAGCAAAACTAAAATGAACTGCTTCGCAGTTCATCAGATTTGCTAGCTTTAAAATCTGGTTCATTACTAGATGAACCAGGAAATAATGACAGTCAATTCTTAATTGAACTTTAGATGTTGGAATATCAGCTTCTTAAAAATAAAATTTAACTAAAATAGTCTTTTCTCAAAATACTAAAAAAAAAAAAAAAAAAAAAAAAGCTTTATGTCATGTCATTGACATGGTTTTCTAAATATAAAATTGAAGAAATAGCGTTTTCTCAAAATTCCTAATTAGAGGTCCTGAACAATCATTTAAGGACAGTGTGATCTTAGTATGTAATACAAGTCTATATATTTTTCACTAAAATCCATTTAAATTGTCATTACACCATTCTCAATTACTTATTCTGAGGAACTGCTACAGACATGTGTCTTAATTAACATCAGCTTATATCCTGGAATGGCTCAACAACTAATGATCAAGACAGTTACATTATGTCAATTTGTATAGGGGAAACAAGAAAAAAACCTTGGGTGCTCACCAGGGACCCACAAATCGCCAAAATCTGTTTAAACTCAATGAATTGGGAAATAACATGCATGCAATAGAGTATTGCAAATAGAGAGTTTATGATAATCATATAAATAATTTTATAAATACACATGTATTCATTAAGATTTGAGATAATGCTACTTGTTACTTCTAGTTCTGGTGTATGGATCCACATCTCCATCTTTTGTTTCAACAACTAATGATCAAGACAGTTTCAGTAAGTAAGGTATGTCAATTTGTATAGGGGAACATGATGGCAATGAAGGCCTTTGGTGCTCACCCGAGATGGATCGACTAGCATCCTCCATCTTTTGTCTCAATAACTAATGATCAAGGCAGTTTTAGTATGTCAATTTGTATAGGGAAAAAAGGCAGGCCCTTGATTCTCACCTGAGATTGAGACTGAATCAATCTTTTGTTTCAACAACTTATGATCAAGACAGTTTCAGTAAGTATGTAAACTTGTATATGGGAATAAGATTGTTATGAAGGCCCTAGGTGCTCACCTGAGATTGACTCATATCTTCATTTTTTGTTTCAACAACTAATGATCAAGACAGTTTCAGTGTCAATTATAATACAGGGAAATAAGACATCTATGAAGGCCCTAGGTGCTCATCTGATATTGATTTACATCTCCATCTTGTTTTGGGGGTAAAATGTGCCACCATATGATTGATTGATTAATCAATTGATTAACCTGACTTTATGTCCCAGCCAAGAATATTTCATGTATATCAGGACAGTTGCAGAAATTCTGACCTTTGCAGTTTGCTCAAAGCAATGGGCAATGAGTATTTTATATAGCATGCCATGCCTTCATTGGAAAGACACATAATTTTCATGTCTATATGTAGAGTGCTTGTCAAAAGAACAGTCACAACCTATTTTCAAATTTGGGCCAGACTGGACCAAGGTTTGAACTCCCCTGACCTTCTATATATGTAGAAAGCACTCTACCAATTTTTAAAGAAGGACTAAACTTAAAGAATCATATTGGAGTGATTCAAAGTTTTCATGTATGAAGCCACATCAACATGTATGTATCGGTACATATCAAATTTGTAAGTTTTCGTGTTAGATAAACAGCTTAATCTTAGATAAAACAACATCCTTCAAACATCTGACTAAGAACTTGGTGACCAAATGGTCCAAGTAAAATATACAGATCACAGTGCCTCACAGGTTCATACTCGTATATTTGAACTGGGAACTTCGTGTCTAAGACAAACAGTGCCTCACCACACATAGGTTTAGATGACACGCAAGGATTTCTCAGTGATAAATAAGTTCTCAAAAGGTATAATTTTAGTCAAGCTAGGAGAGACTTTTAAGTTTTCTGGCCTCAGTTTTACAATCATTCCTTAACTAAGACATTAATGAACTTACATCTACCTAAATTGAAATCTTAATTGAAATCTTTGTTATTTTTCAAGGTATTCAGAAATTTAATTAAAGGTGTCATTTTGAAGGTTGGTTCAAGGAACATATGTATTCTGCTTTGTTTTTTTTTTAAATTTTCATTTGAGTTGCATAAAAGATTGTCAAAATTAGCTAAATAATGATTATCAAAGATAAGTGCTGAATGTGACTAAATGGATTAAATCTGATTAAGAAAAATCTTAGTTATCGAATGACTGTGAACTTGGGGCCAGGTACATACAGTAAACTTATAGGTATACTTTAAACAACAAAAGCAACAATCAAATATTAATATTCAAACAAGACCTTGATACCTTGATAGTTGTAATATGATATTTATACATGATAAGAATCTCTGCATCTTAAATATCAAATTTGCTATTAATTTTTACAAAAATTATATCAATATAACTTCAAATAAACTTATGCTGCAGATATATATGCAATTACGATGCAGCAATTTTTTGCAATTTTAATTAAACAAAGAAACACACATGTTACTTTTGATATGAAAATAAAAAAATGTTCAAAGGGAATTGAAATTCAGCACGATAAAGTTATTAACTACACATAAACATTTTCTGTAAACATGGATATTTCTGAAAATGAAATTGGATTTTGTAGCCTTCAAAGTTTTCCTAGAGAAAAGTGGGTGGGGTAGACGAAATTGTGTTTTGATTAATTGAATGCGGTTTTATGCCACCTCGTGATATATTCTTCCGCATGTGAACTCTGGCCCCTGTACATGTATTATTAAAAAACGCAGGTCATATTAGAATTAAGAAATAATCAACATTTACCCATGGTATATAGTCCAATAATACACGGACCAGAGTTCACATGCGGAAAAATATATCACAAGGTGGCTTTGCCACCGAGTGATATATTCATCACATGTCAATGACAGATTGTGTATTTTTCGACGATATACCACAGGTAAATGTTGATCATTTCAATTCTAACATGACGTAGATAAAAAGGATTGAAATAAACATTGTGAATTCTTTCTTTGGAAGTACATTTTACTATCTATTTGCAAAAAGGTTTATTGAAACAATTCGGCTGTTGAGATTCCCTCCATTGAAATAAATTATATTATGAATGAAAATTATGACGCAACCATTGTTCGCGACACATAGCATGACATCATAAGATAAGCAAGGGAGTACGTCATTAAAACAGAACAGCAATGATTATATTGTTTGTTATATGAAGGAAACGCAGGTCATGTTAGAATTCATTATATCCAAATGTCACATTTGACTTTTACAGTGCACTCACAGTGGCAATGTGCAGGGGTTGGGGGGGGGATTTTTTTAACATGCTATGACTACCTTGTCAAACACATAAGGTTTTGAACCCCAACCTACCAATGTGAAGTGAGCAAGTGAGCACTTACTGAGATAGCATAATTGAAAGGTGTTTCATCTTACTTACTAATATTAAGTTAGTCAGGTCTAGAATGTTGGAGCAAACTGGAGTGCCAAGAGAAAACAAACCAATTCTGGAAGAAAACAGACAGACTTTCTAACATCAGGATCTGACTCTGGTAGGATTCAAACAGAGCACATTGTCTCTCACTGCCTACTTGGGACAGATCCTAGTGTGAAAAAGTTTCTTCAGTTAGCTTGTTGAAGTTTGGTAGTTCTTTTTTTGGTATGCATCATTACTCCACTCAATTCTATAGCACACAGACAGAGTTTGACTGAGTTATGGCCCTTTGAATTTAAGCCTATTAAAAACATGTACATGTAGTTCTATATAAAAGTTTCATATTTTATGTCTTGCTGTAATAACACTGATATCGATGCAATATGTTGACAAATAGCTATATGTCAACTCAGACATACCAGGTCCCAAAAGACCTAACATGTTCTATTAAACCCCCAAACAAACCTAGATGGTGAGAGGCAATATGATTAGCAAATGTGAATGTGAAGCATAAACAAATGTTTGTTATTTTCCGTAAAAATGTACTTCAATATAAAGTTTTGTATAAAAAAAAGGTAAACAACTTTGACCTGTCCGTTTGACCCTTCATTAGGAATATTCATATAGGAAGGTCCAACCAATAAATGGGTAGCGTTAAGATCCAAGTTAATACATACACAAACAAAATAAACACCTGTGCTCCCTATACATAGATATACTTGGTCCATTATAAATATTTAAATGAAAGGTCAAACGAACAGGTCAAAGATGTTTACCTATATCTATGGCTTGCTGTATTAATACTGATCACGATGTCAATATATTGATAAATAGCCATAAGTCAACTCAATCATACCAGGTCTCAAAAGACCAAACTTGTTCTATGAAAACCCCAAACAAATGTACAATTCCTGGTAGCCAAAATCACTAATGACTGCTATTTTTTGTGAATTTTTTTTCAAAAAGTAATCTATTTTAGCAAATTTGTGAAAAAGACTGCATACAAATTTTAGAATTTTGAAAAGGACTACTATTGCCCGAGTTATGGCCCTTTCAATTTATCCATAAACATATTTGTTTTTCCCCATACACATGCACTTTGTATCTATGGCTTGCTGTATTAACGCCAATCATGATGTCATTATCTTGACAAATAGCTATAAGTCAACTCAGACATATTCTGGTCCCAAAAGACCAAACTTGTTCTATTAAAACCCTCAAACAAATGTACACCACAAATAACAAAATGACTTTTAATGTCTGACAGTCTCTGATGTTATTAAAGAGAGGGGATCAAGGTTGTTGAAAAATAAAAAGTAATCCTTTAAAATATTCTGGACTATGTCTGCTGTACTGTACATGTTTGTTGAAAACAAATAGGTTTAAACCTGATCTTAATCTTGAAAGAGTTGAGTAGAGCTAAAGGGGATTTATGTCCCAGTCAAGATTCTTTCACTTATATTGTGGTGGTTATTTTTGGGAAGGTGGATGAAACCACCAACATTGGCAAACAAAATGAAAACCCTTTTCTCTGATATTTGGCAAGCTAAATAATGCACCTTTAATACTTTTGATATTTCAATACCATAAAACTACCATCATTGATAGTTTAATAGTGTGTGTGTGTGTGTGTGTGTGTGTGTGTGTGTGTGTGTGTGTGTGTGTGTGTCCTCAGTGATCCTATGGTCTAAATGATCAGGTTTATGGACCACAACACTCTCACTAGTGGTCTGGGCTTGAAAAAACATTCAAACATGTATGTTGAACTGATTAAACATTGAACTTACATTTATAAAATTGTATTGAAACAGTTTTTTTTATCATTTTTTATTTAAATTTCTTCATGCCATGAAAAAATCTAAACATTTTACAATAAAATTGCTGGGTTGAAGTTGGCATTAAAATTTCTAAAATCATTCAGTAAAAGCCCAATGACAAGACATCCATTGATCGAGCTGACATAGTTTTTGACGACAAGTTCAGCTAGAAACAATTAAAATCCAAATTAAGTGCTGTGAGCTGTTAATCTATCACCATCGGTAACACATCAACAGTTATTAATTGAAAGTTTACAGAAATAAAAGAAATATTTTATGTAAAATGCTTTTTTTTAATAGACAATGAAATATCTTTTTAAGCCTAAAGAGAAAACAATTTGCCTTGAAGAATCACATCATAAACATTTTTGTAGTCATATTTAGAATAAACAGTTAAGAATATATACTTGTATTTCCATTTGCTCAGTATATTTTCTATTATCTTCAGTTTGAGAGCAATGGCATTCATATCAGCCATGCATGCCATTGCCTGCTATGAATGCCATTGGTCACACGACTCCTTGTATGATATTCAACAAAAATTTGAGTTTGAACACCATTTCACAACAGTTCAACTGATAATTATCTTGCATCAGACTGATTTAGTGATTGGTGGTTGTGTAGAAGTTGAAAATTTCTCTTACATCAAGACATTACCAGCAAGTCAATAAAGTTGGAATGTGTTTAGGTGGCTCAATGGTAGAGCATCAATCTCAAGAGCTGGAAGTTTCTGGATTTGAACCTTGGCCAGGGACATACAAAAGACTTTAAATAGATACTGCTTCCTCACCTGGCACTTGAGAGTATAGACTGATTCACCTTGTGACAGTACACTACTAGGAAGTGGTCATGACACACCTTTGGACCATGAAGATTATTCGTGAAGTTTTATGACAGCATCCAAAGCAGCTATGAGATACGATGTGATTCCTATATACCCCCCATCGAGGGGGGGGGGTCTTCTTACTCTTTATTTGTAAGAACAACCCTGATATTATTATACACTCACTGCATACACTGCCATCAGATTAAAACAATCTACAGTTGCAATAACCTATTTTTTGAAACATTGTAAAACAAACACAGTAAACCCCCATTTTTATACCCCTTGAAACTTTAAGCACCTCGCTTAATAATACACAATTTTTAAATCCCAAAATCCCAAATCCATCTTCTTTTTCCTCTGTATATACCTCCTTCTATTCATTGCAAAACCACTTTATATAATGTCAAAATTTTACTGAATGGGTGGTTTAAATTTAATATTTATTTTTAATTGTTTATTAATTTTTTTTAAATTTTTTAAATGTTGAATTAGTCTTAGATTTTTAATCAGTCTTTAATTTTTTTTTAATTTCTAAAATGCTGAGTCAGAGCAAATATTAAGCCTGTCTATCTTCAAAAAGATTTTGCCTGGAACATAAAAATGCTGTCTCAAAAAATTCATCATAACAAAAAGCCGAAATAAAACAATATGTCATGTATATCTTTTCCATTTTTTAAATCCCAAAATCCATGTCTTCTTTTTCTTCTATGCAAGTCCCCCTCTATTCATCACCACATCCCTTTTTTATATATTGTCAAAATTTGACTGAATGGGTGGGGGTTTTATTTTTTATTTTTCCTTTATTTATATTAATTTTTTTAAATTTCTAAAATGTTGAATAAGTCTTAGATTTTAATTCAGTCTTTATTTTTTTTTAATTTCTAAAATGCTGAATCAGAGCAAATATTAAGCCTGTCTATCTTCAATAAGATTTTGCTTGATACATAAAAACGATGTCTCAAATACTACATCATAACAAAAAGCCGAAATAAAACAATATGTCATCATATAGACTGATGTCATATATATCTTTTTTTTTTATTTTTTATTTTGTTGTGAACCAATTAATTCTAATCACCTCTAACGACTTTTTAAACAAATAATTCATACCCATTAATGACTTTAATGACGAATGAAAAATTACGGTGCCATCAAATCCTATTACGAAAATGATAAAATATCAAAAAAATTAAAAACCTGCTCTACTAGTAATATTTCAATGTCTGTCGTAATATGTCGATGATGTGTGCTATTTTAACACGCCATTAAATCAGACCAAATAACTTGAAGATGTGTCAATGACAAAAGACATCAAAAAGGCATATACAGGTTTAAATTCAATGATTTAGAAACAATAAAAAATTAACTACAAGATTTAATGTTGAAACGTCATTCTGCTGGGTTTCCCGTCAGAGAGATGAAATGCTAGTAGTTAGCCAATGGCGAGTTGAAACATTAGTGGTTGGTTTCCTGCCATTGAGTTTGAAACATTTGTAAAAAAGGGATATAAAAGTACAGTAAAACCCTATTTTAATGCTCATTGATAATTTACAACCTGGTAAATCATCAAACAATTTCAAAGTCCCAAAATCCATTTTTTAGGTGTGTATTGCAAGGGTCAAGGTCACAAAGTCAAATCTTATAGCAAAAAACAATTCAGAAATATTCCAGATTGGGGGTATTCTCCTCTCAAGGGACTAGTCTAGTTTTTTTTTTATCTGGTGATGTATTGATATTATTTAAAAACAAAACCTGTGTTTACAAAGATTAAAATAGGACAACTGATGGAAATTAACAGATTTAGCAATATTTTGTGAAATTTTCATTGGTTTACACCAGGACATATAAGACAGAGTTGAGTAATGGGGTTTTACATCAAATTATCAAGAACATTTCCATAAACCAAGATGTAGTCAGCTATAGGAGAAGGTGCAGAAATTTTGTCGGTGTGTTGCTCTGATGGCATTATACAGCAGGCTTATTTATCATGCCATGCCTACCTTGACAGGGGATCTCTTTTATTTAAAGTTCCCATCCATGACTTTCTTTTTACAATGCTGAGTACTTGGCGAAAGAACAGTCACTAACTACTTTCAAGTCTTGGGTCAGACCCGATCAGGGTTCAAACCCATGACCTCCTTCTTACAGAGCAAGCACTCTACCAACTGAGCTACATATAATACAGAGGGCTAAGTAACTTGTAGTACTGGTAAATCTCGAATAGACTAAGCTAAAACCAGAAGTTCAGTCCAACTTGCCTTAAAGGCCACCTTTATATAAGAGCCACCTGCTTATAATGGCCAGTAGAGTTCTTTAGTCATATAAATGGACCTGTATATAGAGGCCACCCGCCCATAAAAGCCACTTTTACTGGTTCTCTTGGGTGGCCTTTACAGACAGGTTTCACTTTAGCTCGTCTGGAATTTTTTAAAATTCCAACTGCACTAAATGCTGCTTAAATTAAATTAAAGAACATAGTGTAGTGTATATGTATCACCATACTGGCATAGTCAAACTTTAACTGAGAATGACAGAACAAGTTTAACAAATGCAGATTCAATTAAATGTTATGAACCAAATATTGAATAATATTGTCTTCATTTCGTGGCAGAATTAAATCACATTATCACCGTCTTATAAACAAAATGATGTTACAAAATATTTCCTGATTACAATATACCTTATAATGTAATCAAATCTAAAAGTTTTACATATAACGGTATAATTCAATTCTCCTTTGTTTCAAGCACTTTGATTGGTCATATTTTTTTTGTTACCTTTGCATGAAAGGATTGGTTTTCAGTGACATCATCTTATTATTGATGACGCACAGAGGCATTTGAATTCATACGCCAAAACCATGTTATTTTTACTTGCTACTGCAATATTGTTATTTAAATTGTTGATGAAACAATTTCTATGAATTGAATTATAAGAAATGAAGTTAATTTTTCTTTTTGTTATGGAAATATGAAAGAATTGGACATTGCACATGTAACATGCTACGCGTATTATTCAGTGTGCAAAATGTCCAAATTCTACAAAAAGAAAAATTAACTTCATTCCTATAGCAACGAACTATCCACTATGTAAATATAATCATAAGCTTCTTGGACTAGATTAAAGTGTAATTATTCTAATGAACCAATCTCTTCTTTGTGATCTGACAAAAAACACCAGTTATCTCCCTTAATAATAACCCTCAGATCCATACAGATAATTGTTAGTGCTGTTAACCTTTTGCTGACTCTTTAAAGTGCAAAATTAACTTAAAGTACAAGGAATGAACGAGTTATCCAAGGTTTTTGAGAAAATAGTGTTTGAGGATGACCGAGTTATCCAAGGTTTTTGAGAAAATAGTGTTTGAGGATGAACGAGTTATCCATGGTTTTTGAGAAAATAGTGTTTGAGGATGACCAAGTTACCCAAGCTTTTTGAGAAAAAAATGTTTGAGGATGACCGAGTTATCACAGGTTTTTGAGAAAATAGTGTTTGAGGGGATGACTGAGTTATCCAAGGTTTTTGAGAAAATAGTGTTTGAGGATGACTGAGTTATCCAAGGTTTTTGAGAAAATAGTGTTTGAGGATGACTGAGTTATCCAAGGTTTTTGAGAAAATAGTGTTTAAGTGGAGTGTATAAGAGTAATGGAGTTTTATGTCCCAGCCAACATTCTGTGTTACTGATGAAAGCATTCATTTAAAAAATAATGGAGAAAACCAGAGTGCCCAGAGAAAACCAGTGACCTTTGCCAAGCGAACTGACATACTTTCTCATATTAGAATCTGTCCAGTAAAGAACCCTTTCATAGGTGATGAAAGACACTATCATCTTTAGTAATTTCTAGTAATGGCCGTTCTGTTTCCTTGTTTGACCAAGTCCATTTATACAGGAGTGATGTGTATAAAACACAAGTTATCTCCCTTAGCCCCCAAAATCTGCTATAATACAACATATTTCACACATATATCAAACACAAGTTAGCTCCCTTAGCCCCCAAAATCACCTATAATACAACATATTCCATACATATATTAAACACAAGTTGTCTCCCTTAGCCCTCAAATCAGATATTTTCCACACATATATTAAACACAAGTTGTCTCCCTTAGCCCTCAAATCAGAGTTACATTTTCCATACATAAACTAAACACAAGTTGTCTCCCTTAGCCCTGAAATCAGATACATTTTCCATACATATATTAAACACAAGTTGTCTCCCTTAGCCCTCAAATCAGAGATACAACATTTTCTATACATAAATTAAACACAAGTTATCTCCCTTAGCCCCAAAATCAGTTATAATACAACATGGTGCATACATATACTAAACCCAAGCTGTTTCCCTTAGCCTAAAATTTAGAAATACAATGCAATTCCAGTTTACATACTGTTTTAATCTGATGATCAGCAATACTATAAAATATAGCAGCCAGATTCAAAACTGATGTATTAAACACAAGTTATCTCCCTTAGTCCTAAAGATCCAAAAAATGTATTCTAGTTTTCATTATTTTTTAAATGTTTCAAGCCAATAAAATCCACATTCACTACAAGTTATCGCCCCTATTTTTCATCGCAGGTATATTCAGTGTTGTAGAAAAAAAGATATACATGTATATGAAAACAGGTTGCCCCCCTTAGCCCCTGAAACCATAAATACTACAACATATTCCAGTTTACATCATACTAAAAACAGTGTTCAGTACAAGTTATCTCCCCTGCCTTCATTTGATAATTTGAGTGTGGTAGGTAGTATCATGTTTTCAATCAATTTGATATCAAGCACATGTCATGCAATTAACAAACTCCAATGACATGACACCCTGTTACATACAATATGCCAGTAAATCGCAATGAATTTGATTGTATTTTTTAAATATTTATAGGAAATTTACACCAAGATTTCATCAGTTGGTAATCTGATTTGCATTTGTTACTACTCAGATACAAACCTGTTAAGATAACTCGCTCAGAATAAACCAATCCTCATGCCGCCGCGGAAAGTACAACTGATATTCTTCGTAATACACTACTGATGTTTTACACTGATATTGCTATTCAATTTACTTAAATGAGAGCCTAGGAAGAATTTTATCAGATTTTTCAATTCAATTTTCTTAAAATTGCATCAGATTGAAAATATCAAAACTAAAGAAAAATGTATTCTGAAAAATGACTTTTTGATTTAATTACATTGTTTAAACATGTTTTATATTTTATATCTTAAAATATTGTTATTTTAAGCAAATTTTTTTTACTAAATTAGCTTTAGACTGAAATTAGGAGCTACACAGAATTAAAAGTTGAAATAAAAGTGAATGGGGTATGGTTACTTCCCAGCCCAGATTATATCACTTACATCAAGATATCACCAGCTATAAGTGATGTTTTAAAAGTATAAAGTTACAGAATATGGTTTTTGTAAATATCAGTTAGGGTTCAAATGTTTCTCAAAGTTTTAAATAAAATTTCGAAAATGGTCATAAAATTTTGAAAAATTTCTTAGCTATCAGAAAAATATTCC
The DNA here is from genome assembly GCA_021292105.1 of Anadara kagoshimensis. Lineage (NCBI taxonomy): Eukaryota > Metazoa > Mollusca > Bivalvia > Arcoida > Arcidae > Anadara > Anadara kagoshimensis. Next base: position 38,924,513 of record CM037862.1, read on the forward strand.
TATTGAACTTGTCAATTATATCTGACAATATCATAAAGCAGAACCTCCTTTCTTGAATAACTGACAAACCTATATTTAATCGACTGACATATTGTGCTCAATTAAACAGCAATAACCTTCTCAAATTTCACAATTTTAACGTAATGATGCAGAATGTCGCAGCTTTACAGGAGACAAGAAAAAAAAAAATTCTTGCAAACCTCCCCCGGCATGTAGAACATGATTTATATCTTACCTACATGACTGGACATAATCTAACTTGCTAATTGGTCGCCGTGGAAATGCGTACCATGACTCGATTATCAATTAACTACCGGTACCCTATTTTATTAATTTGCCAAAAAAATCAGAGAAATGAGGCAGAAGAATATAATAATAGCATTATATCTATAATAATCAACTGTAAACAAAGTGGCTGCATAAAAATCTATATATGGGATCTGTTCAAAAATGTGTCAAGAAGGGAGATATTTGAATGGAGTAAAAAGTCAGTTTTTGGCCTAAGAAAATAAAATTAAGCTTCAGGATCAATTCAAGAGCATGTAAAAAAGGAGATAGCTGAATCTGTGAAATGAAGCATCAGTATATATATATATATAAGGGGTTAGTTCAAGAATGTATAAAGAAGGTAGATAACTAAATGTATGAAAAAAGAAATGGTTGGTAAAATGTCAGTATTTGGCCTAAGATAATACAAGAACTTGATAAAAATGTCACAAGTTTGAATGTTGGAAATGAATGCTTTTTAAAGATAATAAGCCAACCTTAAATGATTGAGAAATAAACAAAACAAATCCTTAAACAAGGAAGACAATTCATCTAAAGAGGAGGTAAAGGCATGTAAATCACTTTAAAGTGCAGATTAAGCTAGTCTATAGGTGGATTTGAAGAAAAATTGTAATAAGAGTTAAAACTGATCATTTACTGACTTACTACTATTTTCACCCACGATGGGGGTAACCCTAGATTAAAACTAGGTTACCTGAGTTCAACATGATCTATGTCTACATACCGGTAAGTTAAAAGAATGTGCAACCAGATGAAAGAATCTTAGTTAAACTGAAGTAATAGTAATATTTAGAGGTCATTTAGATGGTCAAGTAACTCTGGACAGTCTCAATTACACCAATATACAATTGATTTTGTGTCAATATTGCAAATTATGATAGATGATCCAAATAAATGGAGAATTACTAATTTAGACTAATATAGTAGTTATCTTGGCTAAAATCACCCGCTCACAGAAAATCAGCTGTTAGAAAACACCAATGACATCATGAAGTTCACTTATAATCCCAACTGAGGTTACTAACATGAAGTACACTAAGATCCCCATGGAAGCTAAAATTATGTTCATACATGCCATTGAGGTAGGTATCATGAAGTTCAATCACCATCCCAAATGAGGCAGGTATAAGGAGGTTTACTGACAATCCCAAAGGAGATGGGTATCAGGAGGTACATGATAGATTCTTATTGAGGTAGATTTCATGAGGTACACAAATGATCCCAATTGAGGCAGATATCAATCATGACACAAATGTATGTCCCATTAAGGTGGGTACTATTTAGTATATGGAAAATACTTGCTAAGTACATCTATGATCTGCTTTGAGGTGGTTATCATGAGGTATATTGGCAATCCCCATTTAGGTAAATATCAGGAAGGAAATAGATGAGCCCAAATGAGGCAGGCATAGTGGGATGGAAGGTATAGAATTATCAAACTGTTACCCTACATTTGTATCTGAATATAAGATCCATTCACTAAGTACTTAATAACACTGTAACCTTGAAACTATCGTAACAATAAGATCAAAATGGCAGCAAAAAAATGAAACATTACTAAGCTTTAAAAACTGAAGTGGGCAGGTTAATACTGATCAATTTTTAAATCAACTATAAACAACGTACTTAGTAGTGTAAACGTGATGTTATCTCTGCACAGTAATTAGTTACAAATTCTGCACTTTTTGCATTCATTGTAATTAAAATGATAAATTATTGGTATTTTGCATGTTTACGGAATTCTCATTTATCTTAGGATTAATATTTAGTGTTTATTGCCATGCAGTTAAGACTTCCAATATCGTCTTTCTTACCTCAAAAATTTTTATAGGTTTATTCAAAGTTATTTTTGTATTATAAAGGTCACACACATGTTGTTTGATATTTCACGCTTTGTCAATAAATGTCTTTCAAAGGTCACAAGTTTCATAATGTAAGTCATGAAAATCTGTCACATTTATGTTCATGTGATTTGGCGAAAAATAAGTCACAAGTTTCACATTGTTAATCAGGAAATTTGCGATTTCACTTATGTTGAAGTGAATTGCTGAAAATAAGGTCACACCTTTCACAATGTAAATCGGGAAAATTTTCACATTTATGTTCATGTGCATTGGTGAGAGTATAGTCTCAAGTTTAATATTGTAGGTCAGGAAAATTGTCAAATTTATGTTCAAGCGAAATTGCGAAAATATAGTCACAAAGTTTCGCATTGTAAATTAGAAATTTTTCAAATTTATGTTCATGTGAATTGGTGAGAATAAGGTCATAAGTTTTATATTGAAAGTCTGGAAAATTTTCACATTTATGTTCATCGTGTGAATTGGCGAGAATAAGGTCACAAGTTTCACATTGCAAAATGGGGAAAATTTATCACATTTATGTTCATGTGAATTGGTTAGAATAAGGTCACAAGTTTCACATTGTAAGTCGCAAAATTTTTCACATTTATATTGATGTGAATTGGTGACAAAAAGGTCACAAGTTTCACATTGTATTCACATTGTAAATTGGGAAATTTTTCACATTTATGTTCATGTAAATCGGTGAAAATAAGGTCACAAGTTTCACATTGTAAATCAGGAAAATTTTCGCATTAATTTTATATGTTCCTGTGAATTTGCGAGAAAATAAAACATGTTATGTAGTTCACTTGCATTTGCAATGACCATTATCCAAATTTTATTATCTTTCTTTGGCTTGTTAAGAACAGTAACAACAGAGTGACTATAAAGTGAATAATTTACATATTATACCCATATTAATTTTCAACACTAGATGGCCGTTTTAGAATACAATCCTCATTCATAGTGCTTGGACCAAAATTGTGAAACTAAATTTTTTTCAAGATGTTGAAGAGATACCAAAAGTACCAAAATATATTCACCAAATTTAACAAAGGAAATAACTGATAACAAGCTATGAGCAGAGTGTAACATACTTAATGGTGTGTTACATGTTCAATTAAGATATGTAGTTAAAGGGATCATCTTGGCCCAGGGGTTGGCAAACAGGGATTTGTTTAAAGAGATTTTTCTTTAAATAGTGGAGCCAACATAATAACACACAGTCCAACTTATCTTAAAAGCTACCTCTATACAAGGAACATCTGCTTCTAAAGGTCACTAAAATTGTATCCCAATTGTTCTTTATTAATATCATTTTTACCTGTATATAAAGGCCACCTGACCAAAAAGGTCACTTTTACTGGTTCCCTTGGATGTCCTTTATAGAAAGGTTTGACTGTACCTTGATACATTTATTTGATAAGTAAGATTTCTTCCCCCTTTTCTGGCTACAAATGTTCCTCACATCCTTGTGCTCTTTTCAGATCAAGTCAAGACTGTTTACAGTTTTATTGTTGTGAACTGTTAAACCATTTGGCGATTTTCTGCCTGACAAAATCACATTATCTCCTGTACTTGAAAGCTGACAGAATAAATCCTTTCTATGCTACAAATCACTAAACGGATGCTACTTTGGTTTATCTCTTCTATCAGATTGTAAATAAGTTTTTTCTATGTGTTAATCCCTCGCAATATCGTTCTATGACTTAATCCCCCCTAAAACAATAACAGGGATTTAGAGAGTAAACGAGCAACAAATAGGAATGATAATGATGATGCTGATTCCTATACTGAATTGCTGGCTTGCGCGTTAACTTGATTCTTTTCTCAAATTTTTCTATCTGGCTCCATTTTTCTTTCTATCAATTTTCTATCATTTGCTCCATGGTTTTCTAAATTTTTTCTTACTGGCTTCTTGATGTCAACTTTCTTTCTACAACATTTTCAATGAGCTGGAAATGCAAATGGTCATGACAGTGAACATTTGATGAGCCAACCTTCCAACTTACGGTGGATATGGAGTTTGGCACTCTTCACAATGAGACACCCATTCCATCTTACCACTCCAGGTTATGGGGCTAGAATTGTGTTGACCAACTGTAATAGTCTTTGTTTTGGCAAGATGTCAGGATTACTATGCCATTTGTTGTTGTTGTGTTTGTACTTTCCCCCACTGTTGGGAGAACCACAGAATGCTGTTAATCTGCACATGAGTGTGCATTTCATGTATTTTGCATATGTCTCAATAATGTACTAGCAGACACTCAGGGTCACTTATAGGTACTAGCTCACTGAGACAGCATTTTCGACGCATTGCCACCCTGACAATCAGTTTTCAGCACTTTACAAATCCAATCCATTTTAGTTTCTGAGAAGTTCATTGCCCTTTAAAAGTGATGCGTTACATAAGGCGAAAATATAAAAATATGATGACATTTAATTGGTCCTTAAAGTATAATATCAAAATCATATAACTGCCGAGACAACAGACACTTAGTGCTCCCCGCTCGTGAATCATTTTACAATGAAACTTATATAATCCAAATCAGTTGCCAACAGACTGAGACACGAGACACTTGCTCCCCACTTGTGAATCCTTTTATGATGAAACTTTTATAATTTAAATCAGTTCAGTTACCAACAGATGCAGGCATAATGATAACAACCATTTAAAATAGTGAAGTTGGCACAAAAAAAAAAGAGCTTAGAGTATGTGGTTCAATAATGATATATCTTGCAGCAAAACCAATTTAAAAATGGATTATAAAATTTCTTTTTAAGTTCATCAAAAATATATGAAAAAATTAAAAACACAGCAAAAAACAATGACAAACCTAAGAGCATGTGGTTCAATTATGATAGCAAAACCAATTTCAAAATGGGTTACAAAATTTCTTTTTAAGTGAATGATTTATTTTTGTCAAAAATAAATGAAAAGATTCAGAAAAAAAACCAATGACAAATTTAAGTTAAGTTCATGATGTTCTTGAGGACAGAAATAATTTACTTCAAAATAATGAAAGAATCTGATGAAGTGAAAAAAGCTATAAAAGTTTAAAAATATTTTTAATGAATCAAAATTTAAATACCCTCAAGAGAATTTTTTAACCTAGATTTATAAATATTTTCATTTTATCATTGTCAAAGGGCCAAGGTTGAAAAAAAATCCTGAAAAAATATATGGATGAGTTTATGCCCCTACAGGCACATGAAACAGAGTAGGTTTGAGTAATGGAGTTTTACGCCTCAGTCAAGATTCTTTTTCTTCTATTGAGGCATCAATGCGGCAGCTCAGTTGGTAGAGTGCTTACTCCATAAGTGGGAGGTTGTGGGTTCGAACCCCCACTGGGTCTGAACCAAGACTTGAAAGTGGGTAGCGACTGTTCTTTCGCCAAGCACTCAGCTTTACGAAATGAAAGTCACGGTTCTTTAGGATTGGAACTTAACATAAACGAGGTCCTGTGTCATGGTGGGCTTGCACGAAAAAAAAAACCCCTGATGCATAATGCCATTAGCGCAACACATAGACAATTTCTGCACCTTCACATACAGCTTGCGACATCTTGATATAAGTCAAACATTTTTGACTGGGACTTTAAACACCATAAATCAACTCAATGGAGGCAGCGAGTTCATGGATGGTGGAGGAAACTGAAATATCAGAAGAAATCCACTGACCAAGTGAACTGATAATTTTCTTTACACTAGGATGTGCCCCAAGTGGGATTTGAACACAAGAGGTAAGAGACTGTTATCTGTGAGCCAGTGTTTCATATCACTAGGCCACTTCTTAAACTGTGCCAAGAATAGATAGACTACTTCTAGGCAGAGCAAGATACACCTGTTTGTATTTTTGCCATTAAATTGTTGGTAAAGATCACAATGATGGCAAAGTACAAAGGGACACAATATACTGTAAACATACTGTATAAGAAGAAACATTAGCGGCAAGAAACTTTCGAGGTTTTGATCTTCCTAACTATTTCGCTGTAAGAAATTTTCACGTACCAACTGTAGGTAAAGTGTATCAAAGGAGAAGGAAATTTCACCAGGTAAGAGAGCCACCATAAAAATGGCTAATATATCTTCCCCACAAACGTTTATTAATTTTTTATATAGTATTTATTTGTTTTTGTGGTGTACTAATTTTTGCTAATTTTGTGGCCGTCTGTTTAAATACCAAGTGAAAAATATGCTTAATGTGTTATAGTACATATTTAAAAAGTGTGAAAATTTAACTATGCTGATATTTCCTACACCACGAAAAATAAATGCACATGAAATTAAATATGTTTACATTTTTTGAAGTAGTATTAGGTGAAAGAGGAAACAAAAACTTTGGCTCTGTGGCATAAATTGTCCCATTCTTTTTAGTAGTATAAAAAACATGATTAAAATTTCAAAGGGGAACAACTCTGAGAAATTAGCACAGAGTTGCTTCCTCTTCTTACACACACAATGTCATATTGTGGTTAGAAAAACTGTGTTGGAATAGGCTGGACAAACTAACACTGTAATATGTCCCTTTTCTAGAAATAAAAAAGTGATTACATATTATACCAGTTTTAATTTTACAGCACTAGACGGCCGTTTCGGAATACAATTCCTCATCAGTAGTGCTTGGACCAAAATTATGAAACCAAAATTATTTCGAAGATGTTGAAAAGCTACCCAAAGGACCAAAATATATTTTACCAAATTAAGCTAAGGAAATACTTTGCATGAGGGAGTATACCTTAGTTTTTGAGAAATTTCAAATTTTAATTTGCAGAAAATTTAGATTAACAATTTTATTTATGGACAAAATTTGTGATGAGAAAACATCCTCCCACCCCCAAAAAAAAACAAAAAAACTTGAATAACATTTTTAAACATTTGTGGTAAAAAAAAATTCAGGTAAATAAAAATTTTAAAATCTTCTTAAGAAAATTTCTTGATACATACAAAATTAACATATTATGTTCTTTTTCGTATACCGTTTTAATTCTCTTTATTTTTTTATTTCCATTCTGTGTTATGTAATCGTGAAATAAAAAAGCAATCAAATGGCATGCTAGAAATTCCTTGTCATTGTTTATACATATATAAAATTGATTTATTATTTGTATCATCTTACCCTCATCATCATTTTATGAATTCTAGATTACAGTTATGATATGATTTCGAGAGAAAAAAATTCTGTCGAAACAGACACATAAATTAATGTGAATTTGTCATGATTAATGTTATATCTAGGTTGTATCAAAGTTATTGAGTAATATGTCAATTTTTATAACTTTACAGAGCACTTACAACATCAAAGATATTTTTTTAATTGATATTGATATCATATCATCTACATGTACATGTGTATGAAGATACTGTATCTTCAATAATTGAGGGCGGTAACAAGAATGCCACTGGATGGGGATGGTGAAAGGGAGAGGAGTTAGGTGGGTTGGTTTTATGTAACTTTTGTATTTTCAATAATTGAGGGAGGAAAAAAAATGTCATTTGCTGATGCTGGGAAGATAGGGATAGAAAGAGAAGGGGAGGGGAGGTGGCAGGTAGTGATTTTATATCTACATGTGTAAGTAGTTTTTGTATCTTTAATAATTGAGGAAGGAAAAAAAAGAATGTAACTTGCTGGGGTAGGGGATAGTGTGGGGTGTGGATGTTTGATTGGTCTTATGTACTGACATGTGTATGCAGTATTAATATCATCAATTATTGAGGGAAGAAAATAGAATATCTGGGGATGGGGAAGGGGGGGGGGGGGAAGAGAGTAGGGGTAGGTGGGTTTTTGGGCTGGTTTTATATTTACATGTGTTTGCAATAGTTGTAATCAAGAAAGGAGAGAATGGTTTTTCGCTGGATTATATTGAAATGTGAATGTTTATAAAATATGAAAGAAATCTTTTGTATTTTCAATAATCAAGGGATTATATATTTTTTATATATTTTATATACCGGTAATGCATATACTGCAATGGTAAAATATGAAATAAAATGGAATTGAAATATAGATTTTAAAAGCATTGTTTTGATATTCATTAAAACACATGATTTTTGCCAAAACCGCCAGCTAAGTATTTAGATTTCATAAAAGCCTTATGATGGTTTTTTTAAGATTAACAATACATTATTTTCATGAATAACTTTTTTCAAAAACATGCTTTTTTTTGCCTGTCAGCACTATATTTTTTCCCTTATTCAAAATGCCTAAAAAAAAGTTCAAGCCGGTTTTTTTTGTCTTTCATGAAATAGCATAAACAATGTCTGCATTTTCAGGCAGAAACCTGACTTATATTAAGGCGGTTCACTAATGTAAACATCGAGCTGTGATAATCCGCTGGTGTAATTTGGTAATTCACAGGGCAATTATCTATCATTCAGTTCTAGCTGTAAGCAAAATTCTGCTACATTGATATAATGCTGGCAATTATCTTACCACATTTTTTTTACTTTTTCCTTAATCAACCATAATCACAGAAAATATCCGTATTCATACCTTATAAAAACAATTTTTAAGCCCATATTTAAAAAAAAAAAAATAAATAAAAAAAATAAAATAAATAAAAAATCTGCACTTTTTTTCATAATGCAGCTAGAATATTTTATATACTTTTTAATATATAATATTTATTTTTTATTTTGGAATGTAAAGGCAAACAACATTGACCTGTCTGCTTGACCTTTAATTCACATATTATTATGAATGAGTACATTTATATGTATAGGGGATGCACATGTTTATTTCGTCAACATCATGAGAAAGACAAAGCACGAACACTGTTCAAGTATGACATGCGAATCCTTATTCTGCCCATGTAATGGGTGGATTCTCTTATATGAATACTCCTAATGAAAGGTTAAGCGGACAGGTCAAAATTGTTTGCCTATATGTGATGGATGTATTTACTGAAAATGGTAACCAAGACTCGGAAAAGACTAAGCGAAATTGTCGATGGTTTCTTGCCCGGAGCGGTACATGATATAACAGACTTGTTGTCTTAGATTCCTTAAATCTATACAGTTAATTTTCATGTAAATATTCATTTGTGTCTGTGTGCTGTTGGGGACAAAGATAAAGTTGTTTTTGTCGCAGTCTAAATTTACCCATAACCTGGCATCCATTTTGAATATGTTGAATTTTCATTAATGAAGAGAACAAGGTAGTCATTTTGAATTTTGAATGAACATTAATGAAGAGAACAAGGTAGTCATTTTGAATTTTGAATGAACATTAATGAAGAGAACAAGGTAGTCATTTTGAATTTTGAATGAACAATCAGGGCACAGATATTCAAAACTTTGTCTACTTAACCAAAGGGTTAATGAAAATTCAAAATAGTATTAAAATCAAAAATATTTTATACGACAATACAGTATTGACTTTAACTGCATACATTAACTTTTGATCAGAAATACAAAGAATACTGGTATTGCCTAATACACAAAATATAAATTTTGGTTAACTAACTGGCTAAGCCAATGAAGTTTTGAGCAACCAGGCTCAGGTGTCTTTTTGAATATTAGACAGACAATCAAAGAACAAAGTGTCTTTTTGAATTTTGAATGGTAAAGGATAAATTGTGCATTTATTTTTGACTTTTGTTATTTGGAAAATAATTAGCCTCAAATAATAAGTTCTCAAAACAGTATAAAATGTTGTATCTTCTTAGCTAAGTTCTCAAAACAGTATAAAATGTTGTATCTTCACAAATTACACATTTTACACAGTGTTCATTCAGGTTATTTCTCAAAGACCCAAATAATAACCATGTGAACACTTTGAAAACTGGCAAATTCAGTTAAAAACATGTGAACTTTTATTAAGGGAAGTGAGGCTAGGTGCTCCGGAAGGGCATGCACCTCCTGTATAGCTAGCTGCACCCCCATATATCATAATTATCAATAACAGTGTGGTGGCTACCATGAAGCTTTTTGAGGGCTTTGATAAGCCAAGGCTTTCGATATCACTGTGTTAACTATTTATTTGTAAGCAGCCTACTTATTATTTGAGGTTTTCCTTAACAATGACAGTATATTGGGAATATGAAATGTAAACACATCCCATTACAATTGGAACTAATTGTTCTATAGAAACATTTTAACTGTTGTCATGAAGTACACTGAAAAACCCATTCAGCTTTAATTTAACAAACTTAGAACTTTCTGAAAATAAGCTCATTTGATAGATGTTTCCCCCATTCTTGTAAGCTAGCTTAATTACAGTCAATAGCTTGTTGAAAATCTGAGTTACTGGGTAATTGCGATTCAAAAATATCCTCTCAATCTGATCATTAAAGAAATGAAAGAAGAGCCCACGGATTACGAGACTGACAGATCAGATAACATGTTAATATCACCCCTGATTACGGAGTTTATTCTGATTTTGTTTTAACTCTAAATTTCTTTCATTAAGCTAGACTTTTTTGTAAATTGCTTGTTTTGATATTGTATGTGCTGTGAAACTCAATGCTCATCTTTTCTGATACCAATTAAAAGACCATATTTGTGACAGAAATAGTAGTTTTACTTAAAAGAAGTTAATGCTTCAATTAAAGTGGAAAAAAAAATTTTTTGCCAAAAATAGCTCCAAGGAATTATCGTATTGAAATGAGATATTTCTGTGATGGTGATAGACCTGATGGCATTAGACAAGTCATATTGAATTACAAGATGACTGCCTTTGTTAGTTCATTGACCTTAATGACCTTATAAAACTTGTGACCTAATGACCTAATGAGCTAATGGTACATTGACCTATTGAAACATCAATTGCTTCAAATATCCCGGTCAATAGTTATTTGGTAAACTGCTGACTTAATACATGTATTGTAAACCGAGATAATTTAGCACCAGTTTTATTTTAGCAATTTTTGTGGTCTGTTACCTTTCCACAAAAACACTGACTGTGCTAAAACTAGGCTGAAGCGACTTTGTATATACATACAAAAAATAAAATGTACTTATCCATTTGTAAAGTAAAGTCACTAAAATAAGAATCTACCAATTTGAAGTGGTTCACAGTTTACTAGTTCTAAAGATTAGATTAATATTAATGATCATTATAAAATATATAGTAAAAATGTAGGTTCACATAACATTGAATGCAGTTTACAACATTTGTTGTATAACCAACCCTTAAAGGTTAATGAGAAGAAGGATGGGTACATGTGTTTACAATAAAACTTATTCTTATAAACCATCTCCGTATCATGTAAAAGTTTCATAACTTTACTTGTGTATAGTTTTTGTTTACAAATTTGGTTTTATGTGTCCATCAGTATCTTAATTTGCTTTGCTCGTTTTTGTGTATTTGTTTTCATCAAAAGCATGCAAGCCAAATAGTTGTATTTTTTATGGTTCACATATGCACATGTGTACAGAATAATTTTTTTTATTATACATGGAACAAGTCAGAAAATTACAAAAGTGCTAAAAAAATTAAAAGATCATTGATTCATGTTTAAGTAATTTCAAAGTTCAAATAAAACAATCCCACCATTTTCTAATATAACATTTGATTCCTTCAAAATTACCACTTGCATAGCTCAGTTGATAGGGTGCATGCTCTGTATGTGGGAGATAAGGGTTTGAACCCTAGCCTGGTCTAACCAAGGCTGAATGGAAATTTGTATTAACTTTGTTTCACCAAACACACAATATTTAGAAATAAGTCACAGGTCCATCTCAAGATATTTTAAAACTGATGTCATGTACCATGGTAGGTGTGGCACATTAATATCTGTGCCATCAGGCAGTGCAAGATATACCCATTTACATTTTTGCCATTAAACTCTTGGTAGAAATTGCAAAAAACATGATTAAAATTTGAAAGGGCAACAACTCAATGAACACACAATGTCATACCCTGGTTATCATGTATATAAAGCTTAGTACCATGTTGAAGGAGAAGGCTTACAAACTATAACAGATGGACAGACATATGGATAGACATGAAAGCCTTACCGTAATACATACTCCCTGTTTCTATAAACAGATGCATAAAAACAAGTTACTCTGTGATTTTGTTCTTTGAAACATAAATATTTCATTTAACTTTAAACCAATAAACAAAAGCAAAACACAAAACAACAATGATCAAATAAGTTCTCTGAAGGCATTTTTGTTTTCATGCAGTTTTTACAAGTAATAAAAAAAGTTAAAAGTGGAAATAAAAAAACTTTATCAGTCATATGGTTTTGATTATTGAAAATGAAACTGATCTATAACCTACAAAAAAAATTCTGCATTAAGAATCCAAAAAAGATCGTGAATAATGGATTTACACTCGAAAAGCACCGGTGCAAACATAATGCACATGTTTTTTTTACATAAGAAATAATGCACACGTTTTTTTAATAAATCATGGCAACTGGATCATATTCATAATCAAATACCATCAATAGTTTATCGGTACTTATTTCTAGTACTTGTTACCAGTACATGGACTTAGTGTTATATCTTGATTTTTATTGTTCTAATTCACCTTTATTTTCATCTGGTCATCGTTTAATACTGGTAATCTTTCCTTAACAAGAATTCTCTTTTCTCCGACACCTTATTGCAAATGATTCAAGTTGCTTACAAAATTCAATGTTGACTCAGAAATACTGCAAGTCCAGTGTTAACAAGGCCCTCGAAAAATTTATGGCCGTCATCACAATATTGTTGATAAGTGTGATGTCTCTGTATCCAAAATTACCACGGTTATATTTGATGTCCCACAGTTCCATGTTCTTTTCATTTCGCAGCTTTTATTTCACAAATGGCAGGTGTAGCTAGCTAGACAGGAGGTACTTGCTCTTATGAAGCAAGCGACCCCAAACTTCCCTAGTGGAATTTTATGTGTTTAATGCGGCAGTTTTCAAAGTAATAATATTGCTTTTGGGATTGTGATTTGGACATTGATTGGTATGTTTGTTTTTGATTCCATGTTCCTTTTATTCTCAAACAGGAGGACTCGGCCTAACTTCCCTGGTGGCAGGTTAGGTAACTTAATTTGCCAGTTTTCAAAGTATTTTACTTTGCTTTGGGGACTGTGTTTTGGACATGGACTAGTATGTTTGTGTTTGATCATAAAATAAAACTATAATTTACCATTAAACAGCTGCATGGCATATCTTCAAACTCCATCTTTAAAAAATGAATACCACAGGACTTTTGTCTCTGAAATATAAAAATAAAAGAACAATTAAAGTTATTTGAAAGTGTTGTGTTCCGCAAGGTGGGAGATAAACAAAAAAGACAAACAAGCAAACTTAGCGAATAAGTATCCCCTACAAGTGGGTATTTATTTGTTTCAAACGGCCATAACTCCCTGGAAAATGACAAGAAGAGTCTGGACAGATGAAAGTTCGGATTTAAAAATATCCCCCTCTTTCATTAAAAATCTGTTAGCATATCAGAATGCAAGCATTGTTTATTGTTGAAAGTCATTAATCAAGCTACAAGATGGAGAGATCTTATAAAAAAAAACCAGAAAAATACAGGGTGCCTTACTTGGTGGTGCAATACCTGTAGACAAAAGTTCCAGATGACATAGCAACTCTCACTGCCCAAGTTTGAATCCCAATCAGATCCTAATTTGAGAAAGTTTGTGAGTTTGCTTGCCGAAGGTCGGTGGTTTTTTTTAGGTTTTCTAGTTTCCTTCACAATCCTAGAACTGACTCGCTCGATATGAAAGAATCTTGACTGGTCCCTTAACTCAATTACAGCATTCAACTCATCTATTATTGCTGGTACCCTTTCAATTATCATCTGGGTAGACTCAAGTTGTTCATGTGGATAGACTCAAGTTGTCTCAACTGAGGCGTAAAACACCATTACCCCATCTTTAAATTTTAAACCTAATGATCTCAACATATACTGTAAATTGCTTTATATTAGCACAGACATATTTTAGCAATTTTCCTCAATATAAGTGATTGGCGCATCTTTATTTTTGCACACCAACTATTTGTTTGTACTCCGAGTCCCTTGTAAGTAATTTTAGCACAGTTTGATATTAGCGGAAAGATCTGATTGCCAAAACTGCTAAAATAAAACTGCTGCTAAAATTACCTATAAGGGACTCCGAGTACAAACAAACAGTTTAAAGTAACCATTTTGAAACTTTAAAAGTCATAACACAAAAAGGAAAACAAACAATCTGCTTGCATACCTGTAATGCAAATATTGTTGTTTGTTAAAAGTCATAAATCATACTGCAAGATGAATAGATAGGATAACCAAAACGGAAAAATACAGAAATATTTCATGGTACATTAATCATAAATGTTCTCAATTAAATTTATCAAAAAAAAATTCTTTGATGATTAAACACATATGTTAATTTTAATTAGCTTTTTACTGAACAATAATTAAATCAACCTCATCTCATATAGAGCCACTCAGGTATAACTATTCTTATAATCAAATGCAATATTACACAAGGTGTTATTTGATGGATGAAGACCAAGATATTTTTAAAAAGAACTTTTGATCAATTTCGTGACGAACCACTAATAAAAAAAAACAATAAGATCGTTATAACCATTAACACTCATAAAAAAACCAACAAATGAAATACAGACATGCTGGTCCATGCCCAAATAACAATGCCAAAATCAAAGTAAGAACTTAGAAAATTGGCATGAGAACTGTCATCGGGGAAGTGAGGCAAAGTGCTCCGGAAAAGTAAGCACCTCCTGTTAAGATTGCTATACTTGCCACATGTGAAATGTGAAAAAAGAAGACAAGAGATAAACACATATTGTTTCATTCCTGATTTTGGATAGGGGCCTTTGTGGCTGAATGGTCAAAAGCATTGGTTTACTAATCACAATTCTTCTCACTGATAGAGTTCAGAGAGTTGCTGGTGAATGTCTTATACTTAGCAATAAAAAGAACAACCATTAACACCCATTAAAAACAAACAAATCAAACACAAAAACACTGGTCCATGTTCAAATCACAATCTTAGAAGCAAAATAAAAACTTTGAAAAAAATGACAAATTAAGTCTAACATGTGAACTTTAAGCGGGTGCTCCAGAAAGGTAAGCACTTCCTGTTAAGATAGCTATATTTGCCACATGTGAAATGGAGAACAAGACAAGAGATAAATATTTTGTATAACTTCCAAATATGGACGGGGTCCTTGAACGGTCTAAAGCGAGGCTTACGAATCACAATGTCTCTTATTGCATGGATTGGAATGTTACTTGACCACTGCGGTAGCTCATTTGGTAGAGTGCTTGCTCCATAAGTGGGAGGTCTTCATCATAAGTTACACTTTTAATAGCACTGTGCCATCACGGCTGCTTATAATTTGAGGGCGTCATATAAAAGATATATGTGAATAAACATTGCAAATATTTTACATTTGCCACACAGTGCTCTAAATTTGGTAACAAAAAAACAAATAAATAACAATCTAGGATTGAGCAAATTTCTTGTTCAAATATTAGGTTTTCAAATAGATTTTCCATTTTATTACGACATAAACAGAAAAGTATTTATTTTCAGAGAGTTAACGTGTCAATTAACCATACAATTAAGTTTTTGACTTGAAGCTTTTGTCAATTATTTCTTGACAATTTGTCTCTAATTAACCATTGTATGGTTATGTAATGACTATGGTTTAAGAAGGCTCATCCCCTGAGAATATATCCATATGGCAATGACAGCTAGGAGGCTCACTTCAGAGATTGTTTACATATGGTGGCTATTGGAAAATTTTATATAAATTGATCACTATTGAAATTAAATCAATTCTCACTTCATTGATAATTTATTACTTTTTGATTTCCTGAAGAAGTTTAAAAAGTTTGTTAAGTTTTTGTCCATATTTGATAATGCAGAATTATGATAGATCTCAATAATCTCTATAAAATTGAAGAGTGATAAATGCATGACTACATGGATTGTGCCACCTTGTTTATTGGTTACAGGAAGAGGAGTGGAGTACCGTAAATCCCCACATATAAGATGTGTTTTTTACCTTAAAATTTATTTTTTTAGATGGGGGGTCGTCTTACAAGACAGGTACACAATTGAGGGGTTGATGAAGTTTTATGCCCTAGTCAAGATTCTTTCACTTATATCAAGGTGGTCAGTTCATGGATGGTGGAGGAAACTGGAATGCCCAGAAAATACACCGACCTTTGGAAAGTGAACTGACAAACATTTTTATATCAAGATCTGTCCTGAGTGGAATTAGAACATAGGCAGTGAGCGATGCTGTGATCCATAAGCCACTTTAGAATACCCGGCCTTAAAAGTTGGATGGGTATTTTATATCCAAGTCAATCTTATTTCACTTATATATGGGGCAATCAGTTCAGGAACAGAGATGAAAACCAGTTTCCACAGAGAACCACCAACTTTTTGCAAGCAACCACAAACTTTCTCAAACTAAGATCAACATTGATGGTATTCAACCCTAGGCCATTAGAGTGGCGTTAATCTGCAAGCCATTTTTAAGATCACTCAACAACTCAGACTCAAGAAGGCTTATAAATAAAGAAAAACAGGATTTCAAGACTTCAAAATGGGTGTGGTGATAACACTGATAATTGAGGGGATAAGCAAGGTTGGAAAGTTATCAAGAGGATCATTATAACAAGGATTTACTGTACAGGTACTCTGGTTTGTTTGCTAGCTCTATGTTACTGATGGTGTTTAGTTAGAAAATCTTTAGTAGTAAAGAGGCTTGCATATCAATTGAGATTTAATTCATACACACGAGAGAGAAGGACTCACATATCATGAACGGTTTCCAATTCATACACACGAGAGAGAAGGACTTGCATATCATGAAGGGTTTTCAATTCATACACATGAGAGAGAAGGACTTGTATATCATGAACGGTTTCCAATTCATACGCACGAGAGAGAAGGACTCACATATCATGAACAGTTTCCAATTCATACACACGAGAGAGAAGGACTTGCATATCATGAACGGTTTTCAATTTATACACACGAGAGAGAAGGACTCGCATATCATGAACGGTTTCCAATTCATACACACGAGAGAGAAGGACTTGCATATCATGAAGGGTTTTCAATTCATACACACGAGAGAGAAGGACTTGCATATCATGAACGGTTTCCAATTCATACGCACGAGAGAGAAGGACTCACATATCATGAACAGTTTCCAATTCATACACACGAGAGAGAAGGACTTGCATATCATGAACGGTTTTCAATTTATACACACGAGAGAGAAGGACTCGCATATCATGAACGGCTTCCAATTCATACACACAAGAGAGAAGGACTCGCATATCATGAACGGTTTCAAATTCATACACACAAGAGAGAAGGACTTGCATATTATGAAAGGTTTCAAATTCATAGACACGAGAGAGAAGGACTTGCACAGCATGAATGGTTTCGAATTCATAGACATGAAAAAGAAGAAAAGAAAAAAAAATTTGCCAGGTTTTATTTCAAAGTGCAGAAAGTGTACATGTTGGTTGAATGTTGCTTAACATCGCATCAGCAATTTTTCAGCTATTCGCGACGAGAACTATTTAATTAATCTCTATGGATTAATCTATGAACAATTTTGTGTATGCATGTGAAGCGCGAGTGTGTTGTATGGTCTGCCTTGTACTAGCGCGCACTCAGGGCGACATTACCGTGCTAGCTCACAGAGTCAGTACGCCGCAGACAAGCGTACCACTCCCCCAGTCTATTATGCTGATACCAGGTGAATCAGTAAAGGCCAACAGCAAGGAAAATTCACTTTCCCACATGTGGTCCGAGCGGGACTCGTACTCACAGTGGTGAGAGACCCTGGATTTGAAGACTGACGTCTTATCCATTAGGCCACCGCACCCTCAGTGTACATGTAAAAGTACGTCTAAATATATCTCTCAAATACCTCGGAGGCCTAATAACACCAAAGTCTTCATTAGAAAATTATATATCTCTTTATATAAATAACTTCTCCATTGAGAACAAATTTGATGAAAACTTTTATTTACAAGGATATTTAGTTTTATATTATGGTGATAAATTCTCTGAAGATTTGAAACATTATGCAATAAAAAAATCAATGGAGGAGAAATATTGTCTAATGGTGTAATATGAGGATATATCTTAAGTCCATCCCTGGTTTTATATCGGTTTTCCTGTTAACACAAGTTTATTGTCTACAGAGGAAATCTGTACCAAATTGGAAAGTCAATGGCTGATGGATTAAATGGCCCTTGGGTTTTACATCCCAGTCACAAATACATGTATGTCACTTATATCGAGATGTCACCATCTATAAGTGAAGTGGCAGAAAATTTGCTCAAGGCAATCTGCATGAAGGGTTTTAAGGTACCAATCCTGCTGTGATAAGGGGCATTGGTTTTTCAAGTCTCTTCGGAAGTGCAGTCAATTGCATCGAATATGCAACTAAGGTTCCTCTCGACAAAGGAATAGAGTGGAGCGATACAGCATTATAAGAGTTCTATCCTCTGGATGACCCTGTCTTTGTTTCCTATAAGTTTGACAGGTCTTAGGTTTGAGGATCCAATAATCCAACTTTAGTTGGTAGTACTTCTTAATAGTGCTTTAGACTATTTTTACTTACCCGGTTCATCCTGGCAGTCACTTCAGAGATGGTAGAAAAAATTAGAGTACCCAGAGAAAATTACCAACATTAGGCAGAAGGCTTAAACAAGGTTCCACTTGACAAAGCAGCGACAGAGAAGAGAAATAAAATTGAATTTTAAGTCAAAAATGTACTTTCTCACACTAAGATTTGCACAGAGTGGGATTGGAACTTGGGTGGTGAAAGGCACTGTAGTCCACAAACAAGTGCTTTAGACCCTTTGGCCCTATTTGACCCCCAAAAAGCAATTGCATCAAACTTCTGAAACCATTCGAGATCACAAGTCCATATGGATAATTTTTTACTGCATTGCAATACTGATTTTTTTTCAAATGAATCTTTATTTGGTAGTTTTAAATTTTATACATATATAATAAATATTCAACTTCTTGCATCCATTTTAAAATGGTCTTTATTTATATCTTATTTTACATAACATTTTTAAAGATATCTGCAACAAAATGTACAGATTATGTTAATTTTTTTTATGAAAATAAAAAACTAGATTCTCCTTGTAATAATGATTCAACTGTAAAAAGATATTATGAGAGATTCATTAAAAAGAGATTTCAGAATTTAGATAAATGTTTAAGCGTCGGAATTTGAATAAAGTTTTAAATTTCTGAATTTTTTTTAACAGTTTGTGATCTTCAATGCCATTTGATGACAATTCGACCAATAATATTACTTCCTCATTCCTTTTGATAATTTCTCAAAACAACAACGAACTAGACTTCCTAAGTAAATCACGGTGCTGTGACGTTTTTGTTTATCCCAAGAAGCCATTCTACTTCTTGATAAACACTAAGCATTTTAGAAATAAAAGTCAAAGGGTCCTTTGGTAGAGACCTTAAAATCTAATACCTTATGTCATTATGGTAGACATGGTATGCTAAAGAACTCTCCCTGCACGCATTGCTTCCTTTTGAAAGATCTTAAAATTCAATGCCGGTGGGAGTGGCAGGCTAAAGGACCCTCCCTGCACTTTATCTTGAAGGCATTGCTTCCTTTTGAAAGATCTTAAAATTCAATGTTGGTAGGAGTGGCAGGCTGAAGAACCCTTTTATAAGTTTTGATCAAAGTTAACATATTAACTCTATCAAAGTTTTCCATCGAAGGTTACAAAGAAAAATATCTATGAGATTATGTACACAGTAAACTTGCATATAAAGGTTTGAAATTGGCAAAATTGATAAAAATAAATTTGGTTATGTATCTTTGAGGTAGGCTGTCCACCTTGTCTAGGTACTGTAGTTACTTAAATTTTATCTTTTTTCTCAAATACTTTGAATGTGACCAAAAACATTGTGTGACACCATCAATTTTTGCAGTTCTCAATATTATCTTTGATACAAGAGATACCATTTAGAAAATATTTTTAAAAAAAATAAATAAAAAAAAAGATAACAACTTTTGCAGCATTAATTAAAATACAATTTTATATCATTTCAGATTTTTAAAAAAATGAAATGCTCTCTGATACCATTGGATGACAATTCAACCAATGGAATCACTTCCTTATTTCCGAAACAGACTCAAATATTAATAATAAATAACCGTTTTGTGACATTTGTGTTATTCCCATAAGCCAATTCTTAATTAAACTGGCTCAATCTGCACCCACATAAACATATTTGAATTTCCAAATATACCTAAATATTATTATCATTTCATTTTTTTCAATTTCCAGTTTAATATCAAAGTTGTTGAAACCCAATTTTTAAAAAGGCAAGACATCCAATAGGGATATATCGCCCAACTAAAACTTTATTTGCATTTGAATTTCAGACAATTGCATTTTTTTCCAATTTTTATTGAAATATCAAAGTTGATGAAATGTAATTTTTAAGAAAGCAAAAAGCCAAATAAAGAAGTTATCGCCCAACTAGCACTTTATTTGCATTTAAATTTCAGATAGTCATGCCAGAATATCCATCAACCAAGGATTTTTTACAATGTATTCAATTTAACCCAGTTGTTAAAGAAATGAAAATTATTTTGAAAGAATTGGCTAAAAATAAGAGCTCGCTAACACACTAGTAGGTTACACATAACTGCAATGCATGTTTTTTTCAGTAGCAATTTGCCTTTTTTCTGCCAGTTGTTTTAATTGTTTGAAACATTTCTTTCAAATTAATTGTCTTTCCTTTTTTACGGGATTTTTGGTATTTATTATCCCCCTTAATAATGTATGGTGTCCTTATAGCAGGTTTTACTGCAGAGAAAGGTAGTAATTATACAGAGGTGGTCACTGTAGCAGGTTTACCTGTATAACACTTGCTAAAACAGACAGAAGGTTTTTATGTAGAGGTAGTCACTATTTCAAGTTTTATTGTACAATACATGTAGCATACACCATGTCTTATAAATTCACAGACTGAAGTTAACAAGTACCTTAACGGTATTGAACATTTTCCAGTTTTTGTAATTTCATTTATATCATGTAAAACGTTTCTGATAATTAGATTAACAAATAAATGAACAATCATTGCAGGTGATTTTTATGTAGAGGTGGTTACTGCAACATGTTTTACTGTATAGACAGGTGGTCTTTATATAAAGGTGGTCTGTGTAAAGTGGTTTACTGTATAGACAGGTGGTTTTTATACAGAGGTGGTCAGTATAGCAGGTTTTACTGTATAGAAGGTGGTCTTTATACAGAGGTGGTCACTATACAGGTTTTACTGAATGTACAGGTGGTCTTTGTGTAGAGATGGTCCATAAAAAAGGTTTTACTGTACAATACATGTAGCGTACATGTTCAAATTCACAGACTGAAGTTAACAAGTACCTTAAGGGTATTGAACATTTTCCAGTTTTTGTAATTTCATTTATATCATGTAAAACATTACTGATAATTAGATTAACAAATAAATGAAAAATCATGATCAAAGGTGGTTTATATATAGAGGTGGTCAATATAGCAGGTTTTACTGTATAGACAGGTGGTCTTTATATAACGGTGGTCTGTGTAAAGTGGTTTACTGTATAGACAGGTGGTTTTTATACAGAGGTGGTCAGTATAGCAGGTTTCACTGTATAAACAGGGGTGTCTATGTGTACAGGCAGTTGCTATATCAGGTTTTTCTGTATAGACATGTGGTCTTTATATAAAGGTGGTTACTGTAGCAGGTTTTACTGTATAGGCAGGAGGTCTTTAGATAGAGGTGGTCAATGTAGCAGGTTTCACTGTATCAACAAACAGCCTATTTGTACAGGTGATGGTTATAGCATATTTTTCTGTATAGGCTATAGACAGGTGGTCTTTATATAGAGGTTGTCACTACTGCAAATTTTACTGTTTTACAGGTGGTCTTTACATTAAGGTGAGCACTGCAGCAGGTTTTACTTTACAATACATGTAGTATGCATCAAGACTTACAAATTTACGGATTGGAAGTTAACAAGTACCTTAACAGTATTGAACATTTTCCAGTTTTGTAATTTCATTTATATCATGTAAAACATTACTGATAATTAGATTAACAAATAAATGAACAATCACCGCACAAAACATTACTTAATTCAATATGTTTTTCATTATGGTTTGATTTACACATTTTCAAAAACGACGAATGAGCGTAATGGAATCCGTTAAAATGTATCACTCCCTCTACTGGCTAAATATAAATACCGACATGAAAAGATTGCCGAAGATAAATCCTCGACTGGGAATATGAAAAGTGTTCAATTTATTTATTGTATTCATGGTTTGAATGAATTTAGTCTGTCTTTTATAGTTAGGATATCGGAGCGTTAATGATTTTCTGCAGTGCCTTTGTGAGAGACACGTTCGCCTTTTATTAACGGCTGGCTAATTCTGATGCCAATTAAATCGCTGATCATGCTGCAGCATTTTCATTTTAATTCTAGAATTGAGAGTAACCTTGGGTCGTCTGTATCTTAGAAATAAACATTCCATGTATTGAAGAAAACAAAATAATGAAAAGTAACTTGATCATTAAATACACTTATAGTCAAACCTGTCAATAAAGGCCACCCAAGGGAACCAGTTAAAGCAGCCTTTATAGGCAAGTGGCCTTTATATACAGGTTCAAATAATATGAATAACGAACAACTGGGATACATTTCCACTGGCCTTTATAAGCAGGTGATCCTTATATAGAGGTGGCCTTTAAGGCAGGACTGTACCTCATTCTTGCACAAAAAGAAACTTAAAAATTCAATACATAGACTCATATGAAAAGTAACCTGATAATTCACCACAACGAATCAAACAAAAACCGAAATTTGAAAATTCATGACAAAGTGCCCATTCTCACACAAAAATTAAACATGACAATTCAAGACACAAGAAAAATAACTAGAAAATTCAAGACACTGTGCCTGCATTTTCACACAAGAAGTCACTTTCAATACACAGTGCCAAAGTAATTTAAAAATTCAAGACATATTTTCCATTCTCACACAAAAAATAACTAACAATTCAATGCATCATGCTCATTCTCACACACACACACACAAAAAAAAAAATAACTTTAAAATTCAGGACACTGTAAAAGTGCCCATTCTCACATAAAAACTAACTTACTTTATAATAAAACAAAAAAATCCCAGTCACAAAAAAAACCCCTAACTTGAATACTAAAGACAGCATATCCATTCTAACACAAGCAATAACTCGACTTTTTTTATTTTAAAACAATTTTATAAGTTGTGAAGCATATAAATTCAAGGCTTTAAATTAAACAATTGATTTTACACAATTTAAGACAGTTTTATACTTTTGTAAAGTACCAGTCTGATTGGAATGTGTCTAGAGCAACAAATAACTTTCCGCAAGTCCCATAACAGAAGGTTCAAAATCCTAAAATGGTATTTTACTGGAATCTTTAGAATCTGTTTTTGGGGATTACATTTCATTATTTTTTAGAATTAAGTTCAATAACACAGAAGTAATGGAAATGAAAACTTTTTTACATACCCAGACCCCCAATGAGAGTTATTTTTCACAAAACACAATTCTTTGAAATTCTTCAGTACTCTCTATTTTCAATATTTTTCATTCAACATATGCATTTCTCTTTCTCTATCTCTCTCTCCCCTGTTTATATGAAATTGCTTTATATGGCATTTTACTGTCAAAAGGTGACTCATCCCAAAAAGCAGAAGAACGGATTCCTTGTCAAAAGTTACAATAGTTTTATACTCAAATATCAGGGAGGTATGTTGTTGGCATACTGGTCTAATACAGCAGACCCCCTCATTGCTTAAGTTTGAATCCCATTTCCAAATTGAGAAAAATTGTCAGTTTGCTTCTTCTGTTTGGTCTTTAAAACGCCATTACTCAAGGGATCTTTATTCCAATCCCAAACATCAGTGAGATGACGGGGATGTACACCATTATTCAAGTTGCTTGTCAAATTATCCATTAACATTATATAAAAAAGATCTTCTATCTTTTACATGTCTCGGACAAACCAAGCAAAAAATGAGCACATGCAAAATTCTTCTCCATCAAATTCGCCGTACATACAGGTCAGCTAAAAGTAGCTAGCTTGTTCTAACAGATGTAGATATTCTTAGAAGAAATTTGTCAGGATGCGCCGGTCTTAAACATGTTATCCCTGATGTAACTCTGTCATAAATCAAAGTTGCAGACATGTTTTAATCATTAATAAGATAAAATGATTTCGCTTAGGTTTGAATCCCTATTGGGCAGACTTTAATTGGAGAAAGATTATATGTTTGCTTGGTGAATGTTGGCGGTTTTGTTGGGGCACTGCTTTTTGTTTTCCCTCCATCCTAGAACTGACCATTTCAATATAAGTGAAATAATCTTGATTGGGACCTTAAATAAAACACCATAACTCTACTCCTCAAAATCAGTGAGATGATGGGTATCATTGCTCATGGATGTGCCCCATTATTCAATTTGCTTGAAAAAAAAATCCTTGTCAATTTATCCATTACTATTATTTAAGAAAGAAGATCTTCCTTTTACATGTCTCTGAGAATCCAAGCAGAAAAATGAGCACATGCGAAATTCTTCTCCATCAAACTCACCGTCCATATAGGTCAGCTAACAGTAGTACTGACTGACAGATGTAGATATTCTTAAGAAGAAATTTGTCAAGATGTGCCAGTCTTAAACATGTTACCTCTGTCATAAATCAAAGTTGCAGACATGTTTTAATCATTAATAAGATAAGACGATTCCGCTTAGGTTTGAATCCCAATTGGGCAGACTTTAATTGGAGAAAGATTATATGTTTTGCGAACATAGTGGTTTTGTTGGGGCACTGCTTTTTTTCTCTCAATCCTAGAACTGACCATATCAATTTTAAGTGAAATAATCTGGATTTGGACCTTTAATCACCATTACTCCACTCCCAAATCTGTGAGATGATGGGCATCATTGTTCATGGCTGTAAAAGATTGTTAAATTTGCTTCAAAAAGTCCTTGTCAAATTATTCATTACCATTATGTTCCTTTTACATGTCTCTGAGAAACCAAGCAGAAAAATGAGTACATGCAAAATTCTTCTCCATCAAACTCGCCGTCCAAATTCTTCCCTATCAAACTCGCCATACATACTGATCAACTAAAAGTAGTACTGACTGACAGATGTAGATATTCTTAGAAAGAAATTTGTCAAGAAGTGCCTTTCTTAAACATGTTACCGCTGATGTAATTCAGTCATAAATCAAAGTCGCAGACATGTTTTAATCGTTAATAAGACAACACGATTCCATGTGGAAATTTTGATAATGCATGTCGTTCTCACATGGGTGCATTAATTGTGGGTATGACACAATAAATGTAATGATGGGATAGTAGGCAATCATGACTTTACATCATCAAGTCATCATGGACTACTTATTAAGATTCCCGAAGCAGTTCAAGTTAAACAATACATTATGTGCTTGTCTGTCTGTTAAAAAGATGTGTCTTGATGCATTAAATACATGGGCATTTTTTGTTATAAATATATTCCAGTTCTATGTCGGCAGCCAAGTTAGTACAAAATTAAGATTAACTGGTGGACTGACTGATGAATGGACAGACGGATGGATGGATGATGGAGGTAGAGGGGGATGGATGTACCTACAGACACATCTAATGTCTGATTGATTGACTGAATGCAGATTTATGTCCAAGTGAAGAATATTTCATTTATATTAGGGCATCACTATCTATAACTGAAGTAGCTGCAAGTTTGGCCTTTTCTGTGGGCTCAGGACAACGTGCAGAGAGAATTCTTTACCACGACAAACATACTGTAACAAGAGAGCATCAATTCTAATAAGTCTTATCCAATTAATCTTTGATCAATTTCTAAATGCAAAATGCTTCGTGAAAGAAAAGTCACTATCTATTTTCAAGTCTCGGTCACTTCTAACCAAAGTTAGAACTCTGGACGATCTACAAACATAGTGAACACTCTACTAACTGAAAACCCATAGTTTTCCCATGATTTAGTGCCTAATGGATAAGACGTTAGTCTTCAAATCCAGGGTCTCTCACCGCTGTGAGTTCGAGTCCCGCTCGGATCACATGTGGGAAAGTGAATTTTCCTTACCGTTGGCCTTTACTGATTCACCTGGTATCAGTATAATGGACTGGGGGAGTGGTACGCTTGTCTGCGGCGTACTGACTCTGTGAGCTAGCACGGTAAAGTCGCCCTGAGTGCGCGCTAGTACAAGGCAGGCCATACAACACACTCGCACTTCACATGCATGCAAAAAAATTGTTCATAGATTAATCCATAGAGATTAATTAAATAGTTCTCGTCGCGAATAGCTGAAAAATTGCTGATGCGACGTTAAGCAACATTCAACCAACCAACCAACCATGATTTAGTGTCATGAGAATTACAGTCACACCTGTCTATAAAGGTCACCCAATGGAACTAATGAGTGGCCTTTATAGGCAGGTGGTCTTTATGTACAGGTACGATTGGGATATAAAGCTACTGGCCTTTTTAAGCAGGTGACCCTTATATAGAGGTAATCTTAAATGCAGATTGGACTTTAAGTCTTATCAAAATATTCTTGGTTCAATTTCTAAATGCTAAGTGCTAACTATCTATTTTCAAGTCTTGGTCACTTCTGTCAACATTTTGAACCCCTGATCATCCACAGACATAGTAAGCATCACCAATAGAGTAATGACAATTATATGTTAAGTTACAGACCCCATTGATGGTTTCCAAATTACATTATTTTGTGGACCCCTGATTGTAAAATACAACAATGGTTATCGCTCTTCAAATGAATTATAACCACCTTCCAAATGTATTTCAACCACACAACTGGATACCATTATACAATTATATATAGTGCCTGTCCAAAGTCAGGCAGAGAAAGCCAGTGTGATCTATAAGCTAGAGCCAGTCAAAATCATGCAGTATGCTATGAGACACTGTGACCTGTAAGCACACACTTTAGACCATTTGACCACTAAGGCACCCTTGTACAGAAGAAACCTTTTTGAACTAATCATTGTCATTGGAACATGACAAGAAATTATTTCGTTCAGAGTTTGTTATTTCAATTTACCGGGAAATGTCACTCAAAAAGTATCTGGCAACAATGTTCTTTATAACAAACGGATAAAATTTAAATGCCTGTTAAAAAAAAACAAACAACAAATAGTTCTTAACAAGATCATTTTTTAAAACCAGGGAAATGTCACTCAAAAAGAATCTGGCAACAATATTCTTTATAACAAATGGATAAAATTTAAATGCTTGTTCAAAAAACAAACAACAAATAATTCTTAACAAGATCATTTTTGACAAACCACAAAATCCTAAATGTGTTTAAGATTCTTATAATGCAATAAACCTATCTGCAATGAAAACCAAAATGTCTAATAAATCTGCTCCCAAGACAAAACCTTACAGTTTCTGCATTATAAAAATATATACAAATATAAAATATTTTCTTTACAACATAACCGTTTGTTATAAATCTTATTTCCAAACATTTGATGGATAAAAAAGGAAAAGCAATAAATCCACTTTCCAAAACAAAACTTTACAGTTTCTACATTCTGAAGCATACAAACAACTAAAAATATTTTTCTTTTCAACATAAAGTTTGTTATAAATCTAATTTCCAAATATTTTCTAGTAAAACAAACCCTGAAAAGCAATAAATCTAGTTCCAAAACAAAACCTTGCAGTTTCTACAGTTTTAAAAATACTGTATATACAAAATAAAACCACCAAATGTTTTCTTTACAAAATAAAGTTTATTATAAATCAAATTCCAAATCAAAGAAAAGCAATAAATCTACTTTCTAAAACAAAAGAGTTCTCTATTTCTGTTTTTTTTTAAAGGCGAAAGCAATAAATCTACTTTTTAAAACAAAAGAGTTCTATATTTCTGGCATTACAAAAATGTGTATCAACATTGGCCAACATAAAGCAGATATGATGTCATTCCAAAACATACGTCTGTTTCTACAAGTTATTGAAGTTGTTTATTTTTTTAACTTAGGTCAACAGGCTGATTGAGAGATAGAGCAGATATGATATCATTTAAAGAAACACTTGAGTATTTTTGATGTGATTAGGTGTTCCTGTTTTGTTTACACCTTGGACACGCTTTCCTGCATTTTCTGCGGTCCTGGCAATTTGATGATAACCACAGGACCAATCATAATCATAACATTTCTTTTTCATACATGTCTGAAGCATATGTAAACAAACATATTGATAACCCCAATATTTCTGTATCAGTTCAGTGTTGGTTTATGGTTTTTTATATTTACATATGCATATTTAACATAAATATTAGTTGTTTTGACATCTGCTTTTATCATTGGAATAAGGAGAGTTGAAGCTAAGTTAGGTTTTTAGGGGGTGTTAATTATCATATCTTCTACTGATAACTTAATTTTCACAAATTCTGAATACACCTCTAGATTCTGCTGAAGAGCATGCATAAAGAAGAGTAATTGTATTTCATGTCCCAGTCACGATTCTTTTGCTTAAATTGAGGTGGTCAATTCATGGATGGTGGAAGAAGCCAGAGTGCCGGTCAATTCATGGATGGTGGAAGAAGCCAGAGTGCCGGCCAATTCATGGATGGTGGAAGAAGCCAGAGTGCCAGTCAATTCATGGATGGTGGAAGAAGCCAGAGTGCCAAGAGAAAACCAATGACCTTGGGCAAAGATTTTGCTGGAATATGGGATATATAACTTTTCCACAACATGCCGCACAACTATTAAGGGGTATTGATCACGTGGTACGCAGGCAAAATCCTTTGGACCAATTCTGCTTTAACTTTATAATTTCATTTGACGTTTCAGAACAGTTTTGGAGCTGCATGCCTTCAGGTTTAAAGATACTCAAATAAAAACAATCATATGAGTCTTCAATATATCTAAAAAAATAATAAATAAAATTTTCAATAATTATTCTGTGAAAAGTAAAGAACTTTAAAGTTATCATAGAATTTATACTTGGCAGAGATTGCTAACAAAGAATATAAAAATTTAACCATTCAAAGTGCAAAACTCTTTAAAGAATCAAATTGCATTCCCGATTTTATTTCTATTTTATTAATATGCTAGATGATAATATAAGTTTTCATTTATTTTTCAATCTTTCAAGAAGCCAAACAAATTAATCTTGAGAAAATTACAAGATATATTTCAAATTAAAATGACACCATTTTTTAAGATTCTAAGGCACTGACAGATTTTTTTTCAGTACTAAAGTACCTCATGATGTACTGACACAATTTTGGAATGGAGAAATGGAGTATTACGCCCCAGTCAAGAATTGTCCTTGCCGTTGGCCTTTACTGATTCACCTGGTATCAGTATAATGGACTGGGGGAGTGGTACCCTTGTCTGCGGCGTACTGACTCTGAGCTAGCACGTTAAAGTCGCCCTGAGTGCGCGTAGTACAAGGCAGACCATACAACACATTTGCACTTCAAATGCATACACAAAATTGTTAGTAGATTAATCCATAGAGATTAATAAAATAGTTCCCGTCGCGAATAGCTGAAAAAAATGCTGATGCGACGTTAAGCAACATTCAACCAACCAACCAACCCAATCAAGATTCTTTCACTTATATCAAGGGGGTCAGTTCTAGGGTAAAGGAGGCAACTGGAGTATTTGAAGAAAAACTACCAAACTTTGGCAAACAAACTGGCAAACTTTTTTCAACACTGATCTATACTGATTTCAAATTTAAAGAAACATAGAAAATGTTTTTGCAATTAAAGTTTTTACGAAATTGCATGAAACAACATATACTTTTCTAATCCAAGGGTCTGGACAAAGAACGCCAAAAAATGGCATGACGGCCATCAAGAAAAACATCAATATGAACATGAAACAACATACAATTTTCCAAATTCCAAGGCCTCTGGATCCAATACGGTGGCATGATGGCCATGATTTTACAAACTTCGAGAAAGACATGAACTTGTTACTCAAATTGCATGTAACAACATATAATTTTCCAAATTCCAAGGACTCTCGACAAAGTACCAAAAAGGTTGCATGGCAGCCATGATTTTATGAACTAGAAGAACAACATAAACTTTTTCCTCAAATTGCATGAAACAACATATAATTTTCCGACTTTAAAGAGCCTCTGGACCTAATACCAAAAAGGGGGCACAACAGCCATGATTTTACAAATTAGAAAAAAGCATAAACTTTTCCCTAAATTGCATGAAATGGCATTGGTTTCCCCAATTTCAAGGGCCCCAAACCCAGTACCAAAAAAAGGGGCATACCAGCTTTGATTTTATAAACACTAAGAAAACAGAATACAAACTTTTTTCCAAAAATTGCATGACACAACATTTATTATTCCCCTAAAAGACATGAGACCCCAGATTTCACAAACTAGAAGACAAACATAACAGAAACCTTTCATGTACTTTACAAATGAAGTGTTTTGATTTAATTCAATGAGATATTGGCTTAATCCAATACTTGTTAAAATAAAACCAGATTTTTATCTTGTTAATTCAATGTAACATGATGGAAAACTTACAAATTTAATTCCCTCGTATTATGTAACTTTGTTAGAATCAATTGCAGCCCATCCAAATTAATTATAGCATTTCAAGTTCTTTCCCTTTGTTGAACTCTTCAGCTTCAGGAGGGGTACTTTTTCAAGGTATAAAAACATTTTCCATTTCAAGTTTTAATTAATGCCCTTTAGTTCCAGATGAAATGTGATTAATCACTTCACTGATACTTAAGTTTATTCAGTGGAAGTATAACTGATTCAATTCTTAATTAACTTTGACAGAGAAAAGGGCCTCACAAGTGCTCACCTGTGTAAATAAACATTATTAAATCAAATGATGTCATGACTCATGAGACACCATGTCATCTGCATTATATCCAAATATTATAACGTGCTTGAATGTCATTGATGCAACAAATGTAAAATGTTTGGCAGGGATCAAAAAGTTTCACAGAAAGGTCCCAGCTATTCAACACTAAACTTAAATAAGACAACAGACATGGCAATGGTCACAGTTATAAGTCATAGACAAACATTCAGCCCAGAAGTCATAATGCTAGTACCAACTTATGGATGGATCAGCCCCTAACAATGCCTAAGTCAAAATCTTACTCACATCAGATTTTTAGTAAGTTTTTAACTTTGTTTGCTGAAGGTCATTGGTTTTCTGGGAAAATTGCTGCTTCCTCCACCATTCAAGAATCAATCCTTTTGATATAAGTGAAATAATCTTGACTGGGATATAAAACGACATTCTTGTCATTGTCTTGTCTTGTGAAACTCTGCCGGGTGGGGTGGTCCAAAGCGCATGCTTGATCTCAAGGTCTCACACTGTCTAGGTTTGAAAAACATTTGTGAAAGATCCCAGTGTGGAAAGCTTGTTAGTTTACTTGCCATTTCAATGGATTTCTCTGGGGTACTCTGGTATCCTCCACCATCTATGAACTGACTGCCTAAATATAAGTCTTGACTTGGGGCATAAAACTCCATTCAATTTTTCCACTCAACACGCCCTTTCCACGTAAATTGATCTGACAACAACCAAACACAAACTCCCTAAAATATTTATTATTCATTGATTGGATATGCAGGAATAAGTCACATTTAATTCTAGACTCAATTATTACGAGCAATAAACTAACAATAGACTGAAATTCGAAAAAAACAAGAATAACTTCCTGACAGTCTGAAGTCTTAATTAACACGCTATTACATAACAAAATTACACAACCTTTAACCATATCAAGTTACGTAGCCGTTTAATAAATTATAAATAATCTCACAATCACCAATATCCGCATTAAGAGGAATACATCATATTGCGATAGAATACAATGAAAATATATTGATGTGTAGATACTATAAATAAACTGGATTTACCTCCCTTGTTTGGTTAATAATGGGTTATTAAATGTATCATATTGCGGTAGAATACGAAAATGCATAGATGTGCAGCTACTATAAATAAACTGGATTTATCTCCCTTGTTTTGTTAATTACGGGTAATTAAAGATATCATATTGCTCACATTGGGGTAGAATACGAAAATATATAGATGTGTGACCGCTATAAATAAACTCAGGTTTTAGCACCCTTTGTTTTGTAAATAGGGGTTATAAAGGAATTCTGTAAGAAAATATTTAAATTAGCATCCGAAATTCTGACACTAAAATACATAATACATGTGCCACTATTATAAATAAACTTGTTTCAGCTTACTTTGTTTTATACATAAGGGTTATAAAGGAAATTTAAATAAGCATCCTAGATTCTGACCTGCAATTTCTGAATGCATGTCAAATAATTTGCTGGCTTTAGAAATTGGACAAAAAGTTACCAAACCACTTGTTGGGTGTGATATTGTGTGAGGTAATAAGATTTTAGGCTCCAGTCAAGACTTTTTCACTTACATTGAGGCAGTTATATCAGGGATGGTGAAAGAGAACTGGAATACTCAGAGAATACCACTGAGCTTTGACAAGCAAACTGACAAACTTGCTAACACTAGAATCTGTTCTATTCTTATTGTCAAACTTTTCTTTGAAATGAAATATCCATTCAACTTGTAAGAGAGTTTTTAAAGGAATGTGACAATATTGTTGCTAACTTTCTAAACGTGTGTACGAAATATGTCAAAACTGACAACAGAAACTTGACAATGACAAATTACACTTCTCCACAAGAAATGAAGCTTGGCAGCTGAATGTCAGCCATACACCATTGTTCTTTACAAAAATTAAATTTAACAGCTAAATATCAGCCATCGGCAATCATTGTTCACAAAAAGTGCAACTTGACTGCTGAATATTGGCCATCATTCTTCACAAGAAACAAAGAAAGGCATCTCAACGGCTGAACATTAGCCATTGGCCATTATACATAAAAAAGAACTTTACAGGTCATTCATCTCAAATTAGAACAACAATTTTCTGATTTAACAGTACATTAAATTTTTATCAGAATGAATATCTGATACAATAAAATTGCAATAAACATAATGCATTATGATATGTTAACAAGATTGTATCACCTTTGTAGTTTTTTTTATATTTTTATGGTAATGAATCGTTTTAATTTTTTTTATTTTATTTGCTTGCACAATATTTCAAATTACATATTCTTACACCTTATTCATAAGAAACAACACTCATGAGACCTAATTATTGCTATGTATAAATAAACATTTTTATACCCGGATAACTTCCGAATCATAATCCTCCCGGGGACCAATTTCAAATTTTGTCTGTTGATATTCCGTAACTTAAAACACTCAGATATTACAAAATCGTAAATAAGACAGGTTCCGTATCATATATTTTCAAGAATAAATTTTTCTTTCCCATTCTAAAAATAATGTTTATAAACAAAAGAAATCAATTGTTCAGAAGTGTAATGTTTTTTAATCAGAGACTTTAGTGTACACAGTCTGATGACTGCAAGATAAGCCTTGTTGTTTTAGCGTTGCTGTAAAAAGCTTTGCGCCGTCATACTCCAACCTTATCAATGTGTAAGCTTCATCAAGTAATTTAATGAAATAACTCGAACATTAACATGCCTTATCGCTTTCATCAACCATAATTCTTATCAGCATATATATGAATATACAACAGAAATATTTTTATGCTCTAAAAAACATGTTAATGATGGCTATAAACCAAGGCTAACCAATCAATTCTGTCTCGACACATAAATTATGAATTGCATTTTTTGCAAGTCTAATTGCACCAAATACAATCCTCACTTAGTCATAAAAGCTAAAAAAATTCCTTATTCTTTTGAAGGATTTTTCATACATTTTCAAGTTCTTGGTGTCCAAGTGCTGTAAAATGCAGATTTATGGTTCACAGCACCTCTCAATGCCTAGGATTGAATCTCACTTAATCAGATTCTAGTGTAAGAAAGTTTGTGAGTTTTCTTGCCAAAGGTCAGCAATTTTCTATGGGCACTCTGGTTTCCTCCACCATCTCCGAACTGATCCCCTCAATATAAGTAAAAGATCTGGACTTGGACTTAAAACTCCATTACTCCACTTCTTCTCTTCTTAATTTTATTTTACTTTTGCAATGTTACATGCTTTTCATTCTTATAAAATGATATAAAGTGAAAAAATTGTTAGTAAAAAAATAAGAGAGAATTCTAAAAAGGCTAAAGTTTTTCTTTACTAAAATGGGATTTAACTGATCTAGGTTTCTGCTAACATGACCGACCCTGAATTTTTATGCCTACCTTAAAGTTTTGATGACAATATTTTGACAAGCACAGTTGAATGTTGGCATCCTTGTCAACTTTTTGTCTACCTATTGAACCCTAATTTTTCTAAGATCATTAGCAGGAAACACAATTTTTTTTTCGTTTGGCCTTACAGTGGATCACAGACACGTTAACATAATGGCCTTGAGATTTATGCACAGAAGTCACGCAATGTGTCCAGGCTACAGTTCAGAGTGACCCAAGCTAACATGCAATAATAGACAATGTTGATTAATAAAAGTGTAGACAATGTTAATTAATCAAAGTGTAGGCAAACAACATTGACCTGTCCACTTGACCTTTGCTGAAATATTCATTATGGATGACTACAATTAAGTATTGGAAACACAACATAAATACATATCACTAAACTCATACATTGTATATGTATTTACTGCGAATCATAATAGTTTCCATGTAATGGGTGGGCCTTCCTATATGAATATTCCTAATAAAAGGTCAAGTGGACAGGTCAATGTTGTTTACCTATACATTTGGTATTCCTGAGTTTTATAGAGATCTAAAACTATATACACATTACTTACCAAATATATTAGATGCTGATTTCAACAAAATCTTTCTTCTTACACAACCATTTTGATCAATACCATTAGCTGTACATCTGACAAGTTTTATCCTAAAATAGAAACGATAAATCCTATAAGCCTACCTTAACAACAAATACATCAGGGGAAGACACTTCTGCATAAGAATACCTAACACAATTAAAAAGGTCTGTTTGTCGTAAGTTTCACCTGAAATTTCTACTTTTGTGTTTTTACTGTCTGTAGAAGTTTGACGTATATTTCAAACTTTTTGCTTCTATTCTTCTTAGACGGTTGAGAAAATGTCAATTTCAGCTAAATACCCTTAAAATACATATTAGAGAAAGACACTTCTGAATAAGAAAACCTAACACAATTAAAAAGGTCTGTTTGTCGTAAATTTCACCTGAAATTTCTTCTGTTGCTTTTTACTGTCTGTAGAAGTTTGATGTATATTTCAAACTTTTTACTTCTACTTAGAGGGTTGAGAAAATGTAATTTTCAGCTATATATTAGAGGAAGACACTTCTGGATTAGAAAACCTAACACAATTAAAAAGGTCTGTTTGTCGTTAATTTCACCTGAATTTTCTACTATTGGTTTTTACTGTCTGTAGAGGTTTGACGTATATTTCAAACTTTTTACTTCTTCTTAGAGGGTTGAGAAAATGTCAATTTCAGCTACATATTAAAGGGAGACACTTCTAGATTAGAAAACCTATCACAATTAAAAAGGTCTGTTTGTCGTAAATTTCACCTGAATTTTCTACCGTTTTCTTTTACTGTCTGTAGAGGTTTGACATATATTTCAAATTTTTGGGTTTAGAAAATGTCAATTTCAGTTTAATACCCTTACAATATATATTACATGAGGACACTTCTGTATAAGAAAACCTAACACAATGAAAAAGGTCTGTTTCACCTTAAATTTCTTCTGTTGTTTTTTAACTGTCTGTAAACGTTTGACATATATTTCAAACTTTTGGATTGAGAAAATGTCAATTTCAGCTTAATACCCTTACAATATATATTAGAGGAAGACACGTCTGCATAAGAACACCTTACACAATTAAAAAGATCTGTTTGGCGTTAGTTGCATCTGAAATTTCTACTGCTATTTTTTACTGTCTTTAAAGAGGTTTGATGTAAACATGTTCATTTCAGACATTTTGCTTCTTCTTGGAAGATACATGGTAAAATGTCAATTTCAGCTCAGATAAAAACCAGTCAAGAGGATTCCACACAATATTGAGACATTCAGTTCTGGGATGGTGGGAGAAACCAGAGTACCAAGAATGAACCACCAACCTTTCAGCAAGTGAAATGACAAAATGTCTCCCACTAGGATCTGGCCAAGTGGGGTTCAAAACAAGACTGTGAGAAGTGATGTGATCTGTAAGCATGCACTTTAGTCCACTTGAAAACCAAGTCATCTTGTAAAAAAGTTATATACACAAAATCGGACATAATATATATAACAGTGGGTTAACCAACAACCCTAAGTATGGACATCAAAACACTCCTGCTGGATGTTTCTGCAATTGGTGCAAGTGCACTCAAAACACAGCCAACCAACTGTAAGTAAATGATATTGTCATAACAATATGTCTTACACGGAAAAATAAAACAAAATCTTTGAAATTCAATCGGCAGTAATGATGTACGTATTATACCATACCGATCGTAAATATTTCTTTCTAGAACTTTTGTCTTTAAACCGATATTTTCAGTGATCGTAATCAGTGATCGACCGTTTTGTTTTAATTTTTTTCCCGAAAAAATCAATCGGTTACAAAAATAATCATTCTGATTTACAATAAATACATTTTAGCATTATCAGGGCCATTAAACATGTCAACATTACAATCAAATTTAACAGGACCTCAGGGGAGGTAAAAACATCAAACTTATGCTGATAAGGAATTCTTTATTTCTTGTTTAAATGTAATTGATGCACATTAAACATCAACTAAAGAAATCTGATATCTTAAAGGAGTGACTTCCCTTGTTTTTTTCCATTTTTTAAAAAAATTATTAGAATGTTGTAAATTCATAGTTTATTTGAAAATGCAAAATGGTAAATACTAGTACAGTCCAACCTGTCTTTAAGGCCACCTCTGTATAAGGACCACCTGCTTATAAAGGCCAGTAAAATTGTATCCTAATTGTTCTTTATTCATATTATTTAGACCTGTGTATAAAGGCTACCTCTATTAGGGCGATCTGCTTATAAAGATCAGTAAAATTGTATCCCAATATCTAAGGCACCTCTATATAAGGACCACCTGCTTATAAAGGCCAGTAAAATTGTATCCTAATTGTTCTTTATTCATATTATTTAAACCTGTGTATAAAGGCCACCTCCATTAGGGCCATCTGCATACAAAGGTCAGTAAAATTGTATCCCAATATCTAAGGCACCTCTATATAAGGACCACATGCTTATAAAGGCCAGTAAAATTGTATCCTAATTGTTCTTTATTCATATTATTTAAGAAATAACATTCTATACTGACCAATCAAACGATGCATGGTGTAATAAGATGACATTCTGTGACGTAATTGGATAGTTGAATGTTACGTATTCAGATGTCATGGCCCCACACTGTATTCAAGAGCAATTGAATGTCAGTAAAACAAATAGGTTCAATTCCAATTGTAAATATTTGAAATTGAATTTGTATATAAAAGCCACCTGTCCATAAAGGAGACTTTTACTGGGTTCCCTTAGGTGGCCTTTATAGACAGGTTTGACTGTATATGATTTGATTATTTATTAATCAATAAATGAAAAAGTTTTATATATCCACAACAGAGCTAACAAAAAAAATAATTTGTAGGATTACAACTAGCCAAAGCAAGTGAAAAGTCTGTTAAGAAAAAGAGTTAGTGCTCATTGAGGCTTATCATTTCAGTGATTTGAAGTCAGAGTACACTCACTTTGTACATCAGTTTACATATCCAGGGTCTCTCACAGCTGTGAGTCCTGCTCAGACCACATGTGGGAAAGTGAATTTTCTTGCTGTTGGCCTTTGCTGATTCACCTGGTATAGTATAATGTGACTAGGGGAGTGGTACGCTTGACTGCGGCATACTGACTCTGTGAGCTAGCATGTTAAAGTCTCCCCGAGTGCACACTAGTACAAGGCAGACCATACAACACACTTGCACTTCACATGCATCAAAAAATTTTCATAGAATAATCCATAGAGATTAATAAAATAGTTCTTGTTGCAAATAGCTGAAAAATTGCTGATGAGACATTAAGCAACATTCAACCAACCAACCAACCAACCAACCAACTAATGCTTAAGTGATGGCATAAGCTAAAATGTACTTTTTACAGAAAAAAACGAGCTCACAGCTAAAGGGCAAGTTTTCTTGGTAAAGATGGGAAAACAATGTCTATTTAAGTATCTTTAACTATATATGACATATGTCAATATTAAGTCAGACGTTTTGTGTAAACAATACCACCACAAAAGACATTAAATTTGTACTTTATTCTTCCATATTGGCTTTTTAAAGAAAGCTCGGGGCCAAAAGTATTTTGAAGATGCTGTCGCTGTCCATATATCAGCGTAATTAGATCTTATATAAGATATGTGAGACTTAATACAATTAAGAAACCCTATACTATACTATATACTACTGACAGACATCACTGGCAATTTTCTAGAACAATAACATATCATGTACTCTAAAGACTTGACCACTTAGGTACAACAAAACTGAAAACTTAGCCACTCTGAGGACATGTCCACTCTATGAAATATGACTTGAGGTATTTCTACTGACATACCTCACTGGTAATTTTCTACAACAATAACATATCCTGTACTCTAAAGTCTTGACCACTTAGGTACAACAAAACTGAAAACTTGACCACTATAAGGACATGTCCATTCTAGCGAATATGACTTGAGATAAGACATCAAATTTGTACTTTTTTTATCCATATTGGCTTTTTAGAGAAAGTTCGCTCTATGAAATATGACTTGAGGTATTTCTACTGACAGACCTCACTAGTAATTTTCTACAACAATAACATATCCTGTAATCTAAAGATCTGACCACTTAGGTACAACAAAACTGAAAACTTGACCACTATAAGGACATGTCCATTCTATGAAATATGACTTGAGATTGTTCTTTTTCCATCCATATTGGCTTTTTAAAGAAAGCTCGGGGCCAAAAGTAGTTGAAGACACTGTCCATATATCAAGTAATTAGATCTTATATAAGATATGTGAGACTTAATACAATTAAGAAACCCTATACTCTACTATATACTACTGACAGACCTCACTGGTAATTTTCTACAACAATAACATATCCTGTAATCTAAAGACTTGACCACTTAGGTACAACAAAACTGAAAACTTAGCCACTCTGAGGACATGTCCACTCTATGAAATATGACTTGAGGTATTTCTACTGACATACCTCACTGGTAATTTTCTACAACAATAACATATCCTGTACGCTGAAGAGTTGACCACTTAGGTACAACAAAACTGTAAACTTGACCACTATAAGGACATGTCCACTCTATGAAATATGACTTAAGACATCAAATTTGTACTTTTTTATCCATATTGGCTTTTTAGAGAAAGTTTGGGGCCAAAAGTAGTTGAAGACGAAGAGGCTGTCCAAATATCATCGTAATTAGATCTTATCTATGATATGTGAGACTTGATACAATTAAGAAACAATATACTATACTATATACTTTTGACAGACATCACTGGTAATTTTCCAGAACAATAACACATTGTGTACTCAAAAGACTTGACCACTTAGGTAC
Organism: Anadara kagoshimensis; assembly: GCA_021292105.1. Classification (NCBI taxonomy): domain Eukaryota; kingdom Metazoa; phylum Mollusca; class Bivalvia; order Arcoida; family Arcidae; genus Anadara; species Anadara kagoshimensis. The sequence goes on from CM037862.1 coordinate 38,964,304, forward strand.
AACAAAACTGAAAACTTAGCCACTCTGAGGACATGTCCACTCTATGAAATATGACTTGAGGTATTTCTACTGACAGACCTCACTGGTAATTTTCTACAACAATAACATATCCTGTACTCTAAAGACTTGACCACTTAGGTACAACAAAACTGAAAACTTGACCACTATAAGGACATGTCCTTTCTAGCGAATATGACTTGAGATAAGACATCAATTTGTACTTTTTTTATCCATATTGGCTTTTTAGAGAAAGTTCGGGGCCAAAAGTAGTTGAAGACGATGAGGCTGTCCATATATCATCGTAATTAGATCTTATCTATGATATGTGAGACTTGATACAATTAAGAAACAATATACTATACTATATACTACTGACAGACATCACTGGTAATTTTCTAGAACAATAACATATCGTGTACTCTAAAGACTTGACCACTTAGGTACAACAAAACTGAAAACTTAGCCACTCTGAGGACATGTCCATTCTATGAAATATGACTTGAGGTATTTCTACTGACAGACATCACTGGTAATTTTCTACAACAATAACATTGTGTGTACTCTAAAGACTTGACCACTTAGGAACAACAAAACTGAAACTTTACCACTATAAGGACATGTCCATTCTACCGAATATAACTTGAGATTGTTCTTTTTCCATCCATATTGGCTTTTTAAAGAAAGTTCGGGGCCAAAAGCAGTTGAAGACACTGTCCATATATCAACGTAATTAGATCTTATATAAGATATGTGAGACTTGATACAATTAAGAAACCCTATACTCTACTATATACTGACAGACATCACTGGTAATTTTCTACAACAATAACATATCCTGTAATCTAAAGATCTGACCACTTAGGTACAACAAAACCAAAAACCTTTAGCATTATTAGTTGATTTGACCTGTCCTAGGTACAACAAAACTGAAAACTTCGCCACTCTGAGGACATGTCCACTCTATGAAATATGACTTGAGGTATCCTCACTAGTAATTTTCTACAACAATAACATATCCTGTAATCTAAAGATCTGACCACTTAGGTACAACAAAACTGAAAACTTGACCACTATAAGGACATGTCCATTCTATGAAATATGACTTGAGATTGTTCTTTTTCCATCCATATTGGCTTTTTAAAGAAAGCTCGGGGCCAAAAGTAGTTGAAGACACTGTCCATATATCAAGTAATTAGATCTTATATAAGATATGTGAGACTTAATACAATTAAGAAACCCTATACTCTACTATATACTACTGACAGACCTCACTGGTAATTTTCTACAACAATAACATATCCTGTAATCTAAAGACTTGACCACTTAGGTACAACAAAACTGAAAACTTAGCCACTCTGAGGACATGTCCACTCTATGAAATATGACTTGAGGTATTTCTACTGACATACCTCACTGGTAATTTTCTACAACAATAACATATCCTGTACGCTGAAGAGTTGACCACTTAGGTACAACAAAACTGTAAACTTGACCACTATAAGGACATGTCCACTCTATGAAATATGACTTAAGACATCAAATTTGTACTTTTTTTATCCATATTGGCTTTTTAGAGAAAGTTTGGGGCCAAAAGTAGTTGAAGACGAAGAGGCTGTCCAAATATCATCGTAATTAGATCTTATCTATGATATGTGAGACTTGATACAATTAAGAAACAATATACTATACTATATACTTTTGACAGACATCACTGGTAATTTTCCAGAACAATAACACATTGTGTACTCAAAAGACTTGACCACTTAGGTACAACAAAACTGAAAACTTAGCCACTCTGAGGACATGTCCACTCTATGAAATATGACTTGAGGTATTTCTACTGACAGACCTCACTGGTAATTTTCTACAACAATAACATATCCTGTACTCTAAAGACTTGACCACTTAGGTACAACAAAACTGAAAACTTGACCACTATAAGGACATGTCCTTTCTAGCGAATATGACTTGAGATAAGACATCAAATTTGTACTTTTTTTATCCATATTGGCTTTTTAGAGAAAGTTCGGGGCCAAAAGTAGTTGAAGACGATGAGGCTGTCCATATATCATCGTAATTAGATCTTATCTATGATATGTGAGACTTGATACAATTAAGAAACAATATACTATACTATATACTACTGACAGACATCACTGGTAATTTTCTAGAACAATAACATATCGTGTACTCTAAAGACTTGACCACTTAGGTACAACAAAACTGAAAACTTAGCCACTCTGAGGACATGTCCATTCTATGAAATATGACTTGAGGTATTTCTACTGACAGACATCACTGGTAATTTTCTACAACAATAACATTGTGTGTACTCTAAAGACTTGACCACTTAGGAACAACAAAACTGAAACTTTACCACTATAAGGACATGTCCATTCTACCGAATATAACTTGAGATTGTTCTTTTTCCATCCATATTGGCTTTTTAAAGAAAGTTCAGGGCCAAAAGCAGTTGAAGACACTGTCCATATATCAACGTAATTAGATCTTATATAAGATATGTGAGACTTGATACAATTAAGAAACCCTATACTCTACTATATACTGACAGACATCACTGGTAATTTTCTACAACAATAACATATCCTGTAATCTAAAGATCTGACCACTTAGGTACAACAAAACCAAAAACCTTTAGCATTATTAGTTGATTTGACCTGTCCTAGGTACAACAAAACTGAAAACTTCGCCACTCTGAGGACATGTCCACTCTATGAAATATGACTTGAGGTATTTCTACTGACAGACCTCACTGGTAATTTTCTAGAACAATAACATTGTGTGTACTCTAAAGACTTGACCACTTAGGTACAACAAAACTGAAAACTTGACCACTATAAGGACATGTCCATTCTAGCGAATATGACTTGAGATAAGACATAAAATTTGTACTTTATTCTTCCATATTGGCTTTTTAGAGATAGTTTGGGGCCAAAAGTTGTTGAAGACGAAGAGGCTGTCCATATATCATTGTAATTAGATCTTATCTATGATATGTGAGACTTGATACAATTAAGAAACCCTATACTATACTATATACTTTTGACAGACATCACTGGTAATTTTCTAGAACAATAACACATTGTGTATTCTAAAGACTTGACCATTTAAATACAACAAAACTGAAAACTTGACCACTATAAGGACATGTCCACTCTCTCTATGGGATATTACTTGAGGTTTTTCTACGGACAGATCTCAATGGTAATTTTACTAGAACCAAAACAGATCATTGACCTAAATCATGTACTGTGTACTCTAAAGAGTTCTCTAAATCTAACAAGATTGGGATATCTCAACCCAAGTTCTCATAGATTTGATCCAGAACGAGGCTTTCCGAGTTCTGGACCAAATGTATTAGAACAAGGGTTGAGATTTCCTTATCTGGCACAAGTAGTGATTGATTCTATTTCTTGCATCAGAAAATTTAATTTTTCAATTAAAAATCAATTTCAACTTATCGATACACCTCTGATTTTGTTGATAAAATTTTGGGAGAAAAACAGTGTGTAGGCTATCTAGCACAGGGGGTACAAGATGGAGATATCTTGCACCTAGCTTTTTATGGATTTTTCTATCTGGGGTGCAAGAAAGTCAGTTCTGGAATGGTGGAGGAATCTGTAGTACCTAGAGAAAATCATCAACATTTGACAAGCAAATTGAAAAACTTTCTCACACCAGAATATGTCCTGAATGGGATTCCAACCTGGGCATGGAGACAGGCACTATGCTCAGTAAACACTAGGCTTAGACAACTCAACCGCTGAAGCCCCCTTTATATGTTACTTCATGCACACATATTATCAAACATAATTGGTAATTCTGTATAAAGTTTGCCTTTCGGAACATAATTGTCATATATTCTACAATGTTCACATTTATTTTGTTGTGTTGTTTGGTGCATGGTTTGTTTAGCAACCAAAACTGCACTAATATCTCGCATCTCACTGCCTACTCCTCTCCCTTTACATTCAGCAACCATTGCTATAGCTTAGTAAGTGGGAGGTCGTGGGTTCGATGCCCAGTCAGGTCTGACCCAAGACTTAAAAGTGGGTAGTGACATTAAACACCATTACTTAATTCACTTACAGCATTCAAGCAAACATATCTAAAATGATTGTTAATATATTCTTTTCCTTTGTAACTTTCAAAATTTCACATAACCCCTCCTATCTCATTTCTTTTGTTTGTCTCAAATTATAACCTTGGTGGACTTGAAAGCAACAAAACAAGTAACTCCTTTTCAAATTTAGCCATGTTAAGCCGTTTCCTTCTATATCTCTTAAATGTTCAGTTATGTCTACCCTAATTTGGTGATAATAGCCATCTTCGGCTTACGACAGACAGATAGACTGACACATAATTTTCTTTACCATCCTAGAAACTTGAACGCATTTTTAGTAATACGATCATAAAGGCTATTTTAGTAGCTATAATTAACGGACATATACCCATCAACTTTCCTAGAAATTTCCTAGAAGATTTTACCATCTGACAGTTACCAGAAACAGGTGCCCCTTTGAGCTTAGACTACCACCATAAATGTCAGGGTAACCAGTTTCATGCTTACAAATAAACCACCTCTATGAACTCGTAATAAAATAAAGTAAGATATATGTATGCTAATTTGCAATGCGCCATCACATTTAATTCTATTCTCAGAAAAAATGTGATACTATCAACAAATAATGACAATAATTAACATTTACTTTCTTTAAAATTTAAAAAATAACGTAGATGTCGTTAATTCCGCTTTCCGAGAATTTTTTATTTTTTCCGATACAGAACTACTTTAACATGATTGTCTATTATAGATTGAAATCATTCAAGCAAATTTAAGACATTTTGGTACTGTGAATTCTAAATAGTTTTCAAGAGAGAATAAAATACAAAAACAGAAGCAATAGATATTTCCTGTGACTGCGTCAGTGCATTGACGGTTTATCTATAATTATTCTACAAAGTGTCATCAAGATGGGGATGACACTTCCTTTGAAAAAAATCACTTTGACTTTTAAAAAAATATTGTAGTCTGTAAAGACTGTAAAGAGAGAGAGAGAGAGAGAGAGAATATAGAGGTGATTATCAGTATAAAATAAATTCCAAATTGGAGACCAAACATATTGATTAATTGACCAGTCAAGAATATTTCGCTTAAATCGCTTAAATCAAGATGTCGCCAGCTATAGGTGAAGAAATTTTGCCTGTGTGTTTCGCTGATGGCATTATACAGCAGGGTTATTTATCATGCAATGCCTACTGTGACATGGGGCCTCTTTTATTTTGTGTTCCTGTCCAAAAGAACAGTGGCTTTCATTTCGTAATGTCCGGTGCTTGGCGAAAGAACTGTCACTGCCCACTTTCAAGTCATGGGTCAGACCTAGTTGGGGTTCGAACCCATGACCTCCCACTTACAGAGCAAGCACTCTACCAACTGAGCTACGGTGCTTAGGTGCATGATTACTTAAAAAGTACAGTAAAACCAGTGACTTTAATTCATAATCTTGCAGGTATCAAAACTGACTGACAAAAAATAATATATTAATAAATAGAAAAGAAAATTATCAAAAGCCATTCTTATTACCAATATTTTGCAGTTTAAAGCTTGTAAAAATATTTAAAAAAAAAAGAAAGAAAAAAACAAAACATTTTTCATTCATTCATTCTTCATTCACATATTTTATGTAAAATTTAAAACAAGAGGCCCATGGGCCTTAGCGCTCACCTGTGACCTTGACCTTTGAACCCATAACCCTCATTCATATATCAAAATGGCCATTGTGCCATTACCTATAATATTCTAATATGTATGCCTATACAAAAAGTTAATAGTTTTGCAGATAATCAACTATAACGGTAATAGTTGTGCATCTTTGACCTTGACCTTTGAACCCATGACCCTGATCTATGTATCAAAATGATCGTCATGTCAATACCTACAATTAACTGAAAATCCCATGCCATTATCATCTGAAATGTTTTAAAAATATCATTTTTTTTATCAAAGGTCAAAAACTGGGACATGACCTTGACCTTTGACCTTGACATTTTTTGGAAGAAAATAGCAAGACCAGATCAACAGTGAAAACTCCATACAATTATCTTCAGACGTTATTGAGTTATAACAATAAATGTCTCATTTTAAAAATTACATAATTTTACGCAAAAAACGCGTAACCTATTTTTCGTTCAATTTTCATCAAAAACACAATTTTATTGTTCCCAGGTATGCTGAATCTAAATATCCAATCAAAATTTGCCTGCACCTTTCGGTTTCAAAGAAGAAGATTTTTTTTGTCTTTTTGCTATTTTTAGTAACGGCACCCATCTTGTTGGGCGTGGCCAAACCCCGAACACAATTTTGAAAGGCTGTTACCCCGGCATGATAATCACCAAGTTTCATCAAATTTGGCCCAGTAGTTTTGGACAAATAATTTGCAGTTTATACAAAAATGCATGGGCGAATATTTAAATGAAATTAAAAAAGGAAAATAAAGAATAAAATCAAATAAGTTTAATTTTAAAAATAAAAATAAAAACTATCATATGCTACTGTTACATGAAACAATAAATGGTCTAACCAATGAATATAACACAACTAAATATTTTAAAGACATATTGAAAAATAAATCACACATGGTTGCCATGGTGACACATGTCATCTTAAACACTGAAGAAGAAATACAAGTATCAATTTTATCTCCAGATTGAAGAGTGTCACAGTTTGTAAGATTTAAGTGTGAATGCAATTACGTTTAATTTTACGATTAAGTTGAGGGAAGCAATTTTCTTGTATGCAATTACGGCATGCCTAATGCATTTTAATAGATATCAACTCTACTTGATTGATTTTTTATAATATATCGAGGAATCGTTTAATGTAAATGGCCTGATACCTATCAAATTTTATGTCTTCTTTGTTTCTATTTTGGTCTTGACCATAAAGAAACAAAATATTCAAGGACGATGAAAATACTCGTAAACAAATTTACAAACTGAAAATACTCGTAAACAAATTTTACAAACATCAAATTGACAATGAATTAGAATATGACTGTAATGGGTTTTAGGTGTTCCTTTTGTAGTTTCTGCCCATTTCTGGGTACACCTTAAAATCCTTTTCCTCAATACAACTACAGGTCAATGTTTCTGCCAGACACTCTCCAGTTTCCTCAGCCATCCATATAAGTGAAAGAATCTTGCTGAGTGTTAAACTCCATTACTCCACTCCACTCAAGACCTGAGAATAGAAGTGATTATTCTTTGGCATTTATTAACCCCACAAAAGATTTTTGTTAAAGTTACAATAAAACCCCTTTAATATGGTGAACTAAACTGAAAGCCTATCCATGTATTAATTTATACTCATACTCAAGGCATCTGACAAACAGTTTGACATGGCCATCAAGTTTCTTCAAACACTACAGCACGATTACCCATAATCCTCTTATCGTCATGTGTAAGTATGAGTGTTTATATAGACAGGTCTCTGTACATATTGTCCACAAAAAATAATACATCAAAAATGACATCAAGATCTACTCAAATCTGTCCAAACATCTCGGATTGAATCTATACAAACTTTCACCGACCAAAGGTGTGCTTGTTTGCTTATTGTTTGAGATTACATTGAAACCATGGAGTCATTTATCTGTTACATAAAATCATTACTGAGAAAAATGAAATCATCTGCTTTGGAGGGCGTTTAAGAGTCTGAAAGCATCATCTTACAGACCACAAAACCTCTAATGGCCTAGATTTAAAATCCCACTCAGGAAGATCTTAGTGGGAAAAAGTTGATTGTCAGTTTGCATTCTGAAGATCAGCAGATCTTGTCAAAGATGGCAGATTTCTTGGGTTACTACGATTTCCTAAACCATTACAGAACAAGTGCCAGGTTATGGCTCAAAGTGCCTCTCATGGCATCCCAATCCGATTTTAGTGCAAGAAAGTTGAATGTCAGTTTGCTTCCGGAAGAATAACCAATTTCTTTGGTTACTACGATTTCTTCAACCATTCTCAAACAAGGGCTAGCTAACATATCAAATTGCCTCTTGGGTCTAGTTTCAAATCCCACTTGAAAGATCTTAGCATGAGAAAGTCAGAATGTTAGATTGCTTGCCGATGATTGGCAGGTTTCTTGGGTGACTACGGTTTCCTACATCTACCTCTCATGGTCTACATCTAAATTAAACTTGGGAAGATCTTAGTGTTAAAAAGTTGAATGTCAGTTTGCTTGCTGAAGATAGGCAGATATTTTTGGTTATTACCATTTCTGTAACCACTCCAGACCTGTGCCAGCTGGAATATTGATCACAGAGCATCTCATGATCTAGATATAAATCCCACTTGGGAAGGTTTTAGCCCTAGAAAGTTGAAAGTCAGTTTGCTTGCCAAAGAAGGCAGATTTATCTTGGTATTACAATTTTCTCAAGCATTCCAGAACAAGCTTCAGCTTACGAATCAAAGTGCCTCTCACAGCATAGATTTTAACCACTTGGGAAGTTTTTAGTGCTAAAAAGTTGAATGTCAGTTTGCTAGCCAAAGATTGGCAGAATTTCTTTAGCTTCTACAATTTTCCCAACCATACCTAAACAAGTGCCAGCTTATGAATCAAAGTAACTCTAATGGCATAGATCCCTCTTGGGAGAGGGCCTCAGAGTGAGGGAAATTAAATGTCAGTTTGCTTGCCAAAAATGAAATGGCAGATTTTTTCTGTGTATTAAATTATATTTCTCAAGCATTCCAGAACAAGCCCCAGCTAATGGATCACATTGCCTCTCAGCACCACTAGAAAAGATTTTCAAGTCAGAAACTTTAATGCAAGTTTGCTCGCGGAAGTTAGGCAGTTTTTTCTAAGTCATACAATTATCTCGACCATTCCGGTCACGAAACAATTATAAAACTTCAGATTTTTTTTAGTTCGTACAATTTTCTCAACCATTCCGGCCATGAAATAATGATAAAACTTCATTAAGTAAATAATTTCCAATCAAATGACTAGAAGAAATTATAGTAAATTTGATTGGTTCAAAGCTAATTCGGAGACTTAAGATGTTTTTTTTTTTTTGGATATAATATATATAATTGACTAAACTAATTTTAAAACAAATCTTTAAAGCCATGAAGTGAAACTGATCCAATTTCTTTTTCCCGACAAGTTTAATAAATGTCCCAGAATAAACATCCACAAATCGATTTAATTATCGTTTAAAAGGAAAATATATATTGTAACATATAAGTTACTGGGGCGAGTTTCACTACATTTGCATAAAAATATTTTATTTCCCATATAAAGCGTTCAAAGGGAGAAAGTTAAAGACTTATTATGTCTGGCTACGAAACCTCGGGGAATAAAATAATCTCTCCATATCGACATCGATCAAGTTGATGTGCCATGCGATGATTATTGGCATTCAGACGCCATTTTTGTGTGTAACAATGGAAAGAAAGACAAATTTGTATGAACAATTTATTAGCTGACCAGTAAATGAACAGACTAACAAACGCTCTAATAGACAAAATGTCCAGATACATTACTGGTCTAATGAGGACTTAGCGAGTTTGTCTTATAGACCAGTGGGCCAATCAAGACATGCAGGATTTATTGAGGCAATGGGTTTTATCTTGATTGATGCAATTTAAGTCATTTAATGCATAATAAGCAGACCATGAGGGCCTATAAGGCTCACCTGGCTTAAAGTAAGTGGTGATCTCTATTCTACTTTTTCAAATGTTTATGAATATTGTTGAAGCTCTTACATACTTCATAAGGCTAAATGCACTGATATTATCAAATTTCTAGAGCTATTAGTTGTTGACAAAATAAAGTCACAGGCCACTTAACCTGGAATGAAGGTCAAGGTCAACATGTTTTGCAAACTCAGCATAGCTTTATGCAATGAATCTATATAAAATTTCACCTTCTAAACCTTATGGTTTGTGATAAGCAGATGTTTTAAGGTTTACTACTTAAGGGCATTGTGATCTTGAAAGCACTGGTCAAGGTCAATCAATTTCAAAAAGTTGTACAATTTCATACCCTGATACTATACTATATTTGAAGCTAAACTTATAGCTCTTTCTATTGATGACAGAAATGTGTTTTAAGGCTTTACTACTTAGGGCACTTTGACCTTTTAATGTAATGCGTGCCAAGGTCAACTGGATTCGCTTCACACACTAATGTCATATGTGAAGTTTCAGCCTTCTAGACATTTTGATTGATTAACAAAATTATGTTTTGAAAGTTTAACCACTTTACACCACTGTCACTCTTAATGCAAACAAAAGACAACCAATTTGAAATATTTTGTAGAGCATCATGCCCAGATGCAAAATATAAAGTTTCAAGCTTTAAGGTATTTTGGTTCATGATATAAAGATATATAAAGTGTTAAATTCATGACCTTAAAGTAGGTTAAGGTCAACCATTTGTAGGCACACTCGAAAGAACTTCAGCCAATTCCATGGAATTTTCATGTCAAGTTTTTCTTTCAATAACTCATTAGTTCTGGGAAGAAAATGTGTAAAAGTTAACAACATAAGGGATTCTGAACAATAGCAGACAAAATATGATTGAAATAAGCCATCTTCATTAGAGCTGTAATCATTGGGCAAAAAGGCATTGTAATACCACCAAACTTTTGACGAAAACTGTCGCAATTGTATTACAATTTTTTTCAAATTAATATGCTCTAAAGTTGGGTTGGGTTTTCACTGGACTGCAATAAATTCAAACATAATAAAAGAACAAAAAGAAATCTGTGAGCTACTGCTAACTTTGTATACTGTAAACATATTTAATTACGCCTGTACTTATTTTCGAGGTATATAAAATTAAGACTTATCAGCGTGATTAAATTTTCGCGTTTTCTAAATATGCACTATAACACAACAATCATAATATACATTTCGCTTGGTTTTAATTTTCATGAAAAGAAACGAGGGTGAAATAAGTAAAAAAATTAGTACATTGCGAAAATAAATACTTTTACAGTATCCCCGCTTTTCATATATGTTAAAATCAAACAAAATGTGAAATAGATGTCTGGCAGACTTGAAATCAATATACTTGCGGCATGGGGACTCATACCTAACTTGCACACAAAATTTCAAGTGGCTGTGTTTAATAGTTGCTGAGAAAACTGTTGCAAGAACTTTCCACCACTGACTATATATTTTGAAAATAAACTAAGTCAGTAAACAAAACTCATGAACACACCAGCAGACTTGAATCAGATTTGCGGCATGGGACGTCATACTGAACTTGCTTACAAAATTTCAAGTGGCTGTGTTTAGTAATTGCTGAAAACACTGTCACAAAAATCTTTGTCTCGGACGGACAGAGGTAAAACTGTAAAACTGTATTCCCCCCTCTTTATATTATAAGATATAAAATTACAAATTTCATAAAAGTTATTGAAATGTTATTGAAAATCAACTGAATTAAATTTGTAGTGAGCAGGGATTTGTTTGTGGTTGACCACATGATAAATCTACTCAATCATGATCCATACACAAGTGATGCAAGGATTCCTAAATTATTTTTTGTAGGATTCCAAAATTATTTTTTGCAAGTAATAGGTTTTTGGGATGTCATGATATAAGCTTTGTTGCATGATATGGCCATCAGCAAATCCTTGGTGTCGATAATTGCGATTATGATGATATATAATAGCAGCTTTTATTTTAGTTCAGGTGACCTACAGACATGTACTTGAAAAACGGTGTGGTAATCCACAAAAGTGCAAAACAGGGATATTTACCAAGAACATAATAGGAAACATAATAGTAACAATGCAAAGTGTAAAAACAAGAAGTTAATTAAACGCAACAGACTAGGATGTGGTAATCCACAAAAGTACAAAAAAGAGATAAAGTATCCAATGACTTTTATCAGATAATACAAATTTCCTGGTGCAAACTCCGGCCAAGACAATTAGTGTTGTAAACGAGTCCCTCCCTCCCAACCTTGTTATGACTAACCTGAGCTTACAATTACATATTATACACATTTTAATTTTACAGCACTGGACGGTGGTTTCGGAATACAAAACATCATCAGTAGTGCTTGGACCAAAATATATGAAACCAAAACATTTTTCAAGATGCTATAAGCAGTAAATACTCCCTGGATTTCCTTCCGATTTAATTGCTCTCTTGGATAACTGACTTGATCATGTTGTAATTGTGAAGTTAAATTTCAAAGGACAAAACACTGAGAAATTTGCCTCTTCTGGGTCAAACAATGTCATATATTGGTTATCATGTACAGTCCAACCTGCCTTAAAGTCCACCTCTATATAAGGGCCACCTGCTTACAAAGGCCAGTAGAATTGTATCCCAATTGTTCTTTCTTCATATTGTTTAAACCTGTATATAAAGGCCACCTACACATAAAGGCCACTTTTAATGATTCCCTAGGGTGGCCTTTATAGACAGGTTTGACAGTATACCACTTTAGTAAAAATATCTTTAATGGTGTTGGAGGAGTAGGCTGGACATACTATTATGGATGGACATATAGAGCTAGAGACAGACAGCAACTGACCGTTACATGTCCCGTTTCTAGAAATGAAGGTATTAAGAGACGATTTGAAATACACGATAAACTGTTTGGTAATCCACAAAAGTGCAATATTATCCATCAAACATAGCACTGTCGTGCTGCTGTACAGCGTAGTTGGGAAAATTGTGTTGTGGCAAGACAGAATATAACCGAAAATTCGGGGGGGGGGGGGGGGGGCGGGGGGGGTGTCGTTAATCTATGCATATAGTCCGACGGATGGGGTTTTTTTGGGAAAAGAAACAAATTTTTATGTACCAAACCATGTATTGCTGAATTAAATGGTAGAAAAAATTAATTTCATAAATATATGAAAAAGACAATCGGTAATTAAAATTTAAAAAAGTTGTACCCGATCGTTTTGTCATTTCGGATAGAGAGAAAGTAGAGTTTTGCAGATCCTACCGTCGCTATGAGGGGGTACATTCTAGCGGTTGTATGCATAACTGAATCATTTAGTTGTTTTACCAGTTCCGAATTTTTACTACCGAATAATCTAAAATTTCAATCCCGTTCAATTAAAGGAATCGCAAAATAACTTTCTCAATTTGCTGTTTCTTCAACCGCTTCCTATATGTACGAGATTGTTGGTGACCTAGTTTAACGATGTAAACAAATCGTGATCACGGAAATGCTTTTTTCAAGAAAACATACTACCACGTGTTTTTGAGGACAGGTGTCGATATTTTGGAATTAGTAAACATCTGTATTATTACACCACATAAATTTTATTTCCTCTGCTTGTGGATGACGTCTGCAGCAGCGCTTATATGAAACCCTGTTCGGAACTGGTAAAACGACTGTATATAAAATTTGCATACAACACTGTACGAATTATCTCCCTTTCACGAAAGTAAAATCTAATCGATAAACATTTTAAAATATGACACAATTGCCTCAACATTAAAATACGTTATCATAACCTTCAAAATAAATTTAAATTTCCGTAGATTTCACGAAGAATTAATTAAACAACCTGCCGTTGCTGTTCATTTCTTAAAAAGTTATGATTTTACATCGTAGGACGCAAACTTCTCGAACTACTTTTTATTGTAAACATGAGATCAGTTCGCCAAATTGCAGAAATTATTAGATGCATCCCGTCGCAATATTTTAGTAGATTCTGAAATGTATTCCGAAAATTTATTCCAAATGTGCATATGTAACCAAATGCATTACCCGTCTCAGAATACATATCTCACGATAAAACAGATATACTTCTTTCACGCTCATTTATCAGGCGCACTATTTCCAGGTGTACTCATATCTTATAATTTCATAGCAAAGAAGCTCGATATCTTGGAAGAAAGCGATGACAAAGTACAGGTTCACTTTGTTCACGCTGTACAAAAACATAATGACAATGAAAAGTGCAAAAACAAGGAGTTAATTAAATGTAAATAACAGTGATGTGGTAATCTGCAAAAGTACAATAAGAAAAAAAGTATCCAATGACATTTATCCGATAATACAATCTTGGGCCAAGACAATAAGCGAAATAAATAAGTCCCTCCCTACCAACCTTGTTATGACTAACCTGAGCATATAAACAATAAACTCTCCCTTGATTTAGATGTAATTGCAGTCTCGGATAACATACTTACCACATTGCATAAGTTAAGTGGTTTGTACTCAATATCCTTACTTTTATTTGGCCACCTTTTCATTTCATTTTGATATGATATTTAACTGCCGTTGATTTACGGTTAAAGAATAAACTCAATTCCATCCCTGTGAACTTTTTCTCTGCGGGGAATCAAATCACAGAATATACTTTATGTGTTGTTTTTAGGAATTCTTTTTAAAAAAAATCCCAAGCCATTCCAAAATATTTGTGTTATTGCATCAAGAGCATTTAGATAGATTCCAAGTTTAATATCCTTTTTATCAAACTTCATGTGGTTTTATTGCACACCAAGATCAAGAAGTGTATATTTTTTATGCAGAAAGATAATAATGAATTGTTCCTCAGACATATAGTAGATTACTGGTGATAAATGGTAGATCAAAACCCAAGTTATGATTCTTTTACCTACTAATCAAGGCTGTGGGATGGAGGAGAAAATAGGAGTGCCTGTAATAAACTAACTTCAATAAAGGAGCGAAACAGAGTATTGATGTGTCAATTTTGGGATAAAGGAGAAAACAGGAGTGCCCAAAGAAGATTACCTGAAATAAACAGGTGGAGTATTGGTGTTTTACACCAAGATTCTTTTACTGACACCTCAAGTTTATGTCAATTCTGGGATTGAGGAGGAAAAAGGAGTGCCCAAAGAAGATTATTTGAAATAAACGGGTGGAGTATTGGCGTTTTACACCCTAGTCAAGATTCTTTTGCTGACACATCAAGGTTGTGTCAATTCTGGGATTGAGGAGAAAACCGGAGTGCCTGAAGAAAGTCACATCCAATAATCAAACTGACACACTTTCTCAAACTACATATCAACATACCAAAGAAGACAGATGTATGGACATTTGGACTGGGTCATTCCTATACACCCCTTAATTTCCATGTACATTCCAATCAAATACAATAAAACCTAATTTATTATAAAGTCCCTTAATAACTTAGCCACCATGTCATAACACTTCTTTTTTGAAGCCCGAAAATCCATTTCTTCTACGTTCTTCTTTATTATATATATATTATATGAAAACCCCATGGATTTATCATCAAACGCCAAAATTTGACTGCACAAATTATGTCATGGTTGCCATCAACCAATTTTTTACAGTCCTTAAACCTTTATAAAAAGTTGTGTTTTATTTCTTCTTTTTGACTAATTAATATTATCTTTTTCATATCTTTCTGGGTAAAGTATAAAAAGGAAATTCCACTTAATGCTAGAGTCGTTGTTATATAACACAGTTATACGATATTTGATTCAAGATAATGACTCGAGATCATTAAATAACAGTATTTTCATTTTCTGCAATAACCGATCACCAGTGTCTCATTATCCCCGATAAAATATGACCCATAATGCACATCAAATGATGAAGTCGGCAACAAATAATAATTACAATACATATTTTCATTCCCGAAAGAAATATTTTCTCTGTTTTTTTCAATATTTACGTCTGACCAATTACTTCGATCCAATCCTGACATTTCACACAAACGCAACAAATCATCATCTATGTGCTTCCATAGTGTGAACGCATATCAATGAAAGTAATAATTATTTATCAAGGGAATTGTAATGAATTTCTCACACCGGAAAAGAAAAAAACGTAACGTCACGCAACTTTATGTAAAATGGCGAAGTGTGTAAATCGCTCAATATTTAATGATGTAACAACTTACTGCTTCATTTAGGTACAAGGTCAGGATTACGGTCGAGCTTTCCAGAGGGATTTTGATGTCTAAATATAGCTTTATATTAATGAATTTCCATATGTTGAGCAAAATAATATTTTTAGAGAGCCTGTAATTACTAGAGCACAGCAAATACCACCAGATAGCTCACCTGTATGGGTGATAATCTTTAAAGTGTTTGAATTAAACTGATGAATTGAGAAATTATGTTAAATTAGAAAAATAACCTATTTAGACATAAAAATGAAAGAGCTTGTCATTACCAGAGGGCCCCAAATGCCACAAGATAGCTCACCTGTATGGATATATCTTTTTCATACAGTGATTGAATATAAATAATAAATTTATGAACTTTTTTAAATTCCAATAAAAACCCATTTAGACACATAAAGGAGCTTAAGCTTGTCATAACCAGAGGGGGGCAAATGCTACCAGGTAGCTCACCTGTATGAATGCATCATTTTCAAACCATTGATTAAAATAAACAAATGAATTCAGGAATAATGTTAAATTCCAACAATAACCCATAAAAATTCATTCAACTTGTTAATAAAATTCAATGTTTTAAAAAAGAATTGTTTTACTGAAAGAAACCATTTCATTTCCAATTCATAAAGCTTTGTCTATTAAAAAGTAACCCTCAAACAGTTAATATACCATTTTATGGTGAATATTCTAGATATTTTCCAACATTCCACCAGGGAAGTGAGGTCAGGTGTTCCAGAAGTGTAAGCTCTTCCTGTGTAGCTAGATACACCTGCAAAGTGTAAAATCAAAATTGAGAATGAAGGGAACATGGATTTATGAGACATTAAATATATCCAGGGTAATTTATGATATAGAGACATACAGTAAAACCTCGTTATAATGCCCCTCGATAACTTTGCCACCTCGCTTATCGCCACACTATTTTGAAGTCCCAAAATCCATTTTGTTTATGTTTTCCTTTATCCGTCTTCCTCAACTTATCGCCAAACCCCTTTATAACGCCAAAATTTGACTGAACAAATGGTGGCGATGAATCGAGGTTTTACTGTACTTATCAAAATATTGTAGTGATGGTCATAAAACTTTGGGCCTTGATATGCAATTGTGATCTTTTAATTACAACTTGGCTTAAGTCAGGAATCTTTAAATTACACCTTGGCTTATGTAAGCAAGCTTCAAATCACAAGTTAGATTAATTAAGCAATTGTTAAATTACAACTTGGCAAGTGATATTTAAATTACAACTTGACTTCAGAAAGCAGCCTTTAAATTACAACTTGGCTTAGGGAAGCAATCCTTTACCAAATGAGGACTGTCACATGTTCCATAACAACTTAGCTTAAGTAAGCAGTCTTTACCAAATGAGGATTTACAACGTTAAATTACCACTTGCATAGAAAGCATTCTTTACTAAATTTTATAACGTTTATAGCAATCCATTTGCAAAATTAACCAAATGAGAATTTACACATCACATTACATATTAAGTTAGTAAGTGATCTTTACTTTCCTGAAATTTTCTGCAATTCATTTGCAAAATCCATTGTCATAAAAACAGAGAGTAAATGTGACATAAATGTGATATAACAACCCAAATACATGACAATATTATGAATTTACATTGTCACTTCATTAAACATTAAAACATCCTTAAACCTCGTTAAATCTGCTAAATCTTTAGAAATTACATGTTTCACAAACCGAAATTCAAATCATGTAAATTTGTTCTCGTAAAAATTTTAGTGCCTTATAGTACGAGCTTAAAGTCTTAAAATGAAATCAAGCACTTGAAAGTTAAAAATCAACGCGCAATCTTGAATGACAGTTTTATGTCTGCCGAGACATTAATATCGGTTTTTCAGTCAGATAAACTGGTACATTTTATGGAAATCTTCACCATCAACAAATATAATTACTCTTTTAAAGATGTTCCGTCATCAATAAATATGACATTTCAAACTCTGATTTCAGCTGCTTGCATGTTTAAAATTCTATACCGGTGCTTTTTTCGGAAACATGTTCAGTTTAAAAGACAGATGATTTGAATTACAAACATTATACCATTGTCATACTGTTTTCAACAAGGAAATACACCTTGGGTGAGTTTAGCCCATGGTGGAATTCACTGTGTTTTGAATTTCAATATTTTATATAGAAACAAGTACATGTTAACTGCATTTGAAACAATAGGATGACTGGAGGCCTGAGGTCATAAAATTTTAATTAAGCCATGAAATCTGTAATCAACTTGAATATGATTGGGTTTTGAATTTTCTGGGTGCAATTTTTTAGTTTTACGTTTTCATACATTTTTCTTCTTCTTCTTCTTGTTCTTTCTTTTTTTTATTTATAAACAGCTCAATGTTTCCTTTTTCATCAGTTTTAGAAAATTGATTACTGTCATATTTTGTTTCTTTTTTTGGAATGATGGATTCTGTATAGTTATACTGATTTTATGAAATCAAAAAGTTATTTTTCTTGCACACCAAAATATAAGTCCTTTTTTGGGGTTATCAAGTTTTGCATTGCCCAATTTAGAATATTTATTGTCTAGACATTATCCTTAAACTTAGCTGAAGAAGAATAATGAAGATTTTTTGGCTGAACAAAAAAAAAAATGAAAAAGAAGAAAGAAAAACGAGAAAAAACAAGAGGCCCATGGGCCTGATACGCTCACCTGATAACTAATGGCTAGCTGATAGATTTAAAGAAAACATAAATACTAAACCCCATTTTTTTACATCATGATAACCATTGTATTAATACCTACAACATTCTAGTATACATGCCTATACAAAAAGTTAATAGTTTTCAAGATAATAACCATTTCAGTATTGTTTCACATCTGTGACCTTGACCTTTGAACCCAAGACCTTTTTCTATACATCAAAATGATCGTTGTATCGATACCTACAACATTCTAATATACATGCCTATACAAAATGTTTATAGTTTTCGAGATAATTAAACATTTCGGTATTGTTTCGCATATGTGACCTTGACCTTTAAACCTATAACCTTTTTCTATAAATCAAAATGATTGTTGTATCAATATCTACAACATTCTAATATACATGCCTATACAAAAAGTTTATAGTTTTGGAGATAATTAACCATTTCGGTATTGTTTTGCATCTGTGGCCTTGACCTTTGAACCCATGACCTTTTTCTATACATCAGAATGATCATTGTATCAATACCTACAACATTCTAATATACAAGCCTATACAAAAAGTTTATAGATTTTGAGATAATTAACCATTTCGGTATTGTTTCACATCTGTGACCTTGACCTTTGAACCCATCACCTTTTTCTATACATCAGAATGATCGTTGTATCAATACCTACAACATTCTAATATACATGCCTATACAAAAAGTTTATAGTTTTCGAGAAAATTAACCATTTCAGTATTGTTTTGCATCTGTGACCTTGACCTTTGAACCCATGACATTTTTCTATACATCAAAATGATCGTTGTATCAATACCTACAACATTCTAATATACATGCCTATACAAAAAGTTTATAGTTTTCGAGATAATTAACCATTTCGGTATTGTTTCACATCTGTGACCTTGACCTTTAAACCCATGACCTTTTTCTATACATCAAAATGATCGTTGTATCAATACCTACAACATTCTAATATACATGCCTATACAAAAAGTTTATAGTTTTCGAGATAATTAACCATTTCAGTATTGTTTCACATCTGTGACCTTGACCTTTGAACCCATGACCTTTTTCTATACATCAAAATGATCATTGTATTGATACCTACAACATTCTAATATACATGCCTATACAAAAAGTTTATAGTTTTCGAGATAATTAACAATTTCGGTATTGTTTCGCATCTGTGACCTTGACCTTTGAACCCATGACCTTTTTCTATACATCAAAATGATCGTTGTATCGATACCTACAACATTCTAATATACATGACTATACAAAATGTTTATAGTTTTCTAGATAATTAACCATTTCAGTATTGTTTCACATCTGTGACCTTGACCTTTGAACCCATGACCTTTTTCTATACATCAAAATGAGCGTTGTATCAATACCTACAACATTCTAATATACATGCCTATACAAAAAGTTTATAGTTTTCGAGATAATAATTATAATCAGAGGTAAAAAAAATTAGGTCACGACCTTCACAATTGACCTTGACCTCATTTTGAAGATACTAACAAGAAGATGTCAAAACTGAAAACCCCATGTCATTATCTTGTCAAATAGTCAAGTTATAACAATTTGAAGCTATTTTACGATTTTTTCAAAATTAAACGCAAAAACGCGTAACCTATTTTTTATCCGATTTTTACAAAATGAAAAAAACTATAGGCTTAAGACCCTAGAGAAGCCAAATATCACATCAGATTTTTTCTCCAATCAGTACTTTCGGAGAAGAAGATTTTTTAAGATTTTTGCACCCCTAGGTCACCTTGACCTAGTTATGGTAGCCATGGCAACGCCACGAACAAATCTGAATTGCACCGGCCCATATATACTTCTGACAAAGTTTCATTAAAAACTGTCCAGTAGTTTCAGAGGAGAAGTCGAAAATAGGTGTTAACGACGCACACACGCACACACGCACATACACACGCTGCGCTATGCCATAAGCTCACATGACCTTCGGTCAGGTGAGCTAAAAACCCAAAGACTTGAGAGAAAGAACACAAACAACATCAGTAGAAAACACAATAAAATCAAGGCGATGGAGATATATAGGGCATATATTAAAGAATGGAAACAATGAAAATGAAAAAAAAAATTGCATTGACCTGGGCTCCAGAAGGAAAAATAAAGAGAGGAAGACCAAGAGAGACATGGAAAAGAACAACAGAGAAGGATAGAATTAATATGGGCTGGCCAAGTTGGAGGACTGCAGAGAACAATGCCTTAAATAGGGTGAAGTGGAGAGATCTGTGCCTCGCCTTATGCTCCACTAGGATCAAAGAGGATAGGTAGGAGGTAATCCTAAGAATGCTACATCCGAGTTATAACTATTGTAAATTCATCATATATGGTTTTTTAATATATTATAACATTTACACTATTGTTTCCCCAGTTGAGGCCCCACTGCCAAGAATATTGCAAATTGAACATTACATGTCCCAAGGATGTTGCACTTACTATATCAAAAGTCTTGCCTTTGTTAACAAATTGAAAATAATTTTAAGTAATTTACAGAAGCACTTCTACAACATTCCTATTCGAGGCCCCACTATCAAAGGTTTTTGCAAATCACTATTCTTTCTAATGATGATACAGCTATAATATATTCATTGCAAATTGTTTTTTAATAATTTCTAGGGGCCCTCTACGGTTTACTTATTTTGGGGCCATAACTCCTGAAAAATTTCATGCAGTATCTTCATTTTTACAATATGGGCATCCTCATATGACCCCAATAACACATGCCAAATTTCAAAACAATCAGTTTGTGGGACAAGTTGCACCCACAAGAAAATTAAACACAAAATACTAGAAACTAGAAACAAAGAACCATAACTAAAATTCTGCAAAAATTAAAATGCGACACAAAAACAGGTTCTATATGTTAAACATTATTACTTGTTGTAAATCCATATGAAATATAAAAGGAATTAATTAAAAATTAAAAAAGTTCTTGCATTTTTTACATTGTGTCCTTATGTGACCTTTTAACTCAACCTGTGACCTTGACCTTTGATACTTGAACCTAAATTTTATACACAACACACGTCCTTCCCATAATACATATTTGGTACAAGTTTCATCTTGATATCCTCATCGAGTCAAAAGATATGGTCTGGACAAGAAAAATGTTAATGTACAGATGGACAGGACAGACGGACAACGCCATACCATAATATGTCCCGTTACACGGGCGTATAAAAAAGGTCATACAGGTAATGTCTCACAAGCAGGTTAAATGCATGTTAGTCATTTCTGCAATTTGAATACCGAAGTCTAGGAAAAGCAATACATGCATGTTCATGCCGATGCCATTGTTAATATTGAAAAAGGTCACAAGGGGTTAATTGTCTCATAAGATATCTCTACGTACATACATGTTAATGTGAATGTGATCATTAATATTGGAAAAGGTCATAAGGTCATACACTAATTTCTCCTAAGAGTTCTGTTTTTAATAAAAGATTAATAATTAATTTTAATATCCGTGTGCCTTAACTGTGCCCAACATATATATTTTTGTTCTCATGCTGGTTGGTGCATTACATTACATATCTGAGTGTGACTACAGCTGCATTGTCTAAAGTTAATTAATTTTTTATTCAGCAGGTGCCTTATAATTAATTTTGGTGATTACTTGCAGGTAAAAGCATGAAACATGTTTCATTTAATTAAATAGAGCGAAGTGGAATATTTTTTTTTGCCCTAGTCACTTTCACAATATAATGAGGTGGTCAGATCTCAGATGGTGGAGAAAACTGTAGTACCTGGAAAAACCACATAAAATTACTACCGAATGAAGGTAGATTCCTCTGGGGGAAAACTGACTAAGTTTTCCCAATTTGATCACTAAAATTCCCAAAACAACAGTGATATACTAGGAAATTGAATCACCATAGCCCACAAAATGTTAGATATTGTAACAATATAACATCTTTCGAATGAGGATCCTAAGCTATTGGAAGAATGTCATTATGTAACTTGCTGTATCTTAGAACTTCAAATTTTCCAAATTTAAAAGGCAGAAGGTAGTTTTTTTAAAAAAGGTAAAAGCATACTGACACACTTTCTCATGGCTGACTTGGAATTGAAAGAACCAGGAGAAAATGGAGAAACCTACCAATATTTGGACTACATCCCTGCTTTAGTAAATCTAGATTACTGCAATGATAAGCCAAACCCGATGGGCTTTTTTTTGAATGAAAATATGGTTTTGGCCAACAGAGCATCCATCATATCAGGTTAAATGATAAAATTAATGCAATTTTTAGAGGCTAAAAAGTTAAATGCCTTGTCTTATGGCTTACCGTAGCTTATGTCTTAAAGGTTGGCTTGTCAACTAATTTAGGTCTAACTGAATGAAAATAATGGTTACTTTCTAATTAATAAATGGGGATAATGTTGTTGTTGTTGAATGTTGCTTAACGTCGCATCATCAATTTTTCAGCTATTTGCGATGAGAACTACTTAATTAATCTCTATGGATCAATCTATGAACAATTGGTTATTAAGTTCGTGTATGCATGTGAATTGAAGTGAGTTTTATGGTCTGCCTTGTACCAGTGCACACGCAAGGTCATTTTAAGGTGCTTAGCTCACCAAGTCATTTTTGCTGCAGAAAAGCGTACCACTCCCTCAGTCACATTATACTGACACTGAGTGAACCAGTAAAGGTCAACAGACGGCAAGAAAAATTCACTTTCCCACATGTGATCTAAATGGCGATAATGGTCAATTACTGTAAAAAATCTAGGTGTGTACACTATCAAATATGAAAAAAAAATAATAAAAGCTAATTAAGAATATAAGAATAATGAGCAGTTACCTTAGTTGGTTTATCTTTTGTTCATTAGACAAGAGGAACGCATGTTAGTCTCTCCAATAATATCAAATGTACTTTTATAAGCTACTACGCACCTAATTAAATTGGTCTACGAGATATTAGATTTGTCTTGTTGAAAGCAATAAAAAAACTCTCTGTCCTTGAAGAAGCAGTAATGCTTAATAAGATGCTTTGGGCAACCCCATATAGAGACATGAAGACAATTTGATGACTAATTTGAGAACACTTAAGATCGATAGGTGATGTGTGTGGAATGGTGGTTTATGCCACAGTCTCGTATTTGCAGAGTAGTTTAGGCCAAATTTTTGTTTGTGGTT
Organism: Anadara kagoshimensis; assembly: GCA_021292105.1. Lineage (NCBI taxonomy): Eukaryota > Metazoa > Mollusca > Bivalvia > Arcoida > Arcidae > Anadara > Anadara kagoshimensis. Next base: position 38,988,051 of record CM037862.1, read on the forward strand.
GAGTGATTTTGCCCAAAATAGTGGTGTCGGCCTAGTGGTTTATGCAATGGACCCTTGTGTGGGGATGGTTAAGGTCACAGACTTGTTTGTGGCAGCATGGTAAACAGCTTAACACAACAGACTCTTATGTGGGAGAGTTATTAAGGCAATAAAATTCATTTGTGACAGAATGCTTAAGGTCACAGGCTCATTTGTGGTTGCAATGGTATGACAACACACTATTTATTGTGTGGCAGTGGTTTATGCCAGTGTGCCTGAGTGGGTTATGCCAGATTTGTGTTTCAGGGTGATTGATGCCACAGGCCCATGTGGCTATTGTGTGGCAGTGGTTTATGCCAGTGTGCCTGAGTGGGTTATGCCAGATTTGTGTTTCAGGGTGATTGATGCCACAGGCCCATGTGGCTATTGTGTGGCAGTGGTTTATGCCAGTGTGCCTGAGTGGGTTATGCCAGATTTGTGTTTCAGGGTGATTGATGCCACAGGCCCATGTGGCTATTGTGTGGCAGTGGTTTATGCCAGTGTGCCTGAGTGGGTTATGCCAGATTTGTGTTTCAGGGTGATTGATGCCACAGGCCCATGTGGCTATTGTGTGGCAGTGGTTTATGCCAGTGTGCCTGAGTGGGTTATGCCAGATTTGTGTTTCAGGGTGATTGATGCCACAGGCCCATGTGGCTATTGTGTGGCAGTGGTTTATGCCAGTGTGCCTGAGTGGGTTATGCCAGATTTGTGTTTCAGGGTGATTGATGCCACAGGCCCATGTGGCTATTGTGTGGCAGTGGTTTATGCCAGTGTGCCTGAGTGGGTTATGCCAGATTTGTGTTTCAGGGTGATTGATGCCACAGGCCCATGTGGCTATTGTGTGGCAGTGGTTTATGCCAGTGTGCCTGAGTGGGTTATGCCAGATTTGTGTTTCAGGGTGATTGATGCCACAGGCCCATGTGGCTATTGTGTGGCAGTGGTTTATGCCAGTGTGCCTGAGTGGGTTATGCCAGATTTGTGTTTCAGGGTGATTGATGCCACAGGCCCATGTGTGGTGGAATGGTTGATGTCACATGTGTGGTCAAGTGGTTTTTGGCCAACATACTCATGAGTTTTACATTTAAGCCCCAACTAAGGTGTGAATTATGTTGCCTAACAAGACAGCTCCAGACTATCTATCCACCTGATAAATAAAATGAGCTCCCCGTCTAGGTTGGGAGTCATGTACTTAACTATCAATTCAAGCCACCCAACCAGCCTTACAGGGAATTTGGGACCTTGATCATCTAAAGCATGTGCTTATGGATCACAGTGCTGGTTGAATCCTACTCTGGAAGAACCTTATGTGTGAGGAAGTTTATCAGTTGTCTTGCTAAAAGGTTGATTGTTTTCTCCAGGCACCTAAGTTTCAAACTCCATCCATGAACTGGATGCCTAAATATAAGTACAAGAATCTTGGCTGGAATGTAAAAAACCATTACTCCATTCCACTCATACACTCTCATGGAATATTAAAATAGAGAAAGTCTAAAAGTGTCTTCCAAAAAGTTGTTCATCTATGAAACAGTTTTCTGTTCAAATTTCTATCTACTGAAGAAGAAGCCATTTTAATCCAAATACACTCAAAATGGTCAATGTGAACTTTAAAAAGCATTGATTTTCAACAACAATGAATAGGAACATTTCAAATAAAACCGAAAACTTTACAAATAAAGTTAAACAAAACTTGTCCAGTTAATTCAAACAAAATAAAGATTTTTTTAAAATAAAGCCATAGATTTTTACTAATGATTAGGAAAAATCAAACAACTACATAAATAAACCATTTAATATACCTTTTGTGGACACAAACAGTCCATTATATACAAAACACAATACAAATATAACAAGCCTTTTGATGATATAACACATAAAGGGCAACAAGACTGACCTGTCTGCTTGACTTTTAATTTCAATATTCATTACAGACCAGTAAATTATGTTAAAAGATCTCAAGAATTTATTTCATCTTCATCATGGGAAACATGCATTGCTTATGTACTAACTGCAAATGCAAACATTACCTCATGTATTGAGTAGACCATAATATAAATATTTCTAATGAAAGGTCAGACGGACAGGTCAATGTTGTTTGCCTTTACTAATCAGTCTACTGTGCCTCATTAAACATTTAGTATCATGTTGTTTACTTTTCATGATTTATTGAAAATACAAGTAACTATATATAAACTGGTACAATAAAGTCAATACAAATTATATAACATATCTAAGTATAGCCATGATAAATAATGAAGCCCACCTTCACATCTCAAATAACTCTAAATAATTCATTTACTTCGATATCCTTTTAAAGCAGGTTAAAGCAGGTGTCATTTTTTTATTTTCCCTTTTTTGTGATTTTTTTGTAATAATCCATTTACATTAATCATCCTTTGTGCATACTTTCCATTTCTGTTTTTTTTTCTTTTTTTTCAAAAGTGTAATGTAATTTCTTTGACTGTATTGTCTCCTATGACATTAAGTCATTAAATCTGGGTTCAAAATCATTGGTTTGAATATGAAAGCACATCATTGCCTCTTATCCAAAATGGTCTGAATTCAAGCTGGCCAGATCCTTATGTTGGCAGGCCTAAAATAAAGCACTCAGTCATTCAACCTGACTGAGTTAAATTAGCCCATTGATGAGTAGAATTTTATTCACAATCAGCCAAGTAGATTATTTGTCAGATATCATTCACAATCTTAAATAAAAAAAAAAAAATAAAAAAAATAAAAACTTTAAAAAAAAAAGAGAAAAAGAGTAAAATCTTTTTGAAGTTACCACTACTTTGTGCCAGAGTACTGTACACAACACTTTATTACTAAAGACAATGCAAAGTAGTTTGAAAAAATTAATCTGAGCCTTGGTTAGCATAATAGACAACAGTAAAACAGATTACAGTCAAACCTGTCTATAAAGGCCACCCAAGGGAACCAGTAAAAGTGGCCTTTATGGGCAGGTGGCCTTTATATACAGGTTCAAATAATATGAATTGGGATACAATTCTACAGGCCTTTATAAGCAGGTGGCTCTTATATAGAGGTGGCCTTTAAAGCAGGTTGGACTGTAAATTGATTAATTGAATGGCGTTTTACATTCCAGTCAGGAATATTTCACTAATATCGATACATTACCAGTTATATGTGAAGTGGCAGAAATCAAGATTTTTGCAGTACGCTAATGGCAATGTACAGGGAGGGTTCTAACATGCCACACATGAGCCATTGGTTTTTAAGGTCTCTTCCAAAGGACCACGTGACTTATTTCTAAATGACAGATTGCTTGATGAAAGAACATAGTCTCTACCTATTTTCAAGTTTTGATCAGACATCACAGTGGCGGATTTAAGGGGGGGGGGGGGGGGGGGTTTCGGGGGTTGCAACCCCACCACCTTTGAAGATTAAAAAAGAAGAGAGAAGAGAGAGAGAGAGAGAGATATTGGCTGATTAAAATTTTCTTGGCCCCCATCAGGGTTCTGTCCTAGACCCCTCGTCTCTGGAAGCTCGCGCCTTGAGCGCTCGCACCTAGCATTGATAAAATTCTTATCCCCCCCCCCCACTTCAAACAAATCCTGGATAATTTTCAACCCCCGCCTTTAAAAAAAAAAAACCTGGATAATTATCAACACCCACCCCCCCCCCCCTTTTCGAAAAATCCTGGATCCGCCCCTGCATCAGCCATAGTTCAAACCATGATCTCCTACATACAAACAGTGAAACAGAATGTGACACTGTAATGACAAAATAGAAAACAAACACTAACAGCATTTACACCTAATGTGACAATTTATCTATAAGAGTTGTTTTTGAAGCTATAAATTACACTATTGTTTACATAAAATCATGAAATCCAATAAACACTTGAGAATTAAGAGTTTAAATTGTATATCAAACAAGAGTTTTGATGAATGAGACTTTCAAGAGGGAAGGAGTGTAACGAAACAGGTTACTGTCAATTTCATTTTAACCATATAGTGTGAAGTCATTAATTCCCGTGGTTTGTCTCAATTTTGTTGTTGTTTTGTCTCATGAATTTACATAAAGATTGAACTTTGATTGTACTGACATTTATTGGGTGATAATTTTAGTTGGTCAAACCAATATTGAATGAATGATGAAGCCATTGATGAAAAATTTGCATGTGACAAACTGAAATTATCACCCAATAAATAAGTAACTTGTGGATTTTTCTTCCCGCGTGTATTGGCCATCAATGTTGACCTGTCCGCTTGACCTTAAAATATTTATCATGGACCAGTGCATTTATATTAATAGAGAACATAAGTTTTAGTTAGCCACCTTCATGGGAAACACCCATCCCTATAATACTCTGAATGTATTAACTGTGCATTTTACACTAACCACATATTGGGTGGATCTTCATCTGTTAATATTTCTAATTAAAGTCAGTGTTGTTTGCCTATATATGCTTTACATAGATGACAAAAGTTTAAGATCCTGTTTTCTGCCTTAATCTGTGTCCAAACCCCTTCATTTTCCTAGAAATGATGATGAGTTAATATTGCTGAATTTGGAAAATGATTTTATAGAAAAATGTGTATCATTTACACTTGAAAATAAACAAAACAAAACAAAAACAAAGAAACAAACAAAGAAAATAATTAATAAAAAAGTTCTTTACATTCATCCATTAAGCATTGGCATTAACATTTAGACAGATATACCACTTAGATAAAACAATAAGTGTCCTTAAATAGTCCTTAAAGGGTCATAAAATTGCCTTTAATGGTCCTTAAATAAGGTAGTGCTTTAAGAAGGCTTTAATGACTTCTTTAACAATCTTTAAGAAAGTCTTAAAGACTGGTACTGGGTGGTATCAGTTGGTGTGGTAAAATGTAATAAAGATTATATATAGAAGCATATTAGATGAACATCTCCAATAAATTCAATGTAAGTCAGTTATTAAGACTTTATACTCTACATATGAGTTGACATTACTGAATTGAGAAAATGAAAGAAAAAAACAAAGACAAAAAGAAATTTCCCTATTTTCATTAAGCAAGCTTCAAGATTTAAGACAGATATACCTGCTTCAATAAAACAATACTGAGTTGACATTGCTGAATTGAGAAAATGATTTTATAGAAAAATATTTATCCTATATAGTTGAAGAAAAGCAAAATCCAAAGAAACAAATAAAGACAAAAAAAATCCCCTATGTTCATTAGGCAAGCATTAACATTTAGACAACTTCAATAAAACAAATACAGAGTTGACATAGTTGATATTGGGAAAATGATTTTATAGAAAAATAGTTACGATATAATGTGTAATATTGGTATGAAAAATCAATTAAATCATCACATACTAGCTCAAAAGAAGTCTAAAGAGTTGCTCTCAATCAAGTGTTATTTGTTAGCCTGGTATAATAGTCATCTGAATGTTTGTGATACTAAGACAGGGTACCGGTCTAATATATGGTAATCTGTATCCGCAAAATGTTTGTTATGATGTGTAATACTTCTGTACCTACAAACATTTTATAAGATAAGGATGTGCATATCTTAAAGTTTCTTACGCTACTAAGTAACGTTGATTGGCCGAAAGAAGAAACAATTACATATGTAATGGGAGGTTTATAAAATATATTCTTTATTTTGATTGGTGCATTTAAGAAGTGTTAAAGAAAAATACCAGATGGTATACAGATGAAATATTTTAGTTAATGACTTGCGCCCTTTCCAGGTGAAATAAAAATATTATAATGTTACCGCTTATAGATGCTCAGGTGTTCACATGGTGAATAAAAGGTGTGAAGGGGAACCAGTTACTCCTACTGCTGGATCACCGGTTTTTTTAAAAGGAAAATTGTTTTAAATACTTTTTAATTGAAAGTATCAGATGTACCTAACAACAATTTTCTAAAAAGGTAAGTTCATAACTACTTTATTCATTAAATATTCAAATTTTTCATAAAATAAATTATTATTGTTCATGTTGAATATAAAATCTTTTTTTATCAAAATTGTGACTTAGCAAACAGCAAAAAAAGAAATTATTAAAGAGAACAAGAATTTGGTAGATCTTCATTTATTATTGCTCAATGGGAATAAAATAAAACTTTGGCTAAAATATTCCATACAGCTAGACAGCAACAAAATTGTCAGAGTTTAGTGCTCATGCCTACACTTGGCCTGTTGGGCAATGAGCGGACCAACCCCTAGACACGCAAACACTATAACATCATGAAAACATTCTGATGCATGCTGTTATAATTGAAATCTGTACTAGTAATATGAAATAAATTATGTGTATCTCAATTTCAATAGTCAAAATAAATTTAAATCAGTTTTTGGACATGATATAGAATGTGTTATCATTCATGTTACATTATTCATAATATTATAGTGAATTTACTTTAACAAATCAGTGGGTATTTCTATATCAGTAGGCGTGTCAACAAATCTGTGTTTTTCAAATGAAGGTCTTTAAGGTAAAAGGTTTTTTTACAGAACATTTAACCAAGCACTGGAGATGGACTATATGCCACATTTGATTTAGAAGGCTTGACCACTTAAATCTTGCTTTCAATTGTTTTCAGAATTAACTTTTCCTGTTACTGTAATCTTACCATGTTTTGTTAACTTGAAAATCAGATTAATATTTTATTTGGTTTGACATGTTCATAATAGTTTTTTCAATTGCTAGGAAAATATTTTTTAAATGTAAAATCTAAATTTCTCAAATCTATTTAATAAACTATGAGAACTATTATAGCCATTTTTTACCAATCCAATGTTTACTGGTACTGATGCTTAAATTTAGGATCTTACATAAGATTGTCAGTCCCTCAAACAGATGAGCTACAATGACCTATGCTTAGATGTATCAGTCACAATATACAGTTAAATCTGTAACTAAAACTTGGACCACCATGCAATTCTAATACATGAAAAACTCTACCAAAAATGTACTGGGTCAATAGTTTTACCAAAAGGTCTCTCAAGCAATTCAGAGGTTCAAAATTATTTTTTGTATTAGAAGATTCAGGAACTTTTCATTTTATTTTTGGCAGGTCCCACATAAAGTTTTGAAAGTCCAATGTCAACATTGAAAGGTCCATGTGTAATTATATCATGTAAAAAAAAAGCGTTATTTCCATGTTAAAAACAGCAGGTTCATCCAACTTTTTTAAGTTTAAACATCAAAGGTCCCAAGGTAAAATCAGTAGGTCCCAGACTTGGGACCTGGGGAATTTTTGAACTCCTGCAAACTTTACCCAAAGGGCTCTCAAGCAATCTTAAAACAGCAATGTCATTTCACAGAAACATCATTTATAAAATTTAATGTCATTTCCATATTGTCATTGTCATGAAGAAAAAAGCATAGACAATTTTTAATATTGTATCATATATAAAATATGCCAGAATCTAATCATATAATGATACTATTGCTTGTATCAGAAAAGGGCTGGTGGACTAAAAAATAGGTCATTGGCTGATGGATTATTTACCCTTAGAAAATAGGTCAATGTCAAACGGATAATCTATTTGCATTATTATATCTCATTATCGTGTTATTACCAGGTAGAAAAACAATTATTTCATACCTGGTAAATTATAATAAGTGTCATCTTTATAGGTGGTAAATTATAATAAGTGTATCTTTAAGAACTGTCATCTGTTTTTTCACATAATGATGATAAAAATGTTTTAAAATCCTTCAAACCCACTACACTGTACTTTTGGTACACTAATAAACTGTTTGTTGTTTGTTTATGGCCTTTTGCTCAGATCAATATGAGGATATGAGGTTTTTGACACAGCCCTTTATTGGGTCAAAGTAATCTTTTATCCCCCTTGAAGTCTAGGGTGATATTTCGCCCTCTGAGGGACAAAGTGAGAGTTTGTCACTTGGAAAGCTAATGTGACTTTTTACCTTTGGGAGTTCAAGGTCGACATTTCACCATTGAAATGTCAAGTTGATGTTTCAGCCTATAAGGTCAAGGTGACCTTTCATCCTTGGAAGGTCAAGGTAATGCTTTGCCCTTGGAAAGTCAAGGTAACCTTTGAACCTTAGAAGGTCAAGGTGACCTTTCATCCTTGGAAGGTCAAGGCAATGCTTTACCCTTGGAAAGTCAAGATAACCTTTGAACCATAGAAGGTCAAGGTGACCTTTGATCCATTGAGCTTCAATGTGACTTTTCATCTTTGGAAGGTCAAAGTGAAATTTAACCCTTTGAAGGTCCAAGTGACATCACTTAGAAAGTCAATGTCACCTTTCATATTTGAAAGGTCAAGGACATTATACCTGATACTAACACATATTTCTTTTGAAAAAGTTTAATAGTGATTTGCAGTGTTTACTTTCACCATAATGCTTTACATAATCTTAAAGAGTTTATCAATGCCATCTCAGAGAAAATAGGAAAATTACCCTGGGTTAATTAAAAGAATAACAACCCTAAAATATCTTGACATATAGTCTATCAACAATTACTCTGCAATTTTTATGTTAAGATTGATCCATACTGAACAAATAATACCAAGCGAAAACTATATTATGAGTAATGTGTTGTTGTCATATTTAAAGCAAAACACAAAAATTTAACTATGCGGCTATGTCTAAATTTCATATACTTTGGAAATAAATAAATGCGAAATTAAAAATGTTAACAGTACTTCCCAAAATTATAAACCAATCAAGCAGTGATAATTATTATAGAGATGTCAAATTAGTGGAAATATTATACAGACATATGATCTATCCCTGATTAGAAAATTAACAAGGACAGACTTTTGGGGGTATCCATAATTATTTTTGTCATGCAAATAAGGCATAAAATGTCATGTCCAAATGTCCAAACAAATGCAAACTCATCAACGTAATTAGAAAACTGTAACTTAAACCTATCAAGTTCTTGACCATAACAATGGTTATAGGGTTACTTATGACCTTAAGGTGACCACCTCAATATTGAATTGAGCCTGGAATCAGCCAAAGGCAATAGCTCGTATGTATGTATACACTTTGTGTAAAGCCTGCCTGCTTAAAAGCAGTGGTAGATTTTCAGCCAATGGCAATAACCAGTATACAAAGTTTCATTAAAGCCTGCCTGCTTAAATGCAGTGACAGACTTTTGGCCAATGGCAATAGCCAGTATAAACACTTTCATTAAAGCCAATGAAATATGGAAATAATTGCTTTGGTAGAAATTTGATCAATCAAACATTGGTTATCTTTAGACTTGTGGTTTTCTCTGGGCTTTCTGGTTTTCTCCAGCATCCATGAAATGACTGCCTCGATATCAATGAAAGATTCTTAGCTGTGGCATAAATATCCATTACAGGGCCCGGTTTCACAATCATTGCTTAACTTTCCTTAAGTTAAATCTGGCAAATTAAAATCCTTTATAATTTTCTTAATTATTAAGATATTAGGAAATTTAAAGTGTCATTTTAAAGATTATATCAAGCTTATGACATCTGCATTTAGTTTTGACAAAAATATTTATTAGTATTTCCAAAAATGAGCTCCCCAAAATTTGCTAAATTTAAGTTAAGGAGAACCTTAGTTAAGAAATGATTGTGAAACTGGGACCTGAGCTCAACTCAGCTCAGATATAATACCATAACCAACATTTGTGCAAATTAAGACCTACACATCAATCTTTTAAGGATACTAGATGAAATATCCAAAGTCTACCAAAATATATTTAAGATTTTTGCTACTTCAACTTTTTTCAACACTAAGAAGAAGACATAACCCTCTTCATTTAAGCAAATGTCAAAGCTCTTTATCTAGACATCCAATACTTTAAGAGAAGAATAAAATTTAAAAAAGATTATCCACGAAGAATGATAGATGATGCATGGCATACACCAGACGCCTTTGGTTCAGGTGAACTAGACATCATTATCAACAAAAATGATACATTTTATTTTCAATCACAGTGAGCTTATGCCAATCCCAAGATAAAACGTTTATTACAAAACATCTCACTTGTTAGATTTCATATTTACTCCAATGTTTAAGATATCGGCATACACAGTATATTTTACAATATCTGCACATATCTGTATATTAAACTCATTTATCTTCCCCTTATCACTGTGTTTCTTGTAATGAGAAAGAAATTGACAAATTCTTATTTTATGCCAAAAATATTGTTTACTCCATTATACAATAAATCTATTAGCAAAGAATTGATATATAACCCCTTTTTTTAAGTTATCCATACCATCTGCTAAATCACATGGTACTATATAATTTTCCTTCGTAGTAAAAACCCACAGATGAATTCCGGGGCCTTAGTGGCCAATTGGTCTAAAGTGCATGCTTATATATGACTGTGCATCTCACTCACTACCTAGGTTAGAATTTCACTTTGGACAAATCCTAGTGCAAGAAAATTTGTTAGTTTGCTTACCCAAGGTAGGTGATTTTTACCGGTCACTCCTGATTCCTCCACCATCTCTGAACTGACCATTGCACTATAAGTGAAATAATCTTGACTGGGGTGTAAAACTCTATAACTCAACTTCATTCCACTTGCTTGTTTGTAAATTGTTTCTAAGAAGTATACACAAACAGATGCATTTTCCACTTTGGTTGTATACTTAGACACAAGAGCATTGGTTTCAAAGTCATGACCAGAACCTTACACTTTGAAATCCAGTGACAAATCACTGGGTTAGAAACATAAAATGGTTCATTCTCCCCACCTTGAAAACTAGTATGGTATATGAATTAAAATCCAATATGGACACTTTCAGTTGTTGTTGAATGTTGCTTAACATCGCATCAGTAATTTTTCAGCTATTCACGACAGGAACTACTTTATTAATCTCTATGGATTAATCAATGAACAAATTTGTTTATGCATGTGAAGTGTGATTGTGTTTTAGGGTCTGCCTTGTACTAGCATGCACTCAGGGTGCTAGCTCACAGAACCAGTATGCCCCAAACAAGCGTACTACTCCCCCAGTCACATTATAATGACACTGGGTGAACCAGTAAAGGCCAACAGGAAGGAGAATTCACTTTACCACATGTGGCCTGAGTGTGACTCGAACTTTCAGAGGCGAGAGACCCTGGATTTGTAGACTGATGTCTTATCCATTAGGCCACCGTGGCCTTTCTTATTCCAAGTTATATCAAACATTATACAAACATCTTCAACAATAACCTTAAGAAATAAGCCAGCTTTATTATAATTACCTCCAACTCAATCTTAGAAAGATTCAAATATGAATAATGGTTATTATTATGTTTGTTTCAATTCCGAGACAATACAAGAACACAATCTATCACAATTCTGGGTCAGAAACTACAGGATTATTAGATTCAGCCATGACCTATTTTACTGTTTGAATTTCATTAACTCTTGTTATTATGTAATGCTTTTAAAGAACAATTCTACATATTCAGAAAGGATTGTATTTTATCAATAAATTACATCAGTAATTTAATACACAAAGCATTAGACATTACTCATTGCTAAAAAGGTGTCAAAATCAAACACAGAGATTTATACACGGAAAACTTTCTGCATGATATCAGAGTTTCACAACATTGTTTCCTTGAAGAAAGAGGCCTTGGTTGCTGAATGGTCTAACATGTGATCTTACAGATTGCAGTGCCTCTTATTGGTTAAGTTTTTTAATATTACTCTGGCAGAAACTAGTGTGAGGAAGTGTGGGGACGTATTTCAGCCAAGAGGTTTTTTCCTGAATACTCTGGTTACCCCAACCATCTCTAAACTGATCATTCAAATGAAAGTAAAATTTCTTCACTTAAATACAAAAAGAAGCAAGGGTTAGTTGGACTAGACTTTACCAACAACCTCCTGCAAGCGAACTGACAAACTTTCTCACATTAATATTTGTTCCAAGTGGGATTTGAACCCATGCAGTGGGAGGTGCTGTGATCTGTAGGTGTGCCTTTTAGACCATTTGGCCACCAAAGCCCCAATAAGTGCTGTAGTTAATGTAAGTAGCATCAACATTATTGCAACAGCTATTCTCAACTAGAGCAAAGTAAAAGATATGTATTAATGCAACTCATCTTTTCTAAGGGGTTGGTCAACCACGATTATGTCAAGGGAAATAACTCTTACACTGGCAGTGGATAGATAAATTGAAAAGCTATGTATACACTGTACAAGGCTATTACATGATTGATGTCCTCAAAAGAAACTTAAATAAATTAGTGAGGAAACACAAATTCCAGCTTCTCACAAAATAAATTAACTGATCTATGTTATAACTGAAGACATTATTTCTTGATTGTTCAAGGATAATAAAATGGTTGTTCCATCATTGTCAGTGACGAGTATATATTTTTTGCGAGAAGAAAAACCTTCTGAAAATATACATGTATTTTCATGACTGGCAATCAAATAAATTAGAAAATTAATTGAGATGAATAAAGATTGTTAAGCGAAATCCTGTCACGCTGAAAACTTGCGTTTATATATAGCGACGGCAGACATTATAATAATCTGTGGCGGATTAGCCTAATCTCTTGCTTTTTCTAGAATCAATATTCTTTGGTTAATGTTGTTTATTAGATTCTACCTAAGGTCTATTAAACAATTTTTGTGTTTCCTGTAACCTAGGGTCTACAGAACAATGTCTGTGTTTCCTGTAAACTAGGGTCTAAAATACAAGTTTTGCGTTTTCTGTAACCTAAGGTCTAACACCTGAAAGAAATTATTTTTTAGTTTAATATATGGTTGGGTGGTCGGAATCAGGTTTTACAAACTTGTAATAATTTTTTTTCTCATTTATATCGCACAAGTCAGTCCAGAAATGGTGGGGTAAACTGGAGTGTATATACAAAGAAAATAACAAAAGTTTGTCAGTTTTAGAAACAAAGGTCAGTGAATTTCTCTGGCCACTCCAGTTTCCACTGCCATCCCTTAACTGCCGCCTCAATAAAAATGAAATAATCTTGATTCGGGCATAAAACACCATTACATCACTCCCATCCTCTCAAATAGTTAGCTATTACATTAATTATCGAAATTTCAGATCCTTTCAATTTCAAAATCAAAACAAAGTTCCTAATTTACAAGTTCCAATCTTGTTTCTTATACAGTCAAACCTGTCTATAAAGGCCACCCAAGAGAACCAGTAAAAAGTGGCCTTTATGGGCAGGTGGCCTTTATATACAGGTTCAAATACTATGAATAAAGAACAATTGGGATAAAATTGAACTGGCCTTTTTAAGCAGGTGTCCCTTGTATAGAGGTAGCCTTTAAGGCAGGTTTGACTGTATAGAGAATACAGCTTTTCCTTTTCTCCATATATACACATGTATCTAACGAAATGAAGCTTAACTTGACAATTTGTCTTCATGCCTTGATGTATTATATAACAAAGTGTTTTCTTTACATGTGAAACTGCTATTATACTTCAATGCTGTACGTAAGAACCATAATAGGAAATTACTTGATGTATTACTGCATGAAATACAGTTGGGATTTCCCGGTTTTCTGATAAATGTTCCGGAGATGACAGACGCGCCGATCTGAGGAGTATAACATTACGATATTGCATAAAACTGCGAAATCCATTCTAAACTACAAAAATATTAATGATTTTTAGGAATATCTTTGAATAAATCAAAATTAACTCCTTGTGTTAAAATAACTGACACATTTCACTTGACTCCGATTGTGTAAAACGGGAGCAATTTCGCACAATCATATCCTCTCGGGAATAGGAGAGAACGCAGCTCCTCGGAAAATTGTATGATGTAGAAACATCAACGGAAAAGATTCAATTTTATAACCGACACTTTTATAGCCTAGACCATCAATCACTTCTGAAATATGTTCAAATTTTATAGCGAAAAATGTACGGACTTAACGCAGAGAACCGTTAACCGAGGCTTGATTTTCTTCATAATGCACACACAAACATTAATTTGTATCTAAAATACAGAACTATCTTCAATTACCCAAGTAGACAGAAAAGATTACACTGACAAGAGAGAAATGAGTATAAAAAACTAATGAAAGTCATGTAATATAAAATTGACATTGGGGTTTTCAGAAAAGCCTTCATTACATCATTAGGTGACCGTCTCGTAATCGTAATTGCAGATTTATGGGGGAAGTTCCACATAAAAACTGTCTCTTTTCTGTCAGTTTCCAATAGTACTTGCTAAAAGTGATTTAAAAGCGCTGTTGTTTCTCAAATTCACTTACAGAACATAATGAAACGAGTAATTACAGCATGTCATGTAAGGAATATATCAATTTATTTATAATAAATCATTGTCTTCTATAAGACACAGTTTATATAAATTTCACATGAAATAAACATGAATTTCACATGAAATAAACATGAATTTCACATGAAATAAACATGAATTTCACATGAAAAAAAAAAACAATTTAATTAACATGAAAATGACATGAACTTCACATGAAATTTACATGAATTCCACATGAATTAACATATTTATACATAAAATATTTCACAAGAATTTCATAATTATGGAAATATAATTTTTACAAAAAAAGCAGACATTTACAAGGAAAAAGATGAAATGAGTATTCTTAGTAACACCATTTTTAAAAGTAATTTCCAGCCAGTCTTAGGCCATATCAATGATTTACTATCAGCATATTGCTGATTTTTTTCTATTTTTAAATAAGTCCCTCCCCTCAATACTTTTTGGAAACTTGATGAAAACATCCTTCAGGTCTCTAAATGTACTATATTATTTGTTTCATTAAACATTTGAAGTTTCATCAGTCAAACTCTGCAGTTTGAAGGCTCTTATTGGCTGAACATGCTTGTGAGTATCCTAAAAATTGGGTACAAATGGGATTAAAAATAAATCCTCAAATTATTGTATATAATTGAGAAAGGTTTCCATAGTAACAACAAAATGTCCAATCGTTGATCTTTTTTGATAGACTTACCTTATGGGTACTGTTTTCAGCTTTAAGCTCCAAGGCATAGACATCGATCTTAACAATTTCTACATTCACTGTGATGGATACTGCCTGAAAATAAAATAATAAAATAAAAGAACCTCCTTTTTAACTTATGATTTATAATTTTGACATTTGCATTTTTGAATGGTTTAGTATCTGATATCAAATATTGTATTCCGTGAGGTCAAATAGTGTGTTCTCTAGGTCAAATATTGTGTTCTGTGATGTCAAGTAGTGTTCTGTGAGGTCAAACAGCGTGTTGTGGTGTCATATAGTGTTCTGTGAAGTCAAATCATGTGATAGTGTGTTCTGAGTTGTCAAGAAGTGTTTTCTGTGATGCAAAGTAGTATGTTCTGTAGGTAAAATACTGTGAGGCCTAGAATGTGTTCTTAGAGATTAAAAAGTATCTTCTGTGGGGTCAAAAAGTGTGTTCTGTAAGTTTTAATAGTGTGTTTTGAGCTCAAATAAAGTGTTCTGTAAGGTATTACAGGACAAGTAGTGTGTTCTATGAGGTAAGGTAATGTGTTCTATGTCAAAAGTGTGCCATATGAGATCAAGTTGTGAGGTAATATAGTGTGTTCAGGGGGTTAAATAGTGTTATGTGAGGTTAAATAGTGTGTTCTATGAAGTAAAGTAGTGTATTATATGAGGTCCAATAGAGTCTATTTTTCTGTAAAGTCAAGTAGTGTTCTGTGAGGTCAAATCATGCTCTGTTAAGTCAAATATTGTGTTGTTTCATGAGTTCAAATAGTGTGTTCTGGGATGTCAAATAATGTATTCTGTTAGGTCAAATATTGTTCTGTGAGACAAAGTTTAGTTTTCTGTGGGGTGACCTATTGTTCTGTGAGGCAAAGTTTAGTTTTCTGTGGGGTCAAATAATTTGTTTTGTAAGGTAGAACAACATGTTTTATGCGGTCAAAAAGATGCTGTGTATTCTGTGAAGTAAAATAATAGGTAAATCTGTAATATTATGAACAAAGGTTTGTATCAAAGTCTGACACTTAAACTATAAATAAGAAGGCAATGTATGAGGGGTGTTTTACTAAACACTTAAAAACTAATACAAGTTCTAAAGAGTAACTGTATACTAGTTAAAAGGCCATGCATACAGGTTAAGTAAACTATAAATAATTCTTATAAATAATTGCAGTTATTATAAAACGCACAAACAGGTTAACATGATACCTTTTACATGCAAAGTTGTTTTTCCGATCAATTTGGCATACTGGATCACTTAATTCGAGTTACATAAGAACCTCGACTCCCACATGAGAAGGAAGTTGTATGTAGCACATTATCGAGTAATCTAAACATTTCATGCAGAATTTCCTATTTTATTGTAATTATATGTGCATGAATCAAAAGAAAAAAGGCATAAACCCCATCACGATTCCAAAAACAATTATTTTGCATATGTTATTGTTTCTGTAAACTGTTCTGAGAGTGTGAACATAATTAGAAAGAGATTACCTGGGGAGAGAAAGAAAGAAAGAAAGAAAGAAAGAAAGAAAATTTCTAAAGTTATTCATTTGCAGAATATTCAATTAGTAGTCTTTGCAAATGTTGTTTTAGTGTAAATTGTTCTTCTGAGAAGTTGAACATATGGTGGAGAGAGAGAGAGAGAGAGAGAGAGAGAGAGAGAGAGAGAGAGAAATTCTTTGTATATGTTGTGTTTTTTTCCAGTAAATTTCCGAAAGTGTAAACATATGAGAGAGAGAATATTTTTAAAATCATTAAGTTGCTGTACATCCTTCTTAAGTTGTTTTGGTTTAAAATTATAGTACATTGAAAAGGCTAATGTCCTCGCAATTCGTCTGTTCACAAAATTATTATAATAGCATTAAAACAAAGAGCTACATGTGCTCAGTAGTTATCTAAGGTTGTCCTAATTATTTTCCTGATATTTGTATTGTCATATTAAATCCGCTTTCAAGAAAATTAGCTCACTATATAAACCTTTTCAATAATATGTCTCAATTTTAAATGTCAATGACGCAAAAAATTAACCCAATTTCGGACGTCTACTTAGAATATGCTTGTTGTGTGCAAGCTTCCAACGTGGATATAGATAAAAACAGATTTAATATTAACAAAACACAGTTGTAACTCCGCGGCATAAAGGAAGGAAAACCCTAGGTAACGAATTAATTAGAAATGTTTTATTGTATATATTTAATATTTTATATTGTAAAAGGGCGTTTTGTAAGTTAATACAGAGTTATCTTTCCTGAATATTGAATTTATAACTAAACAGATTGCATGGTCTAGAAATCGTTTCAGATATAACAGATTTGCTATTTTAGAAATATTTTATTGTGTATATTAATATTTTATATTGTAAAAGGGTGTTTTGTAAGTTAATGCAAAGTTATTTTTCTTGAATATTCAATTTATAACTAAACAGATTGCATGGTCTAGAAATCGTTTCAGATATAACAGATTCGTTATTTTAGAAATGTTTTATTGTGTATATTAATATTTTATATTGTAAAAGGGCGTTTTGTAAATTAATGCAGTTATCTTTCCTGAATATTGAATTTATAACTAAACAGTTGCATATTCTAGATCTAGTTCCAGTCATAAGAGATTTGCTATTTTCAAGTTTAAAAAATAGATTGTTTCTAGTGAAGATGTGGTCATACAGTTCAAGGAAATTATATAGGATATCAATTCCGCTATTTCTACATCTACAGGGATAATGTTTTACTCATCAAAAAGTCATGGTTTTTACTTGACACACTGATTGATTGATTGATTGACTGATTGATCGATCAATTGATGAGCACATGGATGGATGGATAGATGGATGGTTGAATGAACTGATCGACTGACCAACTGACCAACTGACTGACGGACAGAGAGACTGACTAATGACCGATTCACCAACCAACCAACCAACCAAATGACTGACTTATTGACTGATTGATTGATTGATTGATTGATTGATTGATTGATTGATTGATTTACAAGCATCATGTGGTACACAGAAATATAAGTTATTATTATTTATTCTATAAATAGAGGAAATAAATAGAAATAAATATTCTCCTTATAATATAAAAACATTGCAATTAATTATGCATGAATGGTATAACCTAGAATATCAAGCAATATTCCATAGCCTCGTGGTCTTTATATAATAATGTCAAAGTTGGTAGGAAATGCTACATTTCTTTAATTTTGATATGGTAAATTACAGCCGTATCATATTTTCATAAATGTTATTAATGTTTTATACCCTGCTTTCAATATATTAGTAACAGTACCTCCAACTGCACAGCCTCAAGACAAAACCGAGAAATTATAAAAATATTAACTGCAATAACTGTCTCCGTAACCGTATAAATGCAGGCTCATTATACTCTATTATGTCACCATTATAAGAGACAGGAATTAGATTTCTATTTCTGATGTCAGTTTCCTGAAATTTATGGCCAATTTTTTCAGACAATGTAGTTGAGCTAACTAAGCCTTCATCTATAAATTTTCTCTAAAAAAATGCAGCCTCTAACATTATTGTGCACATGCTTTAAATCATATTTGTTTATCTTTTTAAAAAATATCAATATTTGAAGGTCAAGGTCAACTTTAAATAAGAATAAAGGTCAATGTCAATCAGTTTTGCAAACCTAAAAAGGTGACACACTGCTTCAAGTTTTAATGTCATTGGTTTGCTGGTTCAAGAAAAAACATCTTTTATGCGGCACGTTCAAAGACAAAGGACAAGGAATGGCAGGGCCAGCCATGTCAAACATGAAAGGTTTTCCAACAAAGATGTTATGCTCTAGTGCCACTGAAATAAAAGTTACGAAGAAATTTTCAGTTGT
The DNA here is from genome assembly GCA_021292105.1 of Anadara kagoshimensis. Classification (NCBI taxonomy): domain Eukaryota; kingdom Metazoa; phylum Mollusca; class Bivalvia; order Arcoida; family Arcidae; genus Anadara; species Anadara kagoshimensis. Next base: position 39,006,810 of record CM037862.1, read on the forward strand.
GATCTAGACATTCAGCTCAGCAGCAAACAGACAAAATCAACAAGCCAAAAATAAGTATACAGACAAAAGCCTTAGAAGATGTTCCATAGACTCTGAATATATAAATATTTTAATAATCAAAATGAAACAAACATATTGGTCCATGTCCAAATTACAATCCAAAAAACATACCAGTCTGTGTTCAAATCAAAATCCAAAAAGCGTAAAAACTATGAATACTTGCAGTAAAACATGTGAACTTTGAACAGGGAAGTTAACTGATAAACACACAGACATGATGAAGCCAGTATAATTTTAAATAACTAAACAGATTGCATATCCTAGATATCCTTCCAGTCATGATAGATTTGCTATTCAAATTACAATCCAAAAAAGCAATCTAGTCTGTGTTCAAATCACAATCCAAAAAGCAAAGTAAAAAGTGTAAAAACTATGAATACTTGCAGTGAAACATGTGAACTTTGAACAGGGAAGTTTACTGATAAACACACAGACATGATGAAGCCAGTATAATTTTAAATATCTGTTATAGAGTGGGATAAGAGCTATAAATAAATCAAGTACACCCAGACATACCTAATCCGACAAGCATCAGACTTTTAACGCCTTCAAAAAAAACAAAAACAAAAAATTATCTAGCTAAAATTTGGTATATTGCAGCTAAGCTCCTACAAGAAGCCTTAACAATATATGTAATGGACGAGTGCACTTATTTCTTTGATAATCTCTCATTTATTGCAGAAGTTTCAGCTATTAGCACATATATCGGAGAACAATAACAAATATTACCGTAGCGACCGTACCAGGTTTATGTGAACAATGTCGAGATAACTTCCGTACTTAAAAGCTTCTCGGCCCAAAATTACCATAAAAGATGGTAGATTATACCAATAAAACAAAAACGTATTTATGCTCAGACATATGAAAAAAATGCTTATCTTTTTTCCGCGATCATTCTGTAATAAATTGCCGTTATAGATTGCTATATCATAACAAAAATGAAATATTGCTATTATGAAAAATTTGTTAAGTATACTGTATTGTATCGTAACATGAAAATAATGGGGTTTTGTAAGTATACGAGATCTTATCACTGTGTTAAAACGCATGGAAAATAGGACTTATTGTTTTATCGTTAAAATTTATCATTTACCATTGATTTGTTTTTTTGGATATTATTTTTTTGAAACAAGATTTTTAATCTTTACCCTTTTTAATTGCTTGTCTTCATTATAATGAGCTGTATCATAAACCAAAAATATTGGCAGAGAAAAAAAACATAGTAGTTTTAACATTAATTTACCATTTTGCTTAAAAGATTTTTTTTGTTTCTGAAATTCAAATGTTTTAAATGAATAAATTAGGTACCGTAGTACATTTCTTTAGGAAAATTAGTAACTCCAACTAACTAATAATTCTAAAAATGATTAATATAATTAGGGATGCTAATCGGCCTTATATGGGGATGAAAATGGGCTCCGTTCCCAAGGTTCAAAACTTAATTTGTTTTTAAATATTTTGATGAATTTTTCTAAATATATGCACATTGTATTACAAAATGTTAACATTTCCATGATATATATTCTACATTTAACTTATTTTCCCCATTCCGAAGCTCCAGATCCAGTGCTATAAAGGGTGTGACAGCCCAACGAATTATAAAGGCCACCCAACCAGTAAAAATGGCCTTTATGGAAGGTGGTCTTTATATACAAGTTTCAATAATATAAATCAAGAACAATTGGGATACAATTCTACTGGCCTTTATAAGCAGGTGGCTCTTATACAGAGGTGGCCTTTAAGGGCAAGTTAGAATGTATATGTTATAATCAAAATACAAATCCTATGCCATTGTAAGTGACCAACTAGATGAACACATCCTATAAAACAGGATGGTAAGCCTTTTTTCCCCTTTTACAATTAGCCGTACGGTTCTAGGCATTCAAGATTGTTTTTTCTTCCAATATTATTTACAGTATATTTTGGTATATTTTGCGGTATAACTGATGACGTTATAGATGCTTCAAAGATGAGCATTAATAACAAAATCTGATATACCTGTTTACTGCGAAAGATGAAACAAAACTAAAAAAAAACAAAAAACAAAAAAAAACCAGGTAAATGATATGTGTAAACACCTTTATTTACAATTCCCCATAGTACGCCTACCTGTCATAAATCGCTTCCATTGACTATCAGACGTAACATTAAGCAAAAATATTCTTTTTATGGAATCTCAACATTTCTGAGACAAAAGAAAATCTATAAATGATACTGATACTTCAGAAACAAAGAAAACAAGTCTTCATTTATATAATTTCTGTTTCCATGGTAACAAAATCAAAGGTATTACAGGATTATTGATAAAAATAAGACAAATTATATCCATATTAATGACTAACAGTCTTATTTACCCTAAAAACTGCCATTCATGATAAAAGTAGAAACAAAACATCACAAGAACAATTTCCAAGAGGGGGTGGATGGGATTGAATGATGTTTTAGACTTCATGCAGTACGTCAAGATAATTTCATTAATTTTGAGGCAATGACCTGAAGGAAAACTGGAGAAAGAAATGAAAGAACATCAACTAACTTGGGGAGAACTGGAAAATATGGCACAAGACAGAGACTGGTGGAAAGCTCTAGTCCTTGCCCTATGTGCCCCCGGGCGTAACAAGGACAAGGTAGGTAGGTAGGTCAGGCAATCGGTTCTGAAACTGTGGATGAAACCAGAGTAGCTGAGTCCCTAACTCCACTTATCCCAAGTAAACACATTCTGAACTATGGCATAAGAACCCAAAACTACAAATCAAATGTCATTCCTTAAATAATGCAGTGATTTGAAACCCTCCATAACTTTTGATTACAGCCATAATACTCTTTTTCATTTTAGTCAATGAAACACCCAACCTCCAAGGTTAAACAGACACTTGTCTATTACTACCCAGTTCCCTAATCCTGGGTTCCTTCATCCTGCCTAGGTGGCCAAATGGTCTAAAGCATGCAGATAAGGTTAACAGTGCCTCTCACCCTTTAGGTTGGAACTTCACTCAGAGTAGATCCTAGTAAAAGAAAATTTGCCATTTAACTTGCAGCTTGCAAAAGTCAATGGTTTTCTTTGAGCACTCAGGTATAATTCTCCCTTAATTCTTGAACTTGCTGCTTTGATATGACTGAAAGATTCTTGCCTGTGGCATAAAACTCCCTTACTCTACTGACCTTTACTGTAGCTCAGTTGGTAGAGTGCTGATCTCTCTGAATGTAGGAGGTGGTGGGTTCAAACCCAGGCCAGGTCTCATCAAGACTTGAAACTAGGTAGTGACTGTTCTTTCGCTAAACACTCAGCATTTTCAAAAACTATCCCTCAAAACATTGCCCTAAGTGCACTGCAAAGGTCAAAATTTCTGGCATTTCACCTTTAGCTGGTGTTGTCTCAATATAAATGAAATATTCTTGATTGAGATCAATCAAATAATCAATCAATCCACTACACTCCTTCACCCTGCACAGTGATGAAAACGTATCAATTTTCCATGACCAATGAATATCATGAATATTTTTTTACATCGCCTAGTAATAATAGAATGTCTTCTGAATGAATTTTACAAAACAGAAATAATTATTGTGGCTAAAGAGTGATCAAACTGCACCTGATCCTTTACAAAAGTATCAAGGCAAGACAAATAGATTACAAAGAGAAAAGAAAAATGTTTCTACTGCTGTGATATTGACTCTGTAATAAGCATTACCATAGAAGAAAATACTCCAGCATCGATTAATCTTTATATACACTTCAATGTTTGTAAAGTAAAAACACACACAATTCTTTTAGGTGGGTGGAAAAGGTTTTTTTTTATCTTTTCGCCGAAGTAGCCACGATTGATCCGACGACCATTATCTCAACTTAATTACCCAATCAATATGTGTTTATTTTACTGATATGAAAACTATTTTTCGTAATTCAAATTCATATCTGTTGTATTTACCTTGGTTAAGTGTAATCATTGTCAATTACTGAGGCAGGTACAGAGAAAATTTACATAACTTCCATGGCGATACAAGCATGATAATGATTGTTGACAAAATCCAAGAGTTTTTCAGACTATGATCATAATGGGAAGTTGTAACTGGAGGGAAAAAGGGGGGGGGGGGTTAAATATTTTTGCATTTGTTTATGTTCATCCATTATTTCATCCTTGACACAAAAATAATCCATTTTACGGTATTTTCTCATTTTCTCAGCAGAATTGACAAAAAGTTGTTTTTTTTCAGATTGGAATTGGAAATTTTAAGTGTCTAGGGGGAAGTGGGGGGGGGGAGGGGTTAAATATATATATAAAAAATTGCATTTGTTATGCATTTGTTTAGGTTCTAAAAATGCTTTCATTCTTGACAAATCCTTTTTTATGCTTTCTCAGCAGAACTCTTTAACATAATATAACCCCTTTGTGACACCATTCATATACAGTGTAATCACAATAGGAAAACCTTTGAAACAATAACCCCTTTTGTGACACTATTCACAAAGTATATAACCCCTAAAATCCTTGACAAACTTCAACCCCTTTTTTCCTTGACAAACTTCAACCCCCTTTTTTAAATAGACAACATTTATACAATATAACTATCCCTTAATAAATCCTATGACCCTTTTGTGACATCATTGACAAAATATAACCCTTTTTGACATCTTTGAAATAATCATAACTCTCTTATACATAATACCTTGAACACAATATCAATGACCCTTTTATGACAAAATATAACCTCTTTTGACACCTTTTTTGTAATATAACACTTTTTGACATCTTTGACATAATATAACCCTTTTTGACACCTTTGGCATAATTTAACCCCTTTTATATAAATTTTAACTGCATAAACACCTTGAACACAATATCTATTACCCTTTTATGACAATATTGACAAAATATAACCCTTTTTGACATCTTTGACATAATATAACCCTTTTCACTACTTCTGAAATAATCTAATGTTCCCTTTTATACCATTTTAACTGCATAATAACACTTTGAACACAATATACATGACCCTTTTATGCAAAATTGATGAAATATAACCCTTTTTGACGCCTTTGATATAATATAACCCTTTCATATCATTATAACTGCATAATAACATCTAGAACACAATATCTATGACCCTTTTATGACAAAATATAACACCTTTTGACACTTAAGTTATAATATAACCCTTTTTGACATCTTTGACATAATATAACCCCTTTTCACTACTTCTGAAATAATATAACTCCTTTTATATTGTTTTAACTGCATAATAACACCTTGAACACAATATCTATGACCCGTTTATGACAAAATATAACCCCTTTCAACACTTAAGTTAAAATATTCTTTGACATAATATAACCCTTTTTCCTACCTCTGAAATAATTGAACCCCTTTTATATCATTTTAACTGCATAATAACACTTTTAACACAATATATATTACCCTTTTATGACAATATTGATGAAATGTAACCCTTTTTGACATCTTTGACATAATACAACCCTTTTTACTACTTCTGTAATAATATAACTACTTTTATATCATTTTAACTGCATAATAACACTTTTAACACAATATATATTACCCTTTTATGACAATATTGATGAAATGTAACCCTTTTTGACATCTTTGACATAATACAACCCTTTTTACTACTTCTGTAATAATATAATAACTACTTTTATATCATTTTAACTGCATAATAACACTTTTAACGCAATATATATGACCCTTTTATGACAAAATATAACCCCTTTTGACTTCTAAGTTATAATATAACCCTTTTTGACATCTTTGACATAATATAACCCTTTTCACTACTTCTGAAATAATATAACTCCTTTTATATCAATTTAACTGCATAATAACACTTTTAACACAATATATATGACCCTTTTATGACAATATTGACGAAATGTAACCCTTTTTGACATCTTTGACATAATACAACCCTTTTACCACCTCTGAAATAATATAACTCCTTTTATATCATTTTAACTGCATAATAACACCTTGAACACAATATCTATGACCCGTTTATGATATTGTTACAATAAATGATGCATTTTATTCCCGTTATAAAACCCTTTATATGTGATATCATGTGATGAGAACATTACCTGATTCTGTGTGATATTGAAGTTAATCCTAGATACCTTATTCCCAACAGACATGACTGATCTAATTACATCAAGTATTATCTCGGATAATCCATAAAAAATCGGTTTTTATTAAGTATATATCGCCATCAGATCTGATTAACGTTCGGAAAAAATAAATAAATTTACTGGTACAGACAAACCAGTAAATAAATACAGATGTATCTATTACGGAAATGTAAATAACATTTGTGAAGCGTAAAAAATGTTATTTAATATCACGAGGAAAGCAACAAAAAAACGAGGGAAAAAATATAAAAAATATCGACAAACTGCAAGAAATATAACCTAAGTAGTAAATAAATCCATAAACATGTACCTATTTTACATTGATGTTAAAACAAACACACAGAGAGAGAGAGAGAGAGAGAGAGAGAGAGAGAGAGAGAGAGAGAGACACACACACAAAAAATAAATAAAATTATATGTACTGGTAAACAAATATAGGCAAACCAGATTAATCCATGATTAAAAATTTTATGTGGTTAACCGATATATGCTATAAATGGATATGTTGTCACGACTTTTGGTCAGATGGTGGCATCAATTACATATCAAAAAAGTAACTGTACACTTCTAGTGAAATATAATAAACCTTGGATGTACTATTAAAGACTAATTTTGTACTCAAAAATAAAATAATTTCATTAAAAATAATGTATATTAAAAAATTAAAAATTAAATTAAAAGACAAAAGCTAATACTGAGTAAATTGTCAAGTGAAAAATGCAAATTATCACACCACAAACATACTGGTCCATGTTCAAATTACAATTCCAAAAACAAAGTATAAAGTTTGAAAACTGATAAATTCAGTGAACTTCCACCAAGGAAGTGGGGTGGGCCCTCTGAAAGGATAAACACCTCCTGTCTAGCTAGCTACAAGCACCATCAAGACAGTCAGTCGGGATGGTGGAGAAAACCTGTGTGCCTGGAAAAAACCACCAACCATTGGCAAGTGAACTAACAAACTCTTTTAAATTAGGATCTATCCAAAGTGAGATTCCAACCTATAAGGTGACAGGCACTGTGATCTGCATGCATGTGCTTTAGACCACTTGGCCACTGAGTTCTCAACACGGAACCACGAGATGTCAAATATATTCAAGTAAACAAACTACCATCCAAAATAAAACAAAACAAAACAAAAATAAATAAATAAATAAATAAATAAATAAATAAATAAAATATGATAATTTGAGTTAAAGATGCCAAATAGATCCAGTAAACAAATAAATAAATAAATAAATAAATAAATAAAATATGATAATTTGAGTTAAAGATGCCAAATATATCCAGTAAACAAACAAATAAATAAATAAATAAATAAATAAATAAATAAATAAATAAGTTTTGAGTTAATTTTTTTATTTGTAACCCTAAGCCTAATTCCATCAGTATGATCAGTACCAATTAAAACAATGTTATTGCAATAAATACGAGGAATACATTTGTTTACGTACTGACCATCAGAATCGGTATCTAATTTGTAACTGACCAGTTCCAATTGGTTATTGACCAGTCGCCATGGATAAAATGGTTTATTAAGCTAACATCTTTGGACGGCAGAGTAAATAAGAACTTGAAACCAAAGTTAATTTTCATCACCTGTCAAGCGATAATTTCCATTTTGGTCGGGTTTCTATTCAGCGGACATTTTTATTGGATGTTTAAGACAAATATTGTTTACAAGTAATTTGGTAGAAATGGCTTTGAAAACAACAACAATTATGATCATGTAAAATATGTGTTTAAAAGAATCAATAACAAGGGCCATGCACTTAGAACAGTTAATGGGTAAACTGAAACAAAAACAAACAAAAAATGTAGCTTAGTCAGTCAATGAATGGTAATCAAATTCATTATGATATATTTACGATAGGAAAACAATTACCGTACAAGGACTTCCTTGCTTTACAGTACTAGTAACTACCGCTGTAACTACAGTACCACAAACATGGTATTTTTCAGATTATTAATCAGTAATTTTGTTTGCTTAGAATTACTACCGAATGAAAGTAGTTTCACCTTGGAAGAAATGAATAAAATGTCCCAGTTTGTCTACTGAAACTCCCAAAAACAACAGTGGTGCACTGAAAAATTAAAGCTAGTTGTCTTTACCTACAAAATATCAGATAGTGCCATATTATAGTGTCTTCACAATGCAGATACTATCTATTGGCAGAATATCATAATGCAGTTTCTAGATCTCAGAACTTTAATTTCCCCAATCTTAAAAGAAGGCAGTTTTTGAAAAAACATAACAAATCACTGTTAACGAATTTGGCAAATGAAACAATATCCATCATGTGAAAAGTACAGTATTTACCGGCAGAAAGTGCACATTGAAATATCACAAAAATGTAGTAGAACTTAATGCGATAATGACATTTATAAAGTGTTAAGAATCAAGACAAGAAGACGCTTAAAAGTTTTTAAAATATTTAAGATCACTGTGACCTTAAAAGAAAGCGAATGTCAAACTAGCATTGAAAAAATATGTATAGCTTTATGTAATAACTGAAGTTTTAAGCTCCTAGATCTGTTTTGGCAAGATGTTTAAAGGTTTTATCATTTTAGGTCATTGTGACCTTGGATGAAGGTCAAGGTTGACCAGCTGATCGAACTTGAAGGCACTCAAGCAAGGGGACATCCCTACTAAGACTTCAATTAAAAACTGACACAAATATTTAGATTTCAGATTTGTAAGAAATAAGTTACTAGAATCTTATTTAAGAAATGATTGTAAAACTAGGGTATGTAGCAGATAAATCCATGCCTTAAGCCTCCAAGAATGCATAGAATCAAAATAAAAACTTAGTGTTATTTTCTACAGCTCCCGAGCCTTGTAATGACAGATAATTCATTTCAGCCAATTCAAATAATATCAGACTGACTGTATAAATATCTATCTATAATGTAGAAAATGTCCAACGTTTATTTCACCACGAACATGAAGTTACATCGGAATGCCCATTAAAGTATTTCTAAAGCTATATGCCAGATCGATATACTGTGCCTGATCAGCATATAAATGACGATTACAACTAAATTTTCCTTAAAATTAAGCAGCTTATTTGGAAGCATGAAAAAAGACCATTGCTTTTGTCGAATGATAAAGAAATTTGTATGCGTAGAAAAAATATCTGAGAATTGCTATAATGTTAAACCTTCATACTTAAATTAAGGGCTTAAGTCAAGGAACAATCCTTTAAGCATTTTGAAATTTCTGAGCTGTAATTACCATATTTTTTATCTAAAATCTCTTTTTTTCTAGTTCCAAGAATTCTGAGAAATTAAGAACATCCTTTTTTGTTGAGTACGTGCCTTTCAAATTCAATTTTGATACTGCCTGTACATATAATTAGTTTTGTAAGTCGAATAACTGAATTTTTTTTTCAAAAATATTGAAAGATCCTCATAACTGTATTTTGTAATTAAATCAATTCTTTCAAGTTAGCAGCATTCGCTCCATATTTGGAGATCTGGATCTTGAACCCTTGCCAGGTTTAACAACAACTTGAAAATAGGTACATGTAATAACTATTTTTGTCACCAAGTTCTCTGCATTTAGAAATTAAGGATATATTCTTCTGATGAGCCACAAATTTCCTGCATTAAAAACTTTTTTAATGAGACTGGACTATCAGAAAGCATCCTTCAATGAAGCAATACAATAATTGGGAAGTGGATATTTCAGAAAAAATACTGGCTATCAAAGGCAATGGCTAACAAGCAAATTCAGTGAATTAGGATCCCCCGCCAGCAGGTTCATTTTTGTGATTTGCACTTACGTTTTAAGGTCCATAACTCTGAGGAAAATGAGCAAATCAACTCAAGTTAACGATATGTGCATCTCCTATCTATGTTAATACTTTGCACCATGAAGCTATACAGTTTCTGAGAAAATTTGGATGGACTTGAATTTAGTATCCCCCTTTTTCTTATAAATATATTTAATTAATTTGTATAGTTCATGAAAATTGGGTCAAAAGAAAACATCACAGTCTGTTTAAAATCATTGTGTGCGTGTTCAGTACACTTGTATTTATCCACATAAATACTAAGTACAATAACTGGCACAAATCCATCCGATTCTGAAGGCCACGCAACAATATCATAATTACAAACATTTTACACATACTATGTATCAGGAATAAAGCGATAAGGCGACGCCGATCTTAAGACGGTCAGCTGAACATGATTGGAAACTTATGATTTAAATCGGAATTAAAGAAACACAATATCCAGATCCCGACACAAGAAGAATTCCATTACAAAAGCCGTTAACTTACATGACAAACTTCCATTTCCTTTCCAGAAGCCGAAGTGTCTTTAGCACCCAAACAAATTCTGGCTGATATTAAAAACATGGATTTATTTACTGTATAGAAAAAAATCTGAATAAAAATAGGGTTTGTTTCTGTAAAACATGGGTTTTATGTGTCATATAGAGAAAAAAATCTGAATATATAAATTAGGTTTTTCTGCAAAAAATGGGTTTCATTTACCATGTAGAAAAAGATCTGAATATAAATAGGTTTTTTTTTTTTTTTGCAAAACTTGGGTAAAATGTTGTTTTTTTTCCTTGTAAATAAAAATGGGTTTTTCTGCAAGTTGATTAAAACTCCAAGGAGGCGATTCTAGTTAATGCGTTCTGGAATTGTGATTATAACTCTGCATGATAGTGTCTTAGTCGTTATTTACCATTATATAACCCAAAATAATGATGATGTCGCTGCTGTTGTTGTTGATGCCAATGGCACACAAGTAAATAAAGTGGCAGACAGTGTAATAGGTAGTAAATGATGAGGAGAGGAAAAAAACTTGAGATTTAATTCTAGGAGGTGAATGACTGACCATTATACTTTAAATTGAGATTATTTCAAGTAATTGTTACCGCTAAAAGACAAAAATACCCATGAGTAAGGACAAATACATCGGAATTACAAGGTGCAGTACTCTGTTTTAGCCTTATAGCAAAAATGACAGAATCGATTAAAACAATATCAGAATGAAACCTACATATTTTTATGTAGATGAAGCTAAACTATTAGGAGTTATAGACCCAGCTTGTTTAAGAAAAGAAGTTGTGATAGTGGGAAATACTGGTAGCTAAATTAGTGTAATACTTAGGGTTTCAGTCTCATTTTTAGAATCCATTGGCAACTAACCAGGGCCTAATTCTGCCTTTAGTGGGATTCAAACCTAGGCAGTGAGAGGCAATGTGTTGTAAGCTATTGCTTTATACCACTTGGCTATGAGTTCTCTATGTGAAGCAAAGCTTAAAACAGCTATTCTAGACAGATGTTTCAAATTTGGATAACTTGTAACTTAGCATAAACCACTCATGTATTCTGTTCCATATATATGTACATGTATGTGATTTTGAAAACTAAATAAAAACTAGAACTGTCTCTTGAGAGCCAAATACCCCCACCCCCAACATTCAATGTTTTCCTGTGACCTTGACCTTTAAGATATGACTTTGGTTCAATGTCATGACATACCTTTGGACCATGGAGGTTATTCATGTGAAGTTTTATAAGTCGTTCAAAGCAGTTATGAGAAATGTCCCGAACACGATTTTACACGGACATGGTGATTCCTATATACCCCCCCTCAAACTAGTTTGTGGGGGTGGGGTTATAATAATAAATATAAAAGAGAAATAACTATGTGATATTAAACAGAAAATTAAAAAAAGAAGTACTAGAGCATGTAGACTAGACAATAAAGATAACACTAAATATTTATGTTATGACCTGTTCCTTCATGAGTGAGCATTACAAATTGTCAATTTCATTAAATTATATAAATTATTCTAACCAGTGGTCATTTTGATTCATAAACTCATCATATCCTTTTTCATTTTATGGTCAGTGTCAAATAAATATGAAAATCGATAAAGCTTAAGTATTGTCTATTCATTATAACACATATTACTGTCATTCCGATATTCTCCATACCACTCTGATACGTACCATCTGATCTACTACGGAGATTTAATATCAAGTGATATATTATCACAAAGAAATTTGTCCGTAACTGATAAAAGAAATTTGCCGTAAATGATACCAGTAACCATATCACATGTCTTTTTTACGATTACCATATTCCATGCTCAATGAAAATAATGGTTTCTAGAAATTTGTCATACCTGATACCAGGAACAATATCACATCTTTTTTCACCACATTACCATATTCCATGTTCAATGAAAATAATGGCTTCCAAGAAGCAAACCAGTTATCAGACCACTGAGTAATATGATGTGTTAGGGACAATATGCACTCTTGGTTATTTAAGTCTTTTGATTCTTGTGTGGATTTTGTTTATTTTGTACCCAAATTGGATTGACTTAATGGTGTTTTAAGCCCCACTCAAGATTCTTTTCAACCATATTCAATCTTTCTGGGATGGTGGAGGAAACCAGAGTGTGGAAAAAATCACCAAATTTCAGCAAACTTTCTCAAACTAAGATCTGACTAAGTAAATTCAAACAAACCATGATGTAGCTATTAATGTAAATTTTTACTACCCTGTTAATTAAAGATGCTCTCTCTCTCTCTCTCCTCTCTCTCTCTCCTCTCTCTCTCTCTCTCTCTCTCTCTCTCTCTCTCTCTCTCTCTCTCTCTCTGAAAATGAGCTAAATCATGCTGTAGCTATAAGTGTTGATTTCTACCACCTTATTCATTAGTGATGGTGATATATTCTTACGTTATTAAGCATAAAATAAATTTCCGCCTGTAATAACTATTCTATACATTTTCTTGATGATTACCAGAAGACGATTACGGTCAATGGCTAGCTCAGAAACGCGAAATAATTGTTTATACAACGTAAGTGATTAAAAGTGTTACCGGTATTGTACACAAAATTATACGTTACTGCTTCACAAAATTGTCGGTCATATCTACACGCGGAAATATGCATAGGTGTAATGTATCGCCAATTATAGGCCAGAAAAAATAATTGCGTTCCCTGGGGTGACTCGCAGATTGATTATGATCATATGTTATATATATTAATTTTCTTTTTGGAGTGTTCTTTTGTAAATACACTAAGATTACAAACAGAATTATTTGAGGTATAATAAGTATATATGTTGATCTCTAAGGTATTGTGATGCCCAGTTTGTATGTAAATATATTCCACTTCCATTTACAATTGACAAATTGATACCTCTGTATCAGGAAATAAGTACATGTAGTATCCTCTGACTAAAATCACTTAATATATATCAAATAATTGGTACCCTCTTTCTCTCCACCATATATCAGCTAATTTCACCCTTCCACTCTCTCTCTCTCCTTTTTTGTACTCTACATTGACACTTCTGTATCTGAATCTTGACATTTATCAGTAAATTGCCACAACCTTTCTCTCTCAGACTCTCTCTCTCTCTCTCTCTCTCTCTCTCAGACTCTCTCCTGTTTTTGACTTGTAAAATTGATACAAAAAAATGAGTGGTTTCGTTATTTATTATAATCTTCAAACAAAAATTACTTAACATTTCTCTCTCTCTCTCTCTCCCTTTTTGCACTTGTCAATTGATACCCATGTGTAAGAAAATAAGTGGTACTATCTATTGTAATCTTCTGATAAAAATTTCCTTAATATTTATCAGTTAATTGACACTCTCCTGTCTCTCCTTTTTCCTTTGACAAATTGATACCTCTGTGTCAGAAAATAAGTGGTATCATTTCTGTTATATTCTGATAAATATCATTTTGCATATATATGTCAGTTATTTTCCATCCAACTCTCTCCTTTTTGCACTTGACACTTACCTATCAGAAAATAAGTTTTACCTATATGTAATCTAATACCAGTTTACCAGTTACCAACTACCAATAGACAATGCTGTTAATATTGGGAAATATTTGTTTTGTTTTATTTTGAAGTAAATTCATGAGTATCAAAAAATAACTTTTTAATTTTAATATAATTTACATGCAATTTCACTATAATGATGATTCTTGTGAAATTAAACCGATGCAAAATTGCTCAATTTACACAACAAAAAGACCAAAATAATGAGGTTTAACTGTAATTGTCCCCAAAGACTTAGAAAGACAAATAACTACGACTCTACCTAGGATCTCCCAGGTATAGTGAAGACTAACTGGCTGTTACCGAGCATCATTTATTGCCTGTATTTTTTCCCCATTGACTTACGGGACAATTAACAAGTATATCTAAAACCCAAGTTTTACAAGTATTCCTTAACCAAGATTTTTCTTCACTCAAATCTTGAAAAATCTATTTCTTAATAATTTTGTTAATCTTTAAGATATTAAGAAATGAATTACAATGGTATTGTTGAAAGCCACATCAGCATTATTGCAGCTATTTGGGCAAGAGAAATTTAAGGTGTCATTCTGACGATCACTTCTAGCTTAATTAAAACATCTGTATTTAGTTTTTGTCAAAAAATTTTATGATTAGTTACAAAATGAGATTACAAAAATTAGCAAAAGTCTCAATTAAGTAATGATCGTGAAACTGGGGCCAGGTCTTCCAGGTACAACGGAGACTCAGTGACTCTGACCAAGACTAAGTGACTCTGACCGTGTATCAATCACACCTCATTAACCGATGAGTGATACAATGAGTGATTCCCAGACAACTGCCGATACTGACATAGACTTTATGTATCCACTTGATTGGACAATGAGAGGTCCGACAGTTGTCTAATTGGCTGTTGCTAATTTTCACCAATCAAAGATAAGATTAGATATGCACCGTGTCTGTTTTGGAATATTTACTTAGGTCAAAGGTCATATCTTCTCTCCCACCATCAAAGATAGTTAAATGACTTCAATGTCAGTACTTCCTACAAATTAGATAGAACCCATTCTAAATATTTTGAATGCAATGACTTTCAGGGGGTAGCGTGGAGTTAAATAATGGAGTTTTATGCCCTAGTCAAGATCAGGATTCTTTCATTTATATAGAGTCAGTCAGTTTAGGGATGGTGGAGAGAAAACTGGAGTGCCCTGAGAAAATCACTGAATTTCAGCAAGCAAATGGACAAAATTTTCCATCAGATCTGTCCCAAGTTCGAATTGAACCTAGGCAGTGAGAGTGAAAGTCCAAGCTTTCAACCACTTGGTCATCTGAGCACATTTCATGGACTGAGTTGTCGGGGACAAACTAACACACTATACATGAACATGTTTGTCACAATTACTGCTAGCTGAAAAATTGCAGATGTAAAATATTCAACAAACCAACCAAGTAACCAGGTGTATACTGTCTAGTAAGAGACCTATACACAGAAACAAAATTAACAGCTTTTGTCGAGCTTTGGCAAAGACACAATGCTGGTTGGCTGACAACAGTGTCTAAAGACAAAGAGACCTAATATATTATCAATTCACATATTGCTATTATAATTCCTCTGTGGTTTTTCAGTCTTTGGGTTTTATTTTAGGTTTAAATTATGTAATCATTCTGAGCCATTCTTACAGACATTTAAAACTCAAGGCATCAATAACATTACCAATAAAAAGGCTAAACTTAGACCTTACTGACCGAATTACATAATTATTTTTTTTGATTTTTTCATTTTGTACAGTATATTCTGATGCTATTTATTGAAATGACATGTATATATTATTTTTTGTTCTTCAAAAATACGAACCTCTCACTGCATCAGATGTAACCCAACTTAAAAGACTGAGAAAACGTTCGTCAATTTGCTTGACAAAAAAGCTCATGTTTCTGCATTTCCTCTACCATTGCAGAAATTATTTCATTGATGTAAGTGAAAAAAAGAATTGGCTAGGGTGTATAACAACATTATTTTATACCACAATCCTAAAAAATGAACGGTGGCCATTTCATATTCAAAACAATACATAGCATCCTTTTCTAGTAGGTAGTTTACACAAGATCATAATATAACAATGAACATCAGTTTTAATATTTAGATATGGTGTTCATTTTTAGCATAACTTGAGAGAGAGAGAGAGAGAGAGAGAGAGAGAGAGCACACCATCATAAGTATATGACACATTTGCTTGGATCTATCTATATTTTAGCAAAATGCTTATGGCAACAAGTGGTAAGTAATAAGAAGAAAATATTTACAAGATACTCATCACATTTTCAGGAAGCTGTACAACTAATGATAGAGAGAGAGAGAGAGAGAGGAGAGAGAGAGAGAGAGAGAGAGAGGACGCCATCAGAAGTATATGGCACAGATCTATATCTTGGCGATATGCTTATGGCAATGAGCGATAAGTTACCAGAAAAAAGTATTTACATCTTCATGTCTTCAGGACAAAAGTTGTACAAGTTATAATAAACATGTTAACACACTGTGTTCATCATCGTATGACATATAGGAATCAATTAATTATCCTGTCAGAAGAGACTGGTAGACACAATGGGAAGCTATAATCTATAATTACATATGTGATAATAATGTTGTGATATAATTATCTTTTATGTAATACATCAGCTGATAACAACACCTCATCAATATACATTCCAAATAAAATGACTGGAGCGGTGGAGTAATGGAGTTTTACATCCCAGTCAAGATTATTTCTGTTATAGAAGTGGCAGTCAGTTATGGAACCAGAGTACCAACCTGCAGCAAGCAAAAGTAGAGTGGAGTAATGGTGTTATATGCCCCATTCAAGATTCCTTCATTTATACCAAGGCAGTAAGTCTGAGATGATGGAGGAAACCAAAGTGCCTAGGGAAAACCATCAACCTCCAGCAAGCAAGAGTGATGTGGAATATTGGTGTTTTATGCCCCAGTCAAGATTATTTCACTTATATCAAGGCAGTAAGTTCTGAGATAGTGAAGGAAACCAAAGTGCCTGGAGAAAACCACCAATCTTCAGCAAGCAAGAGTAAAGTGGAATATTGGTGTTTTATGTCCAAGTCAAGATTCTTTCACTTATATTGAGGCAGTCTGTTTAGGGATCGGTTACTGGAGTGTCCAGAGAAAACCACTCATCTTTGGCAAGGGAACTGACAAACTTTCTCAACTAGGATCTGTCCCAAGTGGCAGAATCTAGGCAGTGAGAGGAATTTACTTGCCTTTATTGCTCAACACAATTACTTGTAACCATTACTCTAAGTCACCAAATAGCACCACTGACTGGATATTAGAATAATGGGATCCAAATTGCTTTCATATCAAGCATATACCTTTTGTATCAAGTTCATTCTATGATTGCCCCAAGTCCATCCAAATAACCTAACCCATTATTAATTAATACAACCTTGACCTTTCAGAAAAAAAAACATTACATGGGATTCAAATCACTTTCATAGCCAGCATATACCTTTTATACTTTCTTTCTATATGATTCCATTGAGTCCGTACAAATTAACTAACCTATTATATATGCGACCTTGACCTCTCAAGAAAAAAAAAAGAATCATTACCACCTCAACTTGATCGCATAATCACTTCCACAGCTTATAATGAAAAACCTTTCTTCAATCAGATCAGGAAAAAAGTCCGCACATCAACCTTCTACTGCCGTATCTTAACACTTCACGGAGGAGAAAGCTATTTTCTTTGCATCATTATTTTCTCATCAAAGGCAAATATTTCAAAACCTCCATAAGCAGGTGATGTACAGTGATTAGAATACCAATATAAGCTGCTGTCAACCTGATTGTATCTCACACTTGTTGTGTAGCAGAAGATAACAACAAGATCCGAGCAGAAGATAAAACGCAATCTTCAGCAGGTTAACAATGTTCTCGCCATCATCAAAATGGATGATTATACTTTGCGGTACTATAAAGAATATTCTGTTATCAATGTGTTAACTATGCCACCTTCATTTCTTTTAACTTTATTAACAAGTTAACAAGTTTTTGTTTTGTCTTTTTTTCCTTTGATTCTTTTTATTTACTACTTATATTGGAATATTGGAATTTATATTTGTGTCCGTAAATTATGCACAGTTTTTGTAGAAAATCCAGTTTTTAATAATGTTTGATATTGTTCACTTAATGGATCCTGGTCATAACTGAAAATTCTATATCTGGCCCAATAAATTCAGAAAAATTTTCAAAGAACCATCTAAAAAGAGTCAAACATTTTTATAACAAAGCCCTTGGGACTCTATTTTTAACTTCGTTATAGATTTATATAGAGAAGAAGGTCAGGTCGAATATTTGACTTCACACTATCCATGTATTCTGTTTAAGCCTGATTTGCATATTCTGCTAAAACCAAGCCAATCTTTCTACATACTGTTACTAAATTTTTACTTAATCTGTTCATAAAAAGTTTTCAGGAAATGGCAGCTATCTTCGATCCAACAGGAAGTCAATGAGGCAATAAAAATGTTTTGGAAAAACTGTTGTAATGTGTTAAATAGCTATAAATCTATTTCCTATATATCAAATTTGAACAGACTTAGTTCATAAATAAAGCCATAATTGGCCATTTATCAGTTTTATTATTTGTAATGTAATCTTGGATACTGTAATAAGTTTTGGCAGATTTTAATCTGCTCAACCCAGGAACCCTCCATACAAAATCTGGTTCAAATTGGCCTTGTAGTTTCTCAGGAGTTGGTTAAAATGTATGCACATATAGACACACTTGTGCTAAACCATGCCATAAGCCTGTGCAAATTTTAATCTATTCCACCTAGGGACCTTCCACACTAAATTTGGTTTAAATTTGCCCTGTAAATTCACAGGAGTATGTTAGAGTTTACGCACACACAGACACACTTGTGTGCTTAACCATGCCATAAGCTCAAATAGTTTTACCAGTTGAAATAAAAAAAGAGAGAAAAAAAGGTAAAAGAAAAAAAAAACCAACAAGTTGCCAGTAACTTGAAAGCTCAATGATATAATTAATTCCGAAAAAAATCCCATCTTTTACAGTGATCATACATAAGTTTTTTTGTTGGAGGTGAAATCTCTGCACAGCTGTTTGTTGTTGTAACCCTATTGTAACATCCAAGCTCTATCTCTCCGAATCACTTCACATAAAAAGACTCCTCAGCTGTTTACCGCAAATTTTTATTGCCGTTTAATGAAGCATTCTTAATAATAATAATCATAACATAATAAAGATGGGTCGATATTTATCAATTATGGGATAATCCTGTTGAAATCTGACTAAATATAATAACATTAACAAAACAAAGATAGCAAAAACATGTTTCCGAAAAAATGCATTTATAAGATCAGAAGATACAAACGTGTTGCGCTTTTCTGTCTTGATCCTTATCTTTAGTATACACCATGACCTATCGTAAATTGCATTATGTAATTAACATCATCGCTGCTCGTTTATGCGTAAAATTTACAAAATATCTGTTTTTACAAAGATTCATTAACATTAAAGTAAATAAATGGAAAAGAACATGTAAAATTTATACATGAAAAAGATGTTAGTCTCAGATATGGGAGAGAGAGAGAGAGAGAGAGAGAGAGAGAGAGAGAGAGAGAGAGAGAGAGAGTATTCTTAATTGACGAGGTTGTAAAAATCAACACTTATAGCTACAACATGATTTGCTCGAATTGAGAGAGAGAGAGAGAGAGAGAGAGGAGAGAGAGAGAGAGAGAGAGAGAGAAAGAGAGAGAGATAGAGAGAGAGAGAGAGATAGAGAGAGAGAGAGAGAGAGAGTTAGTTTGATCCGAGTTTAGAAGGTCATTTGTAGAACTTTTGTGTTAAAAGTTTATTTTTAGAACTTTCAGGACATACTACTGAGGTTGTGATTGGGAGTGTTGTCATTTGCTGAAAATATGCAATAACTTAACATTCACCCAGCAATGGAAGTTCTAAGAATGAAAAATAAAATAGATGCCCAAGTATATTATGTTAAATATGGGGTGATGTCAACAGAAATTGAAAAGCCAATGACATCAGCAATTTCATCCATAGCTGACAGCACCTCAGTATAAATGAAGAGCTGTACCTTGGCTGGGACATCTCGTAAAACTCAATTCAACAGATCAATCATCATTCAGGTTTGATAATGATGATCCATTACACGGTTCTAAAATTTTTAAAATTCATGATGAAACTTTCTCAAATTACAATATTATATCATACCATAGTATTCATCAATACAATTCATTACTCAAGTACTGCTTGACAAATTGCTAGTAATGACTCTAGTATTCATGACAAATTAACTGCAATCATTTGAGGACTTGCACACATCAATTACTCAAAGATACTAAAGAACTTGCATCTACATTACTCTGATAAACTTGCACTTACATGCATGCAAATAGACTCTAGTATTCATGACAAAACAACTGCAATAATTCAAGGACTTGTACATATCAATTACTCAAAGATACTCAAGAAATTGCATATACATTTTTCAAGTACACTTGCACTTGCATACATGCAAATAGACCAGAGTATTCATGACAAATTAACTGCAATCACTTGACGACTTGCAACATCAATTACTCACAAATACTCAAGAACTTCCACATTCATTATCCAAGTGCACTTGCACTTGCATACATTCACATAGACTCATGACAAATTTACTGCTATCACTTGAGAACTGGCAACATCAATTACTCTCAGATACTCGAGAACTTGCATATACATTATTCAGGTATATTTGCGCTTGCATATACACAAAGACAGCTAAACCTCAATTCATAGCCACTATTTATTCAGTCGTCAGCTTTTGGCATAATAAGGGCAGAGTTCATTCTAGAAGCAATCATGGGTCCATTGATAAAATGACCCATTGCAAAGGCATTAGTGAGCCAAAGTCAACATAATATGAATGCAAAAATACCGGGTTTTATTATGTATCAGAGGAAAGATTTTGAAAATGGACCTTTTTGAAAAATCCTAGAATGAACACTGTGAGGGGTATGACTAATAAATAAAAACAAACATACTAATCCATGTCCGAATCACAATCCAGAATGAAACTGACAAGTAATGTTAAACATTTGAACTTCCACCAGGGAAGTGAGGCTGTGTGCTCCGGAAAGGCAAGCACCTTCTATTTAGCTAACTACACATATGAAGTGTGTAATCAAAATTGAGTCAAAGGAACATGGAACTATGGGATGTCAAATATATCCAGGGCAATCCTGGACACAGAGACATCAAACTTAACAACAATACTGTAATGATGGCCATAAAACTTTTTGAGGGCCCTGATAAGCCTAGGCTTGCAATATCCCTTGGTGAACAATTTATTTGTTAGCAGCTAGCTTCATTGAATAAAATTTTGACAATAAACGAGGTAGCAAACTAATTGAAGGACAGATGTCTTTACACTAAAGATCCCCAATCTTGATCAAGTCTCTTGAAAGACTAAATATCCCTAATCATATTATACTTAATGCATGAATAAAAAGTCTGTACTCAATGAAACTGTAACCAAAAGGTTCAAGTATAATGTATAATGCACCAATGTCATAACATTTGACTTGTTTGTGAACAATTACAGTTCAAAGATCTTATTTACTGTAGATTACTTTAAATTCGTGGGTATCACATTTCGCTTGCCGACCCTTATGGATCATTTCCATAATATGTAAATTCTTGACCACAATCCATATAAATATTAAAATTTGCAATTGGTAGGCCATTATCTCCCTTTCTTCAGACATTTTGTCTTGTGATATGTTACTTCTAACTGTCATAGTCGACTGCAGGCATCTTTTTCAATTGGCTTTTTAATGTTAGTGATTCTTGGAGTATTCGTGTGATATGGGAATTAGCAAATCCTCGCAAAATCACGCATCAATAAATCTCTTGCAATACAAAATCTACAGTACACATATATTTATTGCTGAATAACCAAAGTATGTACTCAATGAACAAATAAGTAAACTATAATGCAACAATGTCATAACATCCGACTTATTTGTAAACAATAAAAGTGCAAAAGTCTAAAATACACCATACTCTATACCTGAATGACGACAGTGCCTACAGGAAAACGCTTACAGGATACTATAATGCACACCAGGTCAAAACAAAAGACGCTATTTGTAAACAAGTAAAAGTGCTAAAGTCTCTTATAAACACATAGTACCTACTCACAGAAAATATAAGCAAAATTTCGGTTCAAATCATTAAAAGTACAGGATACTATAATGCACCAAGTCAAAACAATTGACATTATTTGTAAACAGTAAAAGCAGGAAAAATGTCTGATATACACAGTTTTATATCAATGAATGACGATAGTGTGTACTACAATGAAAACATAGGAAAAATTTTGGTTCAAGTAAGTACAACTACTATATACGATAATGCACCAATGTCATAACATCCAACTTATTTGTAAACGGTAAAGACCCAATAGTCTAATGTATTCCTGAATGACGAAAGTAATAAGTACTCAATGAAAACATAAGCAAAAAGGTTAAAATACCAGTAAAATAAGAACATTTTATTTATTTGCGAATGGTAGAAATCTGGTATGAACAGTACTTTATTCCTGAATGACGAAAGGTAGTATGCACTAAATGAAAATATACCAATAAACCTAATGTATACACAGTAATTAACCCTGAATGACAATAGTAGTAGGTACTAAATGAAAATAAGTTTAAGTTTCAAATAGTTACAACTACAATAAAGTATATATAATGCACATTTCAAGACATTTGATATACAAACCTGCCTTAAAGGCCACCTCTATATAAGGGCCACCTGCTTATAAAGGCCAGTAGAGTTGTATTCCAATTGTTCTTTATTCATATTATTTGAACCTGTATATAAAGGCTATCTGCCCCTAAAGGCCACTTTTACTGATTCCTTGGGTAGCATTTATATACAGGTTTGACTGTATTTATAAATGGTAAAAAAGCAAAAGTCTCATATGTACACAGTAAATTGTTTCCGAATGCTGATATATTTACTTAATGTAAATATAAGCAAAAATTTCATGTATCACTAAAAACAGAATACTAATACTATAATGCACTGAAATCATAACATTTGACGTATTTGTGAATGGCAAAAATGGGGAAGTACTCGAAGAAAATGACAATAGTATACTCAATGAAAATATAAGCAAAAATTGTGTGTATCACTAAAAACATCTACAAGATACTATGATGTACCGAAGTCATAACATTTGACGTATTTGTGAATGGCAAAAATGGGGAAGTATTCGAAGAAAATGACAATAGTATACTCAATGAAAATATAAGCAAAAATTTTGTGTATCAATAAAAACAAGTACAAGATACCATAATGCACAGAAAACAAAACATTTGATGCATTTGTGAATGGTTTAAATGGGGAAGTACTCAAAGAAAATAAGCCAAAAGTTCAAACAGTTACAACTTTAATATACTATAATGTACCAAAGTCATAACAAGAGTCTTGTTACAAGATGTATTTGTGAATACTTGGAGAAAACCAGAAACAAAACAATTTATACATGATGTTCATAAAGCCAAAGGAATAACCAGAAACCTCGGTCATAACAATTGAAATTCTAAAATAGACCTACGTCATTTAAAACGACAAAACCAAGCTAATCCCAACTGATGCTGTATATAACACACTCCTACGTAAACCTCCCTGTGGTGTGTTTTTAACCTGGCTTGCCGTACTGACTATCAGTGGAAAAATAGACCAAAACAACTATTAATTTTCCGTTTATATATAGGAATGTCTGCTGATGTTCAACAAATAAAAAAACGTCAGATAAACAAAAAATGAAAACTATTTATTTTATCGGACATTAACAAAAGTAAAAAGAAAAATGAAAATTACAGTTGATCCTGTCTTAAAAAACACCTGTATATATGGATCACCTGCTTTTTAAAGGTCACTAAAAATTTATCCAAAATGCTCTTTATTCATGTTATTTGAACTTGTGTATAAGGGCCACCTGCATATAAAGGATACTTTTACTGCATCCCTTGGGTGGCCTTTATGGACAGGTTTGACTGTATTTTTTTTATCAGATATATCTGAAGATATCTCACTGTTATAGAATATGGTAGATGTATGGGTTTTATAGATGAATAAAAAAATTAAAAATAACCCAAAAAACGAAGATCTTATCCTACAAGAATGTCGGAAAAGAATGAGGATTACAGCGATCAATCCAATATAATGATAAATATTTTCCATAACAGCTGTCTTCATAAAAAAAATTATCTTTAAAAAATTTCATGGTGGGATTAAATATGTATCATCATCCTTTTATAGTAAGGAAATTAAATACAGTACGGACCTGTCTATAGTTAAACACCAAACAAACCAATTTGCGCTGAATCCGCAGCTCATCTCCGTTTTTTTGTCAGCTATTTTTTTTCTCAGCTGCTATCTATCTCTCTCCTAGCAGTTCTTCAGCCACTCGACCACTCGGCAGCCGAGATTTCGCTCCTTCGAGTTAGCTCAATGTTAAACTTTCGACAGGTCTGTACTGTATATATGAGCAACATAAGTTACAACAAAAGTATATACAGCATACATATTGAATCTATAGGAATGCCATTCATAAAATTGATACGGTGAAATTAAAGACGATATGGTGAAAATTGGAGAGGAGAATTAAAACGTTATAGCATAACTTGATACAACATCAATGAAAACAAGAGAAATGGAACGTTCTTAAGAAAATATACCACCTAAAATATTTCAACTTAGGTGGTGAGGAGTGCTGTGATTTCTATGCTAGTGTTTTAGTTCACTTGGCCCTTGTTGGCCCATTCTTGAAGAAATATACTATGGTAAATAAATCTTGCTATTTCATATTTACAGACTCTGTTTGATATTTTTTATCTAAACAATAAATTTTATTTACAAATCTGATACCATACAATAGCTGAAAAAGATTATCATTTTTTATTTTAAATAAATTTTATGTTTA
Source organism: Anadara kagoshimensis (assembly GCA_021292105.1). Lineage (NCBI taxonomy): Eukaryota > Metazoa > Mollusca > Bivalvia > Arcoida > Arcidae > Anadara > Anadara kagoshimensis. Next base: position 39,031,830 of record CM037862.1, read on the forward strand.
GTACTAACACACCTGCAGCAAAAAGGCCTCTGGCAGAGTGGTCTAAAGTACACCTGTCTCTCACCAACTAAACTCGCATCCAAATTAGGGCACATATAAGTGTAGGAAAGTTTGACAGATCACTTGCCTAATATTTATGGTTTTTCTCCATGCACTCAGGTTTTCTCTACCATCCCCGAAATGAATGCATCAATATAAGTGAAAGAATCTTGACTGGGTTGTAAAACTCTATTACCGTACTCCACTTGCAGCAAATCTAATCAGGGGATTTTGGCATACAATGTAAAGTGAAACTTGTGTAATCTGAACATTTTCCAGGCCACCAGCAATGTGCACATAACCCTTTTTCTAAATGCTTAACCCCTCATTCAAATCACCTTCAAATGCAAAGAGAGAGAGAGAGAGAGAGAGAGAGAGAGAAAGAGAGAGAGAGAGAGGAACAACATATTCTCAAATTGTTAGTACTTAAGGTCTTATCTAACTTCAGTGTGAAATAAACAACTTGTTTATTTCAAGATTCAATCAATTTTGAAGATCCCTGCTATGATAGAACTGGATTAACTTTGAAATTAAGTTAGATGACTATTGTAATTAAAACACAAACAAACACAGGGTATGGTTTCATGTTGTTATATTTTTTTTTCAAAATATCAATAGAATCTAAATCCAAATTTGAATATCATATTATGAAATCAAGATTTCAAGCAGAACAAATCCTGGTAAAGATAAAAAGGTCATTTTGGTTTTTTTTTTTCTTCACAAATATTGTTAGAGTTGAGTTTAGTAATGGTGTTTAACGTCCCAGTAAAGAATATTTCACTTATATCGAGACATTGTCAGCTATAGGCGAAGGAGCAGAAATTTTGTCTGTGCATTGCGTTATGACATTATACAGCAGGGTTCTTTATCATGCATGCCTACCATAACACCGGGCCTAGTTTATTTTAAGTTCCCATCCAAAAGAACCATTGCTTTCATTTCATAATGGCGAGTGCTTGGCGAAAGAACAATGATTACTCACTTTTAAGTCTTGGATCAGACCCGGCTGATGTAAAAACCAATGACCTCCCACTTACGGATTGAGCACTTTACCAACTGAGCTGCCGCAGTGGTGCAAAAATATTGTTAGAATCTAAATCTAATTCTGATATCATAAAGTATCACAATGCGAAATCTGAAAATTTCAAGCAAAACAAACCCCAGTAAACATTAAAAGGTCATGTTGTTGTTTTTTTCTTCTATTTTTGTTATGTTTTATTTTTATTTTTCAAAAATATCCATAGAGCCCAATTCCAATGACGTCATAATATATCACAATGGAAAATCGGAAAATTCCACTCGAACAAATCCCAGTAAACATTAAGGGTCGATCATGTTGTTATTTTTTTCTATTTTTGTTTTATTTTGTTTTTTATTTTTTCTAAACAATATTTTAATAGAATCTCAATCCAATTCCGATGTTGTAGATTATCACAGTACGAAATCTGAACATTTCAAGTGGAACTAATCCCAGTAAACATCAAAGGGTTGCTATTTTTCTCAATTCTTGTTTTTTATTGTCATTTTTCACAAATATTCTTAGAATCGGAATCCAATTCCGACGTCATGACATAAAATATCACTGTGTGAAATCTCTAAAATATCAAGTGGAACAAATCCTGGGAAACATCAATGGGTCATGGTCCATTGATCACAGATTATTGTCAGGACATTATGATGCTATCTTCACAATCCGAAATTATTTTATTTTGTTTGCACATTAAATCTGATTCAGCATCAAAGTTGATCTAACTTGTCTTATCTTCTTGCATCAAATTTTCTATTTATACCGGAAATATACACTACCATCCATAAACTAGAGCAGTCTCTTGAGTGACAAATAACCCATCCCTCCCCCATACTGTCACTAATGGCCAGACAGACGGACGGACGTATAGACACTAAATTCTGTATTCACCACATGGTCTCATGTTCGTTTATTTTTTTGTCACTGTTTAATCAAAATCCATCCATAGATCTATATGGAAGATTTTGACTGGACAAGATATTCCTTAATACGGACCTGACCAAAATAACAATCTCCTAGGCCTCATAGCCTTGGCGAATAGTACTTTGATCAAGTTTGTATAATCCCATATGCACCTCATCAAAAGACAATAGTTGTATATTATTCACCAGTGCTTTCATACACATGTATATAGAATGAATAAGTCATGAATTTGTATTCAACCTATTAATGTCTCTACCATTTAAATACCAAAAAAAAAGCGCCAAAAAAGTTGCATGTAATCGCCTTTCATGTTTCACTTATAGGAGTATCAGTCCATTAGACACTAATTGTCCTATCAGTTTACTGATAAAATGTGAATTACTGTAATAACTTAATCCCCACCCTGCCTATTCTGTTTTCACTTTTATATTCCAACATGCAGTCATGTTACTGGTTTACTGTGTGTGTGTGTGTGTGTGTGTGTGTGTTTCTTTTGAAGATGGGCATGTTAGTATGTGGTTACAATGAAACAGAAGCATACCATCTGTGTAACAATCACAATCCCAAACTCCAAATAAAATTTTTTCAAAACTTGAAAATCAAGGTAAACACATAATCTTCACCATGGAAGTGAGGCTGGGTGTTCTGAAAGGGTTAGCACCTCCTGTCTAGCTAGCTACACCTGTCATATGTGTAATCAAAATTGAGAATGAAAGGAACACAGAACTATGGGACGTCAAATATATCCAGGATATTTAAGATGCAGAGAAATGATACTGTATGACAATATTGTGATGGCAGCTGTAAGACTTTTTGACGAACTTGATAACCCTAGCAGGTTTGTAGGTACAAAACAACAAAATAACTATGTCAAGCAGAATGACATCAGAGCTATAAAAGTCTATAATCGTAAAGCATCTGTAAAGCATCTCAAATAGGAATCGGTGAAATCCACACTGTAATTAACACCATCCTGAGCCTAAGTAATTAATGAATGTATCTATTACACTATTGTTTATTAACAGCTCACAACAATATCTTACACCCAACCTCATTTCAACCATTCAACTATTTTTTACATTTTATTCTGACCTTATTTTAACCATTCATCTACTTTTTCTATTTTTTATTTTTTTTTAAATTTATATTTTCCTGATGGAGGTTCCAATAGATAGGGAGAAGTTACACGATGAAGGAAGTTGTTTTCTATTTCCCACTCAGGACAGGTCCTTATGTGATAAGGTTTCTCAGTTTATTTGCAGAAGTTTGGTGGTTTTTTCTGTGGGCATTCTGATTACTTTACCAATCCCTGAAATGACTGCCTTGATATAAGAAAAAAATCTTGACTGGGGCTTAATACATTTTACTCCACTCCTTCTATAAGTGGGAGATCAGAGTTCTCTCCCTTGGTCTTAGCCAAGACTTAAGAACATATATACAGTACATATTAAGCATTCACCAAAGTCCATAGCACTTGTCAACGAAAAAAAAACCAACTGAAAAATCACAGGTTCTTTCAGAAGACCTTAACGACTTATTAATCCCAGTATATACTGTATGTATTGAACATTAAAAAAAACTTGTCTTAAGTAAAGATTTAGATGAAAATTACCAGGAAAGCAATTTTAAAACAAATACTTATGTTACATAGCTGGTGTTGTTAAACAAGATAATATTGTGTCTAAATAAAGGAATTAAACATGAAATGCTACATTGTAGGTGTTGCTTAAAAACAGAATATTGTGTCTAAATGAAGAATTTAAAAATGCAAGTCTTAAGGAAGTAGTTTCAAAACAAATCCCTAAACAGTCTAAAAAATGTTAGGTAGGTGTTGTTTTAAATAGAACAGTGAGTCTATATTAAGCACTTACAAATGATAATAGGAGGAAGTAACCTTTAAACTGAATGCCCCAATGCTACATGTTTAGTGCTGCTTAAAATGAACATACAGTAGGCAGTTGGTGTGAACTGATAGATAAGCAAGCCATTTATACCACTTGGCCACTGAGGTCCCTGGTAGACAAAACTTACCTTAACCTTGTGACCTTGACCTATGACCTACACACCTAAGTTTGGTACATGACACATATACAGTTTGAACAAAATAAAAAATATTTAAATTTATGGAACAGAAAAATTTTAAACAAATACAATGTAGATGGACAGACATGGTGATTTCTATATAACCCCCGCCCCATCTCAATTAAGTTTACAAGAGTTATAATGAGTACCTCCAATACACCCAGAGATTATAAACATTTTGAAATACTTAAATGGCACATGTACTGGTTCATCATACTTTTTTTTCAAAATCAACTATCCACTAGTATTTGAATTATTAACAAATCAATTTCAGTAAGTTCTTTAAATTTAAGTTTTTAGCAGGGGGTGGGTGGTGGGTGGGGTGGTGTGTGGTGAAGTGGGGTGAGGGCATAATGAATGTCTCAAATAAACCCAGAGATTATAAACATTTTGGATTACTGGTACTTCTACCGCACTTGTTCATCATACAGCTATCCATCAGTACTTCAATATTAACAGATCAATTTCAGTGAGTACCTTAAATTTAATTTTTTAGCAGGTGGGGTGGGGTTAGGTGATGTGGGGTGGGGTGGGGGTATAATGAATGTTTTAAATTAAACCCAGAGATTGTAAATATTTTGAATTACTCGTACTTGTATCGCACTTGTTCATCATATTTTTTTCTCAAAATCAGATATGCCAGTACTTCAATATTAACAGATATATTTCAGGGAGTTTATAAGTCACATTACCATATGTGAAAACAATAGCTTCCATTTACCATGGTTAAACTGATAGAACAAATAAGAATCAATACAGTTGTATCATTTAATGTAATTCTATATCCCCGATCCATTGATACAAGCTGTTGGATTTATGAAATATGATCTGACTAATGTTGTTTTGTAGTGGACATATACAAATTACAAATATATGTTTATATATAAATAATGATGAATTATTCAGCCATTAATTTTATCATTTATATCTATCAGCTCTAATGGGAGCAAAACAAGTGCTAATGGTTCAAATTAAGGTCTGCATTTAACTATTTTATTTGAAATCAAATTAATTCAATAAAGCTTATGTTTATTAAAAAAAAATTAATAAATTCCGGAAAAACATCCTTTTAAAATATATTTTGATTTTCAATGAAAAAAACCTTAAAATGACTGATTGAAATCATCTTGGGAATGTTTATGCTTTTTTTTTTTTTAAATAATGCATGTTAAATGATGATAGGAGAGTTGTAAGAATTATGAGTGTGAATGGTCCATAAACTTCTATATTTCTTTGAATTCAAATTAATTCAATGGTACATGAATTTATTAAGAGTTTCATAAATTTTCAGAAAAGGTTCTTGCAATGTATAATTTTTCTGTGAAAAGTCCTTAAATTGACTGAATAAAATTCATATTGAACTTTTTTATTGAAAAATAATTTTTAAAAAACGTTTACATAGAATTAGGAGATAAAACAGGAACTCTTACACCATTTTGTTGACCACTGTAAATCAACAGAATGTTGGTGGCTTTTTCCTGGCCCTCCAGTTTTCTCCACCATCCAAGAACTGACCATATGGATATAAGTGAGAAAAAATTGACTAAACCATCATTGCTCCACTCCACTTTGATTCTATGTGCATCTCCAATACTTCAGACAAAAGTGGACAGATAAGCAGACCATTTAACTAATATAACATGAACATATTTCAAAACATTTCGACTTTTACTTGAAATCCAGCCAGAGTCCAAATAGCCGATATAAGTGTAATTATCCCATCATGCTGATGGGTGGTATTACATTCTATGTCGAAACAGGTCCATCTCATCCCCCCTCCCTCAATTTTTGACATGCTACAAGAGGTAGTTGGCTATGTAAAGGTGATGATATACTAATTATCATGTTATTTACTCAATACTTCTGGTCTTAAACCATATCCTAACATCTGTTACGGTAATTTAAATACAAGATTCCACAGAATAAGAACTGATATCGCACATTCTAATTCTGGTGCAATAAAACTCTTGAAAACTATGGAGCTCTGCTTATAAAAAACTACGAAAACACAACTTCCTTTCTGGAAATCAAAAACATACCTGCTTCAATTTAATTAAACGATTCGGATAGAACATTAGCGTACTATCAATTCTATTTTTAAAGCCAATTTTCCCAGGAAAGAATTAATTGATCAAAATTAAAACCGAATCGTGATTTCTTACGCGCTCACACTTTTACGAAATTGTTGCAGCAGCAGCGTTACACACAATTGTTACATCTATTAAGTGATTTTTACCAATCTGTAATCAACAATTCAGTTGAAAAAACGTTAAAGAAAAGGAATCAATTAATACAGGTGAAGCATGACTGAACACGACAAGGCTGTTACAATATCATACGTAACTCTGTGTACGTCGTCGTCGTCGACCAGTAACGGGCGGACTGACTACCGTATAGTTTTATGGTAGTATATATAAACTTGTACATGTTGTAATGAGAAGTATTGATTGGACCAAAGTGATGATAATTTTCAACCAATTGAGCATAATCATATGAGTGTTTAACACCGAGAAAGCAAGTTGCTGGACTCATCAAGGAGGATTTTATCTCACTGAGCTAATAGTGAAAATGTGTCTAACACTGCAGCTTGTAAACAAACAAAATTGTTTATTGTATTACTGATGCTGAAGACACTATCATATTGGATTTTATACTTATATATATAAACGCAGTAGTTGCTATATACCCACTCAAATAGCAGGATTTATTTCTAACACTTAACAGGTAAGATGATTCTTTTACTGATTTTCTAAAACAATCATTTTACTAAACAAAATTAAAATAATACAGTATTTTTATTTTTATTTTAAATTTAAAAAACTGTTTCTCTATTTTCTTATTCAAACTTACAAAATCTTTATTTATTTACAAATAATTTTTGAATTAATTCAAATAGTTCCTAATGTTGATTTTCATTAAACAGATGAACGGAAATCCTCATTTTTTATTTCTCAGAATTATTTTCAGAAACAAAACATTCTCTAAAAATTATTTACAAACATTTTCTTATGATAATAATATTATTATTGTTGTTTCTAACACAGTATAAAATTTAAAATAAAATAATGTGTAACAATGTTAATGAATTTCCTAGGAAAGCTATTTAAGTGTTAAAGATGCTACAAAAAAAAAGCAATAAAATTTTTTTTTCATTTTTTTTTTTTTTTCATTTTTTTCATTTTCCCATTTCTCATATCAACTGATATGAATAATTCAAAAAACTGTAGCACAATATTACAACCAGTGCTTTGATCACATTTTTTTACTACTTCATCAACTGTTACGTTTATAACACAGCTAGCTGACATATCAATATTGTTTTTTATAAAAATGGGCTAATTTTCAAAATTTAGATTTTTATTGAATTAAGAGCTTAAACAACGGATCAAATATAAAACAGGTTGTCACTTATCTGCTTGGTAAAGATTATTTAAAATATCGTAATGCTGAGTGCTAGGGGGATCAAGTTTAAAAAAAGGTTGTCACTTAAATAAAAAAAAAAAAAATCTACTTGGAAAACAGTCTTTAACAAAAGGGGTTGTCACTAAAATCCAACCAAAATCTGCTTGGTGAACATTCCTTTAAAACATCCAGGTTCAATGCCTGAAGTGCTAGTGGGACTTTCGCAAGTTTAAAAAAGCACTTAAAATCTTAAAAAATCTGCTTGCAAAACATAACATTCTTTAAACACGGATCAAGTTGTCGCTGAAATCCAAACTAAATCTGCTTGGAAAACATTCTTTAGGAGATTGTAATGCTGACTGCTAGGGGATCAAGTATAAAAAAGGTTGTCACTTAAAATAAAAAAAAAATCTGCTTGGAAAAGCATTCTTTAAACACGGATCAAGTTGTCACTGATATCCAAACTAAACCTGTTTGGTGAACATTCTTTAGAACATTGTAATGCTGACTGCTAGGGGAATGTATGATAATATTGCATGTACTTGTTTTCTTGTAATAGATTACAGTACAGAATAAATCCTGGTGTAGATGAAACCGTAAGGGTTATTTACATCCACGCAAGGACTCGGCTTGAATACTTTTACAGATTCTGAAGTTACAATAGTACTAGAGATATTAATCACACTGACAATTACATAAACCTATTTACTAGTATACACGTTTCTCCATCAACAATATTGAATTTGTCTATCAAACCTTTGATTTCTGTGAAATCAATTTTTAAAAAGATGAAATCAGCAATTTTTAGATATTTTTTTAAAAATATTTTCTGAAGAAATGTCTTAAGATTTAATTTTTATTATTTTGATGATTGTCAGTTTACCTGTAGTGTGGTGTGTTGGCCAAATTGCAGACTATAAACTTTAAGACATTTTAAAGATTATCTGAAGAAATATTATAAAGATTCCTTACATAAATATTATAAGATTCCTTACTGAAAATTTTTTAAGATTTCTTACAGAAATATTTTAAATTTCTTAAAGAAATATATTTCTAATATTCTAGATTTTTAAAAGATTTTCTGAGAAATATTTTGCTTGTTTTTCAATTTCTAGTAGCCCTGAATGTGTCTGGACATTTTCCCAGTACTGGAAAGATCGTAATATACCATAATGCTGGCAATGTACCATCATATATCTATTTCAAAAATAAATGCAACACGACCTATCTGCATTATACAAATTGAGTGATTTCTAGTTATCTCACGCAATGACCTAAAACCATTATTTTTTGTTTTACAATGGAGAATAATCTGCTTGTATACAATCGTCATAACTCCACCGCAGCATTTATGGTGTGGGAAAAAAATGTAGAATTTATCCTTAATAGCAAACATAAGTCACACTAACAAATGAAGAATCTTTCATTAAGAACAAAGACACAGTTAAAAGAAATATTCCAGAACACTTATGGCAAATATAATTCTATTGTTTTTTCAGTATTAACACAATTTCCCTCCAAAATCATTACTCACAGCTGATGCAGTGTATTATGGTTAAAATAGTTTTTTGGAATCGCTAAACAATACTGTAGGCTGTCAGATTAAATATATAAATTAAATTCTTATAAATAAAACACAATTTTTACGATCTCCTATATTTAAGGATGAATCAAGTTCTAAGGGAGAAAAAGCTGTTTTATTGCCTAAATAAAAGATGTATTTTCCATCTTTTTGTCTAAAACAGCCAGCAGACTTATCATGAGCCATATTTCTTTTTTCTGTTTTTTTATAAAACAGCCAGTTTTATCATAAGCCATGTCTATTTCAGTTGTCTCTGTAGGAAAAGAAACTCATTAAATCAAACAAAAACATACATGTCCATGTTCAAACCACAATCCCCAAACTAAAGTAAAAACTTAAGTTTATAAACATGTGAACTTCCCATCAGGCAAGTAAGGCTAGGTGCTCCAGAAGGGCGTTTTAAAAATTACAAACATGTTTTACTGTAAAACTAAGAATATTGCTAATATAATGAACAACTTCTAAAATTCAGTTATAATAGGATTTAGTTTGAAAATTAAATTTAAATATGTGAACCTCAACCAAGGAAGTGAGGCTTGGTGCTTTGGAAGGGTATTTAAATATTATAAACACGTTTTTTCTGTAAAAGTGACATTACTGCTAGTATAATGAACAACTCTGAAAATTCAGTTACAATACAGGGTTTCTGAAACTCTCTAGAGAGATTTGGTTTAGAAATTAAGTTAAAACATATGAACTTCTACCAGGGATTTGAGGTCGGGTGCTCCAGAAGAGTATCTGAATATTATTAACAAGTTTTTATGCAAAAGCGACATTATAATGATCAGTTTCTGAAATTCAGTTACAATACAGGGTTTTTGAAACTCTCCAGAGAGATTTGGTTAAGACATTAGTCATTTCATCAAGTGATTAGCCCGTTTTGTTTGATATACATCATTTACTCATTTACGCTATGCATAACAGTTGTGATGCTGACATGTAGGTAAAAAAGAGAAGGAGAAGGAAAACGGAATAAATTTAGACATACAACGATCAGAGAAAAAGAAAAAACGAATACTAGAAATCTTTTTTATATTATAAGTCTTGAAATCAAATGACTTAACCATATTTAATAATGTGTTTTTATTAGCTAAAGTGAGAGTTTGACGAACATACTTAAATACTGTAAAACACCACTTCATGTAAATGTCAAAAATTGATCTAAAGCAAGTGAGTACTTATGAATCACAACGCCTCTCACAGCCTAGATTCAAATCCCACTTAGGACAGGGACAGACCCTAGTGTGAGAAAGTTTGCCAGTTCACTTGTCAAAGTTAGTGGTTTTCTCATGGTAAACTTAATAACCTCATGTAATCTAATGTAATTGGTGATGCCAACAATAACATCACATATGAAAACAACAGCAATAACCAAGACAATTAAAATGCACAACAAAAAAAATGCACAACTCCACATGCACAGTGTTTACAGTTCGCTAAAGTGAAACCCATTAGCCTTTGAATACAGATAAAACAAACTTTATCTAGACTACACATGCAAAATTTAAATGCCAGTACATTACCTAATTGTTCTAAATCATCTTTTTTCTTTATTTTATAACTCCAGTGATTTTCTTGGTAACTCTTGTACACAAACTTTCTGAAACATAAAATGTAAAAACAATACAGTCCAACCTGCCTTAAAGACCACCTCTTTATAGGGGTCACATGCTTATAAAGACCAACAGAATTGTATCCAAATTGTTCTTTATTCATATTATTTGAATCTATACATAAAGATCACTTTTACTGGTTCCCTTGGGTGGCCTTTATAGACAGGTTTGACTGTACATTAGGGAACTACTACTGTTTAAGTCTGATAAAAACAATAATGGTATCAACATAAAAGGACACCTGTTCATAAAACACAACTGAATTCTAATTCTGTTAGACAATTATTCATATATCTATGTCTGAATATATTAATTTATTAATTTATGTAGGGTAAAAACAATGCTTCTCAATAACTTTATTACTTCTGTTATCACAAAGTATTTTAAAAATCCTGAAATCAATGTCTTCTGTTTTTCTTCATATAACTCTTTTGATTCATTGTCAAACCCTTTTATATTGCCAAAATTTGACTCAACAAATGGTTGTGGTAAAACAAGGTTTTAATGTATACTGCATGTATACGGATATAGGGATACAATATTGTTTTTGTCTTGTAGTGTCCAATATACAAAGGTTTTACTGTAATATGAAAAGAAAATAATCATAAAGTAGTTTCAATTTAGACATGAATAATGCAGCAAATTCAGCGTTTAGGCACTTTAAATATCACCATTAGACCATCTCTCTCATGAAACACAGGCTAGAAACAAGCACAAAATTCATACCACATGGACTTGCATTTAGACTAACTAATTATAGAATAAATTAAGTTGTATCTCGATCCTCTGAATAGCTACAAAATTATAATAGTGACTTATTGCAGCAAAATGATCAAGTCAAAATGGAGCAAATTTGATCCCATCACAAAGGACCAAAATATTGCCGCAACAATGTCCAAAGTGATCTAGCAACTAACAATGGACTAAAGTGATCTTGTCACAATAGACCAAAAGGGACCTAAAATAATGTTGTCACAATGGACCCAAAATAATCCTCTCACAGAAGACCAAAATAATCCATTTATAGAATATTAAATGACCCCTTAACTTAAAGACTTTAAAAAATCCCATGTGTATGTGATTTAAGCTGGATAGACAGAAAATCCACTAGTTAGCTAAACAGATTGACAGACAAACAGTTCAATATATGGATAGACAGAAAGGTTCTAGTTAAGACTTTCAAATAATCCAATGTAAATGTGATTAAAATTTGATAGACAGAAAGTTCATTAGCAAGCTTAAAGATATTCAGATAGACAAACAGTTCAATATATGGATAGACAGATGGAATAAATGGTAAATATAACTAGACAAATTAATTCGTATTGACTAAATTACAGGGTCTTTAAAGTGACCTAAATACCATTTATTCTCTGACAGTCTTTAATAGTGTTACCCAATAATAATAAAATTGACCACGTTTTCCATGATATATAAGTGCATAATTTGCCAGTAATGTTCGCTTTACCAAGTGACAATTACGGTCATTGATCAGAGCGATTATTTATTAAATCTATCCGTGTGGCCGGCTGGCTGGCCATGGTGACGGCGTTATAGAGTCAGTATCAGGAGAGTCGTAAACCACTTCACGTGGCACAAAGATTCTCCGGGAGAGAGATAATTGAAATATGTACACAGTACAAGTAAAAGGGCTATCTAATTGACAGTTTTTGGTCGGTAATGATAGCAAATTGTCGTCGTAAATGAGCTAAGGGGCAGAATCATTTAATGCATTTTGTCTCCTACAGTCTAGTAGCCATTTACGACACATAAAAAGTCATTTGTATTAATAAGAAATTGTTTACAATGGAGAAAATGCGTGTTGTTTCTGAAGGTCGTTGGGTTTTTCTCTGGGCACTTTGGTTTCCGCCACAATCCCTGAACTGACCATCTGGATATAAATGAAAGAATCTTGGGATGAAAAGTTCCATTATTTTATGCCACTTCTTGTTGTTTTCATGTTAAAAACATGTTAAGAGTTTTGAGGCATCATGATATATGCCAGTTAAGCAAATATGGAAATATTTCACTTTTTCTGGGAACTGTGGTTTTTGCCACCATCCCTGAACTGACCATCTGGATATACATGTAAATGAAAGAATCTTGGGATGAAAAGTTCCATTATTTTATGCCACTTCTTCTTGTTTTCATAGTAAAAAACATGTTAGAGTTTTGAGGCATCATGATATATGCCAGTTAAGCAAAAATGGAAATGTTTCACTTTTAAATCGGGTTCCGAAATATTCCTGTTCAATTTCAGCAGACTTAAAGTTATATATATATACTAGTATAATGGAATCTCAAGTAATATTCTCACAAAAAAACATATCTATTAGAAATGCCACACTTTAATAATACTGAAATGTGTTACTGTAGCCATTAGTTAGAAAGAGAAACTTGTTACAGATATTTTAAGTGCATAATTCATTGTACATTGGTGTTTACATGTACTGTATATTGCTTTATTTTCACGGTGTCAAATTTTCGCGGTTTGACGATGACTAGTGTATTCACAGTGTCATATTTTCGGGTCTTGTCTGATTCAAAGAAAACGACTCTAGCAAGAATAATGGACTGGTAATACCAGTGTCGATTCACGGTGGTTTAATTTTCGCGGGAATACACTTGACCGTGAATACAGCGAAAATAAAACCATTGCGAAATATAAGCATTATACTGTATATGTGTGTAGTTTTTAATTTTTTTTTAAAAAAGCATATAAATAATGGAATCACTAAGCCAGCATTTTGAACATTTTTGAGAAAATGATTTTTCATTTTTTTTACATAGAAGTAATGAGTTGAAGTACTGTAGTGTTAGTATTCTCATTGATACATAAGTATCCCATATTTCTTTGTTATTAAAGCAGAGATTTAAAAAAAAAGTAAAAAAAAAAGTCTCATGTGAAATCAATGATTCTGTACTTAAATATGAAAATGTTACACGCAACCAGATGCCAGATAACTGATGTCACCATCAGTCGCATCAAGGACATGCACCCCTGATATTGTTCTATAGATACTGTAATCTGATTGTAAGTTTCAGTTATTGTGACCAGACCCGCCCTGCCTCGACCGTTTTCTTGACACAATATCAGTTTTCAAGAGAACATACATTTGACAGCTAGTTGAGTTTAAAGTTCTTCAGGTGCTATCCATGCAACTATCATGTTGATATATTTTAATGGTATATTTACAAAATACACAATAGGGAGCGATTTCCATGTAGCAAATGTATAAGGAAGGCATTCTTGGATCAAGGGATAGCAAATTACTTTAAAATGGAGTGGAGTGGACTTAAGTGAGCAATGTGGTTCTACTCCTTTACCAATATTTTTTGACATATCCAGCTCTGAGTAGTGTGAGAATACAGAGTGCCAAGAGGAAACCACCATTATACAGCCAAATTCTGTTCACATGAAATTAATATGAATTTCACATGAAATTAAATTGATGAAATTGATCGAGCTTATAGGTAAAATTCATGTGAACAAAATTTGACTGTGTAGGATCCGCCCGAATAGGACTAAAACCTAGGTGGTGTGACCTGTAAGCCGCTCTTAAGACCACACAACCATTATTTTTTAAATACAAATATTTTATTATAGACACATAGAAAGTGAAATTTGAAAATGTAACTTGCTAATCAGTAAGTTAGCAACCTTGTCTACCAAGTTAAGATTATTTTAGATTACCCCTTCAGATTTGATCTTGAGTTGGAAAGTTTGTCTGAACACTTGCCTTAATGTTAAAGGTTTTCTCTGGGTACTCTATCGGTCTCCCTCCTATCATTTAACTGACTGTATAGATTTAAGCAAAACACTCTTATCTGGGATGTATACCACTACAGTAATTCCAATGTGTTTGCTCTGTATGTGGGAGGTTGTGGGTTTGAACCCCGCCTGAGTCTAACCAAGACTTGAAAATAGGTAGTGATTGTTTTTTCGCCAAGCAGTGGACCAATGGGCATGGTAGATAAAATAACCCTCACTGCACAATGCCCTGAGCACACTACATAGGTCAAAATTTCTGCCACTTCACTTACAGCTGGTGACATCTCAATATAAGTTGAAACTCTTGACTGGGACAAAAATCCCATCCAATCAACCAATTGTATAGCATTGTAACTCCAGTGCAAGTGCACTCATTCAGTTTACTTTAGCAATTTTATAAACCATTAATGAGAATTGTTCAAATTTAATTTGAAATAAACAATTTAAAATAATTACACCCATGAGTACTTCATATGAGTATTTCATGACCAAATAAGTCTTAAAAAACTCCTATCTTCTAATCCACATTTAATCAGTTTATAAGTCTATACTCCTTAATTTCCAGTATATATTAAATTGACTACAGGGAAATCTAGCTCTGGTAATTCCAACTTGAAAGCCGTACATTCAGTTACCGATCCTTTGTAATGAAACAATATTTATACCTGACAATAGAATTGTGTTCTCTCATCAAACAAGATCAAATCCATATTAAAAAAATCATTTCTCTCTACTGAATACTTAAATCTGAACATTACATAAACAAAACAACTCGTTTTATTTATTTTCGAATCATTTTTTTTTTAATTGTATGTTATCGGAACAATTGGATTATATTGGATTCCCGACATGTAAACACAAATTGATAACGAAATGCGAAAAATAGAAAGAAGAGATTAAAAAAAAAAAGACTCTGGATTTTCGAATAATTTTTTTTTTTAATTGTTTGTGATCGGAATAATTAGATTATATTGGATTCCCGACATGAAAACATGAATTTCATTGATAAACGAAATGCAAAAAATAGAAAGAAGAGATCCCCTGGACGATTTAAATGGGCATTTTCCATTTCCATACCAGGGCTAATGAAGCAGCGAGCGTACAAGTCAATGAGTAAATCATTGAATGAGACATGAAAGTTACCGCTTATAGCATATCAAAAATGCAGATCATGTGATGAATGACTTTTCTATAATAAGCCGAGCAAATAAACACAAAATCAAATCATTAAAATGTTTTCTCAACTATGAAAGCATGAAATAAATAATGTTGGCTTTGATCTGCCGATGTTGAAGTCAGCATGGTATTTATTTACGTCTCGTCTCGGGATTTTCTGATCTCGGGATTTTCTGATTACGGCACTGAAGTTTTCCTTGAAGCAGTCTTTGTACTTTGGATATTTAAGTAAATGTCATTCAGATTCATTTAATTCGATCACTTGGATATTTGTAGAGCTTGGGTGATGTTAATTTAATCAAATAAAGATATTGGTTAAAAACGTTTTTTTTCCAGGGAATTCTTGGAAATTTGTTACTAATTTGTAAATGTACTCTGTAGCTTACAATCTGAACTTTTTTAATTCATGATTTATGTTTAACTTAACTTGACTTCAAAAATGCATAATTTTCTGAAAAAATTTATATCCCTCCAAAAATCTATACAGTAAAACCTCAATCCATTGTCATGATTTGTTTGACCAGTTTTTTGGCATTATAAAGGGATTTGGCAATAGGGTAAACTATATATAAAAAGAAAACACAAGGGTTATAGACTTTTGGACTTTTTGACAACAAAATAGCTATAATTTGTATGTTAACAATATTAGAATCCAAAATACATGAAAATCGCTAAACTTTATATGTTAACAATGTTGAATTCAAAAGTACAACAAAATCTCTAAAATTTTACATGTTAACAATACTGTATTTAAAAGTACATGTACATGACAATTGTTAAAATTATAATGTTTAAAATACTGGATTCGCAAGTGCATGCATGAAAATGGCTAAAATAAATTGGATTCCAAAACACATGAAAATCGATAAAATTAATATGTTTACAATATTGGTATTTAAAAGTACAACAATTTTCTATGTTATTCTGAAGACCATAAACTAAAGTGCATTACGGTACTTTCTACATTACAGTTGACTTGGAATGCTCGTATGCATCCGTGTCTGAGGGCAAGGCGTAACAATGATTTAGACTGACACGATTTGCATTGTAATACATATAAATCGGAGCATTAACATGTATGACTAGAGATTCCACAACAATGTGCAATTAATTTATACCATGATGGCTGTTATTCAGAATTCAGAATTGCATTTTTGTGTTTTATTTATTTTTCTGTATTATTGGCTTAGTTAAGAACTCTATAAAAGTACAATAATTTCAATGAAAAATTTATTTTGACATTCCAATGTTTTTCGTAAATCAGGATTTTTATAATTACAGTAAAACCTATAAATTAAGACAACTAACAGGGTGAAAGAGATATGGACTTTGTAGACAGGTGCTCTTATATAGTGTTATTTTTTTCCTTTCTTTTTTAGAAAAAATGATGCAAACGGAACATAAAACATTAGTCTTAATGGACAGGTGGGTGGCCTTTATTGACAGTTCTTTTTGGATGAAATATAAAACAAAGGAAACTTTATATAGAGTTTTTTTTTTGGGTTGATATATGAAGGAAATGGACCTTCAAACACTTGTCCTAATGGCCAGGTGTTATTGATATAATGGATTTTTTATGGTTGAAATATAAAGCAAAGGGACTTTACAACAATGGTTCTAATGGGCAGGTGGTCTTTAGATAGGTGGTCACTATAGCAATATTATTGTAGTTTTCTATGGAAATGTTTAAGGTTCTTTTTTTTTGGTTAAAAAGTAAAGAAAAAGGACCTTCTAACTGTGGTTCTAATGGACAGGAGGTTTTCATATAAGTGGTTAATACAGCAAGTTTTTATTTTGTGTGTGTGTGTGTGTGTTTTTCCTTGGTTACATTGGCTATTGCAAATTACATATATTTCAACTAAAAATGTCCTATATTCTATTGTGTAATAAACCATTCACACAATCCATATTTTGAATGTGGATATTAGTGTTGTCATGTGCTGTTTATGAAAACATTATTTTAAATAAAAATACAAAACCAGCACATGACAGTGTAAATTAATATTTTAAACAATTTGATGTCAGATAAACACATTCTCTGTAAAATCAATTGTTCATTGAAATAATTAAACATAATTCATCGACACCCACATTGTGTTTCACATCCCACATGGGAATCAAAACTATTTTCACCTAATCACAAGTCATATAAAATGGGAATTATAGATATAAATAAAATTTCAAAATCTTTAAATACTGATTGGATTTTCAGACAGCCAAACACTAAAGTCTTTTTTTTTATTTTGGACTTTTTTAACAAAAAAACACCAAGTTGTCCAATTAACACTTAATCTGTAGCATATTAGAACATTTACAATACAGTAAAACACGGATATAAGGAACACACAACAAATACATTGATAGTAGGAAGACAAATATTGGGCCCTAACAGCTTATCTACATAAGTCTAAATACATGTATAACAATATAAGTCGCTTTATAACAAAGTTAAAACAGAGACAAAGTTAAAAACAGAGTCCCTAGGGCTTTGTTATAAAAGTGTTTTACTGGAAAAATGTGCTTTTTTTTAAAAGAAAATATTGGACATGACATTCACAGTCACTTTTGTCATCATTGCTACAAATCTTCTTTTACCATTTTTATCTCCCTCTTAAAAGCATTTGCTAAGAATCAAGATGGCCCTTTAACTACACATTCATTTAAACACCAAAAACCCTTATATCAAGGCAATCAGTTAAACTGAACCCGTTCAAAATATGAACTACCAAAGTTACAAATCTTCTGCAGTTTTAATCTCCCTCTAAAAACTATCTGCTAAGAAGCAAAATGACCCTTTATGTACCCATTTATTCACACACAAATATAAAGTATTGGTACCAGTTTATTAGAAGTTTAACAAACCCATATTACTTGTAATACAATCAGTGAACACTAATGGTATTACATTGGTTTTATAGTAAAAACGTGTTGATTTGATATAAGTAACATATATATAGAATGGTAAACAAGCTATCATTTGCCTGTAAATTGGTTTAAGACATGTTGATTTCAAGTACAGAAGTTACAAAGACTACCAGAGCCACAGTTAATCCAAACCTACCAATATAGCAATGGCTACTTGGTATTTTCAGACAATACCTTGTATAAACCATAAGTGGAAATATTTGTTATAAGTTGCATTCATATGTTCTATTCAACTGTTTATCTTGCTTATATCAAGATGGTCAGTTCTGGGATGGTGGAAGAAACAGGAGTACCTAGAAAGAAAACCACCAACCTTTGATAAGAGAACTGACAAACTTTTCTCACAAGAAAATCTGCACAAGTGGGATTTCAACCTAGGTGCAACTTGGTGGCAAAGTTGGCTCCTGATCCTGGGTGAGAGTTTAATCCTTTTATTGGATTTAAATAGAGATCAAGTATATTGAGGCTTATGCAAGTAAATGACCATAAATCAGACGTTTTCTGTATGGGTCAACGGGGGCCTTGATGACAGAGTGGTCTAAAGCACCTGCTTAAAAATCACAGCAAAAATCACTTTTGACAGAACCGACTGCGAGAAAATGTGTCAGTTCGCTTGCCAAAGATTTGTGGTTTTACTTTGGACACTTTGGTTTCCTCTACCATTCCTAAACTGACTGCCTCTATATATAATACATGAAAAAAAAATCTATACTATGACGTAAAATATCATTAAAAATGTATGGGTTAACAAGTGTAATAATTAATAAACAAAAACAGGAAAATACAGACACATAAAATAGAGCCTAATAAAAATAATTAACAGATGAATAATTAAAATAATTTATGGTGTCAATGGCGTTATTTTAATTTACTCTTTAATGAGACTTCTATCGATAAATTCTAAATAAACCTCTTCTTTACAACATCAATATATGACCCAATAATTATTTAGTCCGTAAAGAGAAAATGTCATTTTCTTACATGACAAATGTAATTAAGATCGTATCGCTCATCTGTTATAAATCTACATGACATTATGACAAGGTTGTAGAATGATATCACTGACTCCAATATCGTTCTGGATAATGTCAATAACATTTCATTCTGAATCCTAACTTTTAATTTTCTATTCTGATTTGATTAAAGGAATCATATTGAAATATCAATGCTTTATATATATATATAACTGTTGTTGTATTAAGATTACAAGAGTATCTATCGGATTTTATCATAAAGGCAGACAACAGTGACCTGTCTGTCTGACCTTTCATAAGGAAAATTCCAAAACAATGATCCAACCCATGCCAAGATTCCCAGTTAGCACATAAACAATGCACGTTTTGCATGATGAAAGCGAAATAAACACCAGTTTCCTACATATAAATGCAGTGGTCTGTGATACTTATTTAAATATTTAAATTAAAGGTCAAGCAGACAGGTCAATGTTGTTTGTCTATAAAAATATCAATTGTTAGTTCTAAATAGCTCAAATAACAGCATGAGTGAAACAAATAGGAAACCTGATTTAGTATTAGACTATATCATGTCTTCTGTAATATGCTGTCAGTGAAGATAATGTAATGTGAGTGCATTATTGGCCATATAATAAAATAATAGTCCAAATTGCCCAAATTGTGGAAATCTGATCAAGTAAGCATGTTTGTAGCCACATTGTTAAAAAGTGATCAGATAAACCAAATTGTGAAACAGTAGCTCAAATTACCATTTAATTTATAGTCACACTGTTTTACAGTGATCAAGTAAGCAAGTTTGTTGCCACAACATGTAATAATGATTAACTCTCATTTGACTTTTATTGCCCCACCTCCATTTCTTTGCTAGGTATTTGCAAATTAAACACAACTGTATGCCATCAATAAACTGGTATTCTGGTATTTAACAAATACAACTTATTCTTAAGAAACCAAAGTCAAAGACAAGAGCACCAAGAGTAACAAAAGATGGCTTAAAGCCATTTCTAAACAACTACCATTTGATTTTTATTACCATTCCCCCTCCATCTTGCCTTGCTAGGCATTTCCAAATTAAACACAGTTTAAACCTAAAACCTGTAAGATGCTAATAAACTGATGTTTAACAAATACAAAAAAAATCTTAAGAAATCTGAGAGTTAAATCTAAAGGCTAAAAGTCATTCCTAAACAACTATCATTTGATTTTCATTACCGCCACCTCTATCTCTCCTTGCTACTCATCTACAATTTAAATACCATTTAACTTAAACCTGTATGATACCAATAAACTGTAAACTAATTCTTAAGAAATCTGAGAGTCAAATTTGAAGGCTCAAAGCCATTCCTAAACATCTCCCCCTACCCTCTCCCGTCTAGGTATTTGCTAATTAAATACCATCTAACTGAAATTTGTATGATATGCCAATAAAACTTTATTTGACAAATACAACTAGAGTCAAAGAAAAGAGCCAAGAGCAGGCATGCATTTTCAATAAACTGATATTTACATATACAGTTAATTAACCATAAGTTTTAAGTAAGAAAAAGCAAATAGCAAGCACTGTACAACAAAACACAGGCAACTTTTATCTCACTTTTATTACCTCCACTTTGAGAATTCAATACCATTTAATCAAAACCTGTAGGATGCCATTAAACTGGAATTTAACAAATACAATTACAGTTAAGTCTTATTTAAGAAACCCTAAGTTAGTAAGAAAAAGCAAAGAGCAAGCACTGTAGCTTAGTGCAACAAAAGACCTGACTCAAATCCATTCCTTAACAACTATTATTTTGAGAATTAAATGCTATTTAACCAAAACCTGTATGATGCCAATAAAATAGTATTGACAAATAAAATTACTGTTTACAAAACTAGAGTCAAAGACAAGAGCAAAGAGCAGGCATGTACTTTAGTAACATAAAGGAACCGCTCAAAGCCATTCCTAGAAATGTAATAAAAAGAAGAATAAATAAAGTATCTGTAAACAAGCATTAATATCTAAGATAGTGAAGCTAAAACAACCATAAATATTGTATGGCAAACTCAAAATAATTGGGGATTTATGGTCCAAGGAGCCATAAAAACAAGTCATGGAAATTAACTGGTCATAATGACCAAGTGTTACTCAGTAATAAACTGACCAGTGTCCTGTTTAAATCAATTAAGTCTTAACTACCAGATGTTGTTGTATGTATAAACTGACCGTTAATCAATGAATTGACCACCTTAAGCTATAAGTATGTAAACACCAAATGCTGTAGTGATGATGGTCAGTCTGAAATAGTCCCCATCTGAATTTTTTAAACCCCTTCAAGGTGAATGATGTGTAAATGCATCACCAGGGTTCAAGGTGGAAGATGTTGAATGATGCACCAGTGCATCATTTGTAATATAAGTAAGCATTACTGAATTACTCACCATTGGTAGCATAATCAAATTTTTTAGAAAATGTTAATCATCATTTCTGCAGTTTATTGATGGAGTGGATTGGAGTTGAGTAATGCAGTGAAGGGCCCCACTCAAGATTCTTTCACTTATATTGAGGTGGTCAGTTCATAGATGGTTTGAGAATCTGGTGTGTCTGGAGAAAGCCATCAACCTTCAGCAAGCAAAATGGAAAAACTTTTTCACACAAAAATCTGCCCCGAATGAGATACTTGAACCGCAGCAGTGGAAGGGGCTGTGATCCACAAACATGCCTTAGACCACTCAGCCACTGTGTCTCCCTATTTAATTGCTGGTTGGTTAGTTGAATGTTGCTTAACATCTCATCAGCAATTTTTTTTAGCTCAGTGACAAGAACTATTTTTATTAACCTCTATGGATTAATCTATGAACACGTTTGTGTATGTATGTGAAGTGCAAGTGTGTTTACAGTCTCCCTTGTACTAGCCTGCACTCAGGTTGACTTTAAAGTGCTAGCTCACAGACTCAGTATGCCGCAGACAGGCGTACCATTCCCCAGTCACATTATACTGATACCAAGTGAACCAGTAAAGGCCACCAACAAGGAAAATTCACTTTCCTACATGTGGTGTGAGCGGGGCTTGAACTCACAGCGTTGAGAGTCCCTTGATTTGTAGACTGACGTCTTATCCAATAGGCCACCACTGCCTCTATTTTACTGCTGCAACATGCATTGATAAATTATAGAATCTTAATGTCTTTTTATGCCATACACTAGAATTTTAATTTAGCCTGAAAGAACTCTTAAAATGATGGAATAAAGCCATTTGAACATATGTTAAATATCATTTTTCAAATATTTTACACAGAATTTCAGGAACAAAAAAGAAGTTCTACCATCAAGATGATGAATCAAAATTTTGCAGAAGGTACATTTAGTTCCTCTAGGACTATAAAAACTCTTCTAAAATAAACATTTATCATGGCCTACTGGTATAGTTTTTTGTAAAATAGCTGCATGTTTCTGAGTAGAATTTATATATTCATATGTTAACCATTAACTCCTGTAAATATATTTTATTCATGGCATAGATTAAATGCTAAAACACAAGCAGATGCAACATGTTCTTTATTTAATAGAGTTCAGGCTCCAGATTTTATAAAACATTTTCTTTCAATCAAATTTAGCATTTTTTTGCAATCTCATAATCTAATGGAATTATAAATAAACAAAGATAAACAAAATACATACAGATTGCATAAGCTTTAAGTGATCTTTAAAACGTTGCATATTAATTACCGGTAGTGACAATTAAGAAAATTAAAATTTCACCTTAAATTGGCTAATTAGTAATAACTAAGAAAATTAAAGATTTCTAATTTGTCAGATTTAAGTTAAGGAAATTAGATTTCAGGCCCCAGTTTCACAATCATTCCTTAGCTAAGATTTTCCTTAACTTAAATCTTGCAAATTTTCAAATCTTTATAATTTCGTTAATATTCAAGATATTGAGGAATTTAAGATGTCATTTTTAAGATCACTTCTAAATTAAAACATTTGCGTTTAGTTTTGACAAAAATATTCATCAGTAGTTTCAAAAAGTGATTCCGAAGCTAAGGAATGATTGTGAAACTGGGGCCAAGTTTACTAGGTTCAGGCTCACAATCATTTCTTAGCTAAGACTTCTTTAATTTAAATCTGGTAAATTTTGGCAACGTTTTATGGTATATATGTACAAAAAATTAAGTTTTGTCAAAATTAAATTACATAAATGGCAACTAGGAAAATGATGGCATTCTGAACACGAACAATTAGACTGACTTCTTACAGTATATTGTCAGTATATTAACAGTATATTATTTGATACCATAATAATTTTGTTAATAGTTGGGATATTCAAGAATAACTGCTGTTTTAAAAACCACTTCGTGATATTCAATTTTGACAAAAAATAGTTCCATTGGATTTGGAGTTTGTCAAAATTTGAACAATGATTTTGTGAACTTTTTTGTGAAAAGTAAATTTTCAAAAAATTTTACATACAATTTATTAGGTGGAGGTATACAAACAGAGACATTACCAAATACCTAAATGCTCTGAGGCCACCCACATGGGCTAATTAATGAAATCAATTTTAGCTGTCACAACTTGTTAGCCATAACATGGTCAACTGGGACAGTAACCAGCATGAAAACCATAGTGGTCAGTTACATACTGACCAATAGTGATACTTATACAATTAAAGTACACTGGACAAATAATATAGATTACTATTAATGGAACTATGTCTTAATTGGTTGCCATGAGAACGGTAATTGTTTCACTTAACCCCGTGACCTTAATCTTGAGAAATCAATATGGTCAGTAAGCTTTAGTTAAATTTGTCTGGGTAAGCTAAATCAATACTGAGACATATACAGTACATACCGAGGACCAGACATACGCACATACAAAACAAATAGTCAGACATACACACACACACACACACACACACACACACACACACACCTAATTGCCAATGATAATATATACAGTCGAACTTGTCTATAAAGGCCACCCAAGGGAACCAGTAAAGGTGGCCCTAATAGACAGGTGGCCCTCATATACAGGTTCAAAGAATATGTATCAAGAGCAATGGGGATAAAATTTTACTGGTTTTTAAAAGCAGGTGGTCCTTTTATAGAGATGGCCTTTAACAAAAGTTTGACTGTATATCAACCAACGTTTCTGGCCAAATTTATGTCAAACAAAAATAAGGGGACTACAAACTGAATCATTCTGTTGAGTCAGACACTACATCAAAGTTACATATGTATTTCAAGGTTATAGGGTCTTAATGTCCAAGTTAATCAGTAATAAGGGCCTTCAAAACAAAATGAAATTAGTGTTTTGGGTTTGACCTGATCATTGGCCTTTTATGGTTGGTTCAGTACCAGTGGTACGCTTTTCTGCAGAATACTGACTCTGTGAGCTAGCACGTTAAAGTGGTCCTGAGTGCGCCTTAGTACAAGGCAGTCCATAAAACACACTTTCACTTCACATGCATACACCAACTTGTTTGTAGATTAATTCATAGAGATTAATAAAATAGTTCTCATCGGGAATAGCTAAAAAATTGCTGATGCAACATTAAGCAACATTATAGTCAACAACCATTACAACCAAGTGCTTAAGTACATGTACAATGTTGTCATAAGTGTGAACTAGTACAAAGCAGATCAGATATACTTTCACAACATGAACTTTTGCTTAGATCAATCCTTGTGAGATAAATAGCAGAAGAACTGCTGACAGGACACAAAAGCAACAATCAATCAACCAATGGTCATGGCGGTAAGAGTGGTTGCAATGGTGTAAATGGAATCTCGGACATACTGGTGGCTATTCCCCATTTCTAAATGTTTGTAAAATGTTGATCATATCTAGCCATTTTCTTTATGAAGCTATAAAGGGGAGACAGACATTAATTATTTATATTTCATGGATTAAAGATTATGTAATACATGCATCAAATTGCAAAACATGATAACACTTTAACAAAGAAGGATGGTAACCTAAATCGCAGCATTATATAATATGTGTCAAAATTATACAAATGACAGCATCAGAAAACCATTTTACCCATAAGCCTTGTCACCATTGTTGCATATTGGATAATGGTTGCCATGCACACCAATAATAAATTGTTATGGCAAAAAGGATTACAACCTTAATCAGGACACTTGCTAGGACATTCTTGGGGCCAATATCCCGCCCCATTCAAAATTCAAAATCTTGTCAAAAAAAATTTCACAATCACTTTGCCAATTTTTATAATTTTGGAAATTTAAATTTTGAGTTTCTATCACTTTAATGGTATTTTCTTTTTCACAATTTTAGCCTTTTTTAAGCATATGTTCACAATTGCAAGGGCTACAGCCCTATTCACAAAAGGGTGAAAGAGCCCTAATCATATATATGTGTCAAATTAATACAAATGCATACCAATGACAATAAATATCTACATAGTGTTTTTTTACCCATAAACCGTATCACCAGTCTAGCATCATGGGTAATGGTTGCCATGCACACTATGTTAAAAACATTTTTTTGTTGTGGTACATGTATAAAGGATCCCAATCTATATAATAACCTAATTTGCCAGTTTCCAAGTTTTTACTTTGCTTTGGGATTGTGGTTTGAGCATAGATTTGATAAGTCAAATTTATACAAATGACATTAACACAAAACTGTTTTTTACCCATATACCTTATCACCGGTCTAGCATCATGGGTAATGGTTGTCATGCACACCAACAACAATAAATTGTTGTGGTATCCTTCCATTTATGTTCTATCATAATGGTACTATCATTAAGTTTATATCCACACAGACCCTGATCTTGAAGAAACTCTTAACATTAATATCTTATCATCATCATCATCTTTTTATTATACTCTTATAACAAGGTTAGTGATTGGACTTACCGGAATCCAGATGGGGGAGAGAGATCAACAGATGTACTCTGATTTATGAATCTGGGTTCAATAACCATGGCAGTATTATAAACACCGCTTGAATGGAAATCAAAATTCTGTGAAATTCTGTTTCAAAATGCCATTATTATTTCAAACCATGCATGTAGCATATTAAATAATTACGGTACACTGTTAAAGCATGCCATAAAGAAAAGGTTATAATTTTTCAAACTATTTTTTAATTTTTAAAATCTACAGACTATTTTCAAACTATCTTTTAAACTTCTGAAAGACTACTGTTACCTTGGCAGAAAAGGTATGTAAATTTAATTCCTAAACTACCAGTAATCATTTGCTATTACAGCTATATGTTTCTAGGTTTTTGCAATATCTTAAAACTTTGCAAGTTTGCATGCTTATGAATTTTAAAAATATTTTAAACTATTTGTTTTAAATAGTAGTGTCTCATAAGCCAAATTTGGTCGGGTAAAATTTTATTGTGTTTTATTTTCATGTATTATTGTTTTTAGTAATTTCGTACATGACACTGAAATAAACTATATTATTATTATCATTATTATTATTATTATTAAAAGAAATGATGTAATTCCTGCTATAGTGACCACCTCCATAAAAACCACAAGTCAAAGAAAACCTTCTAAGGTCTTTTTTGCTTCATATTTCTGCTTATAAGTAAGAGAAGTTATAAAAGTATGATAAAACTATGGTCATGAAAGTTGCGAGGTAAAACGGAAAAAAAACTTCCTTGGAGTCCAATTAGCACAACAGCCACCCACCACCTGTAACAAGCAGCTCACTTATAAAACACAAAATATTTAATTGGTCAATAAAAATCACCCCTGCTACGTGTTTTATTGTGCCTCGGATAACAATTAATAAGGAATCTGGTTATGGTTGGTCTAATGGTTATTACGGCCAGGTAGATGTTCTGACATATCAAAGACTGTAACGCCTCTCAGATGCCATAAACTTTGGCATTATATTAAAGCCACGAGGAATGTCAGATTCCAATGATCATTATATATACCTGAAGCCCAGAGACCAGTCCTGTTAACGGTCTCAGATGCCATATACTTTGGCATTATATTAAAAAATACCTTCATGATTCAACCACCAGGTATGTCAGATTTCAATGATCATAATATGTACCTGAAGCTTGGAAACCAGTCCTGTTAACGTTCTCAGATACCATAAACTTTGGTATTACATTAAAGCCCCTAGGAATGTCCG
This sequence comes from Anadara kagoshimensis, assembly GCA_021292105.1. Taxonomy (NCBI): domain Eukaryota; kingdom Metazoa; phylum Mollusca; class Bivalvia; order Arcoida; family Arcidae; genus Anadara; species Anadara kagoshimensis. The sequence continues at coordinate 39,059,464 of CM037862.1, forward strand.
ATTCTAATGAACTCATTGAATTCTTGCTGCTCTGGAACCAGTCAATTCCAAGCTTGGGCCAGTATGTTTGTGTTTGTTTTCATCAACCGATTCATTAAACACTGTTTCTTGTAAAAGGATGACAATTCAGTACATAATGTATATACTTACTATGAATGTGTTATGGTAAATTTACTTATTACAAATGTGTTATGGTATAAAGATTTTCATTATAATTCCGATTTAACATTTTTCAATTTCACGCTTGAATAACAAAGGTTTAAGTTACATTTAAACTTGTCTATAATGGTCAACCAAGGGAACCAGTAAAAGTGGCCTTTATATACAGGTTCAAATAATATGAATAAAGTGATTGAGAGGGCATTACAAAGAGGTTTACAGTCAAACCTGTCTTTAAAGACCACCATAGGGAACCAGTAAAAGTTGCCTTTATGGGCAGGCATTCTTTACATACAGGTTCAAATAATATGTATAAAGAAGAATTGGGATACAATTCTACTGGCCTTTATAAGCAGGTGCCCCTTATATAGAGGTGGCCTTTAAGGCAGGTTGCACTGTACTTCATTGATATAATACTTAAAACTATCAAATTGTAGATTAGAGGTCAAGGTTCAAATCCTGGCCGAGTCTGACCAAGACTTGAAAATAGGTAGTGGCTGTTCTTTTCATCAAGTGCTCCTCATTTAGGACTGAAAGTCAAAGATTTTTCAAAAAAGACTGATGTCCCATTTCAGGCTAGAGGTTGCAGACTAAGGAAGACAACTCCCTGCACATTGCCCTGTTGGTGACGTCTCAATATGAGTGTAATATTAAACCCCATTCAATCAATATAATGATCTTATTCAAAATATGGTCAGATTAATTCTGTCAAAAAGCCATTTCAATATCAGTAAATAAAATTCAAATCAAATATATAATTTCTATCGCTCAAAATGTCTTCGGAATGCTAATAACTTTAAAACCAAATTTACACTTGAATGAACATCTCTCTTGGAATTAAATAATTTCATCTTGCAGAACGGGAAACCGTTTGCGACAGCGGAGTTCTACTTTAAGAGACTCCGCTATGCATTATACTGATTTAAATTAAATACAAATCGACATTACATAAAAATTTATATGCAGCGCGTGCATGTCAGGATATATATCAATACATTTAACCGTAACATCTTATAAATTGGTATTTCTGTCATAGAAAGGAATTAATTTTATTGCAATATCGTCAAACTGTTCTATATAATGGTCTCGTCACGGGAATCTTAAGGAATTGCTTTTATTGAGCACGAGGTACATGTATATGAAATACTCACAACAGGAAAAAGATTTTTTTTTTCCGTGGTGGATTTTTGACGGACTAAAATATAAATGTACATATTGAAATATGAAACAAAGTTTCTGTAAAATGTTTTAAAGGAGTGGAGTTGAGCAATGTTGTTTTACATCCCAAACAAAATTCTTTCGCTTATATCCATACAGTCAGTTTTAGGGTAGTGGAGAAAACCAGAGTACCTTAAGAAAACCATTGACTTTCAGCAAACAAACTGACAAACTTTCTCACACTGGGATCAGTTCAAAGTGGGATTTAAAGAGGCGGTGGTGATACATGCTATGATCCATATAAGTGTATGCTTTTAGATCTTTCCAGGCTCATTGTAAAATGTCTGATTTATCATGAAATCTAAAACTTGAAAAAGCTTACAAGATCATTATCTCAATTTTTACCTGCATCACCAGAATCAAAACCAGGTCCCATTATTGTTCAACTCCATCTGTTTGTCTGTCTGTCCATCAATCTAAAACACTTTTGATTGAGCATAGATTGCGGAATCTATTACTAAGTTATTTCCAAATTTCCTTATATCTGAGAGTAAGATTTATGCTTTATTGCATTCAAATGTCCAGTATTCAAATTTTGAGATTTATAACTACAGTAAAACTTTGATTCATTACCATCATTTGTTCTGTCACGTTTTGTCGTTGTAAAGAAATATAACAATAAATCCAGAGTCATATAAAACAAAACATAAAAAGAAGTGATCTTTGGGATTTGAAAAAACTTTAGCAATAACCAAGGCGACAAAGTGATTGAGAGGGCATTACAAAGAGGTTTACAGTCAAACCTGTCTTTAAAGACCACTATAGATAACCAGTAAAAGTTGCCTTTATGGGCAGGCGTCCTTTACATACAGGTTCAAATAATATGGATAAAGAATATTTGGGATAAAATTCTACTGGCCCTTATTAGCATGTGGCCCTTATATAGAGGTGACCTTTTAGGCAGGTTGAACTGTACTGTATTTTAAAATCATGTAATCATCATTTTCTGATAATAAGTATTTTTTTTAAACATTCTTTTAATAGCTAAGTTGTTGAGAGGCATTATAATTAGGTTTTACTGTATTTTAAAACCATAAATTCATTTCTTTCTGATAATTACTTTTTTATTGTTTATATTTTTCAGAAGATTCTACAGAGTAAAATCATGACGAGGAAGATTTGGAAATAAAGAACAGTTTTACGATCAATTAATTTAAAATTGTGAAGCTTAAGAAAATATAATGTCAACGACTACGAGCTTAAAAGTTTAAACACCCTGTTTGATGACAACAACGTCAAATCAAATTTTAGCACGGATGACACTATTCTGTCGAGAAGAGGAAAAATTGAAATAATTTGGATTTGAAATTTTCAAATCGACAAATTTGTAAAATATCAGTGCAAGTTAAAATTTGGAATAATTCAGATTTGAAATTTTGCAATTGACAAATTTGGAAATATCATCATTATTACAGTCAGTTTTAAAAAACAAAAGAAATTCTAGGAGAGGAATTTATTTTCCTTTTGTCAGCGGAGTCAGCGAAATCAATGAAATTACTAAAGATAATATCTAGTATGATGGCATCACGTTTCTGATTAAACGTTGAAGCTGGGATATTTCTGACTTGCCAATAATCAAAGCAGAAGACAGATTTTCTGAAATAACACTATTACAATGATTTGTAAGTGATTTTCAGATATAACTGAGATTATTAAAAGTTATCTAACGATTTCTGTTCTATATCAATTTTCCAAGACAATATCGTCATAACAACGAAAAAAAGTTTTATTCATATACATACTGGAATATGAGGATCAAAGTTGTGCCTATAAGCAAAAAACGTTGAATCGTTTTAATCGGTATCCATCTCAATAAGTGATTAATATGTCAGTTATATGTGGTCATCTTAATCTGTCCATGCATAATATTAATCCTGTCACAATGAGTGTTGGAATTAACGGACATTTTGGAATGAATGAGACTGCTTACACCATTGAAAATGCAATAACACAACCGCCAGATCCTGGATTTCAGCAATTTAGTGAGCAATATAGTAATTACCATGGTTACGTAAGTGGTGCAATATGTATATTCGGAGTGGTATCCAACATTTTAAATATCATAGTTCTGACTCGCAGACATATGATTTCACCAACGAACAGCATTTTGACAGCGCTAGCTATTGCGGATGCATTGACAATGGGAATCTACCTTGTGTATGCTATATATTTCTATATCATCACCAAGCCGTATATCGACCACGGTCATTCAAAGGGGTGGATGTACTTTGTGTGCGTAACAAATCTCGTAGTTATTACATGTCATAATATATCGCTATGGCTGACAGTCTCGTTAGCCGTATTTAGGTACATTTTTGTTTGTCACCATGTGATAGCCAATCAACTTTGCAGTTTGGAACGAGCCAAAATAACTATAGTGATAGTGATGGCTGCCACAGTGATAACTTGTTCCCCAAATTACTTTATGTACCGTGTATATAATCTAGAGGAAGAAAGCGTCAATTATACTGGATATTTTTGGATTGGAAAGAGTGCGTTCGCGGAGAAGCACCCGCTTTATCAACCAATCACATTTTGGATATATGGTGTTATTATAAAAATAGCTCCATGCGTCCTTTTAACCATTCTAAGTCTCTGTATCATAGCAGCCATGCGTGAAGCTAGCAAGCGAAGGCAGCGTCTGCTACAGCAATGTGGGCGGCAAACGGAGGAAGCATCTGCTGAACATAACCGCACAACTATGATGTTAATAGCCGTAGTGCTGTTCTTTGTTATTACGGAATTTCCGCAGGGAATTTTGGCAGGTATTAGCGGGTTATAGTTAAATGACGATTTTTTTAACAATGTGTATTCAAATTTGGGTGATATAATGGACCTGTTAGTATTAATTAACAGTGCAATAAACTTTATTCTATATTGTATTATGAGCCAACAGTATCGAGATACATTTAAGAGTCTTTTCGTATGTAAAGCGGTCCGCAACAGTCACATGAACGGTAAACCTAACGGCCTTATGTACAGTACGGTAAAGACCGAGACGACAAACGTCACCAATGTCTAACGTTTACCGCTGCTTAAGTACTTCCAAGCAAAAATCTGCTCTCAGAATATCAAAAAATTTTAAAATATCCAAGCTATATTAAAATGTTGCAAAACATAAAAAAAATATGTAATGAATTTAGTTGTACATATTCGCCATTAGTTATAATGAATGTGGTGTTTGTAATAAATACAATATATATATATGGAAATATTTTAAAGTGCGACGACGATAGGAAACTATGGGCTATTAGGAAGTTCAATGGATGTTAACCAACAGCTTTCTTCATCTGCGGAAATAGAATCTGGATCTTAATTGGAAATGTGAAAGTTACAATTGATTTTGTGTGGCGCAGTTTATATATCCGATGAATTAAGATAAAGAAAATTACATTTACGTACAAAAACTCGTGGCCTTGCCAGTTATAAATGGAATGTGATATCGAATCTGTATGCAGTCATTAAGTTTTTTGTTTATTTGTTTTAATTTTTCTTTTTGAAAATGTTGAATTGATTTAATTCAACTATATAAATGATATGTATTTGTTGAATTATTTTCAACTAAACTGTATATTTGATGACATAGATATATTGTTAATTGGAGAAATGTTGAATAATTAATTTGATTAATTACAGAAATATTGAATTAATTAATTCAATCATATATTGATGACAAATTGGTTAAATTACCAGTAGTGTTGAAGATGTATTTGTGACATACTAGTATTGGTTATTGCAGAAATGATGAATTAATAAGTTCAAATTAATTGCAGAAAAGGCCTCAGATTCACAATATTGTCTTAACAAAGATATTCCTTCACTTAAGTTCAGGAAATTATGGCAAAGATTTCCCTTAACTTAAATTCAGGCTTCACTACAAAATTTATTAACAAAGATATTCCTTCACTTAAATTCAGGAAATTATGGCAATTGTTTTTTTTTACTACAAAATTTATAAACAAAAGATTTTCCTTAACTTAAATTCAGGCTTCACTACAAAATTTATTAACAAAGATTTTCCTTAACTTAAATTCAGGCTTTACTACAAAATTTATTAATAACAAAGAATTTCCTTAACTTAAATTCAGGAAATTATGGCAAACATTTTTTTAACTACAACTTTACATTTTTGAGAAAAATAAATACAACCATTACAAGCTTAAAGCAATTTTCAAATTGACACCTTAAATTCTTGATAATCTTAAATTAAACAAAATTTTATTATAAAGACTAGAAATTTGCCAAATTTAATTTAAGCAAAATTTCAGTTAAGGAATGATTGTGAAACTGGGGCCTGTTGAATTGATTAATTCATGTTAATTGCAGAAATGTTGAATTGATTATTATGACGACACATATTGTTAATTGCGAAGTATGGACAAAAAAAAATATTTGCTGAAAAATCATAATAAATGATGGACACAAATAACATGTTTCTGTGCTGAAATAATAGAGAAATAACCAAGTAATTACAGTAAAAACTCTTTTAGAGACTGCCTCTTCATAACCATCACAGGGCCTCTCATCGCCTAGGTTTGGATCCTTATCAGGCAGATTTTTTAGAGTGGAGTAAAGGAGTATTTACCATACATCCCGGTAAAGAATTGTTCACTTACATCAAGGGACTCAGTTCAGGGTTGGTGGAGGAAACTGGAAGTCCTTGAGAAATTCACTGACCTTTGACAAGTAGACTAACAAACTCAAACTTTTTCACACTAGGATCTGCTATGAATTGGATTCAAAACTAAGTGGCAAGAAGCTCTGTGATTGACAAGCCATCACTTTAGACCACTTTGCCACAGAAAACATTTTTTTTACTCCTTTCTCTTTTAAGCTCAAATATTTTTGGTGTTCCCTCTTCAATATTTCTTTCACACTTGACTGAGAATCTTTTTCAAGAACTAAAATGAAGTGCATATGATTAGTATAAATAAGGGCTGTGGGGAGTTGAGGTCAGACCCTGTCGGGGTTTGAACACACAACCTCCCATTTATGGAGCAAGCACTCTACCAACTGAGCTACAACAGAAAACTAGGTAAATACCCCTATATTTGTCAATACATGTGTACTGAAATCACAAGTGTGTTGCTTTCCTTAACATGATACTGTGTAGGTTGGTTCTAAGTGTTGAGTTCAGTAAAGTAATTCATTATTCTAGTGAACAAAAAAACAATCATTTTTCTTAATACTCAAGTTATTAAAAATTCTTAATATTAAAATCTTGGGTTGCCAGAATTATCAAGAATGAATAAAACCCACAACTACTGGCCTAATTCCTTACAACTGGATGACATTTGAAAGAATGTATGTCGCTGTGCCAGACAAACATAACAGACCCCTTGGTGCATTATACTGGTATCCAGTCGACATTGTCTACAAGGAAAAACCCCTTCTCACTTCAGGTGCACATCTCACAACAGTGATTGACTTATTAAATGGAGTTTTACATCCAAGTCAAGAACATTTCATTCATATCAAACCGTCACCAGCTGTAGGTGAGGTAGCATAAATTTTAACCTTTGCAGTGTGCCCAGGGCAATATGCAGGGAGGGTTCTTTAACATGCCATTTCTGTTGTGACACAGGGCAACTGTTTTTAAGGTCTCTTCCAAAAGACTTTCATTTCTACCGGTAACTGCTGAGTGCTTGGCGAAAGAACAATCACTACAGTTACAAAACTAAAGTCCGTGGCTAAGTATCTCGAAGCTATCTTAGTAGTTACAAACACTTAATGCCTATATAACACAATGGCGGTAAGTGTTTGTAACTGCTAAGATAGCTTCAAGTTACTCAGCCCAGTGTCACAGCAAGCGTAACACATTGAAGAACCTTCCCTGCACATCACCCTTAACACACTGCAGGTAAATATTTCTGCCACTTCACCGATAGCTGCTGATATCTCAATATAAGTGAAATATTCTTGACTGGGATGTAAAAACCCAATTCAATCTCTCTCTCTCTCTCTCTCTCTCTTCTCTAGCAATCTCTCTCTCTCTCTCTCTCTCTCTCTCTCTCTCTCTCTCTCTCTCTCTCTCTCTCTCTCTCTCTCCCCCTCCCTCCCTCCCTCCCTCCCTCCCTCCCTCCCTCCCTCCCTCCTCTCTCTCTCTCTCTCTCTCTCTCTTCTCTAGCAATCTCTCTCTCTCTCTAGCAATCTCTCTCTCTCTCTAGCAATCTCTCTCTCTCTCTCTCTCTCTCTCTCGCAAAATAAATGATATCAATTACAATCAATTCACAGAATCATTAAAAATTTAACAATGATTTTTCTACTGTCAGCTTTATCATCTCATCACATTACCAACATATCATTCACATAAAATACCACAGGAATAATAATATCGTCAAACTTACAACAACAACAGTTAATTGATTGGATGAGGTTTTACGTTCAAGTACAAAATAATTCATTTACTCTGCAACATTTCAAGTTATATCAGAACATGACTATATATGGGAATGCATTGAGCAATTAAGGGTTTTTCATCGAGTGTTGCTTACTATGTCATGTATCAGTCAAAAATACAACTAGGTACAGTAGCTCAGTTGATAGAGTGCTTGCTCCTTATCAGGTAGGTTGGGGTTCGAATCCTGACCTTGTAAATAGGTAGTGACTGTTCGTTACTAAGCACTGAGCCTTTAGAAATAAAAGTCACAGAGTCCGAAGAGACCAAAAAAAACAACTAACTGTATAAGAGTGGACATGCATGGCATGCTAAAAACCCTTCCCTGCAAATTACCTTGAGCACACTTCAAAGGTAAAAATGTTGTCATTTCACCTAAAATTACAATGTCCTGATATAAGTAAAATATTCTTGACTTGGATGTAAAACCCTATTAGATCTATCAATTCTATTTCAATTCTTTTTTAGCTGCAGAGTTTGGCATAAAAGAGTAGATATACCCACAGTTATAATCCATACAGGATTCCAACTCTTAACCACTACATAATGATATAGTACAGCTCAACCAACTTTGAAACCAATTTACCAAATAGCATGTCATAATGGTTTGGCATTGACAGCAAACAATGAACCATTATATAGAAAACAATAGAAAACAACACAGCAATCCCAAAAGTAATTATTAAACAAGAAACAACAAAGTGCAGCAATACCATCATACAATATTAATGTAATCGTTAAACACAAAACAACAATTCCCAAAATAATGATATATGGAAAACAACAGAAAACAACACAGTAATCCCAAAGTAATCATTCAATGTAAAATAACAAAGATTACCACAGTCATCCATAAAAATAACAATGCAATCACTAAACACAAAACAATAATTTCAAAGTAAAGTTGAAACAAAACAACAAAAAGCAACAAAGCATAGTATACCAATCTCAAAGTAATCATTAAACAGTTATTGTCAGATGAAAAAATTATGAAGATAAAATGGAAGCAATGAGAAAGAAATAAACAACAATGAATATGTCATTTCTGTGAAATCAGCAACTTTTATTGATTTCAATATTTTCTATATGATAACATAATTTCACATAGACCTTGTCAATGTTGATATCTTTATGAGGGACCTGCAAAAAAATAAAGGGCAAAAGGTCCTTGACCTTATATTGCAAAACATAATTCTGAACCCCTGATTTGGCATGAACAAAAAAACAACAATGAGCAACAGAGCAATTCTAAAATGACCATGAAGCAAAAAAAACATAACAAATTGCAACAGTTCAAAAGTAAAATTAAATCATTTAAAACTTGAACAACAAATCACACAACACAATTTTGAAATAAACATTAAACAAGGAACACAACACAATCTCAAAGTTAACATTGAACAAAGAACACAACAACATTCTCAAAATAATAACAAAGCACAGCAATCCCAAAATATAGGTAAACAACATTTACCTGTCCGTTTGACCTTTCATTAGGAATATACATATAGGAGGGTCCAACCAATACATGTGGAAGCACGTGGCCTAGTGGTTAAGGCGTTGGACTCATGATTCGAAGGTCGTGGGTTCGATCCCTGGACCGGGCGATGTGTTGTGTCCTTGAGCAAGACACTTAGTTTCACGTTGTTCCAGTTCACTCAGCTGAAAAATAAATGAATACCAGCAAAATGCTGGGGGTTAACCCTGCGATGGACCGGCGTCCCATTCAGGGGAGAGTCTTGTACTCTCAGTCGCTTAACGCCACCGAAACCGGGATAAGCTCCGGCCTGATGGGCCTAATGGCTCAGGACAGACTTTAACTTTTAACTTTAACCAATACATAGGCAGTGTTAGGATTCGTAGTTAAAACATTTACACATTCCCCATGAGTAGTGTTCACATCATAGACGAAATATACACGTGTGATCCCTATTACGAGTACTTAATTTATTCCATAATGAATATTTAAATCAAAGGTCAAGTGGACAGGTCAATGTTGTTTGCCTATACAATGTAATTATTAAACACAGCACATTACAATAAAACATAAGACAATAACGTCAACCAAAGTAATTATTAAATGGAAAACAACAATGAATAGCACATCAATCCCAAAGTACAAGTTCATCAATAAACAAACACACACAGCCAACTCCAACACAAAACAATCCCAAAGTACAGATGTAACAAAGAATAACACAGCAATCCCAAAGTAAAATGAAAGAAAAAACAACAGACATCAACACAAAATATTCCCAAAGTACAGATGTAACAAAGAATAACACACCAATCTAAAAGTACAATGAAAGAAAAAACAACAGACATCAACACAAAATAATCCCAAAGTATAGATAAAACACGAAATACAACAAAACACCAAATGCAGCATTTAATAAAAATATTGACAGATGATAAATTTGTGTGGATAAAATGGATGCATTGAGTAAAATAAACGACAATTAATATTTCATTTCTGTGAAATCAACAACTTTTTTATTGATTTTAATCCAGCAAGATGATTGATCATGTCTGCAAATTCGCATTTTATTTACTATTTCAAGCTCAGACATCTGCGAAATCAGAATTAATATTTGTAATGTAGATATATATTTTGTGATTTTGCAGTAAATCTTCCAGTCATTGAACACCAGAACTCAGATTTCCAGATGATTTTTGGAAAAAATATTAAAAGCAATTCTGTTGGTTCCCAAGGTCTAGATTAATGCACAAAACTCAAGTCTGGCATTATGTGACAGTATCAAGACTGATTGATTGATTGATTGATTGATTGATTGATTGAAATGAGATTTTAAATCCCAGTCAAGAACATTTCACTTGTATCAAGATGTCATTGACTATAGGTGAAATAACAGAAATTTTGATCAATGCAGTGTGCCCAAGGCAATGAGAAGGAAGGGCTATTTTGCCATGACTACTGTGACATGGGATCAAGGCAATGAGCAGGAAGGCCTCTTTTGCCATGACTACTGTGACATGGGATCAAGGCAATAAGCAGGAAGGGCTCTTTTGCCATGACTACTGTGACATGGGATCAAGGCAATGAGCAGGAAGGCCTCTTTTGCCATGACTACTGTGACATGGGATCAAGGCAATAAGCAGGAAGGGCTCTTTTGCCATGACTACTGTGACATGGGATCAAGGCAATAAGCAGGAAGGGCTCTTTTGCCATGCCTACTGTGACATGGGATATCAGTTCTTAAGGTCTATTCTGAAGGAACCTGCGTTTTTCGTTTCTCTGTGCCAAATGTTTGGTGAAAGAACGGTCACTACCTTTTTTCAAGTCTTGGTCAGACCCAGTCTGTATTTGAACCAATAAATAAAGTAAGAGCTGAATTTGTCCATTCACATTGAAGGTTATTCATGTTGCCAATCACAACAGGTTTCATGCTTACCTTGCAATTCATCTAGTAGCCATTGACAGTAGCTTCCATCCAAACAGGGGCAAGCTGACATTCGTAACTGGAGTTAGTCATCATGGCAGTTTTAAAGATCTCTTAGGTCTGTCACCTCATTCACTAAGTTACACTATTTGGATTTTCTGAGATGTCCGTAACTGAAAAACAAATAAACAGGACACCTGTAACTACTATGATGAATATCTGTATCTGAATTGTTAACAACGATAAAACTTTCAAAAATAATTAACAGGGTGATGTACCACTCAACATGAATTCTGAATCATCACTGGTAATTACAGTCTACTCAGAGCTTGATGTAGTACAACAGAGAAAGGAAGGACCAACAGACCAAAAGACATAAAGAACAAGCATCTGTCCTAAACTGAAGTAGAACGCAACAGAACATGTTCTAAACTTGAAATTGACCTTGATCAAGTGACTTATGTTGATCACAATTCATACACAGCTCGTTTTGATGGTAAGTTGACCTTAGTTTTAAGTGATATCACATGAATTTGATAATAAGATATAGCCTATGTAAGATGTATAGGTGAATTTAGTTTCCTTGTCAAAGGACAGCATTCAGCTCGTAGTTCTGCAAACACTTCAACAATGTCTCGATCATATTGCCATTAAAATGAATATCCACCGTGTTCTAAACATTGTCAAAGTGTTTCCAGAAACTGCAGAGAGATAAATGTTGCCCTATGGCATGGAAACTCTTAATTTCAAATTCACTTGTTATCATACATAACAAAGGTCAACTTACTTTCACCAAGCAATCAACATTACAAAATGAAAGTCATGGCTCTTTCAGATGGGAACTTAAAATAAACGAGGTCTTGTGTCACGGTGGGCTTGGCACTATAAGGAACCCTGCTGTATAACGCCATCAGCGCAATGCACAGGCAAAATTTCTGCACCTTCGCCTATAGCTGGTGACATTTCCATATAAGTGAAATATTCTTGACTGGGACGTTAAACACCATTACTCAACTCAACTTACTTTCGATGTAAGCTTCTTCTTCGGAGTTTGTGATCAAATATATGTCATATGATTGTCAACTGTGCTTGAGGTGCCATAAGATCACATGCTTTCTAGCTGGACAACTATGAACTGCCTAAGCCACCAACATCTGTTACAGCTCATTGTGTACTAGTTCACCTTCAGTTTTTTTTAACATGATCTACCAGTAGTGCAATTATTTACAAGGCTTTAATTTCATATCTTGGAAACATACATTCTCATGGTCTTCCATTTTTCCCAGATTTCAGTCAAAAGATGCAAAAACATTTCAGAAATTTTAGATTTTGATCAGTGCATGAAAAATGTGAAAAAGTCTGCAAGACCAGAAAAGAACACACTGGCATTTAGCATAGAATCATATATAAAATATCAAGAGCTAACTCATATGGATCATGGAGAAAAAGCTACCTAAATCCCAAAGTAAACCATGTTTTGGGAAAACAGGACTGAAGCCATAACCTTACCTATGTGATTCCCACTCATAAGTCTCATACAGAAATTTCAGAGAATGCAAGAGAGACAGAGAGATTGGGTTTTGCTGCTTAATATTCCTGTAATCTTAACATCTCATGCTATTATTACATAGAAAGAGAAGGAGAGAGAAAGATGCTGCAGTTTGCTATATTTCATGGAGACAGAACGAGAGAGAGAGAGAGAGAGAGAGAGAGAGAGATTTGGTTTTGCCCTGCTTATATATTTCTGCAATCCTAACATTTCATGCTATTATTACATAGAAAGAGAAGGAGAGAGAAAGATGCTGCAGTTTGCTATATTTCATGGAGACAGAATGAGAGAGAGAGAGAGAGAGAGAGAGAGAGAGAGAGAGATTTTTTTGCGCTGCTTAATATTCCTGCAATCCTAACATTTCATGCTATTATTACATAGAAAGAGAGAGAGAATGATACTGCAGTGTGCTTTATTACATGGAGAGAGTTTTAGAGAGATTGAGAGAGAGAGAGAGAGAGAGAGAGAGAGAGAGATTTGGTTTTGATGGTTAATATTCTAGTGATCCTCACGCACATGTCTCACTAATATTATAGAGAGCAAGAGAGAGACTCATGGTGAAAATTCCTGATAATACCTGTGTGTAGGCTATTAACTCTGATAAACTTTATATTAAAATAGTGAAATAAATGGTTGCAGGTCAAATACTCCATTATGTTATTTATTTATCCCCCTTGAGACACCTGTAAAAGTTCTATCAAAACCTAATAATTCTGCATCCTACTGCTTTCCCCAGATAAGTGAATCTCAATTTTACCTTGCAAATCTGTTAGAACAGTTTGCCTCAATTTGAACCCTCTTTGACCTTGATAATCTTCCTCTTCAAAATGTTTAATCCATTACATACAAAAACTAACATTGCAAAAGCCTCTTTGACCTTGATAATCTTCATCTTTGAAATGTTTAATGCATTACATACAAAAACTAACATTGCAAAGTGTCTAAAAGAATTCAACAGTAATGATTTTATCAGAAAGAACAATACAAAATTGTTAAGTCTAAACAGCTGCTGCTTTTAACATTTTTTTAACATAGGCGTTTTTTGTTGCCAGGTGTAGTTTTCAATCTTAGTGGTAAAAAAATGAAGAAATTATGTTTAAGACTCTACTGTCTTAAATTTGTAAATGTAAATCTTGTTGATAATAGTTCTATATCCAAAAGGGGTTATCAGTGTCTTTAGAGTCATCTAAAGCAAGTGTATAGATCACAGCACTTCTCAATGCTAGGTTCAAATCCCAATCAGTCAGATATAGTGTGAGATAGTTTGTCAGTTTGTTTCATCAGTGGTTTTCTCTACCAATTCATTTCTAAATTTGAAGTTAGTGTGGGAAAACTTTAAAGTACATTATAGTGTAAGACAGGTAACTGAATGTTGACCATTATTATAACCACATGACATTATGCCATTGTTTTGTGTTCGAAAATGGAAGCTTTATAATTTTATCTTGTGGTCCAAACATGTCCATCTTGTCTTGAATTGTAAAGGTGGCCAAATGGTCTAAAGCATATGAATACAGATCCTTTTTTTCGCTTTTCCAAAGTCAGTGGTTTTCTACAGCTTCTCCTGTTTCTTCAAGCATTCAAGAACTGACCAACTTGATTTAAATTAAAGAATCTTGACTGGGCGTAAAATACTTTTAATCCAATTCAGTACTGGACAGTTTGCCTGCCAAAGGTAGTTAAATGATCGCCTTGATAGAGAATTATTATATTTATCTCAGACATCATTGAAAATAAAATCTGGTTGAATGGAGTGGAATATTGGTGTTTTATGACCTAGTCAAGATTCTTTCACTTATATCGAGGCAATCAGTCCTGAGATAGTGAAGCAATTTGAAAAACTTTCTTACATGACATGATGGTGAAGAAATTTGAAAAACTTTCTTACACTTAGATCTGCCTTGAGTGTGATTTGAATTTACACTGTAAGAGACACTGCACAGATTAGACAACAAGTACTTGCCCAGAAAGTACCGAAAATCATATGAAAAACAAAAAAACAAAAACAAAAACAAATTAACACTAGGTCACAGAACTGAGTTTCCCTGCTCTGTAATAAAAATCCAATCCTCTTTGACCTTGTACAGCAATGCACATGTCATCTCTATTATCCTCCATTAAATAAAATCCTTTTGTTTTCACGCAAACTTTTTTTTTTATTCAGATTATTCAATGCTTAAAGTAATATTCTCTTGTCACCAGCGAGGCATTTAATATGCACATATCAATTTACGAATCTCTCCTTTATCATCTGTTTTTGACAAGCGTCGTCTAGAGAGCGCAAATAAATAGGATTTTAAGAAAAAATCAAAATTAAAAATTAATATTTTATGAGAGAAAAACTAGCTGATTAGATAACATGTTCTAAGATAAGTTTTATGACATTTTTAAATGTCAATACCAGTATACATGATTAATTCTGGGTTCAAATAGATTTGATAAAAAGAAGACAATAAACAACATTGGAGTGACATTTACATTTCAAATTTTTGGAGTACTTTTGGTTGGCATTGCATTATAAGCGTGCACTTTAAACCACTTAACCATCACTGCCACATTTGGCGAAGAGAAGACGGGATACCACATTAACTTGGAGTCATTTACATTTCCAATATATGGAGTACTTTTGGTTGGCATTGCATTATATGCATGCACTTTAAACCACTTAACCACCAAGGCCACATTCAACAAAGAGAAGACTAGATACAACATTTTCTTGGAGCCATTTACATTTCTGCTTTATAGAGTATATTTGGTCAGCATGGCATAATAAGTGTGCACTTTTAAACCACTTAGCCACCAAGGCCACATTCAACAAAGAAAAGACTTGATACAACATTTTCTTAAAGCCATTTACATTTCTGCTTTATTTGAGTATATTGGGTCAGCATGGCATTATAAGTGTGCACTTTTCAACCACTTTTTAAACCACTAAGGCCACATTTAACAAAGAGGAGACACAATATGTACAGCATTTACTTGGGGCACAAAAATCAGACTGTTTAACTCAAATATTGAAACCATTCTTCTATATGGCTGTGAGACATGTCTCCAAAACAAGCTTTAAGTCTTCATTAACTGCCTAAAACAAATCCTAAAGATCAGATGGCCAAAGAAAATCACTAAGATTGAGTTTTAGGCAAAGACCAAACAACAGCCTATAGAGATGGAGCTATCAAAATGGAAATTGTGATGGATAGGACACACAGAGCTAAAACCAGCCAACTCAATCACATGACAAGCACTGAAGTGGAATCCTCAAGGGAAAAGAAAAGTCGGACAGCAAAAGAAACACCTGGCATAGAAACCTGCAATCATAAACGAACAGAGAGGGCTACAAATGGAAAGATGGTCAGACTAGCAAAGAACAGAACTAGATGGAAGAGTGTTGTCAGTTGCCTATGTACCTCCCTAGTACAACAGGCATAACTAACTTACCTGGAGCCATTTACATCTCTGCTTTACAGAGTACTTTTGATTGGCATGTAATTAGGACATAAGAATTTGTATGGAGCAGAAATTTCAATTGCTCTTATTCCAAATTCAAGATTCTTTCACTATCATTGAGATAGTCAGTTCTAAGATGGTGGAGGAAACCAGAGTGCTTGTGGAAAAGTACTGATTTTCAGCAAGTTAACCCTCCTGCTGCCACACGGACATATGTGTCCTCTACCGGCAGCCTGCCATACGGACACATATGTCCTTTCAACGGAACTGACAACTCTTAAGATAAAAGACGAAGATATACTTATATCTTTTTGAAAAATAAAAAAATGCAAAATGTTGACTATTGAAATTATAATCTACAATTAACTAAAGACGTCATATGACTACAAACGCGTCTGACGTCATTTTCTATTGTTGACGTCATATCATTTCGCATTGTGAAATTTAATTTGGCACTGCCAACACTGCGCTGAAAATTAATTTGGCAGCAAGAGGGTTAAATGACAAATTTTCTACAAAAGAATATGCCTGAATGGGATTAGGCATTCAAACCTGAATGTTGAAGGCCTGGGTTAACCAGTTTCACATACTTGGTGAAGCTACATGCCCTGCTGTTCCATATGGAGTTTCAAGCAAATAGGCCTTTCAGTTCATTACAAAAAGAAATTTAAATGTAACACTACTTTAGGTCACTGTGACCTTGAATGAAGATCAAGGTCAACTAACTTCACAAAATTGGTTAGACTTCATGCATGCCCTGATGCTATATTTGACCTATCAAACTTCTAGGCATTTCAATTTATAACAAGCAGATGTCAAGGTCAATAAGCTTACAAAACTTGAAAAGACTTGGAATTGGGTTTGGGAACATCAATGTGAAATTCTGATGAAAAATGAAAATGAAAAACTTGAGCAAAAAGATTACGGAATGGGATGGAGGATGTTAAAAATAATACTGAAATACTGTAAACCAACTTTTTTTCGCGAATACTAACTTTGCGATTCTCTTACCCAAACTATTTCATGCACGTGACTATCAGCTCTCACAACATGGAGTTTAGCTGAATATTTGGTATAAATAGCACCATCTTCGGAAACAAATTCACGACGATTATTTTCGCGTTTATTCTGTCATCGCGAAACATGTGAAAGTTAATCGCATGCGAATAAAAGTTGGTTTACAATAGCATGTTTTGAACATTTATTTACTGATGTAAGCTAAAAATTAATCAATGACTGAACAAATATTATTTTATTTCTTTATTGCATACATGGAGCCACAGATACTGAAAAATATCCTTTATAATTTTTTTTTCATGTAAAATTCGCACTGTTTGTTTTCATTACCTAGTGTGAATGAACAAATAATTATCAATGTTATTGACTTGTTTACTCAGGTGACAAAGAAATGTAACAATTTCTACAAGCTGGCCATTTCAGAGCCATGTTTCTCAAATATTTTATCAATTATGACAACCTGTTGCAGACATTACTGGACTGACCTGACATTTTAACCTAATTTTTTATAAGTTTTATTTCTCAAAACAGTACATAATCTCCACCCCCAATCTCTGTATAAAATACAGTCAAATCTGTCCATAAAGGACACCCAAGGGAACCAGTTAAAGCGGTGTGTATGGATAGGGGGCCTTTATATACAGGTTTAAAAACCATGAATAAAGAACAATTGGGACACAATTCTACTGACCTTTATATGCAGGTGACCCTTATATAGAGATGGCCTGTAAGGTAGGTTCAACTGTAATCTCAATTCAAAATGTAAAATAACTCTGAAAGTGTTTTTTTTTTTTTGGTCCTGATTTTTAATATTCCCCATAAAGTAAGTGAAAGGGCTTATTATATAGGGATCTGACTATGTCCATCTGTCCCAAGACACTGGCTCCTCCATTACTATCACATCTATGAATGAATTTTGATCAATCTTGAAACAATGTACACCAATATGAGACAATGTGTCTCATACCAAATTTAGTTATGTAGGTCAAAGGTCAGAGGTCACAAGGTGATGTTGGGGACAAGAAGTATTTTCATTCAGTTTAAATGACATAAAAAAGAAATGATGCTTTAAACACTGAATTTCATAGAAAAGGTTGCCCTGAGTGTGAAGCCCAATGTTTAGGCTATAACATGAAATGACTGCCTTCATTTAGTGAAGAAATCTTAACAGGGGCGTAAAACACCATTATTCAACTCTTCTTCAGGTGCACACAATGTCATATATTGATAACCATATGGGAAAAAATACAAGACAAAAGAAAAACACATATTGAAACCACTGTACATAAAAGTTATATAAAAAACACTGCACATAAAACTCAAGACTGTAGGCTGGTAATGGATACCGAGTGACAACAAAACGATATCTACAAAATGTGTACCTAGACATGTCCAAGAAAAATGTAAAGAAAAAAGTACTTATATATGCTTTTGATCTATCAATAAAACAATAAATCAGAAAAATGAAGAAAAAATAAAAATAAAATAATAAAATGAAACAAAAGGAATATAAAAACATTGATTTTACTATTAAAATATTATAAAAAATATTTCAGAATACATTTGAATAAAAAACTAAATATACATGTAGCATACTACCTATTTTTTCAGTTTTATACAATGTCTAAATATATAAAAGCTGTATTAAAATTATTGTAACACATCACCCTAATTTCATCAGGGAAGAAAAAATTAAAATTTATTGTAGAATCAAAGCACTGAAAGTACTGACTGAACAGAGAGTGAGAATAAAATGTAAGCAGCATATACAGATCCCAATCATTTTCTACCTTACTTATCAGCACAGTGCAGTTAAACCTTGTCATTATGCCTCTTAATAACTTTCCCACCTTGCTTATCACCAAAGTACAGTAAAAACTTGTTATAATGATTCTTGATAACTTTGCCACCTTGCTTATCACCAAGGTACAGTGAAAACTTGCTATAAGGACCCTTGATAACTTTGCCACCTCATTTATTGCAACAGTTTTGTAAATGTCCATTATGTTTTTCCCCAATTTAATACCAAACCCATTTACGGTGCGAACAAATGGTGACAATAAATCATGAGTTTACTGTAATGCAAAAGTTTAGTTTACCTGTATTATGTTCATTGACAAAACAAAGTTGTTAATTGGGGATATTTAAGGTGAGAATTCCTAAGAATGAAGAATAATCTAAACAAAAAATATTCTAACAAGTATAGGTTAACCACCTTGAAATGTGTTTTGAATAATTGCATTTAGTTGAATATTTATTTCAATGGCAAAATTTCACCTAATTACTGATTATCAGCAAAACATATTACAAACTTAACAAACATCAGGTTGTGACATTAGGGATAGGTGATGCTCATCAACTATTCACCTATTGTCTGGTTTTCCACCATTTACCAGTAGATTCATCAATTCATTTTTTGCTTTCTCCACCTTTATATTTCAAAATAATGTTTGAAAACAGGATAGGAAAAATATTTCTCTCATTTAACCTTTGAAATTACACAAAACTTTTTCTCAAATTTTAGCTCAATGTAATGTGCTGGATTAAATACTGCAGTTCTCTAGATTTTAAAAAGAATCTTGTAAATTTTACAAGAAGAGGTTTTTGCAGACTCCATGATTTGTATATTATAAGGGTTCTGGCAGATTACATGACCCCATGTACCCTGACAAAGATTCATGTAACTTAAGCCACCATTGTTGTCACCCTTCAAAGCAGCACTAGTTTCATCTTTTGATATTCAATTTCATATTCTGTGTGACTTGCATACATTGTCACCATATTTGTCTGCAATGTGGGAGTTATTTCTCTTTACCAATAACAGTATCACATGTTTTTCAAACTGTGGCACATTTCCAAACATAATTTATGTTCCCCAGCAATTTCACCAATCATTAAGCCAGAAATTTCTTTGAATGGTGAAAAAATGACAAAAATATGATGCACAGGATAAAAACCACAAATTCAAGGGGTCTCCTGAACTAGTTTGAGAACTGGGATATGCCGACAGGTAGTGCGTGATAGATGTCTTGTTTCTGTGCAAGTTTAAAATCAAAACTTCCAAAGGACATAGAAATGTCAACATTGGTGAACTTTAGCGAGCAAAAAAACAAATAAATATCACGACAGTGAAATTTAATAAGGTCTTATTTTCATCAGTCTATAATAATTCATTTATATACCTAAATCAACAATATAATAAAGAACTGATCATGTGTCT
Organism: Anadara kagoshimensis; assembly: GCA_021292105.1. NCBI lineage: Eukaryota > Metazoa > Mollusca > Bivalvia > Arcoida > Arcidae > Anadara > Anadara kagoshimensis. The sequence goes on from CM037862.1 coordinate 39,079,872, forward strand.
TTTATAGTGTGTGTGAGGGTAAAAAACAATATTTCTTTTATTTTCGACAAAAATAGGATAAATGATTTTAATGAAACAGATATGCTAAAATAAATCAATTATTCACAATCAAATGACAATTTTAGCACCTAGAACTTGTAATAATATTTCTATACGCCATAATCAATTATGGTCATCCTAAACAAATATTTTTTTCCTTGGCTGAAATTAGATACAGCCGTATGCAAACCAGAGAGTAAATTCATAGTTTTTATGATAGGAATACTGTATCAAACATTTTTTTCACATCTACTAAATATAATATCATGAAAAACATGTTATACTATATGCATTTACATTGAAAGTTCTAATGCCGCTCAATAACTTTGCAAATTTGCTTATCGCCACAGTAAAACCTTATTATAATGCCCCTCAGTGACTTTGCATATTCACTTATTGCCACAGTAAAACCTTGTTATAATGCCCCTCAATAACTTTGCAAATTCACTTATCGCCACAGTAAAAACTTGTTCTAATGCCGCTCAATAACTTTGCAAATTCACTTATCGAAACAGTAAAACCTTGTTATAATGCTCCTCAGTGACTTTTCCACCTGACTTATCACCACAATATTTTGATGTCCAAAAATTTCATTTGCTTTTTATTTTCTTTATAAACCTACCTTGATTTATCGCCAAACCCCTTTATTATGCCAAATTTTGATTGAATAAATGGATAAGATAAATCAAGCTTTTACTGTATTATTCGGTCACTACAACATTCTTTCAACACACAAACTTTTTTGTGTAGGGATCCACTACTTTGACCATCGGAGGTTAATAGAATCTTACACTGGTAACAGTGTTAGACAGTGATATATCAAATGAGGGTGAATATTTTTTTGTCCAGAACTCGCTGAAGCTTGTTCTGGACATTGAAAATATTCATCTGAATTTGAGATTTCTCTGTCTTACACTTTCAATGGTGTAGAATTCTTTTTCTCACATATTTGCAAAATAAAAACACAATTTGTAAACAAATACCTGTATTTGCATCAAATGTTCAGTTTTTATGCCACCATTTGTGCCTATTGAAATGACGTCATCAAATTTTGTTGTTCTTGCATAAAATGATTATGATGTCATTAAATTAGTACCCCGTCAGTGACGTCACGAGGAGCTAAACAGTGTGTGTAGCTTGTCTTTTACAGGGGGTGTAAGACAGAGATATCTTACACCTAGCAACCAACGGAATAACTCGCTTAAGTATGGGAGAAAACCATCCTCTTCTGAAAACAATGAAGCTTTTTAAAAAATTTACCACTATTTTTTCGGAGGAGAATAAATTTTTGGTTTTTCTTTGTTAAAGGTTTCCCAGTGTTCTTAAACATATACGAGGGGAGGTCAAAAAGTTCATAGAACGGAGTATATATTGCCGCAACAAACCATACATTTTATTATTATTTTTCAATATAGTCCCCATTTACCCCAATGCACTTAGCCCACTTTTCTTTCAAACTGTCTATACCTTTGAAATAGAAGTCTTCGGTTTGGTCCTGAAACCATGCCTCTGTGGCAGCCTTAAGTCCATCATCATCAGGAAATCTGTGCAATCCTTGACTTGTGCACAGGAGCATTGTTGTGAAGAAGCAATACCCCTAGGCTCAACTTTCCCCTTCTTTTTAATTTAATAGCAGCTTTCAGCTGCTTCATTAGATCAGCAAAGTAAGCCCCAGTGAAAGAGATTCCAGCAGGTTTATAATTGATTAACAGAACACCCTTAGAATCTCAAAACACATTGGCCATGACTTTGCAAGCTAATGGTTGGGTTTTGAATTTCTTTGGTGGAGGTGAGCCAGGGTGCTTCCATTGCATGGACTCTTTTTTTGGTTTCTGGGTCCCAATGATGAATCCATGTTTCATCACCAGTTACTAAACGTAAATGGAAGCTCTCAGGGGTTTCATTATAAATGCCAAGAAGCTCCCGACTTGACTGGAGTCTTTGGAAGCGATCCTGCACATTAAGGTTTCTGGGGACCCATCTTGCGAATACTTTTGACATCCTAAAATGCTCGTGGATAACCGTGTATACACTTCCATGTGAAATGTCACACTCCTCAACTATGTCATCAATCCTAATTTGACGATTATTCATGATGAGGGTCTCCACAAACATGACAAATTCCTTTGTGATGGCATCAGCTGGCGGACCTGACCATGGATCATCCTTCAGTGAGGTGCGCCCACGTTTAAATTCAGCTGACCATTTTGCCACTGTGGAATAGGCAGGTCCACTGTCACCGTACACCTCTGCCATTCACCAGTGAATTTCTTTGGCATTTAATCCCTCTACTGTGAATTACTTTATTACTGCCATAAACTATAAACTTTCTGACGTCCCCTCGTATGATCTCCTTCAATTCTTGACATTTCCATGTTTCAACAATATCAAAGATATTCTATGTCATGAGTGGCATTAATTTGCAAGACTTGACTTTAGTTATTTCAATGTTTACGGTTTTTCAAATGTTCTTACATATATGATAATCTTCTTCAATCAGTAACAGACCCATGACGTCAAAGATCTTTTCCATTGTCAGGGGCGAAGAGGCAATACTTAATTACACTGACGAGAATTTTATAAAAAGATAGTGTCTCTGTTCATAAATAAAGAACACTAGACAGTAATGCTGCTTAAAAATATGACAGGTAACCGGATGTCATTCTAAAAAAGTCTTGATCAAAGAAATGCTTAATCATTATCTAGACAAGATCGTTCATTCGTTGTAACATGTTGTTATTGGCTGCTTCGGTCATTGCCAAGTACTGAAATATCACTGAAATGTCACCGTCTTTTGGGATAGCCAATGTGGCAATATTTTCACAAAAAAGAAAATGATTGCTGGCTCAAAGCAAATTGAGAAAACTGTCCATATATGAACTATTTCCTTGACACTTTTGGGCCTCAGTGGCCAAGTGGTCTAAAGCACTTGCTTACAGATCACAGTGCCGCTCACTGACTAGGTTTGAACTCTGCTTAGAAACATCCTAGTATGAGAAAGTTTGTCATTTCATTTGCAAAAGGTTGTTGGCTCAGGATACTTCAGTTTCCTCCACCACCATAAAGAACTGACTGCCTCAATATAATTATGTTAAAGAATCTTATACTAGGGAGTATCACAAATAAGAAAATGATTGCTGGCTCAAAGCGAATTGAGAAAACTGTCAATATTTGATCTTTTTTTTTTTTTTTTACATATTTGGACCTCAGTGGCTGAGTGGTCTAAAACACTGACTTACAAATCACAGAGTCGCTCACTGACTGGGTTTGAACTCTGCTTGGGGCTGAGTGGTCTAAAACACTGGCTTACAAATCACAGAGTCGCTCACTGACTGGGTTTGAACTCTGCTTGGGGCTGAGTGGTCTAAAACACTGGCTTACAAATCACAGAGTTGCTCACTGACTGGGTTTGAACTCTGCTTGGGGCTGAGTGGTCTAAAACACTGGCTTACAAATCACAGAGTCGCTCACTGACTGGGTTTGAACTCTGCTTGGAAACATCCTAGTATGAGAAAGTTTGTCATTTCATTTGCAAAAGGTTGTTGGCTCAGGATACTTCAGTTTCCTCCACCATCATATTTACAATTGCAATAGCTTTGCTTCAAGAAAGTATCTGACATCAACTATACTTTATAGAGACATTGCTCCACTGTCGTGATGATGTCAAATATCAAATGCTCTCGTGAACTGACAGGAGATGATATTTTCTATGAGAAGGTGCATTAACAGCGCATTTCAAAATTGATTTCAAATTAATATGTTAAATGTGAGATGGCAATAAAATTATTTTTTATAAATATTGTAAATGTAAGAAATAAGATAATTTTCCAATGTCTTTATGAACTAGCAAAGTATAATGGATTGTCTCAAATTTTAGCACAAAAGGCTTTGCTTTTTATGCAATTTGAGACAGCCCATTATACTTTGCAAGTTCATAAAGACATTGGAAAATCACCTTATTTCTTAAATAAAGAGCTAACTACAATAATATATGTTAAAGAATCTTAGACTAGGGCCTAAAACACCATTACTCTACTCCACACCACTTTTTGACAAAAACTTAAAATTTTCCCAATCCAAACCGAACCTTTACTTACAGCTATTGATTTTGAAACAAGTGCTTTATCATTTAAAAAGTTAAATCCTGTTATTGTCTTATTTACCTTTCCCCCACATTTGTCAATAATGTACAATGTATATGAATGTTATTTCAAGTAATTTAAAGCTGTTCTCGGAATTTAAAAAAAACCAAAACATTTTATCATCATTAGATGCAGTATGGAAGACCTATTGTCAAATGTATGGCTAAATTTTTTCCTTCTTGAAGATTTTCAAATAATGCCCACACACAGGAAGGGGAAATATTCACCAGTTTGTTCAATGTTGATACTTAACATGTAAGTGTAAAGACCTTTTGCCCTATATCAAACATGAATTTAAAAAACAATTTTATCAGTTTTTCTCAGGCCATGTTTTTACAAATTATTGCAAGCAACTCCTCTTTCAGGATTTTACCGATTTTTTTATGCATTTTTTCATTACTATACCAAAAATATACCACCTACTACATTGTAACTGAATATACATTTTTTTTATTTTGGTTGAAACCTGATACTTTTGCAATATATTATTTATGGTTTAAAATGCAAGTAAGCCAAGATGAGTGCTTATGAAACTACTTTTTCTTTTACTAATTTTCCTCTCAAGACTTTTTTCAGGAAACTTGTTCAGATATATTGTATCTTTGGTTACTTGGTAATAAATATAATATTATTTTTAGATATATGAAAAAAATAGAGATGTTGTAGATTTTGCAGTATAAAATTTGAATCTGAATCCAGGTGAGATTGAATGTATGTGGAAATTTATGCAAAACAAGCTGTTGAAATTACTGCTCAGTTAATCCAACCCCAACCGGGTCTGACCCGACACTTAAAAGTGGGTAGTGACTGTTCTTTCGCCAAGCACTCGGCATTACGAAATGAAAGTCACGGTTCTTTCGGATGGGAACTTAAAATAAACGAGGTCTCGTGTCTTGGTAGGCTTGGCACGATAAAGAACCTTCCTGTATAATGCCATCAGCGCAACGCACAGGCAAAATTTCTGCACCTTCGCCTATAGCTGGCGACATCTCGATATAAGTGAAATATTCTTGACTGGGACGTTAAACACCATTACTCAACTCAACTCAGTTAATCCAACCCGGAATATGTACTTTACACCTGGTTATTTTAGTTTGAGTATAATTTGAGTAAATTCATCATTCCGATTATGAGGGCTAAAATTGCTCATACATACTATACAATTCTACAAACTCTAGACCTGTATGTTTGGTGTGGGAGTAATTTTAGCTGATTCAGCAAGTATAAAGAAATATAGTGGACTTGGCAAATGTACAGAGTATATACGTCTATTAGAACTAGAACTGTCTCTGAAAGAGGCTAATACCCCCCCTCCCAACTTTTGATCTGGAGACAAATTGTATGTATGGCCAAATTGTAATGTGAAAAATTCTGTGTATGGAAATGTTAATAATTCGGCAAAATACATGTGATGAAACCGATAACAGCAGGTGCACATGTTCTTATGATGCTCAATATCTATGCATAGTTTTAAAAAAATTTGATCATATATAATTAAGTAACTATATAATCCAGCCAAAAAAGGAGGTGCACATGTTCAATGCATATAGAAACATCCTGTAAAGTTTCAGACTTGTTTGTTAAAAGCTGTAAGAGGAGTTGATTACACAAAATGGGTACCCCTCATATGGGATATTGATGAAAAATGACTAAGTTCAACTACCTGTAAAATCTGAAAAAAAAAAATATAATCCAACCAAAATAGGAGGTGCACATGTTCAATGTATATAGAAACATCCTGCAAAGTTTCAGACTTCTTGGTTAAAAGCTGTAAGAGAAGCTGGTTACACAAAATGAGTACCCCTCATATGGAGTATTGTTGAAAAATGAAAAAAAATAATATAATCCCAACCAAAATAGGAGGTGCAAATGTTCAATGTATATGGAAACATCCTGCAAAGTTTCAGACTTCTTGGTTAAAAGCTGTAAGAGGAGTTGATTACACAAAATGGGTACTCCTCATATCATAGACGTCAAAGATCAAAGTCAAGGTCACAGTGACCTAAATTTGGTACATGACACATCGCCTTTCCATGATGCATCCACATACCAAGTTTGATAATCCTAGGTGCTACGGTACAAAAGTTCTGTTCCGGACACGAAGCAGGACGGACAGACAGACAGACGGACAGACAAGGTCCCCAAACTTCGTTTGCAGTGGGTATAATAACGGGAAAAATACAGAAAAATATATGAATGTAGGCAAACACTGACCTGTCCTTAAATTTTAATATTTAATGAAGAACTGGTATATTTACATTTAGGGTATACAGATGTTTATTTCCTCTACATTCTGGGGAAAATGTATTAACTGCAAACCCTAACACTACCCACATATTGGATGGACCGGACCATCTTTCATGAATATTGGAAGGCCAAGTGGACAGGTCAAAGGCATATACTACAGCATCACAAGTTAAAAGATATTTTACCAGATTTCATATTAAAATCTATCATTACTCAAAAGTTTTTTAATGAAACACAGAGTGCAAATTATTCTTGATAATGGTTTAATTCCATTTCATTAACAATTATGGCCTCTCTCCACAGTGTATGGACGGAACTGTACGCAAAAAGGTAGCTACTGTTCGTCGAAGCGAGAAGAAGGTGTATCGGGAGACACGAGGTTGTTGATAATCTATCTTTCTAGCTTAATTTTAATGGATTTAATTTATCCCTTTTATACAATCCATCTTCACTATACAAAGCTTTAGTGGTAGCCATATGCTCTCAGAAATGTGTCAACTTATATAATAAATATGATGATGAACATCATCAAATGTCGAGCCGTGGGCTTCTCACTTCTAGTTAAATGATGTAAAATACGTATTATTTCACATTGTATGTTCCATTATCAGTACCTATATGTAGAAAATATTCTTAGATTCCCCAACTCATGTACAGAATATTACAAAACTCGTATTTACACTGAAAAAGCAAGATTTCCTTCCGTGATCGAAAGTTAGAACTGTACCGGTAGTTTTCAACATCTGTATTGTTTCTGTACCGGTAGCTACTTTTCTCTTCCACGCCATCCATGCAAGTTAGATGTAATTTTCAGTTTGGTAAATTTTTGTAATTCAATTATAAATTATAAATCATGCTTTTCTATTGAAGCAAAATATGCTATGGACAATATTAAAGACCAATAGCCCCTTAATTATAGTGCATTTTGCAATTGCATTAAAATATATCGTATACTGTAGCATGTTTTTGGCAATTTATTACTCAAATTTCCATATTGCAAGAACTGAGGGGGTGATAGCTATAAAATAGAAATATTATTAAACGTAAGCTACTATTCGCGACAAGAACAAGATTATTACCCTCTGAGAATTAATCTATGTGCGTGAGATTTGCTAGTGTGTTTACTATCAGTCATTAGCAAGGAATTTAACTGTATGGTCATTGCAAGGATTAAGACATATTTTACGACAATCTTTTTTGGCCAAAGCAATATCACAAGTTTAAGAGGAGTTGAGTTGAGTAAATGTGTTCTACGCCCCAGTCATGAATATTTCACTTATATCAAGAAATCGCTAGCTATAGGTGAAGGTGCATAAATTTTGTCTGTACGTTGCACTGATGGCAATTTACAGCAGTGTTCTTTATCGCGCCAAGCCTACCATGACACGGGACCTCGTTTATTTTAAGTTCCCATCCGAAAGAACCATGACTTTCATTTCGTAATGCGCCGAGTGCTTGGCGAAAAAACAGCCACCTGACACTTCCAAGTTTTGGGTCAGACCTGGTCGGGGTTCGAAGCAACGACCTCCCACTTACGGAGCGAGCATTCTACCAACTAAGCTACCACAGGGGATATGTTTAAAGGAAGTGGTGGTTGTGTTACCATAATACTTATACAACTAATTAGATAAAATCATATGGTAGCATAATAAGCATAAAAGTACTAAAAATCTCTGACTGGAAAAAGAGAAATTTCCCCAGTACCCCAGTTAAAGTATCACAATAAAAACTACCGGTACAGTGTTTCTGTTACTGGAAACTCACTACCGGTACAGACATAATATAAACTACCGGTACAGTAACATCTTGTCAGTCATGTCGTTTGAATCAATATTTTGAATGTTTCTGTGCCAAAGTAGATTTTGTAACTATATAGACCGATTGAAAAAGGGTTGTTTGCATCATGTATTTTAAAATTCTCGGATATCTTCGATTAAATGAGCATAAATCTACATTTTAGATAGGCCCAGCGTTGCTCAAATACGTGTTCATGACTGTTCTTAATGGAATATTTAATTTATTTTGAGATTCTAAAACATACAAATACGCCCAAAAAGAAGATAGAGAACAACTGTTTACTTACCGTACTTGATTACGAGTTGCTATTTACGCAACAAGAAAATAAGAAACAATTTACTCGTTGACCTCATTGTCTCTCGCTTCGCCGAACAGTAGCTACCTTTTTGTGTACAGTTCCGTTCATACACTGTGCTCTCATAAACTTCATAAATACTATAAATGTTAATACATCTTTTCAAAAAATTGTTGTAATTACACCAAAGGAAAAAGGATAAACATTTTACTTCTCTAAAATAGCCATATTGTTATGGAGGTTCAATTGTGGAAAATTTTCCTTGTCTAAAATAATTATGTTCTTATATGGAGGTTTGAATGGGAAACTAGAACTGTCTCTTGAGAGCCAAATACCCCAACCCCCAACATTTAAAGTTTTCCTGCGACCTTGACCTTTCTGATATAACCTTGGTTCAAGGTCATACACAACTTAGGACCATGAAGATTGTTTCATGTGAAGTTTCATGAGAGTCCTCCAAAACATTAATGAGATATAGCCCGGACACGATTTTACATGGACAGACAGACAGACAAACATGGTGATTCCTATATACCCCCCTCAAACTAGTTTGCAGGGGGGGGGTATAATTATATTTCTCTAAAATAACCGATCAATCATAAAAATTTTCTGTCTCTTAAGTATTAAGTATACATGTTTATTTGGATATCCATCCAATCGCAGAAAATTTTTCTGTCTCAAAAATAAGCATGTTTACAGTAAGGTGTAGGCGAGATTTTACGAAATACACTAATGAAAATGAACATCTTTCTATATTACAGAAAACAAAAACAAATATCCATTTTTAAAATGACATTATCTCATTTTTCATGAAATTTCATTCCATATTGCTTTTCTAATCACAATAAATTTCACCTTAAGTACCTGAAATTGTCATTTAGCTTTTAAAGTTCATTTGTTTAAATCCCAAATCGTGTAATTCAAATGTGCTTTCAGCATGATTTCATCGTGTCAAACAGTTCTCATATCTCGTATTACATTGAAGGAATTTCTGCCGATTCTTTTTAAGACAAACATATATCATTATAACAAAGGTTTAAGAAATACGAAGAACACAGCACTTAATGAATTGGATTTAGTTTAGATTTATTTTTCACGAACTCTTAAAGGTTATCTTTTAGTCAAGCACAAATGAAAGAGCTTGGAAAATTTTGATTTTTCAAACAAACAAGTATAAAAGAACCTTAGTGAGCAAGGAAGGTCACATACCCCACATGCCCATATACGGGACCTTCATTTCTGTGTTCTAAGTCCAAGGGCCATAATTTCTGTAAAATTTAGGGGAATGTACCGGTAATAGAATTATGGTACACTACCACACCAACAAGGCTGTTGCAAACAAACAGACAGACACAAAAAAACAATCAAACCATGACACATCACTTCGGTAAAACTCTTTAGCAATGGGGTTGTACTATTTTGATGGGCAATTCCAATACAAGTACAAGCACAGCAGTCTCTCTAGAGACAAATACCCCTCCCCACATCAAACAAAGCTGACTTGTTATTTCTTAGATTTTACTTTTGTCACCTTCATTATGGACCTAAATTTGGTATGCCACACATGTACAAAGTTTGATTAAAATCCATCCATAGATATAAAAAGATATGGAACAGACATGATATTGGACAAAAGGATTATGGATGGAATTAAGAAATAATCAACATTTACCTGTGGTATATCATCGAATAATACACGGGCCGGAGTTCATATTCGGAAGAATATATCAGGAGGTGGCTTTGCCTGTGCATGTTAACATGGCTTAGATAAAAAGGAATGAAATAAACATTGCGAACTCTTTCTTCCGAAGTACATTTTACTATCTTTTTGCAAAAAGGTCCATCGAAACATTTCGGCTGTTGAGATTACCTCCATTGAAATAAATGATTTTATGAATGAAAATTATGTCACAACCATTGTTCACAACGCATAGCACGATGTCATAAGATAAGCAAGGGAGTATGTGTCATTAAAACGGAAGAGCGATGGGTATATCGTTTGTCATACCACGACTGGCTTCTTCATGTTTCATATGAAGGAAAACGCAGGTTATGTTAGAATGACAGACATACAGGATGATTCCTATATACCCCTTAATCTTTGTTTGACTGAGGTATCATACATAAATATTATATTTCCTCTTACTTGTTTTACTTGTTTTCTGTGAATCTAGTAACAATTGAAATGGTAAGCTCTTGATATATATATATAGTCTTTGTTCACAGGTCAGAAGCTTGGCTCTGAAAAATAAAATAAAAAAAAATAAAATAAAATAAAATAAAATAATGGGGTTAAATACGGACACTACTTAATAAAGTGATATTAAAATATTTAATACATGTAAACTTTATTTTATTTTAGTCTTTATAATACCACTTAAACTTCAGTGCTAGGAGGTGTCTAGTAATTTGTGGTGTTGGGTCATATTGAAACATAATACTGTAAACCAACATTTATTTGTGTGTGATTAACTTTCATGTTTTTGGCAAGGGGCGAAAGTTAATCAACAAGAATGGTTTTGGTAAGAGAATTGCGAAAGTTAATATCTGCGAAAAAAATGTTGGTTTACAGTAAGCTTAGTGATCTTCAATAGGGCCCCTTGAATGTACCGTCAAACCTGTCTATAAAGGCCACCCGAAAGAACCAGTAATAGTGGCCTTTATATGCAGGTGGCCTTTATATACAGGTTGAAATGATATGAATAAAGAACAATTGGGATACAAATTTACTGGCCCTTCTAAGCAGGTGACGCTTATATAGAGGTGGCCTTTAAGACAGGTTGGACTGTATAAATACATTGAAAACCAATAAAATAATTAAGATTTTTAATTTTCCCAGATTTAAGTTCAGGAAAATCTTTGTTAAGGAACGATTGTGAAACTAAGGCCTGTATTTCTACTCCATTTTAAAAAACCTCAAATTTTTATTAAACTGATTGTACGATATATAACCTCTTTTTGCACTTTTTACAGGCCAGCTTAAAAGCATACCAATGTTTCACATTTCCCAAGTCAAGACCAAAAGTAGTCACAATGGAGTTCATCAATTAATTAATAAATTAATTAACACAGATAGTAATCAATTTCATCATTCAGTGATAAATAAACATAATCATATTATACAAACCGGAAATGTTTTAATCCAATATTTATACATATGTATAGGCAGACAACAGTGACCTGTCTGCTTGACCTTTTATATTAAATATTTATTATGGACCAGTTCATTTATATAAAGGGAACACAGGTGTGCATTTCATCTACATCAAGGGAAACGCATTGTCACTATCAACAGCATATCCTAACAGTATCCATATATTGGATGGACCATCATATATGAATATTCCAAAAAAAGGTCAAGCAGACAGGTCAATGTTGTTTGCCTATATATCTAGCACTGTTGCTAAACAAAAGCATAAGAATACTTTATTTCTTCTTCATTATTTACTTATTTACTTTTTTTAATTTCCTGTGGATAATTTCAATTAGTATCTGTTTAATTACAAGTTTATTAATCTGTGACATGTTGAAGAGCTGAATAGATTTTATTTATATCACATGTATTTTATTTTCGTTTTTTATTACATTCACATGTACTCCGAAACAAACATCAAATTGACCAAATAAACAACAGAATCACAGGAATAAAAATACCAAATGCTTTTCTGTGCAAAATAATTGGTAAGAAAAATAGCATTTTTTATTTTTATTTTACTTCATTTTATACAGTCCAACCTGCCTTAAAAGCCACCTCTATATAAGGGCCACCTGCTTATAAAGGCCAGTGGAATTGTGTTCAATTTGTTCTTTATCCATATTATTTGAACCTGTATATAAAGGCCACCTGTTCATAAAGGCCACTTTTACTGGTTCCCTTGAGTGGCCTTTCTAGACAGGTTTAACTTATATGTTTTGGGAAGTGGATGATGGAGGAAACCCAAATGCCTAGAAAAAAACAACCAACCTTTGTCATGCAAACTGACAAAATTTTCTGTCCGGAGTCAGATTTTATCCTGGGTGGTGGGAGGTGCTGTAATATGTAACTGCCAAGTTAGACCACCTAGCTACAGTCACCACCAGTGCTTTTTGGCCAAATGAATTGCAAGAGTAACAGTCTTTTAAGTGAAAAAGACTGAAAACTCCTTTTCTTTTAAAGTAGGAATGTAGAATGAAAACACAAACAGAATGTGATTTCTTTATAAGTGTATAAACGCTATACAGCCACGGACTCTCTTTTATATCCAATTTTCTCTGAAAAATGTTCTACAAATGTGTCAAGAACTGCTAAGAAAAATGAAAAGAGTACTTGTACATTTATTATAGTATATAAAACTGGTAATCTTTCACAAGCTATTAGTTCAATAACACCAATAAAAACCAATTACAGGGGTAACATTAATGTATAACAACTTCTTATGAGGGCAATAGTTTTTTTTAATAGTGCCTCTTCCTACAACTACCACTCTTTACATTACTTTATTTTATTTTTTATTTGATGTTTTATTTATTATTTATTTTATTTTATTTTTAGGGGGGGGGATGAGGGAGGAAACCAGAGTGCCCTGAGAAAACAATCAAGCTTCATCAAGATCTGTCCTGATTGAGATTTTTACCTAGGGGGTGAGAGGCACTCTAATCAAGTACACAGCTACAAAGGCCTCCAAGAGTAACAGTGCTTTTTTGCAAAATGAATGGCAAGAGTAACAGAGCTTTAGGCGAAAAAGACTGAAAACTCCTTTTCTTTTAAAGTAGGAATGTAGAATGAAAACTCAAACAGAATGTGCTTTCTTTATAAGTGTATAAATGCTATATAGCCACAGACTCTCTTTTATATCCAATTTTCTCTGAAAAAATGTTCTACAAATGTGTCAAGAACTGCCAAGAAAAATGAAAAAGAGTACTTGTACATTTATTACGTATATAAAACTGGTAATCTTTCACAAGCTATTAGTTCAATAACACCAATAAAAACCAATTACAGGGGTAACATTAATGTATAACAACTTCTTATGAGGGCAATAGTTTTTTTTAATAGTGCCTCTTCCTACAACTACCACTCCTAACATTTCTTTATTATTTTTTTTGATGTTTTGATGTTTTATTTATTATTTATTTTATTTTATTTTTAGGGGGGAGAAAAGGATGATGGAGGAAACCAGAGTGCCCTGAGAAAACAATCAAGCTTCATCAAGATCTGTCCTGATTGAGATTTTTACCTAGGGGGTGAGAGGCACTCTAATCAAGTACACAGCTACAAAGGCCTCCAAGAGTAACAGTGCTTTTTTGCAAAATGAATGGCAAGAGTAACAGAGCTTTAGGCGAAAAAGACTGAAAACTCCTTTTCTTTTAAAGTAGGAATGTAGAATGAAAACTCAAACAGAATGTGCTTTCTTTATAAGTGTATAAATGCTATATAGCCACAGACTCTCTTTTATATCCAATTTTCTCTGAAAAAATGTTCTACAAATGTGTCAAGAACTGCCAAGAAAAATGAAAAAGAGTACTTGTACATTTATTACGTATATAAAACTGGTAATCTTTCACAAGCTATTAGTTCAATAACACCAATAAAAACCAATTACAGGGGTAACATTAATGTATAACAACTTCTTATGAGGGCAATAGTTTTTTTTAATAGTGCCTCTTCCTACAACTACCACTCCTAACATTTCTTTATTTTATTTTTTATTTGATGTTTTATTTATTATTTATTTTATTTTATTTTTAGGGGGGAGAAAAGGATGATGGAGGAAACCAGAGTGCCCTGAGAAAACAATCAAGCTTCATCAAGATCTGTCCTGATTGAGATTTTTACCTAGGGGGTGAGAGGCACTCTAATCAAGTACACAGCTACAAAGGCCTCCAAGAGTAACAGTGCTTTTTTGCAAAATGAATGGCAAGAGTAACAGAGCTTTAGGCGAAAAAGACTGAAAACTCCTTTTCTTTTAAAGTAGAAATGTACAATGAAAACTCAAACAGAATGTGCTTTCTTTATAAGTGTATAAACGCTATATAGCCACAGATTCTCTTTTATATCCAATTTTCTCTGAAAAATGTTCTACAAATGTGTCAAGAACTGCCAAGGAAAATGAAAAGAGTACTTGTACATTTATTACAGTATATAAAACTGGTAATCTTTCACAAGCTATTAGTTCAATAACACCAATAAAAACCAATTACAGGGGTAACATTAATGTATAACAACTTCTTATGAGGGCAATAGTTTTTTTAATAGTGCCTCTTCACACAACTACCACTCTTAACTATCACTTCAAGTTAAAAGGGAAATCTATAATGCACATCATTAAAACAAGCGGAGAAGGTATAAAAAAAAAAAAATGAGCGAAGTTATAAAAAGTATAGTTTTTATTTTGGTAACAGAAAGTACTTTATCTTTTTCATTTAAGTAAATCTTTAAAAGAAAAACAATCTGAGCAGAAATTGCTCATCATCAAAATCAATTAAAATAGATATTGTTATTGTATAATATAAAGCATATGTTGAGTTATATTGGGTAAGGAGGTGTTTGGTCTGGAGGAGAAAGGGGGGGTGTGTCTAGGAGGAGAGGGCTCAACTTTAAAAGAAAAACAATCTGAGCAAAAATTGCTCATCATCAAAATCAATTAAAATAGATATTGTTATTGTATAATATATAGCATATGTTGAGTTATATTGGGTAAGGAGGGTGTTTGGCCTGGAGAAGATTAGAAGGGGGTTGCTTTGAGAGGGGGGATTCAACTTTATAAAAAAAATCAACCAGAAATTGTTCTTCATTGAAATTAATTAAATTAGATATTATCATTATATAATAATACATGTGTGGAATTACATGGGGGATGAGTGGGTGGCCTAGAGAAGGGGGTGGTCTGGGGGAGAGGGGGGTTGAAGTTGAGATATTTAAAAGGTTTTCTCTAATGTTAACAAAATATTTTGTTTGAAATTTTACCCAAGTGGGTTTTTTAGCTTTAGTCATGTTCAAATGTTCAAATGAACCATATATAATTCCCCATGAAAAGATGCATAAACGCTGCTGTGCCTTTTAAAAAAGGGAATGTAATGCTCACCTGGAACAAACAAAATTAATTGATAATTAAATTTATATCAGGTATTTTCCTGTTTTCACATATTTTTGTAAATAATGATTCTTAATATTTCAATAGATAATGGTGGATATTGACAACAACATAGACTTTTTTTCATCTACATGTATATTTTAAATCATGACTTGAAATAGCCACCACAGGATAACAATATGACTGAAAAGGTTCTGCATTATTCTACTGCTCAAAATTATTCTAAGAATCAGTAAAATGATTTGAACCTAATATTAAAATTAGTACCATATGAAACATCATACTGATCTTGAACTTTTAACTATTTCTATATAGTGTGGGCATGAAATTAAAAATATTAATTTGTGTTGATTGTTAAGGTTGATCCTTATCGTTTTGATATAAAGTCATTGTTATTATTACAAAGATATATATATGTGTTTCTTTATTTAGCATCTTTCAAGGTTCCCACACTTGACTTCTTTTAAAATTCCTTGACATTTTTCTGACAGAATTACATTTTTCATTGACATTATAAACACACTTTAAATCAAGGACACTGCTAGACATAGAAAGATATGCCTACAGTCGAATCTGCCTTTAAAGGCCACCTCTATAAAATGGCCACCTGCTTTTAAAAGCCAGTAATTTTATCCCAATTGCTATTTATCCTTGTAATTTTAACCTCTTTAAAGCCCATAAAGCCACTTTTATTATTTCCCTTTGGTGGCCTTTATAGACAGGTTTGATGTATTTAAATGTTTGCCATTAATCCGTTAGTAAAGATGACAATCATGGCAAAATACAGAGAGACATAAAATATTGAAGTGGTACCATGTCAAAGGAAAACAAAAACTAAGGTTATAGTCCATAATATGTGTTGTTCTGTCCTGTAGTGTGGGAAGAGAGGCTGGGTAAGAAAAATATATGATTAAAATTTCAAAGGGGAACAACTCTTGAAAAAGTAGTATTATATATTATACCAGTTTTAATTTTACAGCACTAGACAGCCGTTTCGGAATACAATTCCGCATCAGTAGTGCTTGGACCCAAATTATGAAACCAAAATTATTTTGCAGATGTTGAAAAGCTACCTAAAGGACCAAAATATATTTTACCAAATTGAGCTAAGGAAATACTTTGCATGAGGGAGTATACCTTAGTTTTTGAGAGATTTCAAATTTTAACTTGCAGGAAATTTAGACAATTATAAAATTCCATGACAATTACTTAATTTTTCAAATTATCTTTGTTGAAATTCCCTTACAATTTCCTGACCTTGCAAAAAAAAGAATTTGCTGACTTTTACCTGATGTATCCCAACCATATTTTTGGCTTTTATCAATGTTAAAATACAGTGAAATCATTAATTTTCACTGTATCTAATTTCTGTTGTTCTTAGAAGAAATATCATTTATTGAGGTTGTAAATTTGAGGTTTGTGGTGTCTGTTCAAGGTACGTTTGTATATAATTCTGTTAACATGCACACTCATGGGTCGTTTTACCTGCAAAAACAACAAAACTTAAGACACCACAAAAATTAATGCTTTCAAAGTAGCATGATTTGTACAAACAAATATGCAAAAAAGTGGGGGAAAACAGTGCTTTACCAGGTGTGAGTTTTAGTAAGCTTTGTAAATTATACAAAAATGTAGACTTACGGATTTTGTAAGTTCAATCTGTAAGATACGCATGATCTGATTTACTGATGAATTTGTTAGTTACAAAAGCCCTTATTCTATCTTTGTGCTACAATGAAATTTTGTTTTTAAGATAGGACATTTCGCAAAATGGAGTTTACTCTCATAATTAGCTTACATTTACGATAATAATCTTTATTTACGAAGCTTAGAAAAACTCATGCCAGATCGCTGGGAAGTTATCATACAGGACTTGTTAATATTGATGAGAAAAACTTATGAAAACTTATAGTACAACAACAATCTTGAAATAACATGTTTTTAAAATTTATTGTGAAAAATGATTAATTGTATGTTTTTAGACAAAAAGTACAACCACAAAAACTCTGTTTGAGTGAAACACTCTTAATGCTCTAAGTTATAGATCATAGCAGAGTTTTCGACATATCAAAGCTGCTGGAAGCTATTTTTTGACATTACGGGATCCATCATCATGGCATTTCTATAAAGTTTTTTGGATAGCTGTTACTTGTACATCAGTGTTTTAGCCGTAAGGAAATGTCAGAAAAACAACAGATTGTTCGGAAAGTATTTTCTTTAAAATAATCAACCTATACAACTCAATTGTTATGTCGATTGAAAATTATTTTCTATGGGTATGTTGCAATATCCACAGGAAGTAAATTTTCTTTAAAAGTTACCTGGTGGTAAAGAACTATTACTATTTATTTGAAGAAAAATAACTTTCTAGTGACCTAGATTAAATAAGTCCATCTAGGTGAATATACCGTAGGTAATCCTTGTTAGATTCATTAATGAAAGCACTGAAGGTGCCGAGTCAACAGAGAATGGAGTTGAGTTGAGAGTTGAGTAATGGTGTTTAACGTCCCAGTCAAGAATATTTCACTTATATTGAGACGTCGCCAGCTATAGGCGAAGGTGCAGAAATTTTGTCTGTGCATTGCGCTTATGGCATTATACAGCAAGGTTCTTTAGCGTGCCAAGCCCACCGTGACATGGGACCTCGTTTATTTTAAGTTCCCATCCGAAAGAACTGTGACTTTCATTTCGTAATGCCTAGTGCTTGACGAAAGAACAATCACTACCCACTTTCAAGTCTTGGGTAAGACCCGGCCGGGGTTCGAACCCACAACCTTCCACTTAGGGAGCAAGCAATCTACCAACTGAGCTACCGCAGTGGTCAACAGAAAATGGAGAGTGAAGTAATGACGTTTAATGTCCTTTTTAAGATTCTTTCACTTGTATTCAGGTAGACAGTTCCTGGACGATGGAAGAAGCCAGAGTACCTGGAGAAAATCACTGTCATTGACCTTTGGCAAGCAAACTAAAAACTTTCTTCCTCTGTGATCTGCCAGAGTAGAATTCAAACCTATGTGATCATAGATGCTGTGATCCTTCAACGTGCACTAAAGATCACTCAGCCACAGAAAGTGGGAACTAACTGTTTTGCATGAAACAACATCATAGAGTGAGGTGGAGCAAGTAATGGTGTTTTATGCCCCAGTCAAGCCATCATTCTTTCATAATGTTCTGAATGTTCTGGGTGTTCGAAACCAGGAGAAAAAGGCTGACCATTGACAAGACAAAATGTCTGCTCAAGTGACACTTGAGGGTAAAAAAAGTGGTTTAACATATAAGCCAGTGTTTTAAGGACTCAGCAAAGCAATTAAGCTCTTCTCAAGCCAAGGATGAGACATGTTAGCTCCTTGTATCTAATGCAAACAAGCTAAACAGGTACAAATTAAAAATGGCTGGCATGTCATTTGGAAATAACTTATGACATGAACATACGAAAACATTTTTTTTATCTTTTTGTCAAAGAAAACAATAAATCAATACATTGTCACTTTACCGTTACCAAATTTTCGTTTATTATATCTCAATTTACCGGTATAATATCTCCTAAGCTATAGCTAGTGACCTTGACCATGTAGGTAATAAAGCGTAAATCAATCAACTTCGTTATTTACCGAGGAGCTTCCTTTTTTTCATTATCTGAAATGTCTAAGGTTGGATGAAAGGTCTATTTGTAGATGGTATAATAATACCCAACTTAACTAGATGTCATCAAAACCATTATTATCTAGTACATACTCAGAATACTGGTATATTATTTTTTGTCACCTCCATGTACTTGATGTAAACAGGTTTTCCTAACAATGTCAAGATTGCCAATTAATGTAAAGAAGAAAGATAATGGTAAAGATTTCAGTTTTTTGTCCACTAAAATTTTACTTTTTATCTAATTGTGCTTTCCACTAAAATTTTACTTTTTAACATATTGTACGGTCCACTAAAAATTAAATTTTTAACATATTGTACGGTCCACTAAAAATTAAATTTTTAACATATTGTACGGTCCACTAAAAATTTATTTCAACTAACAAAGTGCCTAAAAAAGAAGGCATCTAGTCATTTTGAACATTTTTTCTGTGAAAAAATATTTTTCAACAATTTTAAATAGAATTTCATGGGTGGGGATAACAAAAACCAAGTCTTTCCAAAATAATGCTTAATCTAAGACCGAAATCAGGATAATTGTATATGCTGAACAGTTTTATTAATCCAACATTGTCTCTCAATAATTACTGTTATTCCAAATTTTGTAAATCAAAAATGTTCACATTTACTTTATTTTTGCATAGTTTCCTGGGAGTAACAAGACAGGAAAATAAAGCTTTCAAGATATTTTTTTCAATTTTATTTTATTTATTTCTTTACCTGTTTTATTATTTATTTATTTAATTTTTTTTATACAATTTACTTGAGTTTTTGCTGATCATCATCTGAAAATGCAAAAAACACACAATATTGGTCCAAATTTTGCGATAAAACTGATATGATTAACATTTACAGCATTAAAAATTAAACCATTTTCTAAAGAAAACTGAATGGTACTTCAGTGTGAAATCATGTTTTAATTTGATCAAATGAACTTGAATGATATTTACAATTTCAAAATTTGTTCATTTGTCAAAATTTTGGATTAAATTGAAGCCAAGGATAACAATTATTTTTTCAAACCTAACAATTTATGATAATGCACTTATTAAAAGACTTGAAAAAATATATAATTTTATCAAAATTAAGTATTTTAAGAGATTAATTTAATTTTTTTCAGTGAAAAATTGTAATTAATTTGGGAATTTTAATTTCAAAATCTCCTTGTTTTCTTTGCTAATTACTTTGTGGAACTTTCTTGTATTGGTTAATATGTCGTAAAGTCCTCAATTAATGTGGGCTTAATAGACTATTAGTACAAGAGAAAAAAATTGTGTGTTTCTAGAAACCCAACCAACCACAATATTTTTTATAGCTTTCTTTAATTTTTGGGGTTTATTTTGTAAGTTACATTTTACACAATTCATGAATAATTGTAATTTCAGATATGGTAAAAATATTTAAAATGTTTTACCAAGCAAAACTAGCCATTATTTTATTAGTGTCAGGCTTTTTTAAGGGATTTTGCAAAGTTATCAAGGGAAATTATAACAAGGTTTTACTATGGTGATAAGTAAGGTTCTACTGTTTTAACTCTTATGTTTGTCCTTGAAATCAATTAGCAGAAATACAAAATTAAATTAGCATGGCCTAAGTAGCTAAGGGTGATTAAGGGAATTCAATTAATAATATCAAATTATTCTACTGCTATTTTAAAAAAATAGCTAATTCATTTTCAAATTTATTTAAAACTAATTAACTTTATTTCTCGTTGAAAGATTCCCTAATCAGGCCTAAAGATTAAAAATAAAAAGTGAAATGTGGTGAAATCAACAAGTTTGAATGAAGCAAAGCAGGTGCTTGCAATTGAATCTATGTAAATGGAATTGATTGATTGATTGATTGATTGATTCATGGATTGATTCATGGATTGATTCATGGATTGATTGATTGATTGAATGGGGTTTTTCCATCTCATCACAGTCAAGGATATTTCACCAACAACAAGTGTACTTGTAAATAAATCTCAATGACTAAATGTGATTTATATCCCAGTCAAGAATTTTCATCTATATCAAGACATCACCACCTATAGGTAAAGTGGCAGAAATTTGCAGGGAGTGTTCTTTAGTGAGCCATGCCTACCATGACAAAAGACTTTGGTTTTTCAGGTCTTTTCTGAAGGACCATGTGACTTTCATTATTAAATGCTGAATGCTTGGGGAAAGAATAATCTCTACCTATTCTTAATCTTGGTCAGACTTGACCGGTGTTTAAAACCTGACCTTCGAGAAACACAGCAAGCACTCTGTAAATGAAAATATTTTGTATCTAGAGTTAAGTGCTTGTCATTAAATTTTCGATATATGATTATCCACTTAGGTACAAAACACCACATTTAAAACTTAATGACACCATAATTGAGCTTTTTCTGATTAGAATTTCATTTTATAGAATCAGCATTTTGTAATTACTGTTGTAATTTTAATTCAAATTTTAGTTTAATTGAAGCTTTCACATATAATGTCATTGCACTAACTACTGGTTGACTTATGTTTGTGGTTAACAGGGCAATGTGCAGGAAGGGCTCTTAAGCAAGCTATACCTACTGCAATATGAGCATGGTCAGACCTAGCTAAGGTTCTAGCCATGACCTTCAATACACAGAGCAAGTACATAACATCATACTTTTTTATAAGATCATAAACTTAGGTACATAACATTAAAAAAATCAATGACTCTTAATATAGCTTTTTCTAAGTAGTATTTAATTTAAACTTAGTTTTGTTATAATGCCATCGCACTCACTATTAGTTTGACTTATGTTTGTGGTAACTTTGTGGTAAAAAGAACTTCAGTAATGACCTTTTTAACTAAAGTGATGATTTTTATGTTCAATACAGAATTGTCAATAGTTTATCTATATCAGTGTTCATACAGACATTTTGATTCCTAATTTAAGGACTATTTAGGGTCTTTTCAGGGTCTTATTTGCAAAATGTTAAGGCCTAATCAGAGGGACAATTTTAGCAAAAGATATGGGCGCAAAGGCAATTAAATCAATAAAACACAATTTCTTCTGTGTCCATAGTAACGACATTTGAAGTGGAGGTTAAAGTTAGGCATTCTGGAAGGCCAGGTACCTTTAAATTGCTCATTTCAATGCAACTTATTAATTAATTAATTAATTAATTAATTTAATTCACAACTACTTAATATCAAAATACAGACACCCAACCAGCCAAATTCAAGGGCTTTCTAGGGCTTTCAGAATAAAGTCAAGGGCTTTTTAGGATTAGACTTCTTTTTAGGGTTTTTTTTAGGGCAAACTTGAAAATTTAAGGACTTTTCCAGGCCAGTACGAACCCTGTATACATATCGTCATCTGTTATCTAACTTTCTGCAACTTTTCTACCGATCTGTGTCTCGGCCACTTCACAGCCTATCTAAGACTCCTATTCCATTAGCTCAATGTTAAACTTTTGACAGGTCTGTAATGTACATAACCTTTTAAAGTCATCTATTTATTTGTACGGCATTTATTATGATGTACTTTTAAATATTTCATTCTTAGAAATAAATAAAGTGCATCACACAGTTATAATTACACCATAAACTGGAAATCATGAAAATTCCTGCCATCAAACAGCTCTTTGTTACAATAAAATAAAAGAAGAGGGACAAAAAGGCCTTTGGTGCCCACCTGAGGATAATCTGCATTTAGCTCAATTTTAAAATTATGTAACAAACAGAGCTATTCAACATTTTGAACCAATGACCTACTTACTGATCTAACATGACCCATTCACATACTTGACCTAGTTTATGCCAAGAAGATAATTATGGACAAGTCTAATTAAGATTACCCATTATATTTCGTTTCTAGAGTGTTAATAAAGTGTTTTATTCTTTGCCTAAAAGCTAGTGATCTATTTTTTGACTGAACATCATTCATTTAAGAAACATTTCCTATTACAATCTTACAGTCAGAACTGCAAGCAATAAAAGTTATACAAGTTCCTGCCAATGTAATACAGTGACAACAATAATCAATCATACGAAGCCAAAGCACACAAGAGATCTTCACAAAGATCTGTTTTCAATAATATTGGTGCAGAAAATGTTTGAAATAAATTTCGAGTGAACACCCATTTTGTTTAGGGTCATAATAATGACCATTCCTAATCAAGGACACTTAAATTATTTGTGCGACCTTCATACTTATTGACTTCAATTCAAACTACTTAAAAAATCAGCTGATACAACATAGACCTTCTGTGACTCAAAGCCTGGCTTTGCAAACCTGGGCAGAGGTTTGAATGTTTGCCTTAATTTGCTAGTTTTCATGATTATTGCTTTGATTTTGGGATTGTAGTTTGGACGTGAACCTGTATGTTTGTCTTTGATACTAACACCAAAACGTCCCTGTTTGATGTTCACTTTTTAGTCTTAATTTGTTAATTTTCAGGGTTACTGCTTAGATTTTGGGATTGTAGTTTGGACGTGAACCTTTATGTTTATCTTTGATACTAACACCAAAACGTCCCTGGTGGATGTTCACTTTTTGGCTTAATTTGCTATTTTTCAGGGTATTACTTTTAGAGTTAAGGTTTGGATATGGGCCTGTATGGTTGTGTTGGATACTAACATCAAACATCTGAATGTCCTGTATTCATTTTAAACAATGAAAATTACTTCAAACCTTTTAACACCTGCGATACAGATTTGACTGACATAATTGGTACCATCCTCTCATTTTTCACACCTGTATTAGAGTCACCAATACCTGTACATTTACATGGTTATGATAGAAGTTTTAAAATCAATAGTTTTCACAAATTTTGTTGATATTTCAGGAAATTGGACAATAAAGATCAAACATTAAATATTTGATTTATTTTGTCAATTAGACAATGAGAAATTGTTTTAAGTGATTTACAGAACAGCATCAGTTCAGCATTAGCTTAAAAACACTGACCGATCACTATAATAATATGACTGTATAAGAACTGCCTTGACAGACACATCTTCGAAACTACATGTGAAAACCTTTTTCCCATTATTTTTTTTCTTTGCTTTTCAATATTAATTCTCTATTATTTATTTATTGACTTGTTTAATTAAACTGCATAACTGTTTAAAAACAAAAAAATAATATTAAAACAAAAATAAATAAATAAATCAGATCAGCTTCAATCAAGAAAGATTGAGTGCTTTTGCTGCTATTAAATAAATTTTATTTTTTATTTTTCAAAAAAAAATCTTAAAAATAACCCAAACTGTACCAAGAAATAAAAAAAAATTCTGCCTTGTGAGGAAAAAACCTATGAATGATTGCAATGATAATGCTTCAAAATAACAACTTTATAGCATACAAATATTAAATAATTTTTTAATTTCTTTTTTTTTTTTTTTTTTTTAAATCATGAAAAATAACCAAAATCGTACTAAGAAATAATAGAAATGCTGTCTTGTGACAACAAACCCTATGAATTATTGCAACGATGATGCTTCAAACTAACCAAATTTATTGCATACAAATATCTATTAGGAGGTGTATGGAGATAAATTACGACAACGAGGAGATACTATCTTATACGTGTCTCCCAGATAATTTTTCATCATCTTATAATCTCCCGAGACTTCCTCACTTATCCAATCATTATTCACAATTGCTCGTTCATTTCGCGACAAGTGATTGGCAAAAATGAAGTAGAATAATATGGAAGATCCGGATGTCCTCTTTATCACAATAAATAATTCTTGACAGTTCATTTTTTTTATTTTCATATCCCGTAATAAAATGGCCATCAGTTTAAAATGAATCATGGTCCTTAGCATGCTCTACTTAATTAATATTCATAGAACAATACGGAGTCCGCTGATTGTGAAATGAAATCAGATTTTTTTCTCAACGAGTTCGAAGAGTCAGTTAGTTGAAAATCTCTAGAAAAACCCAATTTAAGAAAGTTAGAAGACCGTTTCAATATCTAAAGTGGAATATCTTGAGGTGGATAAAAAGTTGAGAAAAGATGATCTAATTTTTACAGAATATACCAATAACAAAACATTTTATTGATCATGATCGTAAGAGGCATTACAGCCATGTTTGGAGAGCCTTGATTGGCTCAAATCCAATTTACCTGGCCTTATGTCCAACGTCCTTCAGCTGCACTTGTGAGCGAGGGTCGATTTCTACTTAATACAGAAGTAAATCAAGATGAATAATTTTAGTGTAAAGAAACGCCGCTGATTTATTAGTTAATGAAGAGAACTCATTACTTTGTTGCGATCTCTCTAATATTGGTTAGAATCTAATTTCTCAGGAAGTCAGCGAGTTCGCTTGAACTCTCATTTAATATAAACAATATTGTGTACACATGTACAACACTATTTTCGTTATTAATACAAACAAAATGATACAAGTAATCTTCTTAAGTCTCCGTCAGAACAACAGACAAATTAATTACAATATCTATCTCATTTCCTACTATATATAAATCATTCATTTCAATAAACAATATACATATATAATTTTTTTTAAAATGCAGCATTCCTTCGATGTATTTTAGGTGGATTTTTGTTAATCTGTTTCCAAGAGTGTTCATCTAAGTTAATTTGAAAATTAAATATACTAAACTACTCCCCAAAAAAATCAAGTATCATTTACTGATATTTTCAAGTCATAATTTTTCATTAAAAGTCAATTTATATGTTCACAGTATACAGTGTAGTGGAACGATGAAACTTTATGCAACTGTCAAGACTTTCACTTATATCCAGGTGGTCTAATCTGGGATGAAGAAGGAAACCAGACCTTCGACAAGCAAACTAACAAACTTTCTCTCACTAGGGTCTATCCAAAATGGGATTCGAACCCAGGTGATGAGGGGCATAGTGATCCGTAAGAGTGGCCTTAAGTATGCTGTTACCAATCACAGCACCTCAAAGCCTAAATTGTTATCCAACTCTGCAGATCCTTGTCAGTTCAGTTGCTGAAGGTTTTCTCTAAACACTCCAGTTTCCTCCACCATTTTAGAACTGACTGCTTCAATATAAGAAAAGAAATCATGATTGAGGTGAAAAAACCGATTAATCCATCCAATCTATCCACATTTCAATTTTAATTTTTTCTGGGCAAAGAGAAATTTGAACAATTTGGTTATACTATTAAGCCTTAAGAGGTCATCATTTAAGCCAATTTAGCCAGGCTAACAATTTCAGCTATTTAAATAAATAAATAAATAAATAAATAAATAAATAAATAAATAAATAAAATTTATCAATAGGTAACTCTCTAGTAAGCTAAAAACTACTATTATTGATAACAAAAAAAATCCAAATCATGTTTTTGTACTTGAACTGGCTAAATGCTTCCAATAAAAAGGTCATGGAAATCTATTTCTAAAACAAAGGATGCATCTAATAATAGTATCACGTAATGCCGAGTGTTAGCTCGGAGCTTAGATGTTCAAATTCACGGGCATAGTTATCTCGTTAATCAGCAATGATTAAAGCTGTTGTCTGATTGTCCAAACAAAACAGGATTCCATCATTTCACTTCATAGATCCGGTAATTTTCTTACAAAATAAATTGCCAGACATTTATATAATAATGTGCTTATAGTGTTATTCACACTTGCTTACACTCCTCTCAAACTGATTTATTTTTTAGTGAAGTGGAGTAATGGAGTATTACCATATGTTTTACGAGATAGAGAGAGAGAGAGAGAGAGAGAGAGTAGTATCCCCAATTTAGACATATTGGTGTTCTGAGAACGAGAGAAACTGCTAATATTTCCAAGAGTTCAATGGAGAGAGAGAGAGAGACTGCAAGTATTCCCAAGGTAGACTTGTTCAATGTACAGAGAACGAGAGAAACTGCTAATATTTCCAAGAGTTCAATGGAGAGAGAGAGAGACTGCAAGTATTCCCAAGGTAGACTTGTTCAATGTACAGAGAATTAAGAAATGGTGTTTTTTGCCAGTCAAGATTCTTTTATTTAAATTGTGGAAGTCAATTCAAGGATGGTGACGGAAACAAGAGTGCCAAGAAAAAGCCACCACCCTTCAGAAAAGGAACTGATAAAATTTCTTACACTAACAGATGTCCCAAGTGAGATTCAAACTTAGGCAGTTAGAGGTGGGAATCCATAAGTTGGTCCTTTAGACCACTTGATCATCAAGGCCCCGTCTTGTTATCATTGAGATATTCAATCAGTCTTGCTTGCATTTTACTTTACATATGTGTTCCGAAAAGATGTATGACAAATGTTTATTACTAGCTTCTGAAACTGACCACTCATGCTTATAAAACACTTCACAGTGACTAAATAATGAACATCTCCAATAATACCAAGATAGGATTAATTTATCTACTAGTATTTATTGATTTATTGATTCATTTATTTATTTATTTATTATAAATCATTTTTTGTATTATTAACTTGTTGCAAGATATTATTCAAACTAAAGCAGTCTCATGGGAAACTAAAACTCCGTCTCCAACATTGCCAAATTGTAATTTCTAAGAATTGACCTTGATCCGTGACCTATGCACCTAAATTTTGGTATGGGACGCATCGTCAAATGATGGTTTACATTTGTCCCAAGGTTGGGTTGAGCGCAAAATCAATCTATAAGCATTGAAGATATGACAGAGACATGATATTTGGATGGATGGATAGATGGACATGGCGATTCCTATACACTCCTAACCTTTTTATTTGGTGGTGGGGGGGGGGGGGGGTGGTGGTTAAATAAAAATATTTTTCTGAGCCTTTATTTGATATTTATGTGGTAAATTGTAGTTTATACACAACACAATTAAACTCTGTGACTTTGGGGATATACATCATTGAATACAGTTTAAAGATCATTAGATCATGGGGGGTAGAAAATTAATTTTTATACATGCTGAAGTAGGGCGGGAATCAGATAGAATTCTTAAATTGACCTCTTAACTGACCAATGAAGCATTAATTAGTAGAGGGATCTTAGTTTCTTTGGGGATGTACATCACTGAATACAGGTTAATAGGTCATGGGGGGTAGAGAAATTATTTTGTAGGACGGGAATCAGATAAATTCTCAAACTGACCTCTTAACTGACCAATGAGGTGTTAGTTAGTAGAAAAATTAGGTGCTTTAATTCATTGTTGTGGATGAATTTAGTTTAGTTTAGTTTTATGACCTTTATTGAGAATGTGTGTATTCAAATAATATTTTATCTTACTAGGAAATTATTTCAACTCTTTTTCATTTTATTGGGAATTCTCAATATCATTATTTTATTTAAATTAATACATTTGGAACATAAAAGTAACAGTTATTATTTATTGACATATAGTTGTTTTATCTATTGGATTATATATAACAATGGGACCTAAACGTAAAAGGACACATGGTCAACCTTCCTATGATCTAGAACTTCCAATAAACTGGACTATAAGTAAATTGAGGGAAGAACTGAGAAAAAGGGGGAAAAATCCACCTATTACCACAAGACGCATGACTTTGGTGCGAATGCTAGAAAGATGTGATACTACAAACAATTCACAACATGTAGAACAGGTGCAAAATAACATTACCGGTAATATAGATCGCACAAATGTACTGATGGATCTAGTTTCTAAAATGTCATCCAATGTGCAGACTTTACAAAAACTGTCACAGCATTAACACACAAAGTGAATTCTATTCAAACATCTAGAGATGGATTAAATGAAAATACCATCAGAAATGTAACACCATCATCAGATTCCTCGATCACAACATCTACTTTACCTCCGTGTATAAATACATGTACATCAATGAGTGGATCTAATTTTTCAATTGAAACGGCATACCAAGCTATGCACAACAGGAATACTGCCTCTGCCTCAGGAGCACCAGCTGCTGCAGGAAGTGCAGCACAAGCAGCATCATTGAGTTACCAACCGGGATGTTACACGAGGACGGCATATGGATATGCAGCAGAATCCCTACCATTTGTGGAAACAATATCGCCACAATTAAGACAGAACATTATTGCAGGTAGGGATGTTAATCTTGCTAGCCTACTTATACCAAACTTTTCCACTCAGGTCAATGAGAATAGCTACTGTTCGCATTCAGATGAGTCTAAAAAACTTGACCCAAGGTTAAATAAATCATTAACCATAGGGGAATTTGTTCAGGCATTTGGTGTATACAAGAATGTTATGTGTAATGTGTACCCACAACGACGCATTGAGTTAGATATTTATGAAAGAGACATTGTTGATATGGCATCTCGTTACTCTGGACAAGGGTTTTATGAGTATCATAAACAATTTTCTCTACAGGCTGCAGCACATTTACGATATAATAACATTTTAGTGGATTGGTCAGTTAGAAATAATTCACTATTCTGCAATATCTTTGCCAATCTACGTCCAAATACATGTACACTTTGCAATAGTACTTTACATCCGACAAGTTTCTGCCCAACTATACTTGAGAATCAACAGTCTGGAAACAAAACATTTAAACTTCAAACGCCATCCAAAGGCAAAGATTCTTATGGCCGTGATAGAGTGTACGTCATGGGTAGAGAAATATGTAATAATTTCAATGGAGAAAAGGGTTGTACAGCTCCCAGATGCAACAACATACATGTGTGTCTTATCTGCAAAAGAGATCATGCAAAGATTTCCTGTCCTACAGCAAAAAACGTGCAATTGCCCCTACGACCAGGGGCGAATCAAATAGTAAAGATCTAAATACTCTCTGGACAAGTAACATGTATGTTTCTACTCCAGTTAATGTTGATAATTTAAAAAGGGAATTATTAAACCATCCTGATCAGACATTTCAAAAATATTTACTGGACGGTCTCATACATGGGTTTCACACAGGTTTTAAAGAATTGCCAAAATTCTCTATTGTGTGTAAAAATCTCGCCTCGGCTACATCTCAACCAGAATGTGTAACTCAATTAATCGAATCTGAAGTCAGTAAAGGTTACCTATGTGGTCCTTTCAAGAGTATACCTTTCAAACATTTTCGTATTAATCCTATTGGAGTTGCTGAAGGCAAATATTCTAAAAAGAAACGTCTTATTGTAGACTTATCTGCTCCACATCAGGATGACATTAATCCTAGTTTAAATGACCTTATTGACAAGGAGGAATTTTCCTTACAGTATGTCACCATTGATGATGCTATTCGTTTGATTAAACAATTAGGTCAAGGTTCATGGCTGATTAAAACTGATATTACAGATGCATTTAAACTTGTGCCAATTGACCCAATATTGTGGCCTTATCATGGAATTCAATGGAATGATAACTATTATTTTTTTAAACGATTAGTTTTTGGTTCACGTTCAAGTCCAAAAATTTTGATACTTTATCTCAAGCTGTTTGTTGGATTGCTACACATAATTATGCTATAGAGCATATCCTACATTTATTGGATGACTTTTTGGTTATTGTGCCACCTGAGCAGAATGCCAACATAACAAAACAGACACTACTAAATATGTTTGCATCATTAGGCATACCTTTGTCTACTAAAAAGACAGAAGGTCCTTCTCATGTACTTGAATATCTGGGTATTTTCCTAGATTCTATAAAGATGGAAGCACGACTACCACGAGAAAAAATCAATCGTATTCGTGAAATCATTGACAGTCTCCGCAATCGCAGAAAATGTTCAAAGAAGGAACTTTTAAGCCTTTTAGGTCACATGAACTTTGCTAGTCGAGTTATTTTACCAGGTCGATCATTTGTGTCCCATCTCATAACTTTGTCAACAACTGTGAAAAAATTACATTACAATGTACAACTCAACAAGGAATGTCGACTAGATTTGGATATGTGGTCAGAATTTCTAAGTCATTGGAATGGCATATCATTTTTTATTAATGATGATATTACTACTGCTGCTGATATACAGTTGTTTACTGATGCAACGCTTACATCATTTGCTGGTTTCTATCAAAATCAGTGGTTTCAAGGCGATTTTTCTAAGGAACTTTTAAGTGAACAAACATCTATGGCTTTCTTTGAACTGTATCCAATTGTTATGGCCTGTGTTTTTGGGGGCATAATTGGAATAGAAAACGTATCTTATTTCATTGTGACAATATGGCAACGGTAGACATTATTACTAAAGGTCGTTCTAAAGTACCAAGTATTATGAAACTTATGAGAAAGCTAACTTTTCATGCTGCGACACATCATTTTGTTGTTCATGCTGCCCATATTGCAGGTGTAAAAAACTCTATAGCTGATTCTCTTTCTCGTTATCAGATGCAGAAATTTCGTATGCTGGCAACAGAACCAACTCCTTGCCTTACAGCATCTCAGATCATGTTTTAACTAGTCAAGTCAATACATTATGGGATAATTCCTTAAGTAAGTCCACTAAACAAACATATAAGACAGCTTTACAGTGTTTTCTTACATTCATGACTATGCATGGTGTGAGGACCACACCCAGTTCTCTACCAGCTATTAATGAAGACCATCTGATCTATTTTGTATCACACTGTAAACAAGGCTTGAAATTACAGTTTGACACAATAAAACTTTATCTGGCTGGAATTCGTTTTCATTACCTCCGAGCAGGACATAATGATCCAACTGCAAAAGCAGACAGATTATCCTATATTTTAAGAGGAATTAAGAAATCCCAGCATAACGTTACTAAGACTCGTTTACCTATTACGTCTCATATTTTACAGCAACTATGTACATTATTACAACAGGGTTGTTTTAGTCCCTATGTTGATCTCATGTTATTATGTTCATTTAAAATGGCTTTCTTTGGTTTTCTGAGATGTGGTGAATTTACATGTAAGAACATAAATGATAAGCAACACTGTCTATTAATTAATGCTGTAACATTTCATAATGCATCCAATTGTTATATTTTAAATCTAAAATCATCCAAAGTAGACCCTTTTCAAAAGGGTGTTAATATTACTATCAATGAAAATCAGGTTTTCACACCCGTCGAAACCATGCAGAAATACATTAACCTACGTTTGCATATGGGTGCTACAGCCAATTCACCTTTATTCTTAGATAGTGACAATAGTCAAAGTCCACTTAACAGGAACCGTTTCCTTTCATATCTCAATGAGTTACTGACTAGGCTCGGTTACCGAAATGACCACTTCTGCGGCCATTCTTTCAGAATAGGAGCTGCTACTTCTGCAGCAGCAGCTGGAGTAGAAGACCATGTGATTCAGACACTTGGCCGATGGTCTTCAGATTGCTATATACGATATATCAAAACAGATCAACGAATTGTAAGGATGGCACAGGAAAAAATGTGTCATTGTTAGTATACCATTTTCGAGTTTTATATATTACATGGGGTTTTCACCCTTTCTTATATCTTTTTTTTTGAATTTTCAAGTTTTAATTTAATGGTCTTATATTAATTCATTTTATCAACTAAAATCAATGTATTTTCTTGGGGATTTTCACTCATTCACATACTATGAATTCCTTCAATATGGCCATTATAATTCAAGGGGAATTATATCTCCCCAATTCAATAATACATTGATACAATTTTATGTAATTATGTTATGTTTTAAGTTTACATGTAGTTCATTTTATTTTGTTCAATTATTTCAAGCTCCGCTGGGATCTCCCCGGAGTTTCTTGTTCTGCAGGGTTCACCCCAGAACTTTTCATCTATTAACATTTTCCAATAGACACTCCGCCGGGATCTCCCCGGGGTGTTTGAGTTCTGCCGGTTTCACCTCAGAGCTAATCTTTATATGTGTACTCTGCCGGGATCTCCCCAGAGTTATTCTTCTATTAATTTTAGGCAACAGACACTCTGCCGGGATCTCCCCGGAGTTGTTTAGTCTGCCGGGTTTCACACTCTGCCGGGATCTCCCCAGAGTTATTATTCTATTAAATTCAGGCGATAAACACTCTGCCGGGATCTCCCCGGAGTGTTTAGTTCTGCCAGGTTTCACACTCTGCCGGGATCTCCCCAGAGTTTTTCTTCAAAATTGCTTTTTGTTAAAAATTTTTTGATGATATTTTATATGTGAATGAGTAGCCCCAAGAAAGCCAAAACATTTTGTATTTGTTTAAATGTACTGATTATATTTTGTATGTAAATATATATAAATATATATAAAACATTGGTGTGTAATCATTTTAATTATAGTTGTAGCAAATAAAAAAAAATAATAATAATAATAATATGTGGTGTATGAATAAATTTTATATATATAGATATCATTATGTACTTGTTTGTGTTGTGTATAAATTGATATTTATGTGGTAAATTGTAGTTTATACACAACACAATTAAACTCTGTGACTTTGGGGATATACATCATTGAATACAGTTTAAAGATCATTAGATCATGGGGGGTAGAAAATTAATTTTTATACATGCTGAAGTAGGGCGGGAATCAGATAGAATTCTTAAATTGACCTCTTAACTGACCAATGAAGCATTAATTAGTAGAGGGATCTTAGTTTCTTTGGGGATGTACATCACTGAATACAGGTTAATAGGTCATGGGGGGTAGAGAAATTATTTTGTAGGACGGGAATCAGATAAATTCTCAAACTGACCTCTTAACTGACCAATGAGGTGTTAGTTAGTAGAAAAATTAGGTGCTTTAATTCATTGTTGTGGATGAATTTAGTTTAGTTTAGTTTTATGACCTTTATTGAGAATGTGTGTATTCAAACAACCCACCCACCATCCCCGACATCACCTATATAGTGATGGATGCATAATGCTTTAAATTCACTTATTCTCCTTTTATAGACAAGGTCTTTGTATATAGCTCACTTTTTGAAATTTTGACTTAAGAAATGTTTTTTATAATATCCCACATTTTACCCAATCTTTTGACACATTGTTACAGTATTTCATCTTGTTGCAGGGGCTACTCAATGTTGTAGGGGCCATTATAATTCAAGGGCAATGATATCTCCTGGCCATTATAATTCAAGGGGAATTATATCTCCCCAATTCAATAATACATTGATACCATTTTAATGTAATTATGTTATGTTTTAAGTTTACATGTAGTTCATTTTATTTTGTTCAATTATTTCAAGCTCCGCTGGGATCTCCCCGGAGTTTCTTGTTCTGCAGGGTTCACCCCAGAACTTTTCATCTATTAACATTTTCCAATAGACACTCCGCCGGGATCTCCCCGGGGTGTTTGAGTTCTGCCGGTTTCACCTCAGAGCTAATCTTTATATGTGTACTCTGCCGGGATCTCCCCAGAGTTATTCTTCTATTAATTTTAGGCAACAGACACTCTGCCGGGATCTCCCCGGAGTTGTTTAGTCTGCCGGGTTTCACACTCTGCCGGGATCTCCCCAGAGTTATTATTCTATTAAATTCAGGCGATAAACACTCTGCCGGGATCTCCCCGGAGTGTTTAGTTCTGCCAGGTTTCACACTCTGCCGGGATCTCCCCAGAGTTTTTCTTCAAAAAATTAGATATAACATTGCTTTTTGTTAAAAATTTTTTGATGATATTTTATATGTGAATGAGTAGCCCCAAGAAAGCCAAAACATTTTGTATTTGTTTAAATGTACTGATTATATTTTGTATGTAAATATATATAAATATATATAAAACATTGGTGTGTAATCATTTTAATTATAGTTGTAGCAAATAAAAAAAAAAATAATAATAATAATATATGTGGTGTATGAATAAATTTTATATATATAGATATCATTATGTACTTGTTTGTGTTGTGTATAAAATTTCAGTATTTGTACTTCAATAAAGCCTGTTATATAAATGTATATAATATTTTGTGTATCATGTATTCCCCATGTTGTATAAATAAACCAATGATGATTAACTTCCAGACAAAATATTCCCTTGTGATACATATAACCGATTTTAATAATTATATCAAATTGATGCATCCCAAAGGACACAAAATTGTATTTGAATATTAATTCAGGAAAAATGATGACGTTGTCTATTTTAAATTAATGGTTATACAGTGGTTGTTAAACAAATATTTGGTGTAGATTTCAGTTTGATCAGCTGTCAATCAAATTATGAATTTTTTGTAATTGCGATGCATGTTATAATGGGACAGTTTATAAATTCATTATTTTTATTGTTATATCCCTCTGTGAGCATTTAGATTTAGAAATGAATTTCCAGCGACAGACACCTGCTGAGTTCATTAATTACAGCTGACTTGATAACTAATGTGATTGTCGTTTTGCTCAGAAGTTTTGTCTGTTGCTTTTTTTTTTAGTTTTCATAGACGTTCATTTCATAGTTGTTAGGATAGTAATACAGTGGTGTACAGTTCAACCTGTCTAACCTGAACATTGTCTGAATTGAAGAATTTGGTCTCATAAGTGATTTTGGCTTGACTTTATTGTCGTTTAACATTGCATCAGCAATTTTTCAGCTATTCACAGCGAGACCAAGTTTATTAATCTCACAGCAATAATCCAAGCACAAGTATGTGTACATGTGAGTGTGCTTTATGGTCTGCCTTGTACTAACTAGTGTGCACTCAATTAAAAGGCAACTTTAACGGTACACACAACAACATTAGTCCTATGCAATGCAATAATAATATGTTGGGTAATACAGTTCAGTTTAGCCAGGTTTCCAATTTTCTAAAGTACATGTATACAATTTTGGATCACGATTTCTTGCTGTCGTATTTCAAATCCCATTTAGAGCAGTATATTGTGAAAAAGTTTGTTGTTTTGCTTGCTGAAGTCCAGAAGTCTTCTTCAGTTACTTTGGTTTCCTTCATAACATTTTCCTGTAAACTGATATTATTCCTGGAATTCCAAAACATTCCACACAAACATTAAGGATAACCACATGGCAGATTGGTAGAATCGTTATGATAAATACAGTCAAACCTGTCTATAAAGGCCACCCAAGGGAACCAATAAATGTGGCCTTTATGAGCAAGTGGCCTTTCTATACAGGCTCAAATAATATGAATAAAGAACAATTGGGATACAATTCTACTGGCCTTTATAAACAGATGACCCTTATATAGAAGTGGCCTTTAAGGCAGGTTGGACTGTATCTTTCACTGCACCTGAAGTGTGATCTTCAAATTATCTGAACTTTATTTCTCCATCATTTTAAAAAACTAATACCATTTAGGTTTAAGAAAGAAAGTCTCAGTGGTTTAATATTAAAGCTTCAAATAATAGGATAAAGAGACCAAATAACTTTTAATAATTAATGCTTTATTGACTTTCCAGAAGGATTGGTATTAACGAGATAGTTCAGCAGTTATGATGTCACGTTGCCATGGAAACATAAAACACGATTATGAATACTTTGAAAAGAAAAGAAAAAATTAAAGAAGAAAAAAACAGTACAAGGAAGAAAAAATATTTCTCTACTATAAGTGTTTTAAGTGATGATACTGATTGGAAGAAGTAAATATTCATTGGTTTTCATGGCAACTGATTTCAGGGATTAGGAAAACTCTAGAAATTGGAGAGAGAATAAAAGAACTAAATAGCAAAAAAACACAGGATGCAAAACAACTTAATAAAATAATATCATATACTGGTACATTGATACACCTGATAAAGTTAATTAATAAGGCTTATTTACAGTGTTTCCATGGTAACGGTTTTGAGGAAACAAAAACCCGATTAAGAAACCTTTGGATATAAGAGATAAATCAGAAAAAGGAACGACATCTGACATTTAGTATAAGGAAATGTATATTTTTGTATGTTTGTAAATAAACAGGTATATTAATAAAAATATTATTTATGATATGATACAGATATTAACTGCAGTTTAAATACTCTTGGAAACCATTGGTAGAGCGTAAAATCATTATTTTGTTTTTCTTTCAAACTGACAAAAATCCACAATGAAAAAGCCCATAAAATATTAAAATTTCAATGAAATTTTAATGGGATAAAGATTTTTATTATTAACTACGAAAATTCATTATTATCCATTTTTGTGCAACATGTTACATTGTAACATTAGATTCAACAATCAAAGGTAATTGACGGATCGCCGGCCATGTGCACGCCAACAATGTTCCGACACTGGCCACCATCATGATACCAAACCAGGGTCACGGCAACTAGTGACGTTATTGTGTCAGTGACGTCATTAAATGTCTTAACCCTCATCGTGCGGGACCCTATTATATGTGGGATGTTACCTATGGCTCGCCAGTGCGGGACCCTATTATATTAGGGTTGTCACGTGATTTTACACTTGGCATATTTAAAGTACTCGTTTGGTGAAAAATCTAGTCGTATCGATCAATAAATTGAATGAAAAACAATTCAGGTCGAGTTTTCATTCTTTTTGTGTGTTATTCAAGCATGCTGGACCTTTGTCCCAACATTGTGGGTGTGGCTCTCAATCTGTCAATTAAACACATGTTCAAACATATACCCTTATCCAAGTAATTATTCATTTATCAGCATCTCTTTCAACACAAGGGAAAGGGAAAATTACCTCTTTTTGTTGCTTTCCATGAATATCAGATATACCTGGCAGTGTTTCTGGCCCCGGTTTCACAATCATTCCTTAGCTAAGATTTTCCTTTACTTAAATCTTGCAAAATTTCAAATCTTTATAATTTTGTTAATTTTTAAGATATTCAGGAACTTAAGGTGTCAATTTTAAGATAATTGCTAGAATTAAACATCTGCATTTAGTTTTGACAAAAATTTTCATCAGCAGTTCCAAAAAGAGATTACCAAAATTTGCTAAATTTAAGTTAAGAAACATCTTAGCTAAGGAATGATTGTGAAACCGGGGCCTGGAACCTTGAATGGGTCCCAATAGTTTTTTAATTGTTGTTATTTGAAACTCAAACCCCTGATCAACTTAAACATTAGAGTAGCATGCAGTCCCAGTTTAGAAAAGCTTCAGTGTTATTTCATAATTCTAATACAGTAAAACCTAATAATAATGCTGTTCTATAACTTAATCACACAACTTATTACCATAGTATTTCTGTTTTTTCTATATTTTTCTTAATAAGACTCTCAAAATCTCTTTATAATGTCATTATTTGACAGACCAAATGGTGGCAGAGATTCAAAGTTTTACTGTAGATGTTGTTTCAAATAAATTTGGTTCCGAAATCTCAAAGTTCT
Source organism: Anadara kagoshimensis (assembly GCA_021292105.1). NCBI lineage: Eukaryota > Metazoa > Mollusca > Bivalvia > Arcoida > Arcidae > Anadara > Anadara kagoshimensis. The sequence goes on from CM037862.1 coordinate 39,118,155, forward strand.
AAATAACTTATACATAAGAGTGCCAGCTATGAAAAACTGTAATTTCATAATTCTAATATTTCTTGGTAGATTGGAATAAAACTGTTTTGTTGTTGTATTTGTTTTTGATGGGTTTATTGACAGCCAGATGAGAAAAATCATGTTTTTATGATTGACAGAGCGTATATTTCAATGTTTTACCATCAATAATAAAAACTCCTTTTATTGTCAGAACATCTGTAGAACAGATGCTGGGAGAACAAGAGTTTTATAAAAATGGCACCCTATAGTAGTAAACTTATGACAGTACAAACAACTGACACACAATATTATGTCATCACATAACACAGAAATAAAAAAAAAACACCATATACATCATCTCTAGTATTGGCAAACAACATTGACCTGTTTGTTTGACCTTTCATTAGGAATATTTGTATAAGATGATCAAACAAAGACACAGGTTCACCTTTAATACGTAAGCAAAGATTGTATGTACGGTTTCTAATGATATAGAAAATAAACACCTGTGTTCCCTCAACATAAATGCACTGATCCATAAAGTCATTAATTGACATATCTCCGGCCACGCCCACAATGTTCCGACAAATGTCCGGCATGCTTGAATTACATGCAAAAAGAATGAAAACTCGACCTGAATAGTTCTGTTTAATGACGTCACTGACACTAATACATCATTAGTTGCCTTGGCGCTGCTTTGGTACCGTGATGGCGGCCAGTGTCAGAACATTGTGGGCATGATCGGCGATACATCAATTAAAGGTCAAGCAGACAGGTCAATATTGTTTGCCTGTATGATCTGCCATGTCTAAAGAGTCCTTCAAAGTAATATTCTTTTGTGTTTCATAGGTGTCATCCCTGGTATGATTGGCAATGTTTAAAAAAGTAAGTCAAGGGTGCTTAAAAAATCCCTTTTGCATAACATAAGCATATTATAATCAAAGTACTGAAGGTACTGAAGCATCAGCTAAACTGAGCAATTTGATAAAAAAAAATGTGCACTTGAAACTGAGATTTGTCTAATGAATCAGTAACAAATAAAAATCATGCAAATAATAGATACTGTGATCGGGAAGCTTCTAACAACAAGTCTGCTTTTTATGCAAGTTGTTAGGTTCTAACATATAAATATGTTACAATGGTCAAAATGGACATGCCACGCAATGTTTATCAATTGAGTAAACTAAGTAATTCGCATAAATATAAATTTTCAATTTTTCAAAAACCAAGAGAGGCTACTAAAGACCCGACCCCAAATCTGAGTGAAATATCTCAAGCGTAACGGAAAAAAGTCCAGAGAAACCATCATTTTGATAAAATTCACAAAGTGAAAGGGGCATAACTCCACTAAAACGCAGTTGACTGGAAGAAAACCCAAACTGGATCTGTAATCACCACCATCATCATCATTATCACTCCTCATATCACATTTTGATCATCAACATGAAGATATCATCATCATCATCATCATCATCATCGTCGTCATTAGCAGCAGCAGTAGAACCCATGCCATGACAATCACCACCACCATTATATTAATCATTTTCAGAAATCCTCATGTTACATCATTAATATGGTCACACCATCATCATAGCTCTTCGTGTCACATAATCATTATCATTATCAGCAGCAGCAGTACTGAATGTCATTATCATCATCATCATCATGTCACATCATCAGCATGAAGACATTGGCTTTGTTATCATCATCATCATCGTGAATTATTATCATCATCGACAGCAGCAGAACTGAATGTCATCACCACCATAATCACCACCATCTTCATCATCATCATCATCATCACCATCATCATACTATCGACAGTGCTCAGCAGTACTGAATGTCATCATTGCCACCATCATCATCATCGGTAGCAACAGAACTCATGTCACCATCATAATCATCATCATAGTTCATCAAGTCACATCGTCATCATCACCATCATCATTCATAGTAGCAGACATTATTTTCATCACCACCATCACTATCATCTTCTTCATCACGATAATCATTATCATCATCGGCATCAACAGAACTCATGTCATCACCATCATCAACATCATTATCATATCTCCTCGTGTCACATCATCATCATGGTGACATCATCATCATATCTCCTCATGTCAAATCACCATCATCATCATTATATCTCCTCATGTCATATCATCATCATTATGGTGACATCATCATCATCATCGGCAGCAGCAGAACTGAATGTCATCATCATCATTATTATTGTCATCATCTTCACCAGATCATCATGCCACATTATCATCGACATAGTGTCATCATCACAAAAAAAACTTTCACCATGACCAGCTATTTCCCTTGACTTGCAATTGACTGATTAACCATTGTTGAAGTCATTAATTTTATTCATTGAATTCACAATTAATTTGAAAAAAAAAAATAAAAATAAAAATAAAACCTTTGTTTTAGAAATAATTTAAATGTATTTAAAATTATTGTTGAATATATATAAATTGTCCAAGTGAGCTTCAAAAGCCTGAATTGGTATAAACCATCCTGACACAATAAGCTAATAATCTGTACCTCCCAATTACAGAAGTTGTCCAGGCAACTGTCTCTTTCAAAAAAAGTTTGTTGACAAGAATTGTGTACAAAAGGGGGAAATATTTCTGAATACGATTAATTGAAAATTTAGACAACTAAAATGTAACAATGAAATTACTTTGAATTTAAGAGAAACTGTAAGAGGAGTTGAGTTCACAAAGTAGGTACCCCCATTCTAATACTTGCTAAAAAGTGACTAAGTTTCAAAGTCTGGAAAAATGGAGAAAAAATCTTGAAATATTTCGATAAAGTCGGGTGCACATCTTCAATAAATATATAAACATTCTGTGAAGTTTCAAGGCTTTTGGTTGAAAACTGTAAGAGGAGTTGAGTTCACAAAATAGGTACCCCCATTTAAATACTTGCTAAAAAGTGACTAAGTTTCAAAGTCTTGAAAAATGGGGAAAAAATCTTGAAATATTTCCATAAAGTCAGGTGCAAATCCTCAATATATATAGAAACATTCTGTGAAGTTTCAAGGTTTTTGGTTAAAAACTGTAAGAGGAGTTGAGTTCACAAGATTGGTACCATATTTTCCCGCTCTTAGTTTCTGTTCTACTTCACCAACGGTGCTCTAGAAATCGGAAGAACTTAAGAAAGCACAACGTTTTAGTTTTCCTGCATGTCCAGAGTTCACATCATATTTGTTCATGAATTTTATGTGAAATAAAGTAATATGGCTTCATGAAAAGAAATTAAAGGTTGTAAAACCATGGATTAAACTACTGACAACAACTTTAATCGGATATCCACTGTAAAAACGATCTAATAAGGACTTGAAACAAGGTAAATAAATTTTATCTGAAAATTTTAAAACATCGTTTTTTTCAGTTTTGTTTAGATTTTGATTTCAAGTTGTTCTTTCTTGTGATTTATTTTGTTGATTCAAAATAAACAACTGGAAAAGGTATTTAAATGAACATTGATGATGAAATTGTCTGTCTTCGAAGACATATTAGTGAGAAGTGGAGTGTGTGCGGAAGATCGGAAGTATGTAGCAGAGATTCTAGAATAAAGCATGTCGTTTTTATATTAAACTGATAACTGAAAAGGACAGGGTGTCATGATCTTTTTAAAAGGGACAAGGGTGTACTGGACTAAAAAGGTCAGTCACTACGCTATGTGAATACATTTGAGCAGGGGCATCGGGTGTCAAATGCCATGCCCCCAAACACATGGCTAATTTGCATACGAACTACGGTATCGATATCCTACACAACTTCATGAGTCACAAACGATTTATCAACATAGCCAATAACTTGTAAATAAACTTCTTCTTTCAGTTTCGTATCACATTTTTGGGAATAATCTTTGATTTCTACTTTTTTTTGTTTGCATAATTTCGCTACCGGCAAACTGACAGGAATGAATTTTATATCCCCAATGAAAGCGGGAAAATCCTCGTGACGTTATGATGAATAGATCTATTAATGAACCAGGTCGGGATATCCCAAACACGAAATATTATTGACAATCAATTTTTAAAAAATATATAAAATTTATCATCAAATGTGATCCATGTTTAAAGTTATTTAACTTAAAAACTGTTTAATGAGCATACTTTGTGTTTATTTATCGATGTCACTTTGCGTAAATTAAAAAAATCCAATATGGCGGCGACTGTAAAACAACCACATGTACAGCACTGTAGGTCAAAAAGAAGAACGTCGGCGCGAACTGACAAGATCGACATTTTTGTTGGGTTTTCCGAGGGGCGTATACTTAATTGATTTTTATGGTTTTTATCTTAAAATTATCATACAAAAGTGAAGAATTAAAATATATATCCAACAAAAACAAGTACGGACTAATACGCGTATGAATACATTTCAAACCGGCATATGTGTACATGATGAACATTGCTTTCGTAACTTTCCGGGAGACCCAATCACTCAGATTAGAGTTTATACATACCTGGGATACCGTATATGGAAATTCCCGTAATTTCAGTCGAAACGAAGGATTTGATTGGCTGTCAAGGTGAAATGAGAGCAGCGCTAAATACGAAAAAATCCAACGATCGCTATAAAGCATTCAGCATGGCTGATGCTTTAAAAATAGTATGGTCGACCATGTCTAAAACTGTGAGGCTTGGAGTTTCAAAATAATATCTCTAGGCATATCTTAAGTGCCATCCCTAGCATAATGATCAGCCATGTCTAAAAAAGTAAGTCAAGGAGTGCTTTAAAATAATATGGTGATGCATAATAGATTGATCACAATAAATCATTTCAACACCATTTGTTCAGATGAGCTAATAAAAGCATTAAAGAGCAAAATGCCCTCAAAAATATTGCAAAACAGGGAAAAAAAGCAAAAACACCAAACTTCTGAAATTTTTAACTTGACCTGTATTTGTTATTTTCTGTCAATATTCCCAGATTCATAATATTTAATGATGTTTTCAATAGAAAAACGTACTTAGGAAGTGAATACATGGACTTGGTTACAGACAGTGCAACCAAGAACATAACAACAACAAAGATAAGAAAAAATAAACAAAATCAAACACATATCAGTCAATGTTTAAATCACATTCGAAAAAGCAAAGTAGAAACTTTGAAAACTATTGACTCAAGTAAAACATGCTTCTCTTGTCTAGCTAGCTACACCCATCACATGTTTAATCAAAATTGAGAATGAAAGGAACATGGAACTTTTGGACATCAAGTTTTATCCGCGATAATTTTAGATACATAGACATCAAATTTATCATCAGAAAAGTTATTTCTGAGAACTCAAAAATGACAGATTGATAAAAAAATATAGAGTAGTATATCATTTAAAAAATGATAGATAGATTGAAAAATACAGAGTAGTAGAGGTGAAAAAATAATTCCCCTGCCATATATAGAAAACAAATGGCTTAAAGCATAATCTAGTCAAATCAATATACAGAAACCAAATGACTGTTAATTGTAACAAGATTGATGCACCTAATGTCTAGGTGTGATATCGCTCGGCAACAGAATAAAATGCACTTTATTACATGTTGTTTTTCTATACACTTGATTAAAACTCGTAACTTGGACGAGACTCCGATAAAATCATTAAGTCCCATTTTGTTATAAGAACGTGACTGACTTTCCAAATACAATAGCCATGAATCACCTTAGACAATACGCTCTATCTTTATGCCAAAACCAGAAATATAATCGGAGAAATTCCGACAACTCGGCTACCAAAATTGTATACATTAATATCTGAAAAATCGACGTGACCTTATTTGAGAGAATGTGGTCTAAAAATAAGAAAAATCAAGAAATACCAGAAATATAATCAGAAAAATTCTGAAAAATCGGCTACCAAAATTGTATACATTAATATTTTACAATCGACATCACCTTAATCGGGAAAATGTGGTTTCAAAGTAAGAAAAATCAAGAAATACTAGAAATATAATCAGAAAAATTCTGACAAATCGGATAGCAAAATTGTATACAATAATATCTTACAATTAACATGATCCAAGATGTCCTTGTTTGAGAAAATGTGCTTTCAAAATAAGAAAAATTGGAGAAATTATAACCTTGGTTTCTTAGGTAAATGGAAACATACTCTAAATTAATTTCTAGAATTCTTCAAATGATCTCAAATCGGATAGCAAAATTGTATACAATAATATCTTACAATTAACATGATCCAAGATGACCTTGTTCGAGAAAATGTGCCTTCTAAATAAGAAAAATTGGAGAAATTATAACCTTGGTTTCCTAGGTAAATGGAAACATACTCTAAATTAATTTCTAGAATTCCTCAAATGATCTCAAATCAGATAGCAAAATTGTATACAATAATATCTTACAATTAACATGATCCAAGATGACCTTGTTCGAGAAAATGTGCCTTCTAAATAAGAAAAATTGGAGAAATTATAACCTTGGTTTCCTAGGTAAATGAAAACATACTCTAAATTAATTTCTAGAATTCCTCAAATGATCTTGAGTGGGAAGAAAACCTCTGACTAAATTTAATCAGTAAATAATTATGTACTTTACGGTGAAGGTCAAAACTAATAATAGTCAGATTACAGCTATATATAGATTACTTGAAACCCATTAAAACTAAATATTTGGTACTTTTAAATGTCATATCTACATACTGTATAATTGCTTTATTTTCACTGTGTCAAATTTTCGGGAATTGACAATGACTAGTGTATTTACAGTGTCAAATGTTCACGGTCATCTCAAGCAACATTACTGGATATCTCAAAATGCTGTATTTTCCGGGGAAAACACTAGACCGCAAATATCACGAAAATAAAACCACAGCGAAATATATGCATTATACAATATTCAATTCATTGCATAAATATAATATGTTTTTGAATTCTACTGATGCTTAGTTGGTCAATTGCTTACTAAATTAGGATTTTTTTGTGGATTTAAGTCTAAATTTGGTGTACCAATATGTATAATTTTTGTGTTTTTCATATTTGCAATGTGAAGTATAATGGCATTTCTTAAATGGCTATTTTAAAAGATAGCATTTAAGCAGTAAGAGAAAGTTGAGTAATGGTGTTTAATGTCCCAGTCAAGAATATTTTACTTGCACTTATGGCATTATACACTAGTATTCTTTATGGTGCCACGCCTACTGTGACATGCAACCTTGTTAATTTAAGTTCCCATTCGAAGGAACCATGACTTTTATTTTCTAATGCCAAGTGCTTGGCGAAAGAACAGTAACTTTGAATACTTTCAAGTCTTTGGTCAGACCCTGTCGGGGTTGGAACCCATGACTCCCACATACGGACCCAGTACTCTTCCAATTTGAGTTACTGCAATAATTCTTTAGCAGTAAGAAAACCCTAATGTTGTTGAGCTGGTTTAACTGTACTGTCATTCAGGGTTAGACTAACATCTTCATTTATTTTGACAAAGACAATGGTCTAGACAAAAGATTTCTCAATACAAGAAGGGTTTATTAGGAACAATACCGAAAAATGTTTAATCTAAGATTTGCCTCGACAAATGGTGAAAATATGGTCTAAAAACAGGTGAAATCAACAAGGAACAATAATGATTAACAAACTGCACTTCCTGTTGAATTACCAACAGATAAAAAAAGGTTTCTAGAAAAATAGAAAAAAAAATTGTTTAGGTTTTCTTTGATTGAGATTTTCTTAATCCACGGGAAAGTGTTACTATATTTATCAATATCCATTAAATTTGTTTATATAACGTAGTTTAAATGGCAACTGTTAGATAAAGTTAGTACAGATTTCCATAGCATTTTTATTTTTGTTGCTGGCTGACATCCTTCATGTTGGTCCAAACAACACTGTAGATATAAAGTTATTTAAAAAGCATGAATTAACTGTAAAAATGTCTTTTAACTATCAAGATTCATTTCGCAAAATTTTTGTATCAAAAAAGTTGTTAAGATAAAACTTAAGTAATCCCTTGACAAAATACTGTCTATGTCACTATGTTTATGAAAACAAAATCTGAAAACTTTTCACAGAACTGAAACTAAAATTTCAAAGGGACACAACTCCAATAAATCTGCACAGAGTTACCTCCTCTTCTGGTGCAAACAATGTCATATCTTGATATAATGTATACCAAGTTTAGTTATCAAATATCTTCAAACAGTCTTACAAAATGTTATGGAGGCATTTTGATGAACAGACAACACCTTGCCATAATATGTCCTGTTTATATGAAAATGACATTAAATCTAGATTTATAAATACTAGTACCACGGTATTCTTTACAAAAAATAGAAGGAAACAAAACATAATTCCATTAAACTGAGAAAAAATTGCCTTAGTGGCAAACACCTGTTGATAAATGTTACATAAGATAACAACAGTCTTCACAATGCTATTTAGATGAATGATGAAATTATTTGCACTAATGAAATAAACATTGGTATAGACATAACATCCTCTAGACGACACAGAACAAACTAAAAATCTTTGAAGGCTTGTCTCAGACTAGGAAGGGCAAGAAAAAATTTAATTAAGGGATAAACACCAAGATGTATTAATATTCTACAAAATATCGCAAAACTAAATACAAGTGACATATTAGAGATGTTATTTAATTAATATCTCTAGTTTTAGGTAACTATGAGTTGAGAAGATGTATTCATAAAATGATTTGCCACTGCTAGCCCAGAGCGCTTGCTTCATATATGAGAAGTCGTGAAATCGAACACTGACTGGGGTCTGATCAAGACTTGACAATATGCAGTGACTGTTCTTTCACCAAGAACTCAGCATTTAGAAATGGCAATCACAGGGTCCTTTGGAAGAGACTATAAAAACTGATGCCCCCGTCACAACATGTTTGGCATGTTTAAGAAACCTCCCTGCACATTGCTCTGAGCACATTGCATAGGTAAAAATTTCTGCCAATTTAACTGTAGCTGGTGAGGTCTCAATATAAGTGAAATAATGTTGACTGTGACATAAAATCCCATTCAGTCAACCAATCAATCATACACCTGCTGGTAAATATTACATAAGGCAACAACAATCGTCAAACTTCTATTTAGAGAAATGATGAAATTATTTGAGCTAATGAAATAAACATTGGTACAGACACAACACTCTCTAGACGACACAGAACAAACTTAAAATCATCAAAGTCTTGTCTGCCGACTAGAAATGGCAAGAAGAATTTAATTAAAGGATAAACAATAAGAAGTAAAAATATTCCTCAAAATACCACAAAACTAAATACAAGTGACATGTTAGAGATGTAATTTAATTAATATGTCTACTAGTAGGTAAATATGAGTTGAGAAGATGTCTTCATAAAATGATTTGTATTCAGTCTTAACTTCATGATTTTATAAGCAAAGTCAACATGAACTGTCAGGAGAACAGTATGTTTCTTTTTGCACATCTAGTCCATCAAACAACATTGGTCGCAGATGATAGTTTAGGTCTGGAATAAGCTATGTTGTGCTTTAACAGTTCAAGCAAACTAAAAATGAATCCTGAGCTCTACAGAACAACGGTATGACTTTTTGAAAATCTAGTCCATCAAACAAAATGTGTCGCTGATAATAACTTGGGTCTAAAAGAAGTTCGTTTGTTGAGTCTGAAGCAAGCTCTTTTTGTACTTTTCACAAGCAAACTAAAATTAATCCTGGGCCCTGGTAACTCCAAGCTATCTTAATGACCATCAATACTATATTTAATGGATGCCTATACATATCAATAAAGGCATTCTATATTTGTAATTGTTAAGCTAAATCCCAGTTGCCAAAAGTTTTACTGATTTAAAAAGTTTAAAAAATGTTATGTTAAAAATGAAACAAAACAATTTGCAGTTGACAAACATTTGAACAGTAAAACTTATACCAATACCGTATAGCGGGTTATTTTGGCGGGGCTAAATTTTGGCGTTTTTGACCAAAAAAAGTCAGTTGTAAATTTTGGCGTATTTATTTTAGCGATTTAAACATGACAAGTTTTTATTTTGACGATTTTTATTACAATAGAAAACTGCTGTTAAATTCACAATGATATCTCGAAGTTTTCAAACTTCGTTTGTAAATAAAATGTTGAACTTCGAACAGCAAATCTATCGATATGGACAGTTAATTTAAATTAAATAAATTTGGTTGAAAGTGAAAGTAAATATCAACAACTGATGATATAAAATAAACTTACTTTATTTTCGTTATAATACAGAGCACATGGCCGGTTATTAATAATCACCGGAACTGCCGGTAATACACATTGCCGTGCGCATTCCCATGAAATGTAAATAACAGAATATGAATATTTTATGATGAGATAAAAAGTTAATCATCTGGCGTGGACTCAGGTGTTTTACCGATCACGCACCTGTGGATTGTCATCGGATTAAGAGATTACTGAACTGATCATGGTTAATTACTAATCCCGAGTAACACTCGATGTTCCAGGCGAGTTATTTTGTTTCGCTCTATTACTTTCGGTGAAATATGTATCATGGCTTCAGCTTGTGTTTTGTTTACAATGACTGACCACATGTCATTCTGATAAAATTGTATTCGAGCGAAAGAAGTTGAATTTTCAGCAAATTTACACCTTTGAGAATATTTATTGTTCGAACGAGCGGGGGTATTCGAGCTATCGTAGTTCGAGCGATCGAGGTTTATTTACATATGATTTAATAGGGATTTGGAAGGGACCGGCAGATAACTTGAGTCGAGAGTTATACGGGGTATTCAGGGCATCGTCGTTCGAGCGATCGAATTTCTACTGTATTTACTTTGTCACAGTGTAAGGTATTGTTAAGGTAATAAATTTTGACTGTTCCATTTTTTGGCGATAAATATTTTGGCGATTTTAATGCTACCGCCAAAATATGCCAAAATTTACACCCCGCGAAAATAACCCGCTATACGGTAACTATACCACTCAGAACCACACATTCATTAAAAATACTGTTTTTAGCTCCCTTTGCATTATATTTCCAACTTCAAAAAAGACCTGTCTACAAAGTCTGTTTTTTCTTTGGCACCATTGATGGTCTTTATATACAGGTTTAACCGTGCTATAGATAATGTGAGCCAACATTTAATGTTTTCCTGTGATCTTGACCTTTACGATATGAGCTTGGTCATGACACACCTTTGGACCATGGAGATTATTCATGTAAAGTTTTATGACAGTTGTCCAAAGCAGCTTTGAGATATGGCCCAGACACGATTTTACATGGACATATGGACAGACAGACAAACATGGGGATTCCTATATACCCCCATCAAACTAGTTGACAGGGGTATAAAGAAACTTTAAAATAAGACAACAAGACAAAACAAGATAAAATAAACATGTATATGGCAATAACAAACAAACAAACAGAAAAAAATGTGGGGTAAAGTTTAACAATAAGACATCAACTTTGTATATAATTTTATTTTCTGAAGTCTAGACTTTTGTTTTCCGACATTTGATTAATGGACAATGACAAACATCCGCATCATAAAGAATCCGGAAAAATTATATCTATGACAAGATTGGTAATAAAAGGTCAGCGAGGTCAAAACAACTCGTTACAGCAAGACCAAGTAGAATGTTGATAACAATGCTTTTTATATTTTTATAGCTTGTTTTTTTGATTGACTTCAGATACACCGAAGACTGAAACAACTTGTTGTGAAAAGGCTAAGTCTAATGTTGATAATGCATTTTATATATTTTTATAGCTCTTCCTTTTGATTGACTTCAGATACACTGCAGACTGAAACAACTTGTTGTGAAAAGGCCAACTCGAAATGACTATAACAATGCATTTATATTTTTATAGCTCGTCTTTTTGATTGACTTCAGATACACTGCAGACAGAAACAACTCGCTGTGAAAAGGCCAACTCGAATGTTGATAACAATACCCTTTATATTTTTATAGCTCGTCTTTTTGATTGACTTCAGATACACTGCAGACAGACAACTCGCTGTGAAAAGGCCAACTCGAATACATTTTATATTTTATAGCTCGTCTTTTTGATTGACTTCAGATACACTGCAGACAGAAACAACTCGCTGCAAAAAGACCGACTACATTTTTTATAGCTCGTCTTTTTAATTGACTTCAGATACACCACAGACAGAAACAACTCGACTACAGCTCGTGAAAAGACCAACTCGCTGTGAACCACAATAACAATGCTCTTTTACAATTTTTGTAACTCGTCTTTTTGATTGACTTCAGATACACCACAGACAGAAACAACTCGCTGCAAAAAGACCGACTACATTTTTTATAGCTCGTCTTTTTAATTGACTTCAGATACACCACAGACAGAAACAACTCACTGTGAAAAGACCAACTTGAACCACAATAACAATGCTCTTTTATAGTTTTTGTAGCTCGTCTTTATGATTGACTTCAGATACACTGCAGACAAAAACAACTCGCTGCAAAAAGACCGACTACATTTTTTATAGCTCGTCTTTTTAATTGACTTCAGATACACCACAGACAGAAACAACTCGCTGTGAAAAGACCAACTTGAACCACAATAACAATGCTCTTTTACAATTTTTGTAACTCGTCTTTTTGATTGACTTCAGATACACTGCAGACAGAAGGTAACAACTTGCTGCAAAAAGACCAACTATATTTTTATAGCTCGTCTTTTTGATTGACTTCAGATACACTGCAGACAGAAACAACTCGCTGTGAAAAGACCAACTTGGACCACAATAACAATGCTCTTTTACAATTTTTGTAACTCGTCTTTTTGATTGACTTTAGATACACTGCAGACAGAAACAACTCGCTGCAAAAAGACCAACTACATTTTTTATAGCTCGTCTTTTTAATTGACTTCAGATACACCACAGACAGAAACAACTCGCTGTGAAAAGACCAACTTGAACCACAATAACAATGCTCTTTTATAATTTTTATAGCTCGTCTTTTTGATTGACTTCAGATACACTGCAGACAGAAACAACTTGCTGCGAAAAGACCAACAACAACTACAGTTTTTATAGCTTGTCTTTTTGATTGACTTCAGATATGCCTCAGACGGTTAACAGCCATAACATACAGATGCATATGAAAATAAATGAAAACTGACAGAGTAATGGTTTTGTACATTAATTTTATGGGTATTCATTAAAACTAGAATAGATTTACTAATTATAATTCAAGTTTTCCGTAGTTTTCTCGTTACTCTTTTCAGTACCCATTAAACAAATAACTAATAGCCAATGCATATCAGATCTTCATCATCATAACAAGCTTGGCAGTGTTACTGCACAATGCCAATACACATTATTCCCATTCCCGATTACATTTCTGAATTAAAAACATAGTTATTGTTTTAACATAACAAGAAGTTCCTGATACAAAAATGAGATTTTTAACCAATGTTATGAAAATTCCACTTAATACATATTTGTTTCGTTTAATAACATGATAGAGTTCACCAAGTTTTAGATTAATTTTACCCTTCAAGAAAGTCAACTGCACATATTGGACAAAAAAGCTGTACTCTGGCCTCAGTAATTTTCTAATGTTTTAATTTTCATTGTTGTCGTGGAAACCAGCAATTATACATATTTTACATAGAGTCCAGGCCTGGGTAGTTCAAAGCTATCTTAGATGTTACCACTGCTTACTCCTATGCATTATAAAGGCATTAAGTATTCATAACTGTAGATAGCTACCTAAATAACATTTTTAATTGTAAATTTGACCTAATATTGGTCCCAAAAATAGCCCTAGAAGAACCCTGTACATAATACATTGTTTCTTATAAAATGTGTGTTTGCATGTCATGTGCATTCAATATAGTTTAGAGTTTAGGAACAAGAAATTTACAATAATAATATTTTAGAATAATTATATATAAAGAGGAATGGATCGGGCCTTAGATTAACCTCGTTCGGGATAGCTCTCTTCACTTTTGTCAAGTAAGCTAAAAACTTGCAAAATTTCAGCTACAAAGGTTTTGGGGAGACAATTAAACAGACTTCTTTTGTTGAAAAAAAAGTATTAACAACACAAACTTTTAGGAAAATGTCACAAAAATTATACAAGGATGGGTCCTAGATTAACCACAACACCTCTCTCGCCTTTTGACAGGTGAGCTAACAGCTTGTCAGTGGTTTTTTCACTGTGAATTTGGGCAGACAACCAAAAAGACTGAAATGCAACACATATTTTGTATTGACAATAAAATCTTTTAGGAAAATGAGCACCAAAAATTGTACATAAAGGATGGATCAGGTGGGCCCTAAATTTACACCCACAGCTGCTCTGGCCTGCCTTTTGTCAGGTGAGCTAAAAACTTTGGTTTTTCTAAATGTTACAGTTTGGGCAGACAATCAAAAAGACTAAAATGAAACAAATATTTTGTTGAATAAACAAAAGTAATGTAAACAGCCTCTAATAAACTAAATCATTAATGATGTTCTGCTGACGCGGAAAGGTTACTGAAGGTGGTAGTAATCTTGTCGTAACAAACAAAAACCTAATTAATTACCACTAATTAATCTTCCTGGTAACAATCTTATATGTAAACACCATCTGTCTCCCAGATCAAAAAAACTTATTTTTCCATCCTCATAAATAAATCTAACCCAAAAACTACAGAATGACTACCATACATTTGAAATATATTCTGGCCAATCAAGAAAGAGAATGTAAAGTTCTGCTGATATACATTCTGACCAATTGAGAAACAGAATGTCAAAGTCTGCTGACTTACCAGTATCTAGTTTTGAAAAAAAATTATAAAATGAAAAAAAATTATTGATATTAACAAATACATAATTGCATGTTTTGCTGATTTTCATTTTACGACTTAAACAAGAAAAATCTTAAAAAATATTCCATATTTGAATTTGAAAAGAAACAATGCATTAGCTTTTTAAAAAACTCATTATTATTTGTGACACTTTCCAAAAAATTTTAAAACTCAGAAAACAAAATTGAAGTTTAAAATAAAAAAAATTGAAAATGATTATTTATTTGCAAATCTGAAAAGAAACAATCCACTGGCTTTTAAATAGCTTTTGGCTTTGAAATATTCAACATTCTCTGTAAAACTTCTAAAACAAACATTAATCAGTCAGGGACTCTGAAAATAGCTATTGATTTGCAAATTTGAAAAGAAAATGCACTTGGCTTTAAAATAACTTAAAATTCTCTGAAAAACTTCCAAAAAATTTCAAAAATTAAAAAAAAAAGTTTTAAAGGATATATATAAATCAAATTTACATTTTTCTGATTAATTCATTATATTAAAACATACAATTTCAACAGAAATAACTTACTGACACATACAAAAGAGAAGAATGAGATCCCACATATATGATGTAATCCTGACACAATGTAACAATATATTGTACTTTTGTTAAATTGATTTTAGTAAAATGTTTCCTACTGATGCCAATAAAAATCATATAATTCATCTAATACAGATTTTATAAGTTTAAAAAAAATCAAATTAAATATTGTCTTAACAATGTAAAACTAATGAACAAACAAATGTTATTTGCCAATAGAAAAGGAATGAGATGGTTCTGAAAAAGATATAGGGTTAGTCACAGGATTCCTGCAGTATCAGCATTTTCAAATAAGAAGTGCATCTTATGTATACTTATATAAAAGAAGAACAAATTTCTGTTAACTAGAGCAGTTGCTTAAAAGACAAATACCCCCTCCCACATTACAAGGGAATGACAGACACTTAACTTGGGGCAGGATATAAAACATAACATTTGTATGGGTAAGTCACAGGATTCCTGCAGTATCAGCATTTTCACATTAAAATTGCAAATAATGTATACTTAAATACATACAAGAAAAACAAATTTCTGTTAACTAGAGCAGTCTCTTAAATGACAAATACCTCCCTCCCCAACATTACAAGGGACTGGGAGACACTTAACTTTGGGCAGGATATAAAACATAACATTTGTATTGGTAAATCACAGGGTTCCTGCAGTATCAACATTTTCAAATTAAAATTACATATAATGAATACTTAAATAGATGAAAACACAAAATCTTGTTACCTTGAGCAGTCTCTTTAGAGACAAACACCCATCCCTCCCCAACATAGCAGAAATGGGCGGACAGACACTAAACTTTGGTGTGTGACATATTGTCTCACGTTGGTTTGCATTTGTATCAAGTTTGATCAAAATTCATCCACAGACATGGAAGACATGGAATGGTCACAATATTAGGACTGAATGCCAGACAAACAGGATGATTACTTAAATATATACCCTTAAACTTTTTTGGGAGGTGTGGGGGGATAGGTGGGGGAGTAAAAAGGGTTAATCAATAACAATTGCATATCCACATTATTATTGAATGGCAAAATTATATTCTTTCATAGTGACCAACTAGATGAACATCTCCAATCAAACGAGATGGTAAACTATTCAGTTTGCATTTTTAGCTCAGGTTCCATATTCCATCAAAAAATTTTCATAACCTAAATTTTTTTCTACCGTATATTTCCATAGATACGTCGCAACTTTTTCACTAAATTTTAATATTTTAAAATGCAATGCGACTTAACTAGCCGACATTAAAATATTTTGATAATCTGTCTCCAATTTTAAAGGCACTTTAGAAGATCGACAAACCGGATGTTATGGTAATTTTCTAGTTGAAAGTAAATTTTGCTCTTTATTGTATTTTTGTTATTATTATTATTATATGTGATATTTTTTTATTATTAAATTTAACCACTAAAGTCTTTGAAATAAACAAATAATTAATTAAGGCAAGTATCAGTCTCATTTTCAAGTTGTCACGTGTAACAGAATAGCCGTCGGCAAATAAGTAAATACCTGGTCACCTGTAATTAACTATAAATGATCAAGTCCTCCTGGTAACACCTCGCGTGTGTCTTGTTTGTTTAATGATTGAAGCCATTCCCGATAACTTATCCATTGATATAATCATCCATGTTTACTGGTACCTATGTTTATATATTGAAGAAGAAAGCGCCACCATTACAAACACTAATTATATATTCATATGTCAGAGGTCATGCGGCACTTTCGTATCTGTCGGTTTTGAGTAAAAATGTCAGGATTGGACAATCGCTGATAGGGATATTAATAGAATTTATTAAAATTTAATTTGCAATTCCAACGGCATGTGTAGATTTTAAACACAACAAAAAATGAATACAAATTATTCTTTCACAAAAGTTCAAACAGCCAGAGGTTGTCCTAGTTATTGACCAATACTCTCGAATGCAAAACCGCATGTCATTCTGAACAATATAAAATGGCGACATTTACCCCCTGGTAAGCAATAGATCGTCAACTTTAACATAATATCGACAGTCCAGTATTATAAAATCTAATAACGCTATAAGCGACCCCCACTGTTTAAACAAATCATGCAATACATATCGCAACCTCTGCGCATGATCAAACTTTGACTTCCTTTGTCGGTGACAACAACATGTGAATTAACCGATATCATGATCGGGAGCCAAAAAGTACATGTTTTATTCAAGCAATCTACATCGTTTGTATCCATACATGTAAATATAATATCTACATACATGTTTAATTTACACAAGTCTTTCAAACAATACATGTATTTATTAAGAAGAAAATAATAAATAACACCGTAAAAAGCTTTTGTTTCTTTATTCATGGAATTGAAAATCAATGGCTCTTGCTGAGCAAATCTCGAATTTTCTCTTGCAAATTTTTGGCTGCGACGTATGTAGACGACCTTTAGAAAATACTGAGCTTGCTGGCCTGGGGGTGGGGGTGCGACGTATCTACTGAGGCGACGTATATACGGAGATATACGGTAACTCGTTTTTATGACAAACACTGCAATGTTATCATGGCTTGTTTTGGAAACTATTTTGGAAACTTTATCCAACTTCGAAATATGACACCAAAAAAAGATACTTATATAGAATATAAATAAAAATTATGAGTGAATTGTCCAGCTGATATATGAAATTGAGAACTCAGCTATAAATTTTATTTTAGTATATTTATCTTAAATAGAAACGATCAGCAACATAATATGAATTTATTATCAAAATCTAACTCTCTTAAAAAATTACAAAATAACTCTTGGTATCAAATTTTACTTGTTCCATTATAAATTTTTTTTATGCTGAAATGTTTTTCGTGAGGGAATAAAAAGATGATACTTTCAATAGTTAAGATTTTTTATTGCAGTACTGAAATAGTTCTTCCATTTCGAAAATATTTAGAGAAAAATAAACAAAAGAAATCGTGAATCATAAATACTCCTGAGGTTAAAATTTCATGTTTTTTTGCAATTAAATTTTTTTTTATTGGGGAGAAAATTTCATCGGAATTGTTTTTGTTAAAATAAATCTAATTGTGGCCTTGGTAATTAAAAACTTTTGTTGACATTAAATTTTGAGAAATTCTAGAAATAAGTCCATGACAATAGGGAAATTTAATCCATCACAAACATTTGATATTTTATTGTTTGTCCATGAATCTGAGATGTCATTCTGAAGATCTCTCTGAGCTTATTACATATATATTCTTATTTTATGGACTTTATTTATTTGCAATTCGATAAAAGTTCGTAAAAATCTGACAGTTTTAAGTTAAGGAAAATCTTAGTTAAGGAATGATTGTGAAACCGGGGCCTGGTTACTAAAAAAAATTATAGTACATAACCTAAATTCAAACTTGTGCAAAATATTTTGCTTATAAAGCTGTATATTAAGACTTGAAAGAATCTATTTAAGAATATGGTTTCTTGCACCCCAGATAGAAATATCCATAAAAAGAGAGGTGCAAGATATCTCCATCTTGTACCCCCCTGTGCAAGATAGCCTACACGCTGTTTTTCCTGCAAAATTTTATCAACAAAATCAGAGGTGTATTGAAAGTTGAAATTGATTTAAAATTGAAAAATTGTACTTTCTGATGCAAGAAATAGAATCAATCAAGCCTCGTTCTGGACCAAATATATTAGAACTCGGGTTGAGATTTCCCTATCTGGCACCACAAGTAGTGATAGATTCTATTACTCTAGTATGCTAGGTACATTTATCCAAGAAGGTTGGAGGGATGGACAGTCCCAACTACACAGGGTACATTTATCCAAGAAGGCTGGAGGGATGGACAGTCCAACTACACAGTCACATAATATACCCATTTTAAGGGCATATAAAACTACTGTAAAAGTATTCATTTAAGCAGGTTTAAATGTTGGTGCAAATTATAAGGTCCATTCACATAGACATGAATTTGCATAAATCTCATGGATCATCTTGTGCACAAAATGTTTGCCTTTGCTAACCAAAGAAATCAAAAACAAACCTACTAATCCATGTCCCAATCACAATCCAGAAGCAAAGTAAAAACTTTGGAACTGACAAGTTAGGTTAGACACGTGAACTTCCACCAGGGAAGTGAGGGCTGGTGCATCCGGAAAGGTGAGCACCTTCTGTTTAGCTAGCTACACCCGCCATGTGTGTAATCAAAATTGTGTAAAAGAACATGGAACTATGGGATGCCAAATATATCCAGGGCAATCCTGGACACAGAGACATCAAACTTATCAACAATACTATAATGACGGCCATAAAACTTTTTGAGGGCCTTGATAAGCATAGGTTTGCAATATCCCTGAGTCAGCAATATATATGCAAGCAGCCTGCTTCCTTGTACAAAGAAAAAGATTCTGAAATGGTGAAATTGACATTTCAGTTGATCTGTCAATCATGTAAGGAAATTGACACAGGTGTGTCAGGGAAATTTGAGTGAATATTATACAATTATGGACCAGTGGTTGTATATGGTGTGATATTCACCGTAAAAATGAATATTGACCGAGGCGACAATGGTCACGTGTTACCATTTTAGCCAATCATAAAGATGGAATTTATTAATTATATAATAAAAGGAAAGATTGTGAAACTGGGACCAGTAATAATAATATGCTATCATACTTAAATATTTATGACTGGAAAAACATTTCCCACCTTGTGCACCATAATCTATTTAATTTGGTGGTGGATTTAAATTAGAATTACTATATCATCACAGAACTGCTAAAAATAGAACACTGGTAAAATTAAAGGGGTTAACAGTTGTAAAATAAAATATCATTCAGAAATTTTTATTACCCAAAAAAACGATGATTACATCATGTTCATTACACAGGAAAACAAAATTACGGAATCAGATGAAATCAATAAATTAAAGATCAAAGAGAAAAACCAAAGTCAGAAGTCGATTTAGAACCACAATAGCTGATCAACAGATGGTCACATTGACCTGTTTATCTGAGAACGAGAGTTATATGTGGAAACACAACAGATGCAATATGACATGGCTGCCGAACAGAAACAGCGAGACTGTCAATCTCCCATAAGTCTTATCAATAATAAATTTGAGAATTATCGCCATTAAGAAAATTGTACGACAGGCAAGTTTATAAATAATCGTAACAAACTATTTACGCTGATTGAACTATCACACCTTACTACATAATACAAATATCAGGTTGACATATGGCAACGGGTTCCTGCTTAACGGAACGTGGCGAAACAGGCGTATTTCTCTTTTATCATTGATAACATTATGATAAGCACACAAATAAAATTTACAGAGAGATCAAAATTCATCAAAATCATTTATTTCTCAATAAAAACAGCGAGGAGTTATTTTACTTTTATCTCTCCCAAGATTATAATACGGCACTTAACTACGGCCGGCGTAAGAAGTTATTTTGTACGTCGTATAAAAGCACTAATTCTTCATCTTATTGCCAAAACTTTATAATTTTTTCTAATTCTTTCAAGAAATTGAGAATATTTTTTTTCCATTTTTAACAAGTTCAGCTATGTAATTGTATTACACTTATCAGAATGAATCACCATGTGTGTTCTCTAAAAAAAATATGTCTCACCGCTTTTCCATGCCAAAAAATTTCTAAATCTTTGCAATTCCAAATCATTAAATACTTAAATAATCATATATGCAGTATTTTAAAAATATTTAAAAATGAAGTGTTTGAAATAAAAGTCATAAAAATTTACCCCATATGGTTTATTTTAATTACATTTTTTTTTGTTTGCTGCCCGTTTGCCAACTTCTAAATAACAAGCCAAACAAACAATGACATAATTAAACCATTTACGCGTCAGAAAAATGCATCTAATGGATTGTAGTGGGGTAATGGAGTTTTACACCTAAGTCAAGTTTCTTTCACTTATATTGAGGCAGTCAATTCTGGCATGTTGGATGAAATCAGAATGCCTGGAGAAAACTACCGATCTTCGTCAGGTGAACTGACAAGTTTTCTCACATTAGGATCTGCCTGAGTGGGTATTAAACTAAGGCATGCAAGGTTCTGGGATCCACAGACCATGGCTTTAGTCAACTTGACCACAGTAAGGCCTCTCTCTCTCTCTCTCTCCCAAACTATTTGAGAGAGTCGGACAAGAATATTGCACTTAATGCTTCAATGTTCGATAAAACCATGTTAATTTATTCAGGTTGGTTGATTGAAATAATATTTTATGCTCCATTCTAGATCATTTCACTTATTTCCAAATGATAAATTCTGGGATAGTGGAGGAAACCAGAGTACCCAAAGAAAAGCACTGAACTACATAACAAATGAACTGACAATTGACGAATCACTGGCCACACACAAAATGTTCCGACAAAGGCCCAGCTTGCTTGAATTGCACAAATAAAGAATGAACCATCGACATGAATTGTGCCATTTAATAGAGTCACTGAAATTAATATATGTCATTAGTTGCCATGACACTGCTTTGAACCGTGATGGCCTTTTGTCGGAACATAAAAGAGATGGTCGGCAAAACTGATGCATCAAAAATTCTGAATTTGTCTGAATATCAAGAAAATTTCTGAATTCATTTTGAATTTTTTCTTCTACCAAAAATTTTAATTTTTCTTAACATTTTATAATTGTATTCTGAATTTTGTCTGAAAATTTTGCAGTCTGAAAATGTATAAATTTCCAAAATTCAGAACTTTTTCGGACAAAATTCAGATAACTTTTTAAATTTTGAAACTAGATTTTGAATATGTGGGATTTGAACGTTTTGTTTGAGCTCTTAATTCATGTAAAATGGATAAATGTATCGCAATCAGATTTAAGTATTATATTTCTTCATATTTTGACACTTCTGAGATCATCCCGAGATATAGCATGTTTTGAAGTTACATAACACGATAGAAAGTATAATGTGCGTAACTCGCATAAATCCCGAAGGGCATTAATATTTAAGTGTAAATATTCCCCAAACAAGATCTGCTTTCAGTTGCCAACAAGCTTTAAGTCAGTCAATCAGTCGATCATACAGTCAAACAAACCTGACCTGTCTGCTTGACCTTTCATTTGGAATATTCATATACGATTCATGTAGTACATGGGTAGTGTTAGGATTCGCAGTTAATACATACACAATGCATGTTTCCTCATGGTTTAGATGAAAGAAACACCTGCGTTCTCTATACATAAATGTACTGTCCATAATAAATATTTAAATTAAAGGTCAAGTGGACAGGTCAATGTTGTTTCCCTATACTTATAATTCAGGGCTCCAAGTAGGATTTGGTTTTCACTAGCCTTCTGGCTACCATGTTTTATTTTTACTAGCCAAGGCCAAAATTTACTAGCCAGGGTTAAATATTTTGGTCGCCAAAACAACAGTTCCCCGTGATCATGCAATGATACAAAAAAGCTGAATTTGCAAAACTTTTAATTCAAATTGAAAGCATAATAAAATAACAAATAACTGTGTGCAGATCATAACAAAGTCTTCTGGCCATTCTTTGTAGGCCACCTTCATTTTTGTTGACAACAATTGCGCATTCTATACATACAACCGAGAAAATTCATTACACCATTTTGCTTAAAACTTTGGCTCGCTTGATGCAGCAGAGGGCATTTGTTGTTTATTATCGGCTACACATTTTGATTTCGGAATGGATGGTGTGCCCCGAAACCGAATGAGGACAATTTCCCTTATGTCCTGCTGGCTCTTTTGGCCATGTTGTTTTCTATAGCAATGTGCAATCCGTTGTACGTTTGTATATTAGCAAGGATTATCATAAGTTACAAGCGTTTGTGTGACCTGCATAACACAGACGGGGTTCCTGTGTATATGAGCAGGGGCTATAAACAAACTGTATACAACACTAGCGGCCGAGGTGTACCTAATTACATTGTTTACATGATCATCTTTTGGCTAAAAACAATGTTTACCTGATCATCTCCTGGTTATAAAACAATCTTTTCAGTACAAAAAATAAATTTTCGGTCGCAGCCTCTGTGTTTATTGATCGCCGTTTGGCGAGTGCATCAGAAATTTACTAGCCATATCTGATTTTTAGTCGCATATGCGAGTAATTTACTCGCTACTTGGAGCCCTGTAATTTATGATTTTTATAATAAACAACATCTAAAATGGTTTATTTATGCTGTCAATTGCACTTTTAAACTTCTTTATAAAGCTGCAGGGCTTTATTTAACTGTAAATATTCCCAAAACAAGATTTGCTCACAGTTGCCAACACGTTAGTCGGTCAATCATTCGATCATACTCATAATTCATGATATTTATATATAAACAGCATCTACAATTTTAAACAAAATGTTTTATTTATGCTGTCAATTGCACTTTTAACTTCTTTATTAAGCTGCAGGTATTTATTTAACTTTAAATATTTATATGTAGTAGCAATCATGATTTGAGTTGCTCTATCAAAAAAGATCATACTAATAATATATGATATTTATATATAAACAGCATCTAGGACTTAAACATGGTTTATTTATGCAGTCAATTGCACTTTTAAATTCTTTATTAAGCCAATATATTGTAACAGCACTTTAACAGCTCTGTATTGACATTTTGATATTTAAAATGAAACGAAATGGAGTTGAGTAATAGGGTTTTTCACCTATAGCGAGGCAGAAGTTCATGAACGGAAGAGGAAAGCAGAGAGACGGCATGCCAAAAGAAAATTATCGACATTCAGCAAGCAAAGTGGCAAATTTCTAACAACAGAAACTGTCTGGAGTAGGTTTTAAACCTAGGGGGTGGGAGGCTCTGTGATCTGTTAGCATACATTTTAGATCACTTGGCCACCAAGGCCCAAAAACACAAAAGCAAAGGTTCTGAAAAATGATCTTGGAGGAATGTGCCACACTGGAATAAATTTAAATAAATTGCAAGAGAATGCAAACCTGTTCTAAATTAGGTACAAACTGGAGCCATTTAAAAGATAATGCAGTTGGTATTATTTCATGTACAAGTGGTTTTTTTGTAAGTCCATAGTGGAAGAGTAGTCAAAATTGCACACTTACACATCATAGCACATCCCCTTGTCTAGTTTCAAACCCCCTTGAGAATTTGTCAATTAACATGTTGATGGCTTTTTCTAGACAATCTTGTTTCCTCCACTATCCCAGAAACTAAGTGACTGTCTCAATAAAAAAACATCCTAATCCAGACATTAAACACCATTACTCTCTCTCTCTCTCTCTCTCTCTCTCTCATTAACAACTCATTAACAAGTAACTAAATAGATGAAATAACTTTCAGCCAAAACAAAATTAGCAATAATGATAATAAACAAACAAATATGTTTTCATACTCTACAGCAATCAATCAGGCAGGATAACAACCCAAAAAACACTCCATTATTCTACTGTTTTGTAAACATCAAAATATATTATGTCAATATTGTTAACTACTTATCAACAAAAATATGCAAATGAATAGGGTAATTAGCTAGCGGAGTGGTTGAAGAATTTTGGCTATAAAAATTGTTTAAAGGTTGAAAAGACCTTGTGTACTGATGGAATAACAGAAGCCGATAATTGTTTTGTTACATAAGAAATACAAAACAGCTTTAGGAGATGAAGGTAATAATTCTAATTAGCAGGGGCCTTGGTGGCCAAGTGCTCTTAAGTGCAGGATTTTGGATGATCATAATGCCTCTCACTGCCTTGGTTGGAATATCATTCAGGCTGACCTTTGTGTGAGAAAGTTTGTCAGTTCATATGCAAAAGGTCAGTGATTTTTCACTGTCCAGAACTAACTCCCTCTATATCAATGAAAGAATCTGGCCTTGGGTGTCAAACACCATTACCCCACTGCCTCTCTATTTTGATTTCTGAGTGCCAAACACCTAGCAACTAAATCCACAACCACAATGACAAATTACATTGTTCAATTTGATGACTGGATTGGATTGGATTAATAGTGTTTTATGCCCTAGACAAATAACTCTAACTTATATCAAAGTGGTCAGTTCTTTATGTTGGAGGACACCAAAGTGCCCTAAGAAAATAACTGACAATCGACAAACTTTCTCACATTAGAATCTGCACAAGTGGAATTTGAACTTCGGCCAAAACAGGTGCTATGATCCTTAAGTATGCAATTTAGGACCACTCATCTACCAAGTCCCCTCCAATTTTACGAGTATGAATAGTTTGAAACCTAGTTTTATCAAAGAGTTAGATCAAATAAAAAAGCAGAAAAAATCCCAAATTTTCATATTTTATAAACATATTCTAGGCTAATGTTTGCAAGAGTAAAAAGAAATGCTTAATAAACATTATTTCATATCAAGTATTCATATCTCAAAATTCTATTAAATGGGGATTTTGTTATTGATATTATTAATTGAATTATTTTTTTTTAAATTAAATTAATATTGTTAACCTTCACATGAAAAGATAATGTGATCAAATTAAAGATCCAATCTCAAGATTGTGAGAAGTCAGCAAAAAATATGAATGTAGTGAATTTGGGAAGTTATACTTCTCAATTTTAAAATTAAATTGAATTAAATTTTAAGCTTTTAACTGTTAAACAGAGACACTTCACTGTCCTCACAAATCCTCATAATTAAATGATTTTTGTAAAATTTATTTCAGATTTATAAAAAAAGTCACTCTTAGCAGTAATTTTAGTTTACTCAGCCACTGAGGCCCCTATTTAAGGTTTAATGTCCCATTTAAGATGTTTCACTTATATCGAGATATTACCTCAGTGACTGAATGGTCTAAACTGCCAGCTTACCACTATCTATCTTTGTAATCCTGCTTGGATAAATCCTATATTGAGAAAGTTGTCAGTTTTCTTGTTACAAGTTTGTTTTTTGTTTTTGTTTGTTTTTTTTTTTTGGTAATAATAATACTTTATTGCTCAACACTGAAATTACAGGTTATTGCAAACATAATACAGTAAAGCCTCGAATCATCGCCACCATCTGTTCAGTCAAATTTTGGCGTTATAAAGGGGTTTGGCGATAAATCGGGGGAGTTGGATAAAGAAAAACATAAACAAAATGGATTTTGGGACTTCAAAATAGTGTGGCAATAAGCGAGGTGGCAAAGTTATCGAGGGGCATTATAACGAGGTTTTACTGTAAATAAACTTGTTACAATTTATTTAGTTTCTATATCTTGAAATACTTGAATTATCTTCACCATATAAGAACTGACCACCTCGATATAAGTGACAGAACCTTGACTTAAGTGTAAAGCACTATTACAGCACTCAACTCTAAGCAGTTACTGGCTAGTGAAAAACCACTAACAATCATCACATTTAATTAGGCTTCTATTGTTTATAAACTCTTAGCTTTTTTGAAGTTGCTATCTAATAATGCCTAATGCTTCTGACTAGAAAGACATTTCTAGAAGACAAAATGCCTTGAGAATCTGTCCTTTTTGTTTCATAAGAAATAAGTCCATGGTCACTATAACTTTCCATTGTTTAACCCTAACTTGTTTGAAGATGATATCTAATGTTTCTGACTAGGAAAACCTTTCTAGAAGAGAAATTGCCTTAGAAATCTGTCCTTTTTGTTTCAGTAGAAATAAGTCCATGGTCACTAGAGCTTTCAATTCTTTAACCCTAACTTGTTTCAACTTTTGAATTGAAAAACTTTTTTCTAAAAGACAAAATGCCTTGAGAATCTGTCCTTTTTTGTTTTAAGTAGAAATAAGTCCACGGTCACTAGAACTTTCCAAAAAAGTGAAACCGACTCATAAACCTAATAAATTTGATATCCATGTCAGAAATATTATCTCTAGATATCAATATTAATGTTGTTTTTTCTAATAACGCTGCTAATCTATTAGAAATATGATATTTGATATACAATACTTTTGATCCCTTGATCATCATGACAAGAAAGAAATCCCCAATCTTGAAAGTGTGTTTTTCTAACCTTTCTCTTCTTAGCAGCAAGTGATTTTATTTGTAGAATCTATTGTAAATGTATTTATTTTCGTGGTGTACTAATTTTCGCTAATTTCACGATCGTTTGTTTTGCGCCAAAATTAATACAAAGTGAAAATTATATTTTCCTTATTATGTTATAGAGCATATTTCAAAAACCCAAAAATTTCACTTTGTGGATATATCTAAATATCCTATACCACGAAAATAAATACACACGAAATTACCAGTAAGTACATTTACAGTAATATCACCTTGTCAGAATGACATCATTTTTTTTCTCACTTTTTTAACCTTGTCAGAATAGCATGATTTTTTTTCACCCTATGAGTTTATAATAAATACCTCTCACTTCTACACTACACATATCAAATAACACTATATAACAATGCATAATCAATGGAAGTGAGATAACTCTGATTTACAATGCAGTACTTGATGCTAAAACAACTTTATCATAGGATCATTATTCTGTTATTTTTTATTATCTCTATGTAACAGCACAGACATCTTGTTGTTACTCAAAATGTTTATCATCATTATCTTTTATTCTTTATAGATTTTGACAGATTTTTCCGACCAAATCTCTTCCTTTGTTTAACATTTGATCAGGCTTAAATTCATCAAATGATAATGATTGAACATGGAAAGGAAGCTTCCATTATTTTTTATTTATTTATATATTTTATTTATTTATTTTTTTAGGAAAGAAAGGTTCCAGAATCTGGTTAAACAACAAGCTGGAAATTCTACTGTGATGGATACTCAAGTGCAGTAATCACTGACCCTTGACCAATGGCTTTCAGGTTAGATCTGTTAACACTAATGGCCAGTTAGTCCTGGGAATGACACACAAACATATACTTACTTGCAAGTATGCATTCTAGTTGACAATTGTAATTGTTTGAGGTTCCCTCTGTAGCACATTTTGAGGAGCAAAGACATCTGACTTTAATGAATAAACACCATTAACCATCAAGTCAAAATTAATGAACCTGCAGTCTTATTGTGTTGAATAAGTTTATGAAAATTTTAAATAGAAACTTACCTCTAACAGCTGACAAGTTCCAAATTCTTCAGCTTGTAAACAGCAAGTTAAAACATCTTTACACAGCACCAAAACATACTACAATTAGAAATAAAGTTTTAGAAATAAGTTTTTTATCTTGACCTTGGAGTAAATGTGAAGGTAAGTTTACACTATCAAAAACTTTGATCAAAGTTTTGACAAAATAACTGATCATGGTAAATTTGATCAAAATTAATGTGTTTACATTATCAAAGTTATCTGTCAAAGATTAAAGAGAACAAGATCTAAATCAAAAACAAATCATGTTCAAATCCAAAACCCAAAAGCAAAGTAAAAACTTTGAAATTTTAGTAAAACACATGAACTCACACCATGGAAGTGTGGCCAGGTGCTCCAGAAGTTGATTGTAATTTTTGATGTTGTATCAAAGTTTGTCCCACAAATTCACATCGTGAAACAGACATTTTGATCTTTTAAGTCAACTAATCACTTGTTTAATTACCTTACTTGACATGGCTTCTAAGCACATTGATTATTCTTGTACCCAGAATTTACAAATTCATGCTGGTCACATGATGAGACTCTAATAGTTCCCACAAAAAAAAAAAAAAATTGAATATCAATATTCAGTAGTCTTAAAACCCCAAAACTGGTAGATATAAGGTATATTGCAAACCTGGACAATTTTTTTTTTTTTTTTTTTTTTTTTTTTTTTTTTTGAAATTTTGGAAATTGACCTGTACCCTAGACTTAGACTTTGATCTCTAGACTTGAACCCTGATAGGAGTCCAAGGTCTCCCCCCACCCACCTTACACACATCCCTCAACTAGTAGACATTTTATATATTGGACTCGAATTTGGATTTGGGAAATAGACATGTTTGTATCCTGGACTTGGACCCAGACAACAGTCCAGAGTCCAAGTCCAGAGTCAAGTCCAGGTTTTGTAATACTTAATTGTTTCAACCCCCTCCCCCCTATCAGATATATACATTTCTGTATCATTTGTTGTCTACATATTATTATTTTATCTAAAATCGATAATAACTGAGCTACTTAAGACATAAAACATTATAAAAATAATCTGAAATTCATCTCAACACTAGTTTATGGGCATCATCCATGCAAGATCTTTCTAAATAATGGCATCTGGACATCAAGTTTTAAACTTCCTTCCGGAAAAAAAACCACTAAAATGAAATTTAATTGTTTTATCAAGTTATTTCCTCCAGGTATTTTGTTATCACTATTTTATGATATTACAGGTTTTTATCAGTTTAGCATTTTTTTTCATATTCTTGTTTTGTTTCCTGTTTAATTTTGCATTAATGTTAAATTTATGATGGCATGTAAATTTTTGCTTTTCTGATCTGGTTTTTTTTTCTAGAGCACAATGACGACAACTTTAGGAAAATCTTTTGTCATATGCTATCAATATGGATTGAACCAACAAGCATAATTGCCATTTTAGGTACTCCCAAATAAACCTTAAAAATTCATGACCTGTGTCATAGCAGGCCTGGAATCCTCCCTGCACATTGTTCTGAGCATTCTGAAAAGATCAAGATTTCTGCAACTTTACCTATAGTTGGTGATTTCAAAATACAAGTAAAATATTCTTGACTGGGACACAGAAGAAGCCTATTCAAAAAGGCCAATTTTTATGCCCTTGTCATTCTGTCTGGATTCTAACAGTTGACTATACTGGAACCACAACATCTGGAAATGTTGTGGTGGAGTCACCTATAATCAGAAGACTTCTTGGCAAATTTGCCTTAACTCATTGCAAATTCAGGTGAATCATAAAACTTTTAGAACAGTTTTGAAAAAGTCCAAAACTGGAAAAGTCCAAAACTGGAAAAGTCCAAAACTGTCATGGTATTTCAAGATTAATTGTTGATGTCTTAGGTCTAAACTCATTGCAAATTCAGGTGAATCATAAAACTTTTAGAACAGTTTTGAAAAAGTCCAAAACTGGAAAAGTCCAAAACTGTCATGGTATTTCAAGATTAATTGTTGATGTCTTAGGTCTAAACTCATTGCAAATTCAGGTGAATCATAAAACTTTCACAACAGTTTTGGAAAAGTCCAAAACTGGAAAAGTCCAAAACCGGAAAAGTCCAAAACTGGAAAAGTCCAAAACTGTCATGGAATTTCAAGATTTATTGTTGATGTCTTAGGTGTCTTACAATCACAGAGAATATTTCACCCAGCTTAGATGCCCTACTTTACAATATCAATGTTTCTCATTTTTCAGAGGAGTGACACAGAGCAGAATATTGTTTGTAAAAAGGACAATGTGACCCTTCAAACAGAAGAACGGAAAATATTGTTACTGTTATGAGGACAATGTGATCCTTTGAAGATCTTAAATATACATATGTACATGTATCAATATATATGTGAAAGAAGCTCTCAGCTCTTGGAACAGAAATAACTTTTATTTCTAAAAAAAACAAAAAAGGAGAGGGGGCAATCTATAATATTTGACCTTACCAATTTCAAATATTGATGACCTGGATTAACAACACAATGCAATATAATAAAAGCAAAACTTTCAGCTCTTGGGACAATAATAAATTTTTTTTTCTAAAAACAAAATAAAAAAGAAAGAAAATTGGCAATCTATAAAACACTTTGACCTTACCCATTTTCACGGATCAACGCTGTATTGACAAGCGTTTTGTTTTCTTAAGGACCTGTTCAATATTAGTACATTAGTGGTAAAGACAACTTTACTTTGACAAGTTAGTATTCATCATAAGAGACCGAAAGAGCTAAACTGATATCGAGTTGTTAACGACTAAAATGACACAATTGTTAGAGAGTCTTCATTTCAGAGGCGATTACCTTGTCAGTTAAAAGAAAGGTTTTATACATAAATATAAATGACTTTTGTATTTATTGATTCAGCTCTATATTGCCCTTAATGTGTCAGAAGAAATACAGTGTTTCTTGGTTCCTTATTCTTGTAATGTCAATAGGCATTAATCATTATCCATTCAGAATTTCTTCCTACTTTAAGAGTGGGTTCCAAGGTCAAGTGGGTCTAAAGCTCTGACTCTCATCGCTTAGATTCTAATCCTAGTCAAGGTAATACAGTTTGTCAGTTAGCTTGCCGAAGGTCAGTCTTCACATTTTAAGATGGGCTTCCAAGGTCAAGTGGTCTAAAGCTCTGACTCTCATCGCTTAGGTTCTAATCCTGCTCAGGAAAGATCCTAGGGTAATACAGTTTGTCAGTTAGCTTGCCGAAGGTCAGTCTTCACATTTTAAGAGGGGGTTCCAAGGTCAAGTGGTCTAAGGCACTGCCTCTCATTACTTGGGTTCTAATCCTGCTCAGGAAAGATCCTAGGGTAATACAGTTTGTCAGTTAACTTGCCGAAGGTCAGTCTTCACATTTTAAGAGGGGGTTCCAAGGTCAAGTGGTCTAAGGCACTGCCTCTCATTACTTGGGTTCTAATCCTGCTCAGGAAAGATCCTAGTGTTATACAGTTTGTCAGTTCAATTCCCAAAGGTCAGTTTTACTCTGGGAACTGTGGGTTCCTCCACCATTTCAGAATTGAGTTGAGTTGAGTAATGGTGTTTAACGTCCAAATCAAGAACATTTCACTTATATCGGGACATTGCCAGCTGTAGGCAAAGGTGCAGAAATTTTGCTTGTGCGTTGCTCTGATGGCATTATACAGCAATGTTCTTAATGGTGCCAAGCCTTTCGTGACATGGGTCCAAAGTTCCCGTCTGAAAGAACAGTGACTTTCATTTTGTAATGCCGAGTGCTTGGCAAAAGAACAGTCACTATCTACTTTTAAGTCTTGGGTCAGACCCAGCCAGGGTTCAAACCCACGACCTCCCATTTACAAAGCAAGCATTCTGCCAACTGAGCTATCGCAGTGGATCATTTCAAAACTGAGTGTCACAATATAAGTGAAAGAATTTTGATGGGGTATGAAAGTCCATTACTCCACTCCAAACCATTGGTTAGGCAAATAATGATTTGAACAAATTGCTTTTGGCTGAAAAATACAAGTTGGTACCATGTATAATAAGTAAAAGAAAATTTTAATTACCTTCACATTTTGTTGTTTTTGAAGTATAAAAACTTATATGGCCTCGAACAAAAACAATAGGCCGATGACTCAATCAAGTGACATAATGACTAAATAAAAAGAACTAACTTACCAGGAGGGAAATTCATAACAGTTTTTCTTAAATAGATAATTGAAAAAAATTCCAAAACAAATTCTCGGATAATTATATTATGTATGATAAAACTTTAAAGATAAAAGTTTGCTTTAGGACATTAAAATTTAACGAAACAACAAACACAGTTCCTTAAGGACACAAGATTGTAGATAATCACATCTTATGTTGCAGACTTTTTACTGACAATAATGAAGGTTTGTTTGTACAAGAAAGGATTCTTTTGTAAACTAATTGATGGTGTAATAAAAACCAAATAATATCAAAAATTTTCATAATACAATGGCAGAAAAACCAGAAAATTGAATTTTCACAAAATGTGTCATTTCAAAAGATTCTTGTACTTCTAATTTCATGTTTTTAGATAATGCAAGTGAATTATATCAAAATTAACTAGAACTGTCTCCCGAGAGCCAAATAATGCCCCCAACATTTAATGTTTCCTGCAACCTTGACCTTTTTAAACCTTTAGACCATGAAGAAATTTCATGTGAAATTTATTGACAGTCGTCCACAGCAATTATGAGATATGGACTGGACATGATTTTACACAGACTGACATGGTGTTCCTATATACCCCCCTCAAACTAAATTAGTTTGAGAGGGGGGGTATAAATATCCCTGAAAATTATATTCTGTGATTTGTTATTCTAATGAATTTACATGAAAATAAAACGAACAAGAGAATTTCCTAATTTACAGTAATGGCCTAATTCTACTGGTAGTAGTAAACCGATGTAACATTCAAAACTCTTAAAATATAATGGCAGAGAATAGGGAAATAATGTACATCGGGAATTGTTGCATCGTTTAATTTTCGTTAAATTTATCACTTCCAAGTTCATGTCGTGGGTATGATAAAACATATGTGAAAGTTTTTCGCATTTTGCATACTCTCAAGGCTTACACGAAAATAAAATGAAAGCAAAAATTACCCTATTTACAGAAATAGTTGCATTCCTCTGGTAGTAATTAAACAAATAATAGTGTAAAAAAGACTAAATGTTATCCAAAACTCTTAAAATACAATAGCCAAAAAATGGTAAAAGACTACATGATATCAAAAAGTCTCAAAATACAATGGCAAAAAATGGAAATAATGCAATATCTAAATACAGTGAAACCTAGTATTCATGCCCCTGATTAACTTTGCTAAATGGCTTATTGCCAAAGTAAAATTTCATTCAAATGCCACTCAATAACTTTGCTACCTCACTTACTGCCACAGTAAACCTCATTATAATACCACTCAATAACTTTTCCATCTTGCTTCTCGTATGAGCGAAACTACTTTTTTTTTCTAAGCCTCCTTCCACTTATCACCAAACTCCTTTATAATGCAAAAATTAGACAGAAGAAATTGTGGCAATAAATGAAGGTTTTACTGTACATTAAATTCTGAAAACCTGTTGACATCTTTGAAGACTCAAATGAAAAGGTTTCTTTCTGTTCTGGCCGTCTAGACAAGGGTTTATTAGTCAATAAGAAAAGGTTTAAGTTATCAAGACCCTGTTATTCTGAAGTGCCTTGCTTGACCTACAAAAACATTGTTTAATTTTTTTTATTTATTTTTTTTTTTTTGCCCCTTTAAAAGATTTCAGATTTCTGAGAAAATGTATGAGACTTTGCCACCTACAGCTATTTATTTACAGTAGATGATAACTCAAGAAGATGAAAGTTTGCAAGCATAATTAATCCAACAATCAGTGTCTTTTTGTAAAAGAAAGCAACAGATGGGAGGATGTGAGTAATATAGTGTTACAACCCAGTCAAGATACTTTCACTTATATTAATATTGTCAGCTTTGAAACGATGGAGGAAACCAGCATGTGCAGAGAAAACCATCAACTTTTAGCAAGCCAACTGACAAACTTTCTCACAGCCAGAAGTCTACCGATTGGTCAATGAGTATTCTGGTCATCAAAAAGGAGGTGATTTTGATTTTCTAAACAAAAGGCTTGGGAAAAATATTACAAATAGTTTTTTATAGACCAGTTGCACAGTTGACTTGTCAACATTGTAGAATAAACAATCAAAATCAGAAATGAAATTGAAATAAACCTAACTGTACTTTATGACAGCAAATTCTCCACCAGGAGAGATAGAATTAAGTGTATGCCAGCAAAGCTAATGATGTAAATTAGAAAGTAAAATAATCAAACATTTATTCTCTGATACCTTCTAATTGACCTACTAACAAATTGTATCTAAATGAACTCTCGGGATTTTATTACCATACTGCTGTATAATTAAAATTTAGGATCGTAGGGAACTCGCTGAATGGTTTATTTCTGGAATCAGCTAAATGAAATCACTGTCGCTAATAATCTGTTTTATTTAGAACTAGTTGCTATAATTAACCATTCATTTAGATTTGTCATTCTGTGACAACTGTATTAATCAATTAAGGTACAATTGGACTTTGATATCCCTGAAGCTGATTTTAAACATGCACTTGTTTTCTGTGAAATCAATCAAACAAAAGGGAGATAATTTTGACCAGAATTAATCGATTATGGTGCAATTGGACTTTGATATCCCCAAACTGATTTTAAACATGAACTTGCTTTTCTGTGAAATCAATCAAACAAAAGGGAGATAATTTTGACCGGAATTAATCGATTATGGTATAATTGAATGTTGATATCTCTGACACTGATTATAAACATGCACTTGCTTTTCTGCAAAAAGCAATCAACACTAGGGGAGATAATCTGTATTAAACCTTTAACCAGAATTAAACTGTTTTAATCAATTACATACAATTGGACTCTGATATCCCCGAAACCATGCATTCGCTTTCTCCTAAATCAATGAAAGGTTAAGGGAGATAATTTGCATTAAAACATGCACATGTTTTCTGTGAAATCAATCAAAGGCAAGGGAAGATAATTTGTATAAACCTCAATCAGAATTAATCAATTAAGGTAATTTTAGATATTCCCAAAACTGTCCTAAACAGGCATTTCCTTTTCTGCGTAATCAATCAAAGGTAAGGGGTGATAATTTGTATAAAAAATTTAATCAGAATTAATCAAGTAAGTTATGGTTGTACTTTGATATCCCCAAAACTAGTTTTTAAATTGTACTTGCTTTCACCGAAATACATCAAAGGTAAGAAGAGACAATTTGTATTCAAGCTTTATTCAGAATTGATCAATTACGGTACATTTGGACTTTGATATCCCCAAAACTGACTTTAAACATGCACTCGCTTTCTGTGAAATCAATCAAATGAAAGAGATAATTTGTAAAAAAGCACGCACTTGCTTTTTGTGAAAAAATAATAGGTAAAGGAGAGGTAATTTGTAAAAAAAAAACTTCAATCAGAATTAATTACCTAAGGTACTATTGGACTTTAATATCACTGAAACCAGTTTTAAACATGTACTCCTTTTCTGCTAAATAAATCAATTGCAAGGGAGATAATTTGTATTTAAACTTTAATCAACAGTAATTTATTTTCTAAATCAGTTTTCTAATAATGTTCTATATTAGAATTTCTTAGATTTTAATTTAGTATGCAATTTGAATTTGGGTTTGATTAGAATATGCTTAATTTAACCCAAAGATTAAACTATAAATTGAGTTTTTAAATATCTTATGAGAAAGCCACTTGAGATGAATTAGCAAATTTGAAAATAATACTATATCTAGTTGAAAATAATGTATTGTTCTGCTAATGGCAAGTTTTACCAATTAGACCATTATGCTAAAGTTAAAGTGGCTGAGTGGTCTAAAGCACTGACATATGAATCACAGCACCAGTCACTGCTTTGGTTTGAACATCAGGGCAGATCCTAGAGTAAGAAAAGTTTGTCCCTACACTTTTTGAAGGTCAGTGGTTTTCTCCCTGCACACTCAATTCATACACCATCCCTGAACTGACAGCCTTAATATATGTGAAAGAATCTTGGCTCAGGGGCATAAAATACCACTCCATTCAACCCTACTTGAACTTTTTTCAGAACTTTTTTTCAGAACTCACATACCTTGATCTTTTTTCAGAACTTTTTGTCAGAACTCACAGACCTATTTTCATTTGATTTAGCTTTTTGCCCAAACTATAACCAGTCAAAATCATAAACTTGACTACCCTAACTATTCCTTTCTCTGCTATAGACTTTAATTTACTGCATGGATTGCTTGTAGCATTATGTGACCAAGTGGTTTAGGATATCATTTTTAACAACATTGTGAAACGTGAGTATGCCAATGAACAAATGTTGCAAGCAGCACATTTTCTTTATAAAAACCATTCAGAAACATCTGCACAATCTAACATGGTAGTGTTTAGATTAATTTTTCAGGACAGTTGCTATGCTTAGTCTTTTTCCATCTTAATTACGATGTACTTTTATTACAGAAACTCAGTTGGTAGAAAGCTCACTTCATATTTGGGAGATCATAGGTTCTAACCCCAGCTCGGTTTTGACTGTGACTTGAAAATAGGTAGTGACTGTTGTTTTGTCAAACACTCGACATTTTAAAACGAAAGTCACAGGGTCTTTTGGAAGACACCCGAGAAACCAATTCCCTGTGCTATGACAAGTGTGGCAAGTTTAATAACCCTCCCTACACAGTGCCTGAGTTTAGTAAGTGACATCTCAATATAAGTGAAATATTCTTGAACAGGATATCAATCAATCAATCCATGCAGAATCTCAATTTTTCAGTCTTGTGTATGCAATGTTCAGAGTTTAAACTCAAGACCGCCCACTCTGGAGGCAAATGTTCTGCCACTGAGCCAACGAGTAAGATGAATTATTGATTAAAATATTACATAAAATGCAGTGATTTTAATATGATAAAGAAATAAAATGGAAGAAAATGACACTACAATGTTATCTATAGCTTATAAATTCGCCATTTCTAAATTCATCAATCTAATACCAACTGACTTGATTATTATGAAACATGCATGGTTATTGATATTTCTTAGCAATCTTCATAACATTCCCGACCATACGAATATTTCACTGATCAAAATCGTAATTCATTATAAAACGAGGAACATTCAGTCAAGTGTTTAAATCTTTGTAAAAAGATGCTTTATCAATCCATGTTACATCAGTCTAAGAGGGAAACAAATTTAATAAAGTTTCGTCATCTTTCAGAAGAAAACATATTCACCAGCTATAAGCAAAGGTGCAGATATTTTGCATGTGCGTTATGCTGATGGCATTATACAGCCATTTATTGTGCCATGGCTATCCTGACAAGGGACTTAGTTCCCATCTGAAAGAACCATGACTTTCATTTCTTAATGCCGAGTGTTTGACAAAAGAGCAGTTACCACCCAGTTTCTGCCAGTTCTTAAATGGAGGAGTGTCCATAGAAAACCACTGGACTTTGGCAAGCAAACTGACATATTTTCTCACACTTAGATCTGACCTGAGTAGGACTCAAACCTAGGCAGTAAAAAACATTGCAAGCCAGCACTTTAGACCACTCAGCCACTTACTGTAGGAACCACTTAAAGGTCCTACTGTAGGAACCACTGTGACTGTGACAGTGAAATTCTCTTTATATCCATAGAAAATCAAATAAATTTGAATAAAGATTGATATTTTTCACTTACTTGTACCTAGTTGTAACAGGAAATCTGTATGCGCATCCGCGATTGTCATAAAGTATGTCTGTAAAAAGGAAAATGTTGGCGGTATGGGGATTTTATACATGCAAAAATGATGATGTTTACACCGAAAGTGATGTCCTTGGTGACGTTTTACGTCATATGCGCAACAGAAGCCGCCATTTGCATGGTTTTTCAACATGTTAAATCCCCATAGCACCAACGTTTTTCCCTATGCAGATATATTTTGGGCTAATCGCGGATGCGCATACAGATTTCCTGTTACGACTAGGTACAAGTAAGTGAAAAATATCGATCTTTGTTCAAATTTATTTGATTTTCTATGGATATAAAGAGAATTTCACTGTCACAGTCACAGTGGTTCCTACAGTAGGACCTTTAAGGGTAAATGGTAAATACATATACTCAAACACGTTATACAAAACAAGCTTCATACCTCAAAATCAAAAGTATCTAAATTTTACCTTAAAATTCTGCATCACTGTGGAAAGTTTACAGGTAACAATAAATCTACTAATTTTCCAAAAATTCATAGGTAATTTCACTTCTTAAACTTTCAATTTCCAGAATGCTGACTGTACAATGGAAAAATCTGAAAAAAGATAGAAAAGAAAATTTCTTCAATTCAGAGCATGACTTAGAATTAATTTTTTGAAATAACTGCAGTTTACATTTCACATAAATGGCCCTCTAAAGCGCACACTTGCAAATTCCAGTACCTGTCACCACCTAGGTCCAAATCCCATACAGCTAGAAATGAGAAAGTCTGTAATTTACTTTTTGAAGATTGGTGGGTTTTTGCAGGGCACTCTGTTTTCCTCCACAACCCCTGAACAGACCATCTCAATACAATCTAGTAAGTAAAAGAATCTTAGCTTGGCATAGAACATCATTATTGCACTACATTTTTGCGATATCTAAATCAAAATCAAACTAAAGGATTGAGCAGAGTGAAGTTATGTTTTAAGCCCCAGTTAATATTTTTGTTCTTATATTGAGGCTGTTAGTTCAGAGATAGTGGAGGAAACCAGAATGCCAATAGAAAACCTTACTTAAATAAATTGTTGCTACTAACACTAGGTAAACAAATGGCCAAGGTCTTACTTATGTCCTATATCAGTATGTCAAAGGTCAAGGTCTTGCCACATCAAAACCATATGTCATAGGTCAAGATCTTGCTACATTAAAATGGTATGTCAAAGGTCAAGGTCTTGTTCAATATTGGTATCTCAAAGGTCAAGGTCCTGTCACATCAAATATATGAACTCTTTCTTATTTATATAAGTTGCAAACACTTGACAGACAAACAGACAGAGTAAAAACAATACAACCCCCTCCTTCTTCTTAAAGATTTGATATGGAGACATAAATATGTCATAGATCAAGGTCTTGCTACATTAAAATGGTATGTCAAAGGTCAAGGTCTTGTTCAATACTGGTATGTCAAAGGTCAAGGTCCTTTCACATCAAATATATAGTTTCAAACACCCAACAGACAAACAGACAGAGTAAAAACAATACGACCCTTCTTCTTTGTAAACATTTGATATGGAAACATAAATGTTTCTTTTTCCTTATTTTAAACTATGTTCTGTAATGATAAATTCATTTTTCTTACAACAAAAACAAAATGTGTATCACAGCTGTTTTCTTTTCCAACTTGAACTTTAGGTCAAAGGTCAAGGTCTTGCTACATCAAATGTAAGAACTCTTTCTAATTTATATAGTTTGCAAACACATGACAGACCAACAAACCAATACACCCTCTCCTTCTTTTTCGAAATTTGATGAAGGCAGAAAAATACTCCTTTTTCTTAATTTTAAACTAACATTCATTTACAAGTAACCATTAATTCACTTTCCTTACAAAAACAAAAATGCATATCTCAGCTGTTTATTTTTCCGACTTTTCTAAAGGTTAAATGAGTTTATTTGCATCCTGGGTAATTAAATCAAACTAACGAATATTACTCGAAATTTCAAATAAACAAATTTTTTGCTTTTTAATTCAACATAAAAGGTTACTGACTTCAGAAAATAGAGACGACTTCGTTAAAGTTTCAAATTCAGAGCCAAATTACAAATTAGATTTGAAAGTAGTTACATTTTGTAATTTGGCATAGAAACATGTTTATACCATCCGAACAGTGTTAAAGCTTCTTTAATTGTATTTCATTTTTTTGTACTAACAGTATCTTCATAACTTAAATTAAGTTTGTTTTTGAAAAAATAAAATTATGAAGAAAAAAATGAAAGTAAAATAAAAATTAATCACATTTCTTTTTTGCTGTACCAATAGTATCCGTATAACTAAAATTAAGTTTGTTTTCAGAAAAATAAAATTATGGAAAAAAAAACTGAAAGCAAATTATATTTAAATAAATTTGTTTTTATTTTTAGGGAAAAAAAATTACAAAAAAAAAAAAAACTGAAAGTAAATTGAAATTTAAATAAATCAATTTTCAAAGATTTTTTTTTTTATAAACACTGATTAGAGATGCTGGGATTTTATTTATTGGAAATTTAATCAACCACCATGATCAATAACTTCATATGGACAAAAATTTTAGAACTTTTAAAAGAAGCTGGGTCATGTTATTTGCATACATAACAAGACAAGAAATAACAGGAAAAGGTATGTTAATTGTGAACTAAACGCAAATGCAAAGATTGAGGTCAAGGTCAAAGTAAAAAAATTTCTTTTTCTTCCTCTCAAACAATATTCAGTTTAAATCACCAAATATCTAAATAACACATTAATACAAATATATATGTTATATTGAGATGCACACCCTGCCTACCCTAATATTGTCACATATCACAGTGCATCTCACTGCCTAGATTTGAATCCCACTTGAGACAGTAGGATTTCTAGTGTGGGAAATTTTGTCAGTTTGTTTGCCAAAGGTCAGGGGTTTTCTCTGTGCATTCCAGTTACTTACACCTTTCCTGAACTGACAACCTCCAAATAAGTGAAAGAATCTTGACTGGGGCATAAAACTCCATTACTCCACTTCACTCAAAAGTTAAAAGCAAATATTTAAACTTAAATTCAAAGGCAAGGTCAAGGTCAAGGTCAGGGAAAAAATTTTTTTAACATG
The DNA here is from genome assembly GCA_021292105.1 of Anadara kagoshimensis. Classification (NCBI taxonomy): domain Eukaryota; kingdom Metazoa; phylum Mollusca; class Bivalvia; order Arcoida; family Arcidae; genus Anadara; species Anadara kagoshimensis. Next base: position 39,159,347 of record CM037862.1, read on the forward strand.
GATGAAAAACATTGCTTTCAAATGATAATATGAATACTGACAGACACCAAAAGAATCTCTTCTGGATTTATCGTCCTGGTAAACTTTGTTTAATTTGTCAAACAATATTTTGTTTAAATCACCTGACATCTACTAGACAAAGTAGTGCGGCGTCCCAATAAAAAGTCCCAGTGATATTAATGTAAAGCATTCATGATTTTAACTACAATTGTATAAGTAAAACTTAATCCATTTAGTTTGTACGCAAAATGTGAACATTTTAAAATTGCCTATTGTGCAATATGTCCCTCAAGATGTATTAAATTTTAGTCATATGACTGGTTATGATTAAAACTGTGAAAAAAAAGAACTTTTGCAATTTCAACACTTCAAGAGTTTGAAATAGTTTCATGTCAAAATCACTTGAAACTGACAATCCTTGTAGTTGAGTTGTATACACAAATCAAAACTGGATACAATGATTTCTATATTCTATAGCCAAGTTTTCAATGAAAAAATAAATTGTATATCTTTATGTACATCAAATCAATATCGGAATGTGTCGCAATTCACTGGAAATAATCCCGTAATGCATGCAAATTCAATATAAAGCAATGTGCATCAATTCACGGAAAAAAAGGCCACATACACCAATTCAGTATCACGTCAAGTTTAAATCATTCAAGAAAATAACTCTGCAACCTCATTAAGAAAAGTGTCAATTTTTTCAATTTTTTCAATCAAAACTGCTAAACACTTGAAACTGTCCTTTTATTTTTCTGTCTCGGAAAACCAAAAAACAAATTTAAAACTAAATGTTGTCTATAAAATATGAAATATCTATTGAAACATTTCTGACAGACTAATCAAGATTTCTCTAGCACAGAAATGACAGCATATTAAACAAGAGGCCCATGGGCCTGATACGCTCACCTGATAACTAATGGCTAGCTGATAGATTTAAAGAAAACATAAATACTAAACCCCAATGACTTTTTTCTTTACATCATGATAACCATTGTATCAATACCTACAACATTCTAATATACATGACTATACAAAAAGTTAATAGTTTTCAAGATAATTAACCATTTCAGTATTGTTTCACATCTGTGACCTTGACCTTTGAACCCATGACCTTTTCCTATCCATCAAAATGATTGTTGTATCAATAAATACAACATTCTAATATACAAGCCTATATAAAAAGTTTATAGTTTTCGAGATAATTAACCATTTCGGTATTGTTTCACATCTGTGACCTTGACCTTTGAACCCATGACCTTTTTCTATACATCAAAATGATCGTTGTATCAATACCTACAACATTCTAATATACAAGCCTATACAAAAAGTTTATAGTTTTCAAGATAATTAACCATTTTGGTATTGTTTCACATCTGTGACCTTGACCTTTGAACCCATGACCTTTTTCTATACATCAAAATGATCATTGTATCAATACCTACAACATTCTAATATACAAGCCTATACAAAATGTTTATAGTTTTCGAGATAATTAACCATTTCGGTATTGTTTTGCATCTGTGACCTTGACCTTTGAACCCATGACCTTTTTCTATACATCAAAATGGTCGTTGTATCAATACCTACAACATTCTAATATACATGCCTATACAAAAAGTTTATAGTTTTCGAGATAATAATTATAATCAGAGGTAAAAAAAATTAGGTCACGACCTTCACAATTGACCTTGACCTCATTTTGAAGATACTAACAAGAAGATGTCAAAACTGAAAACCCCATGTCATTATCTGGTCAAATAGTCGAGGTATAACAATTTGAAGCTATTTTACGATTTTTTTAAAATTAAATGCAAAAACGCGTAACCTAATTTTTATCCGAATTTCACAAAATGAACAAACTATAGGCTTAAGACCCTAGAGAAGCCAAATATCACATCAGATTTTTTCTCAAATCAGTACTTTCGGAGAAGAAGATTTTTAAAGATTTTTGGACCCTTAGGTCACCTTGACCTAGGTATGGTAGCCATAGCAACGCCACGAACAAATCTGAATTGCACCGGCCCATATATACTTCTGACAAAGTTTCATTAAAAACTATCCACTAGTTTCAGAGGAGAAGTCGAAAATAGGTGTTAACGACGCACACACGCACGCACGCACACACGCACACACGCACGCACGCACATACACACGCTGCGCTATGCCATAAGCTCACATGACCTTCGGTCAGGTGAGCTAACAAACGATTCGATAACGCCAATCGGCATAAAATTGTAAACTTTTAAAGTTAAGAAATGACAGCTTATTACACTTTCAGTAATGCCAATCGGCATGTACAATTCACTAACGCCAATCGCCATAAAATTGTAAACTTTTAAATGACACACCATTCATCAGTGTATTTAATGATATACTTTGAATGTATTAGTTTTACCATGTACAAATTTAAATGCAAATTATTGCTTCGGTAAATTCATGCAGAAATGAATTAGCATAAATCTCATGGATCACCTAGTGTATTTAATTTTGTGGTGGATTGAGGAAACCAGAGTGCCAAGAAGGAAAACCATCAAACTTCATATTGACAATCTTTCTCACGCTAGGATCATCTGTCCCAACTAGGATTTGAACTTAGGTGGTGACAGGCACTGTGATCCTTAAGTGTGTGCTTTTTTACCACTCTGCCGCCATGCCCCAACCCCTACTAAAAAAGTCCATGCCCCAACCCCTACTAAAAAGTCTATGCCCCAACACCCACATGTCCCAAAAATATCAATGTATAGGATTCATAATTTCTACTATTATTGTATAAACAAAAGAGCATCTTTGGTGCGAAAGCAGAAATGTAAGTATTATGCTGATTGTAGAAATGTAAGTATTATGTTGATTGTAGAGCGAAAATTCAAAGTTGCAATTCAGCTGAAAACTTAATCCATTTAGTTTTTATGCAAAATGTGAACATTTTAAAATTGCCTATTGTGCAGAAAGTCCCTCAAGATGTATTAAATTTTAGTCATCTGACTGGTTATGATTAAAACTGTTAAAAAAAAGAACTATTCCAATTTCAACACTTCAAGAGTTTGAAATAGTCTTGTGTCAAAATCACTTGAAACTGACAATCCTCATAGTTAAGTTGTGAACACAAATCAAAACTGGATACAATGATTTTCTATATTCTATAGCCAAGTTTTAAATGAAAAAATAAATTGTATATCTTTATGTTCATCGAATCAATATCAGAATGTGTCGCAATTCCCTGGAAATAATCCCGTAATGCATACAAATTCAATACAAAGAAATGTGCATCAATTCACAGAAAAAAACGCCACATACACCAATTCAGTATCACGTCAAGTTTAAATCATTCAAGAAAATAACTCTGCAACCTCATTAAGAAAAGTGTCAATTTTTTCAATTTTTTCAATCAAAACTGCTAAACACTTGAAACTGTCCTTTTAATTTTCTGTCTCGGAAAACCAAAAAACAAATTTAAAACTAAATGTTGTCTATAAAATATGAAATTCTATTGAAACATGTCTGACAGACTAATCAAGATTTCTCAAGCACAGAAATGACAGCATATTAAACACATGATTCGATAACGCCAATCGGCATAAAATTGTAAACTTTTAAAGTAAAGAAATGACAGCATATTACACTTTCAATAACACCAATTGGCATGTACGATTCACTAACGCCAATCGCCATAAAATTTTAAAATTTTAAATGACCCACAGTTAATCGGTATGTATGATGATGTACTTTAAATGTATTAAATTTACCATGTACAAATTTAAATGCAAGTTATAGTCTGGGTAAATTCATGCAGACATGAATTAGCATAAATCTCATGGATCACCGTGTGTATTTAATTTTGTGGTGGATTGAGGAAACCAGAGTGCTAAGAAGGAAAACCATCAAACTTCATATTGACAATCTTTCTTACGCTAGGATCATCAGTCCCAATTAGGATTTGAACTTAGGTGGTGACAGGCACTGTGATCCTTAAGTGTGTGGTTTTTTTTTTACCACTCTGCCGCCATGCCCCAACCCCCACTAAAAAGTCCATGCTCCAACCCCTACTAAAAAGTCCATGCCCCAACACCCACATGTCCCAAAAATATCAATGTATAGGATTCATCATTTCTACTATAATTGTATAAATAAAAGAGCATCTTTGGTGCGAAAGCAGAAATGTAAGTATTATGCTGATTGTAGAAATGTAAGTATTATGTTGATTGTAGAGCGAAAATTCAAAGTTGCAATTCAGCTAAAAACTTAATCCATTTAGTTTACCTAAAATGTGAACATTTTAAAATTGCCTATTGTGCAGAATGTCCCTCAAGATGTATTAAATTTTAGTGACTTGACTGGTTATGATTAAAACTGTAAAAAAAAGAACTTTTCCAATTTCAACACTTCAAGAGTTTGAAATAGTTTCATGTCAAAATCACTTGAAACTGACAATCCTCATAGTTAAGTTGTGAACACAAATCAAAACTGGATACAATGATTTTCTATATTCTATAGCCAAGTTTTAAATGAAAAAATAAATTGTATATCTTTATGTACATCAAATCAATATCAGAATGTGTCGCAATTCACTGGAAATAATCCCATAATGCATACAAATTCAATATAAAGCAATGTGCCTCGATTCACAAAAAAAAAAAAAAAAAAAACTGCCACATTCAGTATCATGTCATGTTTAAATCATTCAAGAAAATAACTCTGCAACCTCATTAAGAAAAGTGTCAATTTTTCAATTTTTTTTAAAAAAAAATTCAATCAAAACTGCTAAACATTTAAAACTGTTCTTTTATTTTTCTGTCTCGGAAAACCAAATTTTTTTTTATAAAACTAAACGTTGTCTATAAAATATGAAATATCTATTGAAACATTTCTGACAGGCCAATCAAGATTTCTCAAGCACAGAAATGACAGCATATTATATGTACAATTCAGTAATACCAATCGGCATAAAACTGTAAACTTTTAAAGTAAAGAAATGACAACATATTACACGTTCAGTAACGCCAAATGGCATGTACGATACAGTAATGCCAATCGCCATAAAATTGTAAAATTTTTAAATGACACATGGGTCCATCCATGTATACAATGGTGTACTTTAAATGTATTCATTTTACCATATACAAATTTCAATGCAAATGATAGTTTGGGTAAATTCATGCAGACATGAATTAGCATAAATCTCATGGATCACCTAGTGCATTTAATATGGCGGTAGATTGAGGAAACCAGAGTGCCAGGAAAGAAAACCATCAAACTTCAAACTGAGAAATTTCTCACACTAGGATCATCTGTCCCAAGTGCTATTTGAACCTACTGGTAGGTGGTGACAGGCACTTTGATCCTTAAGTGTGTTTTATAGCACTCCAACACCATGCCCCAACCCTAACTTAAAAGTTACAAATACAGTCGAACCCGGTTAATCGCATAGGCTCCGTGATTCAAAATTCTATGCGATTAACCGATATATGCGATTAACCGATAAGCAAGGTTAACTGATATCAGGACCTCGAGACGCATGCTGGGAGGGGGGGGGTCTACATCTACAGTTGTCATCCAGTACATTGTATTTATATATAATTTCAGAATAAGTAACATGTCTACACTTCTTGTGTTAAACAAAAAGAAAGATGATAATCCCAAGAATAAAATAATTTAAAAAGTGTTTGTTGTTGTTGTTTTTTAGCCACGAGTTGAATATAAACATAGCACTGTCGTGCTGCTGTACAGCGTAGTTGGGAAAATTGTGTTGTGGCAAGACAGAATATAACCGAAAATTCGGGGGGGGGGGGGTGTCGTTGATCTATGCATATAATCCGACGGATGGGTTTTTTTTTTGGAAAAAGAAACAAATTTTTATGTACCAAACCATGTATTGCTGAATTAAATGGTAGAAAAAATTAATTTCATAAATATATGAAAAAGACAATCGGTAACTAAAATTTAAAAAAGTTGTACCCGATCGTTTTGTCATTTCGGATAGAGAGAAAGTAGAGTTTTGCAGATCCTACCGTCGCTATGAGGGGGTACATTCTAGCGGTTGTATGCATAACTGGATCATTTAGTTGTTTTACCTGAGTTCCGAATTTTTACTACCGAATAATCTAAAATTTCAATCCCGTTCAATTAAAGGAATCGCAAAATAACTTTCTCAATTTGCTGTTTCTTCAACCGCTTCCTAAATGTACGACAGATTGTTGGTGACCTAGTTTAACGATGTAAACAAATCGTGATCACGGAAATGCTTTTTTCAAGAAAACATACTACCACGTGTTTTTGAGGACAGGTGTCGATATTTTGGAATCAGTAAATATTTGTATTATTACACCACATAAATTTTATTTCCTCTGCTTGTGGATATGAAACCCTGTTCGGAACTGGTAAAACGACTGTATATAAAATTTGCATACAACACTGTACGAATTATCTCCCTTTCACGAATCGATAAACATTTTAAAATATGACACAATTGCCTCAACATTAAAATACGTTATCATAACCTTCAAAATAAATTTAAATTTCCGTAGATTTCACGAAGAATTAATTAAACAACCTGCCGTTGATGTTCATTTCTTAAAAAGTTATGATTTTACATCGTAGGACGCAAACTTCTCGAACTACTTTTTATTGTAAACATGAGATCAGTTCGCCAAATTGCAGAAATTATTAGATGCATCCCGTCGCAATATTTTACTAGATTCTGAAATGTATTCCGAAAATTTATTCCAAATGTGCATATGTAACCAAATGCATTACCCGTCTCAGAATACATATCTCACGATAAAACAGATATACTTCTTTCACGCTCATTTATCAGGCGCACTATTTCCAAGTGTACTCATATCTTATAATTTCATAGCAAAGAAGCTCGATATCTTGGAAGAAAGCGATGACAAAGTACAGGTTCGCTTTGCTCACGCTGTACAAAAACTTGATAACTTCTGTTTTGAGAGTATTACTAAGAAGTGTAACATGTGCTCGATAATGTGTACATGAAACGGCATCTACATCAAGTAATTAAAACGATATTTTTTTTAATAATTTGATTAAGTTGTAATAATTTTTAAGTTGTAAAAAAAAGAATCTTAGGAAAAATTGCATGAAAATAAATTCCGTCTATTGGTGAAGTAACTTAACCGAACTTTTTGTAAGTTCCTTCTTTTTTCGGATCACCATCAAAGATCGTGATTAACAACATTAGAACTTTTTCTAATTATAAAAGCAGTTGTTATTCCAATCGTTGTTATTTTAATAATCAAAGTGTTGTCTCCTGTGATCATAGAACAATCCCCGATGTTTACTTTACTATCATTGGTTTCGGTTTCTTAACCTACCACTGTGTTTTTTTAACAATTAAAATTATAACTGACATATGTCACTGAAGTTACTGCTGTTTGTATCAAAATATTTACACAATAAAAACTTCAAACAACACTAAATGGCTAATCGGAATGACCCATTGCAAATAACTTAAACACCTGTGAGTTCTGTTAGGTTTTGTGTCATCGGCGATACACATTTTAGTAAATTTCCAATAAGGGAGACAAACCAATAAAATATTCAAAATGGTGGCTGTTTTACTGGAGTACCGTGATATGTTCAGAAAGATGGAAAAAATACAAAACACAAACAAGTAAACACAATTTATACAATAGATTTTATTCATTAAATACAAATGTTCTTCTATGTCTGTATAATATACATATTTGACACTTTCCTTCGATAACGGTGACGATCTTGGTTTTGTCACAAAACCTGGAAATGGAGTCAAGTGCACATCGTATTTTGAAGAAAAATGATTTTTTTTTTTAAAAAAAATCCTAGGGTTTTGGGATCAGGTCGGGAAATTTTCTATGCGATTAACCGGAGTTGAGCATTTTTGGCTATGCAATTATGCGGGTAATTTTCAATGGAATAAATAAGAAATGGTTTTGGATTTCAAAATCCTATGCGATTAACCGATTTATGCGATTATCCGATATGCAATTAAGTGGTTTCGACTGTATATCAATGTATAGTATTTATTATTTCCACTTCAATTGTATGAATAAAAGAACATCATTGGTGCAAAAGCAGAAATGTCAGTATTCTATTCGTGGGAGAGAGAAATTTATAGTTGCAATTCAGCAAAAAAATGAATCCATTTAGTTTTTACGCAAAATGAGAACATTTTAAAATTGCCTATTGTGCAGAAAGTCCCTCAAGATGTATTAAATTTTAGTCATCTGACTGGTTATGATTAAAACTGTTAAAAAAAAGATTTTTTCCCATTTCAACACTTCAAGAGTTTGAAATAGTCTTGTGTCAAAATCACTTGAAACTGACAATCCTCATAGTTAAGTTGTAAACACAAATCAAAACTGAATACAATGATTTTCTATATACTATAGCCAAGTTTTAAATGAAAAAATAAATTGTATATCTTTATATAATCCCGTAATGCATACAAATTCAATATAAAGCAATGTGCATCAATTCACAGAAAAAAATGCCACATACAACAATTTAGTATCACGTCAAGTTTAAATCATTCAAGAAAATAACTCTGCAACCTCATTAAGAAAAGTGTCAATTTTTTCAATTTTTTCAATCAAAACTGCTAAACACTTGAAACTGTCCTTTTAATTTTCTGTCTCGGAAAACCAAAAAACAAATTTAAAACTAAATGTTGTCTATAAAATATGAAATTCTATTGAAACATTTCTGACAGACTAATCAAGATTTCTCAAGCACAGAAATGACAGCATATTAAACACATGATTCGATAACGCCAATCGGCATAAAATTGTAAACTTTTAAAGTAAAGAAATGACAGCATATTACACTATCAGTAACACCAATTGGCATGTACGATTCACTAACGCCAATCGTCATAAATTTTTAAAATTTTAAATGACCCACAGTTAATCGATATGTATGATGATGTACTTTAAATGTATTAAATTTACCATGTACAAATTTAAATGCAAGTTATAGTCTGGGTAAGTTCATGCAGACATGAATTAGCATAAATCTCATGGATCACCTGGTGTATTTAATTTTGTGGTGGATTGAGGAAACCAGAGTGCCAAGAAGGAAAACCATCAAACTTCATATTGACAATCTTTCTCACGCTAGGATCATCTGTCCCAACTAGGATTTGAACTTAGGTGGTGACAGGCACTGTGATCCTTAAGTGTGTGCTTTTTTTACCACTCTGCCGCCATGCCCCAACCCCTACTAAAAAAGTCCATGCCCCAACCCCTACTAAAAAGTCCATGCCCCAACACCCACATGTCCCAAAAATATCAATGTATAGGATTCATAATTTCTACTATTATTGTATAAACAAAAGAGCATCTTTGGTGCGAAAGCAGAAATGTAAGTATTATGCTGATTGTAGAAATGTAAGTATTATGTTGATTGTAGAGCGAAAATTCAAAGTTGCAATTCAGCTGAAAACTTAATCCATTTAGTTTTTACGCAAAATGTGAACATTTTAAAATTGCCTATTGTGCAGAAAGTCCCTCAAGATGTATTAAATTTTAGTCATCTGACTGGTTATGATTAAAACTGTTAAAAAAAGAACTATTCCAATTTCAACACTTCAAGAGTTTGAAATAGTCTTGTGTCAAAATCACTTGAAACTGACAATCCTCATAGTTAAGTTGTGAACACAAATCAAAACGGGATACAATGATTTTCTATATTCTATAGCCAAGTTTTAAATGAAAAAATAAATTGTATATCTTTATGTTCATCGAATCAATATCAGAATGTGTCGCAATTCCCTGGAAATAATCCCGTAATGCATACAAATTCAATACAAAGAAATGTGCATCAATTCACAGAAAAAAATGCCACATACACCAATTCAGTATCACGTCAAGTTTAAATCATTCAAGAAAATAACTCTGCAACCTCATTAAGAAAAGTGTCAATTTTTTCAATTTTTTCAATCAAAACTGCTAAACACTTGAAACTGTCCTTTTATTTTTCTGTCTCGGAAAACCAAAAAACAAATTTAAAACTAAATGTTGTCTATAAAATATGAAATATCTATTGAAACATGTCTGACAGACTAATCAAGATTTCTCAAGCACAGAAATGACAGCATATTAAACACATGATTCGATAACGCCAATCGGCATAAAATTGTAAACTTTTAAAGTAAAGAAATGACAGCATATTACACTTTCAGTAACACCAATTGGCATGTACGATTCACTAACGCCAATCGCCATAAAATTTTGAAATTTTAAATGACCCACAGTTAATCGATATGTATGATGATGTACTTTAAATGTATTAAATTTACCATGTACAAATTTAAATGCAAGTTATAGTCTGGGTAAATTCATGCAGACATGAATTAGCATAAATCTCATGAATCACCGTGTGTATTTAATTTTGTGGTGGATTGAGGAAACCAGAGTGCCAAGAAGGACAACCATCAAACTTCATATTGACAATCTTTCTCACGCTAGGATCATCTGTCCCAACTAGGATTTGAACTTAGGTGGTGACAGGCACTGTGATCCTTAAGTGTGTGCTTTTTTTACCACTCTGCCGCCATGCCCCAACCCCTACTAAAAAAGTCCATGCCCCAACCCCTACTAAAAAGTCCATGCCCCAACACCCACATGTCCCAAAAATATCAATGTATAGGATTCATAATTTCTACTATTATTGTATAAACAAAAGAGCATCTTTGGTGCGAAAGCAGAAATGTAAGTATTATGCTGATTGTAGAAATGTAAGTATTATGTTGATTGTAGAGCGAAAATTCAAAGTTGCAATTCAGCTGAAAACTTAATCCATTTAGTTTTTACGCAAAATGTGAACATTTTAAAATTGCCTATTGTGCAGAAAGTCCCTCAAGATGTATTAAATTTTAGTCATCTGACTGGTTATGATTAAAACTGTTAAAAAAAGAACTATTCCAATTTCAACACTTCAAGAGTTTGAAATAGTCTTGTGTCAAAATCACTTGAAACTGACAATCCTCATAGTTAAGTTGTGAACACAAATCAAAACTGGATACAATGATTATCTATATTCTATAGCCAAGTTTTAAATGAAAAAATAAATTGTATATCTTTATGTTCATCGAATCAATATCAGAATGTGTCGCAATTCCCTGGAAATAATCCCGTAATGCATACAAATTCAATACAAAGAAATGTGCATCAATTCACAGAAAAAAACGCCACATACACCAATTCAGTATCACGTCAAGTTTAAATCATTCAAGAAAATAACTCTGCAACCTCATTAAGAAAAGTGTCAATTTTTTCAATTTTTTCAATCAAAACTGCTAAACACTTGAAACTGTCCTTTTATTTTTCTGTCTCGGAAAACCAAAAAACAAATTTAAAACTAAATGTTGTCTATAAAATATGAAATTCTATTGAAACATGTCTGACAGACTAATCAAGATTTCTCAAGCACAGAAATGACAGCATATTAAACACATGATTCAATAACGCCAATCGGCATAAAATTGTAAACTTTTAAAGTAAAGAAATGACAGCATATTACACTTTCAGTAACACCAATTGGCATGTAGGATTCACTAACGCCAATCGCCAGAAAATTTTAAAATTTTAAATGACCCACAGTTAATCGATATGTATGATGATGTACTTTAAATGTATTAAATTTACCATGTACAAATTTAAATGCAAGTTATAGTCTGGGTAAATTCATGCAGACATGAATTAGCATAAATCTCATGGATCACCTGGTGTATTTAATTTTGTGGTGGATTGAGGAAACCAGAGTGCCAAGAAAGAAAACCATCAAACTTCATATTGACAATCTTTCTCACGCTAGGATCATCAGTCCCAACTAGGATTTGAACTTAGGTGGTGACAGGCACTGTGATCCTTAAGTATGTGGGTTTTTTTTACCACTCTGCCGCCATGCCCCAACCCCTACTAAAAAGTCCATGCCCCAACACCCACATGTCCCAAAAATATCAATGTATAGGATTCATAATTTCTACTATAATTGTATAAATAAAAGAGCATCTTTGGTGCGAAAGCAGAAATGTAAGTATTATGCTGATTGTAGAAATGTAAGTATTATGTTGGTTGTAGAGCAAAAATTCAAAGTTGCAATTCAGCTAAAAACTTAATCCATTTAGTTTACCTAAAATGTGAACATTTTTAAAATTGCCTATTGTACAGAATGTCCCTAAAGATGTATTAAATTTTAGTAACTTGACTGGTTATGAATAAAACTGTAAAAAAAAAAAGAACTTTTCCAATTTCAACACTTCAAGAGTTTGAAATAGTCTCATGTCAAAATCACTTGAAACTGACAATCCTCATAGTTAAGTTGTGAACACAAATCAAAACTGGATACAATGATTTTCTATATTCTATAGCCAAGTTTTATGTTAAAAAATAAATTGTATATCTTTATGTACATCAAATCAATATCAGAATGTGTCGCAATTCACTGGAAATAATCCCATAATGCATACAAATTCAATATAAAGCAATGTGCCTCGATTCACAAAAAAAAACCAAAAAAACTGCCACATTCAGTATCATGTCATGTTTAAATCATTCAAGAAAATAACTCTGCAACCTCATTAACAAAAGTGTCAATTTTTTCAATTTTTTTCAATCAAAACTGCTAAACATTTAAAACTGCTTTTATTTTTCTGTCTCGGAAAACCAAAATTTTTTATAAAACTAAACGTTGTGTATAAAATATGAAATATCTATTGAAACATTTCTGACAGGCCAATCAAGATTTCTCAAGTAAAGAAATGACAGCATATTATACGTTCAGTAATGCCAATCGGCATATAAGATTCAGTAACACCAATCAGCATAAAATTGTTAACTTTTAAATGATACATGGATGTTTTCAATGATGTACTTTGAATGTATTCATTTTACCATGTACAAATTTAAATGCAAGTTATAGTTTGGGTAAATTCATGCAGACATGAATTACTGTAGGAACCACTGTGTCTGTGACAGTGAAATACACTTCATATCCATAGAAAATCAAATAAATTTGAATTAAGATTGATATTTTTCACTTACTTGTACCTAGTCGTAACAGGAAATCTGTATGCGCATCAGCAATTAGGCCAGAATATATCTAAACAGGGTAAAACGTTGGCGCTATGGGGATTTAACATGTTGAAAAACCAGGCAAATGGCAGCCTCTGTTGCGCATATGACGTAAAACGTCACCAAGGACACCACTTCCAGTGTAAACTTCGCCATTTTGCCATGTAAAATCCCCATAACGCCAATAATTTCCTTTGTACAGACATACTTTATGACAATCGTAAACACGCATACAGATTTCCTGTTACGACTAGGTACAAGTAAGTATGTAAGGCCAAGAAGGTCCTGTAATGCTCAACTGGCAAAATTTGACCTCATTTCCTAAAATGTCAATGAAAAAGGTTTTTGAAAAAACCTGTTCAATTGTCCCAGGAGAAGAAGATCAAAGTTTAAACATGCCAGGGGCTGAAAATTCTTCAAGCCCGACGCCCGAGACTAGAAATTTGGCAAGAAGGACTTGGCAAAAAATCTACTGAAAAGCCCATCGGGCTTATATACTCAGAAGACCAATGAATTTTATTTCCGACTGTCTTGAAAAAATCTTTAAAAACCATCTGTTTTGAAAAAATCTTTAAAAACCATCTGTAGTCACGTTGCCCTGTTGTTGTTTACATTCATTCTTGATCATTACTGTGCTTGTAAGAAATGTTAGTCATTAGGTACGCAGTTCAAGCGTTCAATTGATAAAGAAAAATCTAGATAGTATCGCTTCAAATATTCCTGTCCGATTATGTCGCTGTTGAATTTTAATTTCATATCTAACAAGCAGACTGCATCGGGCTCCAGTGGTCAGAAAAGAAAGTCACAAGACAATAAAGACACTAAATATGATAAAGACAAGCGTGACCAATTGTTTCAACAGCCATGGATTGACAAATTTCCTTTGATCATTTATGATGAGGATAATGCAGACATGTATTGTAAATAGGCTACTGCTGAAAAACCTCTAACTGCCGATAGAAATGATGCATATTGATTTGTGTCTTTCTTGATTTTGCCGTAAACTCTGGACTTGATAAAAACATAGCACTGTCGTGCTGTGGTACAGCGTAGTTGGGAAAATTGTGTTGTGGCAAGACAGAATATAACCGAAAATTCGCGGGGGGGGGGGGGGGGGGGGGGGGGCGTCGATCTATGCATATAGTCCGACGGATGGTTTTTTTTTTTTTTTTTTTTTTTTTTTTGGAAAAAGAAACAAATTTTTTATGTACCAAACCATGTATTGCTGAATTAAATGGTAGAAAAAATTAATTTCATAAATATATGAAAAAGACAATCGGTAATTAAAATTTAAAAAAGTTGTACCCGATCGTTTTATTTCGGATAGAGAGAAAGTAGAGTTTTGCAGATCCTACCGTCGCTATGAGGGGGTACATTCTAGCGGTTGTATGCATAACTGGATCATTTAGTTGTTTTACCAGTTCCGAATTTTTACTACCGAATAATCTAAAATTTCAATCCCGTTCAATTAAAGGCATCGCAAAATAACTTTCTCAATTTGCTGTTTCTTCAACCGCTTCCTAAATGTACGACAGATTGTTGGTGACCTAGTTTAATGATGTAAACAAATCGTGATCACGGAAATGCTTTTTTCAAGAAAACATACTACCACGTGTTTTTGAGGACAGGTGTCGATATTTTGGAATCAGTAAACATTTGTATTATTACACCACATAAATTTTATTTCCTCTGCTTGTGGATGACGTCTGCAGCAGCGCTTATATGAAACCCTGTTCGGAACTGGTAAAACGACTGTATTTAAAATTTGCATACAACACTGTACGAATTATCTCCCGTTCACGAAAGTAAAATCTAATCGATAAACATTTTAAAATATGACACAATTGCCTCAACATTAAAATACGTTATCATAACCTTCAAAATAAATTTAAATTTCCGTAGATTTCACAAAGAATTAATTAAACAACCTGCCGTTGCTGTTCATTTCTTAAAAAGTTATGATTTTACATCGTAGGACGCAAACTTCTCGAACTACTTTTTATTGTAAACATGAGATCAGTTCGCCAAATTGCAGAAATTATTAGATGCATCCCGTCGCAATATTTTACTAGATTCTGAAATGTATCCCGAAAATTTATTCCAAATGTGCATATGTAACCAAATGCATTACCCGTCTCAGAATACATATCTCGCGATAAAACAGATATACTTCTTTCACGCTCATTTACCAGGCGCACTATTTCCAGGTGTACTCGTATCTTATAATTTCATAGCAAAGAAGCTCGATATCTTGGAAGAAAGTGATGACAATGTACGCGTTCACTTTGTTCACGCTGTACAAAAATTTGGGGGCTTTTGATTTTCTGTATAAAAAAGTCCTGGGCTTTAACTCATCTGAAAAAATGTTCAACCCCTGCATGCTAACCATGACATAATCTCAGCTGGCTAAAAATGGAAAACGTATGATGCATTGACAGACTGATGGACGGGTCAAAATCATTATACCTTCCTAATCTTGCATAGGGTATTATTACAATTTTTTCATTTATAAAGTGGCAGTAATTTCTGTGATACTAGTATGAAAGGGTCATACTAGAGTAAAGTCCGTTCATTTCTAAACTGTCAATATGCATCTCAAAACAGTATTTTCAAAACATTAACAAAAATCGACAAGGTTTCTTCTAAATCCCAGCTAAAAACAGACAGATAGACAGACAGGTTTTAGTTAACTGATTACTAATCATAACCAGACAGTGATAAGATAAAATATGAAATACACCATTGAAAACGCATCATATCCCTGCCGAGATCTCGACAAATTACTAGATACAATACGCTGCAGCTCCCCGATATTAATCGCAACAAATTACCTTTTTAACACGTGGTATAATATGTTTTAGTCCAGATAAGCGATATTTTAAGATATGAAAATGGTAACATAATAAATTTCTTTATGGCGTTAATTTCATATTTACAAGCTGATCCCACCTTGATAGAAGTATGCCATTTCCTGCTATGTGATACTGATATATATTTTTTACGGAAAGGTGTTTTTTCATCAAACCTGTTTTATTTGTTTATCGTGATCATGTTTATTTTATTATTATATTTTTATTTTCATTTTTGTTCAAAAATTTATGATTTACAGTATAACTTTATTTAAATGCCCCTTGATAACTTTGCCATCTTGCTTATCACCATACTATTTTTAAATCTCAAAACCCATTTCTTCTACTTTTTTTCTATTTTCTCTATTACTGTAACCCTTTTAAAATACCAAAGTCCACAGAACAATTGGTCGTGATGAAAATACCAAATTTCACAGAACATATGGCAGTGAAGAGTTAAATGTTTATTGTACAAATATTTATAACTTATTTTAATCTTTTAAGACAGAAACGGGATGTTTTTATATAAAAAATAATATGCTATTTCAAATGTTTGAATAATTGTTTATAGTGTTATTTTTTTAATATGGGTTTTCTTAATGTAAAAGATGTACACACCCTGATTGCATACAAAAAGGAATTTAGAGAGAGAGAGAGAGCAAAAGAAAGAGTGAAAGTGTGTACATGTGAAGGTGTGCACATGTGCATTTGTATCAGATCAAAAATTCATTTTTACTATAGCTGCCTATAAATTTAGTAGTTAATTTTGTCTGTTTTACTATTTAAGGGAAAACATTTTCTGAAAAAAAAAAATAAAACCAATGCATCAAATTCAGCAATTTATCAAACATAGGAATAAATTTTCAGCATAACTTATGTCATTGCCCTAATAAGTTTATATGAATGAAGTAACAACCAGAGTATTAACTAAGGTATAATACATCTTGTCACCCTTCAAAGAAATTTCTCGCATAGCGATTGGTTAACTTGCCGGGGTACATGGAACAATGTTCGGAAATCTGCCGGGGTACATGGACGCACGCGACATTTAGCGGTAAAAGGGAAGTAACTCGTACAACGCTGACGTCTAGTTACAGTAAACAAACATGGCGACAGCGTGCGCAAGTCACACAAAATATGAAATGGAAGTTAAAGAGATCCAACTGGTAACGCTTTGAAGGGTGACAAAAACGTTATACAGGGTTTTGGCAGGTTACACGGCCCCATGTACCCCGTCAAAGATGAATGTACCCTTCGCCTGCGGCTCAGGGTACATAAATCTTTGACGGGGTACATGGGGCCGTGTAACCTGCCAAAGCCCTGTATAACTTATATTGTCACAAGAACACAAATTACTCCACAGTAATCACTTATCACGAAAACAGCCAATCTGTCATTAGAAATTCTGAAATCTTGTCCAGAAGGGCAAAAAAGGGTATATCAAATGATCGTAAGCCTCTTATATTGTAATTAAACTCCCCATAGATTTGTATATACAAAGTTTTCTTAATCTTGTCGCCGCCACGTTACTTAAATCGAATTCACTTTTATAGATTTGCACTGTAACAAAAATGGCAGACATCATAATGAATCAACTTGTTTTTCTATAACTTCCCACCAAGTTTTTCTCCCAAACTTTATTTAATATGGTTATTGGTGAAAAAATGCAAATATTCTTCTTAATCCCTAAATACCAATCAATACTTGTTCAGACATTACAATGGTGTTGTAAGTGACAGCGGCACCAAAATGGCTGAACTTTTGTTATCAATTCCAAAAATATCGTAAATATATCATTTAGAATCAAAACATATCATAATATGAGCATGGTAAGTTCATATTATTCCTAGAACAGGTTTCATCAGCAAAAGTTTCTTTTCTATTTTTTTTTCCTTTTAGAAATTTTAACTTAATTCAGTTTATAATTGATTAATAATTGATTAGGAAAATTTAAATGAGGTCGGTCAGCATTAACCACAAGATCAATACCTCACAAAATTTGTGCTGAGCATTATGGTCATTGGACTACATTTATGTCACAAATTTTCAAAGTACTGTCATTTTATTTTTATGGGAGAATTCAGCTTAAAAATTGATTAGGAAAAATTTAAATGAGGTACACATAGGTCAGCACACCATATGATCAATACTTCACAAAAATAATGCTGAGCATTATGGAACACATTTGCATCACAAATTATATGGGTACTGTCATTTTATTTTTAAGGGAGAAAAAATCAGCATATATGATTCCATATTAACAGAATTAATAACACAATACAAATGATATGAACTGGGCTGAGAAATTATGTTTTACGCCTCAGTCAAGATTTTTTCACTTAAATTATATCTAGACGTTCAGTTAAGCAACACCTGAAGTAAACCACCAATACTTTGGCTAGAGAACTGACTAAGTATCTCTTACAAGGATCTGTTCTGAGTGGAATTAGAACCTAGGTGGTAAGAGGGGCTGTGATCTGCTTAAGACCACTCAGCCATTGAGGCCCCCTTTATTCAGATGAAATAAAAGTCCATGAAATGAGGTCCTTCAGATAAGACCTTAAAAACAGATGTCCTGTGTCAAGGTAAGTGTGACACATTAAAGAACCCTCTCTGCTTATTGCTCTGAATGTATTGCAAAGGCAAACTTTTCTGTAACTTCACCTATAGCAGGTGAATTTGAGTGGAATTCGAATCTAGGTGGTAAGAGGGGCTGTGATCTGCTTGACACCACTCAGCCATTGAGGCCCCCTTTGGCTGTGTGATATTCGCCCATTGAGGTCCCCTCTGTTCAGGTGAGACTCAGACATCCACAATCCCTTTGGTCAGGTGAGACTCAGCCATCGAGGCCCCCTTTGGTCAGGAGAGACTCCACCATCAAGGCCCCCTTTGGTCAGGTGGGACTCAGGTCTCCTTTAGCCAGATGAGACTCAGCCATCGAGGCCCCCTTTGGTCAGTAGAGACTCCACCATCAAGGCCCCCTTTGGTCAGTAGAGACTCAGCCATTGAGGCCCCCTTTGATCAGGTGAGCTAAAAATAGTGTAACATTTTTTCATCAATAACACATCAGTTAATAGAAATTATATGTTTAACAAGAGGCCCATGGGCCTTAACGCTCACCTGTGACTTTTGAACCCATGAGCTTCATTCAAATATCAAAATGATAATTAGGCCAATATTCTAATATACATCCCTATACAAAAAGTTTATAGTTTTTGAGATAAATAATCATCTCAGTACTTGTTTGTATCTGTGATCTTGACATTTGAACCCATGCCCTTCATTCATTTATCAAATTGACCACTGTGCCAGTACCAACAATATTCTAATATACATGCCTATACAAAAAGTTAATAGTTTTCAAGATAATTAACCACTTAGGTATTCATTCACATCTGTGACCTTGACCTTTGAACCCATGACCTTCATTCATATATCAAAATGATCATTAGGATAATACCTAAATATTCTAATATATATGCCTATACAAAAGGTTTATAGTTTTTGAGATAAATAATCATTTCAGAACTTGTTCACATTTGTGACCTTGACCTTTGAACCCATACCCTTCATTCATATATCAAAATGGTTGTTAGGCTAATACCTACAATATTCTAATATACATGCATATACAAAAAGTTAACAGTTTTCAAGATAATTAACCATTCAGGTATTCATTCACATCTGTGACCTTGACTATTGAACCCATGACCTTCATTCATATATCAAAATGACCATTAGGATAATACCTAAAATATTCTAATATACATGCCTATACAAAAAGTCTATAGTTTTTGAGATAAATAATCATTTTAGAACTTGTTTACATCTGTGACCTTGACCTTTGAACTCATGACCTTTATTCATATATCAAAATGACCAATGGGCCATTACCTACAATATTCTAATATACATGCCTATACAAAAAGTCTATAGTTTTTGAGATAAATAATCATTTCAGTACTTGTTTACATCTGTGACCTTGACCTTTGAACTCATGACCTTTATTCATATATCAAAATGACCAATGGGCCATTACCTACAATATTCTAATATACATGCCTATACAAAAAGTCTATAGTTTTTGAGATAAATAATCATTTCAGTACTTGTTTACATCTGTGACCTAGACCTTTGAACTCATGACCTTTATTCATATATCAAAATGACCAATGGGCCATTACCTACAATATTCTAATATACATGCCTATACAAAAAGTTCATAGTTTGGCAGATAATTAACTATTTTGGTAAGTAAACTTGTACATCTGTGACCTTGACCTTTGAACCCATGACCTTAATTGATATATCAAAATGATCATCATGTCAATACCTACAATTAACCAAAAATCCTACGTCATTATCACCAGAAATGTTTAAAAAATAACATTTTTTATCAAAGGTCAAAAACTGGGACATGACCTTGACCTTTGACCTTGACATCAATCGGAAGAAAATTGCAAGACAAGATCAACAGTGAAAACTCCATACAATTATCTTCAGCCATTATGAAGTTATAACAATAAATGTCTCATTTTAAAAATTACATAATTTTATGCAAAAAACGTGTAACCTATTTTTCGTCCAATTTTCACGAAAAACACAATTTTAATGTATCTAGGTATCCTGAATCCAAAAATCTAATCAAAATTTGCCTGCATCTTTTGGTTTCAGAGAAGAAGATTTTTTTGTCTTTTTGCTATTTTTAGTAACGGCAGCCATGTTGTTGGGCGTGGTAAAACCCCGAACACAATTTTGAAAGCCTGTTATCCAGGCATAATAATCACCAAGTTTCATCAAATTTGGCTCAGTAGTTTTGGAGGAGAAGATTAAAATGTAAAGTTTACGCACGACTCACGACACACGACGGACGACGGACGGTGATAGATAGCAATAGCTCATCTGAGCCTTTCGGCTCAGTGAGCTAAAAACTCCTGAAAAAAGAAAACCATTTCTTACAGAATTATAAAAACTCAATTTCTTTTACAGATTCACAATTTTCTCTAAAATACATTGCCTAAATAATTGTTCTAAACAGAGTAAAATTAAATGAGAATGATCCCCCCCCCCAAAAAAAAATGATAATTGTATCCTTTAGAAAACAGTCTTTAATCTTGTCTAAAATGAAATACGAAATTAACATTCCAAAATGTTTTTCCTCAAGTCATTTTGTTGAAACTTCTCCATCCAAGTAATACAATTTATGAGTTATATAAATTTCAATTTTCCGCATCATTTGCTGGGAGAGCATGAGTGATTGTCCTAAGGACTAGTATGTTTTCCTTGAAATAATTCATCAAATGAAATAACTTTTTTTCAGAAAAAACTCATTCCAAAGCATTTAGCATTTTATTATCCAAAAACTTCATTTCAGCGTGATTTTTTGTATTTTTAGAAATTAGGCAAAATAGAAATCTCTGAAACTCATTCCAGCTGAATAACTACTACTTGTTGAAGCACAGTTGCCGAGTTGGTTGCCAAGTGCTCAATTTGTATGTAAGAGTTTTGAACCCCAGTTAGGTCTGACCAAGATTTCAAGATTTGGAAATAGGGAGTGACTGTTCTTTTGTCATGTACTCAGCATTTAGAAATGAAAGTCCTTGAATTGAGGTTCTCCAGAAGAGACCTGTGTCAAGGTAGGTCTGACACACTAAAGAACCCTCCCTGCACATTGCTCTAAATTTTCTGCTACTTCACCTAAAGCTGGTGACATTTTGATATAAGTGAAATATTCTCCACTGAGACATATAACCCAATTTAATCAATCAATCATTCCAGAGCATTTTTTATTGGATCAAGTACCAAAAGTATAAAGAGAAGAACTTTCAGCTCAAAAGCATATACATTTTTATTATACCTCATTAGAAAAATACGATACTATATGTAATTTGATTGGATCGTTGGATCATGTGATCAGGGTGGAGAAAACATCTTGTATCCCTGTGAAAACATCATATCCCACCTCTTCGGAACACACCATGACGTCACAATGATATGACGTCATCGATGGAGAATCGGTCATGTCGTTCTAGCGTTGGCCTCTGATGAGTTCCGATAGGAGAAAAAGCAATGAATCGGAGAAGGAATGATGTTTTCGAGCTGTCTTTTTTAAAATATTTTTCTTTCTTTCTGTCTTTCTTTTTACAATGGTTATCTTTTGGTATAATAAACAATTTATTGCTTTTGTTTGAGGGAGATATGAACATTTGTTCACCCTTAACAAGTCACATTTCCCTCGGGCTTCGCCCTCCAGAAATATGACTTGTTGCGGGTAAACAAATGTTCATATCTCCCTCACTCAAAGGCAATAAATGTATAATGTCATTATAACCCCATAAACAAGGCATAAAAGTCGATTTTATAGGACTATTTTATAATTTCATGGCTCCTTAGATCATATTTAAGAAAGCTGTTTTTCAATGTTTATTGTAGAAAGTAAGAGTGCATTCAAAAACTACTTTTATACTTTGCAGAAAGTTTTATTTTTGACAATACACATAAACTTATAAGTATAAAAGTCGACAGAAAATAGTCATTCCATAAAAATATATGAAAAAGACAATCAGTAATTAAAATTTAATAAAGTTTTATAAATGTGTACCTGATCGTTGTCATTTTTGATAGAGAGAAAGTAGAGTTTTGGAATCCCGACCGTCGCTATGTGGGGGTTCATTCTAGCGTTTATATATAACTGGATCATTTGCTGTTAAGTCTGTTTTTTTATAAACTGCTGATTGTCACTCACAATATTCCCGTTTCATGTTAATTTTACTTCCAAATCGGTTAAGTATTTCAAGTGCACATTTGTATTCCATGCGTGTCAGTTAGCTTACGACACTGTACGATTTATCTCCCTTTCACAGAAGTATAAACTAATCGATAAATTAGTTTAAAAATATGACAGGATGCCTCAACACCAAAATACATTATTATTACCTTCAAAATAAATTTAAATTACCGCAGATTTTACAAAGAATGAGTTAAATTCACCTGCCATTGTTGTTTATTCATAAAAAGTTATGACTACTTCTGTTGTATTGTACGAGATCAGCTCCCCATACTGCACAAATTATTGGATGCCACCCACCGCAATATTTTACTAGATTCTGACATATATTCCTAAAATTTATTCCAAATGTACATATGTAACCAAATGCATTACCCGTCTCAGAATACATATCTCACAATAAAACAGATATATTTCTTTCACGTTCATTTACCAGGTGCACCATTTCCATGCGTACTAATATCATACCATTTCATAGCAAAGAAGCCCGATTTTAGAGAAAGCGATAGCAAAGTACAGCTCTCACTGTCGTGAACGCCGTACAAAAACATACTATATGTGGCATTCAATGTATTTTGTCCTCATCTTAAGGTAAAATTTATGCCATAAAAAATGCAATGCATTCTGTTACATATTCTTAAAAGCCATGTGAAAATATACATATTTTTTTACAATTCATTTTTTGTGGGCCAAATTTAACTCTTAAAAGATACACCAAGTTAGAGCATTTTAATATTTTTTCAAAGTCAATTATCAATTTTCTATCTATCAATATTTTGAAATTCAAGATAAAATTACTTTTTCTTTCTATCATTTTACTTGTTTTAATGCTTCAATAATGTGCATAGCTATTTCATAAAACAAAACTGTAACTTTCAATGACATAAGGCAGGTTTAGCAATTTTAGCTTGCACCAAAAGTAGAATGAGTGGAGTAATTGCATTTATGCCCTTTCAAAATTTTTTCACTTATATCTTGGCCATCCTGCAGTTGGTTCAGTGATTGTGGAGGAAACCAGAGCAGTCAGAGAAAACCACCAACCTTTGGCAAACAAACTGACAAACTTTCACATGCCAGGCTGTGTTCCGAGTGGGGATAGAACCTGGGCAGTGAGAGGCACACATGCATTAAGACCACTTGACAACCAAAGCTCTTGGTTGAATAACTTCACTTAAATGCAAATTGCCTCCAAAATGTTTAGGAAGGACTAAATACATCAATAATTTACAAAGCCTTATAGTCAAGTTTAATTAGTAAAAATTGCAGTTTAACATTTATTGCAACAAAAATTTTTTACCAAGCATGTAATAAATCATAATTTAAAACCAAAATTTATCTTTTAAAATAGAAAAATTGTCGGGTTTTTCTAACGTAGTTGCATCAGGTTTGATTAGATAATTGTAATAGAATAAAACAGATCTGCAATATAAGCGTCTCACTTCTTTAGATGAAAAACCATGAAATACAACAAGAACTTTGAAATGTAACATTTCATGTAGTAAACATGTTCTAAACTATTTATTCTTGTATACATCAAAATTAAGGGAATTTATTTTTTACCTACAGTGTAGCTAAACAAAATATTTCATATTTATCATATTTTAAACGGAACATATCCATTACCTTTAGCTTAAGTGCAAGGTAGATGATGTTTGTTTGTTTGTTTTAAGATATAAACATGCATAATTTGTTGTTGTTTCTTGTTTTTGTCAATTTTTAAGTTTTTATTTATTTCTGACTATTCCTGTTTCTATTTCAGTATGTAGATATAGCGTGTGTGTGTTATCTAAAATGAGATGTATGTATAGGGATTTCATCAACAAAATGCATCAAAAAACTCTTTCTTTACACTCAAAGCAAATATATAAACTGCATGTATGTTCTAATACCAATCAAACAGATCCTAGTTTGAGAAAGTTTGTCAACTCATTTGCCTAAGGTTGTGGTTTTCTGGAGGCAATGCACTTTTTTCCATTATCCCAGAATAACTGATCATCTCAATATAAGTGTAAAAATCTTGAATGGACTGGAAGACTCACAAACAAGTTTATAAACTGACGCCATAAAAATAACCCATAACAATACAAAGAGGTGCGAAAATACACATCTCATTAATGTACTTATTAGAATAACGCGACAGACTTTGTGCATTGATAGCCAAACAGTAAAATCTATATCGGGTGATCAGAGAAAGAGAATTTTACTGCATCATAATCAGTATCTACTAATTATGACTGATAAAACTATTGTCTGGAAGCACCTGCACAGTCATAACCAGCGATATTCTTATTTCCCAAAAGTCCAATTTATATAATGGTAACTCACGCTCGATTCGGACCAGCAGTGAATTATTTATTCCGTATCTATTGTTCATCCAAATATATCACAACAAACAACATGAACAATATACGTGTGACATGCTTCAAAACAATATTTTCCAGGTATATCACTAATTGGGCATTAATTAATCATATAGGTAGGATGTTGTTGTTAGAACATTATCTTCTTGCAAATAAATTTGTTTTTAAAATATTGGTTCCTTGCCAACAAAAGTCCACATGAACGCAAAATGGCCATAACTAATAAAAAATCATTGTTTGATGAGCTTTATAGATTTGAGAGGATTAAGGAAATGGTTTGCAAAAAAGAAATACATGATGCATATTGCATATATTTTCAATTTTAAAGAAGAACTTCGTTATTCCATCACTTAATATTTACAATATGACAATATGACTGTACCTGTCTTCAATGAAACATACAGAAGCAATTGTATTTCAATTCCCAATGAAAGACAATGGGGGTCATGACCCTTGATGTGTATCAATTTTCCCGCAATATTACATCATGTCCTACACAGCGGGTCGCGTGGTCATGTGAGACACGTAAGATAGTGTGGCACGTGCCAAATTCAAAATGAAGGGCTTTGCCCTTCATCGAATTTGGCACGCACCACACTATCTTTTATTACCCCTTGAAATACCATGATCAGAATGTCATTTCTTAACACACTTGTTTTGAAAGTCCTTTTTTGGCAGATAATCAACAGTTGAGCAGCTAAAAAAGTAACATTACTTGTCTTTGTAAGTCAAGTGGGGGTGCAATGACAAGGTAGTTAATTATTTTTCAAAGCCATGATATACTACAAATTTTCACATGTAAATGCTTTCCAATATGTTCTGAACAAAAACTTCTGAGTATTGGGTATTGTTCAGGTGGTACACTAGTGGACTTCATTAAGAGGTTTTATTTGAGGTAAAAATAGTCCACAGTGAAAAGACAATGTACAGGGATTAACAAAATGTATTGTTTCACCAAAATCATTGCATTGGGTTGCGTTTAGGCTAATTCTTGAAATTGATAAGAACCTCCTAATTCAATAACTCCCATAGAAAAATTTAACTGTTTCAGGTTTTCAGTTTAAGGGACAAAACTCCCAGAAAAATAAGCATAACAACTTGTGTTAAAGATAGATATGTGCATCTCCTATCCATGTTGATACTTTGCACTAAGTTTCGTGAAAAAGTGCTTCATAGTTTTGGAGAAGTAGTGCAAAAATTTTGAATGGATGGAAGGGCGGAAGAGGGATGGACAGACAGAAAATCAAATTTAAAATTGGAAAGACAGGAGTTAAAATAGACTCAATATGAAGAGCTGAAAAAAATTCCTGATGTGACATAAAACAAAATCCAACCAACCAAATTTCAACAAAAATTCAACTAAAAACACAAATTAAACTGAAATGCATATTGTTTAACTATCAGTAACTTACCATTGATGGAAATCTTCACTTCTAGATTTGACACTTCCTGGTTCCTGATCCAACCATTCTGTTACTCCTTTACCCTGGACAATCAGCAGACGGTTAGCAGCAGATGTCATTTCCTTCAAGTTTGTAGGTCTGAAGCAGGCTGAACGTCAAAATCTTCCAAACTGGCCATCAACAAAGCAGGTTTTAGCATCAACCAACATGTCCGCATACAAAATTCATGCTGAAAGCTTGAAACTTATTAACAAAATTTTCAACATATATGATCAATTTTGAATTTCGAAAAAAAGTATCAGGCATTTCCTCATTATCAATAAAAAGTAACCAAAATAATTTCTTGGAAAGTTTAAAATAGGATATTTAAGTATCAACCATTTCTTTAAATATCATTGAATTTCTAAACTAGGATTTACAATTTTTTTCTTTTTTTTTATTTTGTCAAAAAAGTTAGTTTTTCTGCTTTTCAATAAACAAATATCCAACCACCTTCTTTAAATGGTTTAGAATTTTTAAACTTTCCAAGGAGTCACTACCTAAGCCATACCTCCAACAGGTGAGCTGTAACAGGCCTCCATAAAACCTCTACTCTGGCTAAGTTGACCAATCCTGTCTCTAACAATTTGGCTACGGCAAACAAGGATGGTTCCTGTCAAAAACAACAGAGAAACATTTTAATATTTGTAAATTTCTTCATTCATTTTAATTACATGTACTTTTTTATTCAAAACTCGTTATATCAAATGTCTTCGTATTTTACTTTGCTACCTCACATATCCCTAAAATTTTTTTTCAAGTCCCTAACTCAATTTCATCAAAGTCCCCCTGAACATACAGTCAAAGCTGCTTTAAAGGCTATTTCTATCAAAAAATCCACTTCTATATAAGGGACATGATGCTTTTAAAGGCCAGTAAAATTTCACACCATTTACTTTATTCGGGTTATTTGAACCTCTGTATAAAGGTTGCCTGTCCATAAGGGTCACTTTAACTGGTTCCCTTAAGTGGCTTTAAAGACAGGTTTGACTGTATAATCAAACTTCTTTGTAACACCAAAATTAGGGCAAACAAGCTCAGGGCACTGTGCAGGAGGGTCTTTTAGCATGCAATGCATATTGTGACACCAGGCATTGGGTTTTTTTCTTCTAACACCTGTAAATTTTCATTTCTGAACGCTGAATGCTTGGCGAAAAACCACCGCTTAAGACTTTTGGGTCTTGAACAGATCTGAGCAGGACTTGAACTCCTACTTCCATTAGATACACTTTAATAAAATTAAACCAATATATGACAATTTATGTAAATAGTATGAAAATAAAGAATTCTTTATCATGTCATATACATTCCACAACATGGATCAATTCTATTTTCACAAGAAGGACAGTAATTATGTTTTCCAACTTTAAACCCCTAATCTCCACCCGACCCCACATATATCCAGACTATAAGTAGGGGTACTCCAAATAAGTTACAACATACAGTACAACAGAAGTACATACAACAACTAACAACAGGGATCAAGTCCATTAGTCAACCGCTGAACAAAACAAGTATCTACGGTACAATAACAACATCAGACATTTTATAACAGTCTCATAAATTCAAATGAAGGACATTTGACAAAATAATCACTCCCAGATTTTGAGCGTTAATTTTTTATTATAGTCTGGAGAAAACTTAAATTTTAGAAACAAAATAAAGAGTATTTACAACAATTTATGCCTTATATGTGCAAAAATTAATAATTTAAATGCAGAATTCAAGGACATAAGACAAAATAATCTCAGACTGTAAGTGGACTTTTTTACTTCTAATTCCCGAGACAAATGTTCTTTTTTTCATAAATAAAAATTGAAGTGTATCCACAATTTATACTGTTTTCAAGTGCAAAATGAAAAAAGTAAAAATTTATAAGTTTTAACTGCATGAAATACAGAAAGAATGGGAATTATATATCTGGCCATGTGTTATTGTGATCAGCTGATCAGGTTCAGTTTTAGTGTTCTTCATCATAACACATTTCATTGTAGTGACTACATATATTAATATTTTTGAAATTATCTCTGGTATAGATAAACAACATTGACCTTTCCGCTCGACCTTTCATTAGGAATATTCATATAGAAGGGTCCACCCAATACACAGGTAATTTTAGGTTTTGCAATTAATCATTATATACATAAGACATTTGATTAGTGCTCACAAAATGAACACGCAATGAATGCATGTGATACCTGTACATCAATGAACTTTTCCATCATAACTATTTAAGTTAAAGGTCAAGCTGACAGGTCAATGTTGTTTGCCTATATCTCAACAAAAGTAATTTCTGTAAACAAATATCTTTACTTTTTATTTACTAAAAATGCCCTTGTGAATGAAACAACACTGTCTTTTATTTGTATATATAATATGTAAACTTGGTGAACTCTAAAACTGCATTTTGAAAACTAAATACAAAATTATTTAACTAACTTTAAAAGTGATCTGCAAAGAGGTTTGTCCTTCAAGCAAGGGGGTCACAGGCATGACCGGTGTTGGGGTAGGTGGGACTCCAAATGTCATATGACAGCTCACCTAGGAGAAGGAAAACTCTGATTCCAAACCGGGGCAGGTGGTTCTTGTTACCCTTGGCAGGCAACTCACCTAAGGATGGAAAACCTAATTGAAACCAACTGACCCTCTAGATTGGGGGTTTCCATAGGACCAATCATTCTACTCAGTAACAAGATGCCGATTATGGAAACCAACGATCTTTCTTGGCCCAATTCTCCACCAAGAGAGATGGAATTAATTTAAGTAAGTCAGCAAAGAGGCTAGAGTTGAGAGTTGAGTAATTGTGTTTTACGTCCCAGTCAAAAATATTTCACTTATATTGAGACATAGCCAGCTATAGGCGAAGGTGCAGAAATTTTGCCTGTGCGTTGCGCTGATGGCATTATACAGCAGAGTTCTTACCATGCCACACCTGCCATTTCACAGGACCTCCTTTATTTCAAGTTCCAAGCCGAAAGAACAGTGACTTTCATTTCGTAATGCCGAGTACTTGAGGAAAGAACAGTCATTACCCACTTTCAAGTATTGGGTCAGACCTGGCCGGGGTTCAAACCCATGACCTCCCACTTACGGAGCGATCACTCTACCAACTGAGCTACCAAAGTGGTTGCAAAGAGGCTAGAACTATGAAAGGTGATTCTGACATTTCTCGTAATAGATTGAAATCAATTTTTCACATCACTGATCAAATAGAAAACCTTTGGCATTATAAAATATATAAGGGCAGTTAACTGTTACCAGATTTATTTAAACATGAAAAAAAAATCATTTAATTTAAATATCAGAATTGAATTTTGAATTAAATAAAAGTCAAAAGATTAAACAACGCATAAACTACTTTTGAGTAATTCAACTTTAGCTGAATTTTTAAGTTTAAAAACGAAAACAGATTAAGTTGTGGCTTTGAAATATGATCAAAACTAAAATGTTTCGATTAAACTTCAGCAGAATTTGTAAGTTTAAAAACCAAAAATATTACCTTGCTTGCAAATATTACATATATATTAATTTTTCAAAATTGAAAGGTTCAATTGAACTTAAACAGAATTGTAAGTTTAAAACCCAAAAATGTTATGTAGCTTTGAAATATAATATATAATAATTTTTTTCCGAGCCTCTTGTTATATTAGATATTTCGCTGCCTACGTGAATGGCTTCATATGAAATATCACATCATTTTCATCTGATGTAAGTCTCCGAAAAATTGACTTATAAGATTTCTGTTATTTTGAAAATTGGTTTTAGGATATGTGAGCTACATCATTGTACCGTTAGTAAAGAAAGCTTACCAAATACCACTCAAATAATATATATCATTATGTTTTGACGCACAATGTTTCGGCTGATCTACAACTTTTTTTAATCCCTCACTAATACGGTTTCAAAATATATTAATCTGTTTTTCTTTTTTTTCCCCGTTTTTTAATCACTACGACATTTATCAATCCCATAAACCCATACTAACATCGCATATTTTTTAATCTACATCTAAATGTACCGTACATTGTCAAAGCCTACATTGACATTTTATTTTGACCGAGGTGAATGACTTCATACGTAAGTGGCCTGAGGATTGAAACTGTTTCCATTCTTGGTAGACAAAATGGCCATTGGCTACCAATTTTTTTGAAATTCTTTCAAAAAGTAACCTGTTTCAACAAATAAAGACATTAAATTCTTTAAAAAGACAATATTTTCACTCATTTTGGAAATCTGCATGCCGATAATTTTAAATTTTAGGAAATTCCAGTCAAACTGATAATTGAAGATGCCCAAATTCTTGTGGTGCTTAACATCTGTGCACAGTTTCCAAGAAATTGGATCATACATAATTCAATTGAATAAACTTAATGATAAAATTGTGTCTAAGGACAGGTAATTCCAGTAAAATCAACCTAAAAAAATAACAAACTTCATTTTCAGGGGTATAATTATTTCACTTATGTGTGGAAAACACCAGTTTAAGTTAAATTTCTGAAATTTATAACATTTATAAAATGCTCACTTTTTGGGCAGAATTGACCATGGGGCATAGAATTGAAAATCTCCAGCCTACATATTCACAAATCCCAGTGATTTTGTTTGCCTAATATTACTACCAAATAAAGGTAGTTTAACCTGATGAAAAATCTAGTTGACTTTTTCCACAAAATGTTAGATGTTGTCACAATTCAATATCTTTGAAATGAGGATCCTAAGCTATTGCAAGAATGTCATAAAACAGTTTGCTGTATTTTTTCCCAATTTAAAAGGCAAAAGGTAGTTTTTTTTAAAAATGTAACAAAATCACTGAATTGTAACAATTTTTCTGATATTGTAAGTGAATTAGAACAAAATTAAAGAAACGCTTTACTACAGAAAAATTTTCAGGCAGAATTCATCAGCATGGGACATCAAAATGAAAATCTCTAACCTCCACATTTGGAATGAATCTGACAATTTTTTTTGGATACTGTAACTCTTCACTTTCAAAGATCTGACAATTTTTTTCCCGATATTGAAGTTGAAGCAGAACTTAATTAATAATTAACAATCAAAGAAACACTTAATATGTAAACATAAGTATAATGTATGTAAAATTTAAAACTAAAACATAAAATAAAACCATGAATAGATGTAATATTTTTGATGAGCCTTTCAACTCGTTCTTACAACTCCCTCCTCGACTGGCTCGCTCAAACATCAAATGAGTTAACACCATCTAAAACTTTAGCTTTCATACTGAATTAATTTATTAAACAAGTTCAAAATCGTAAAAAATTGTTTCAACAACCACATCTAAACAATTTTATAAAAAATAAAAGTATCTGATTTGTCTATAAAATTCCAAAAACATCCTTTAACCATTTTTTCTCAGGAAAATTTTTCTTTCAAATCATGAATTCGTTGTTCTTTGAAAATTCATTTAACATACAAATAATGAAAACCAGGCATATTTTATTTTCAAAAAATACTTAAACTAAGGGGAAATTAAACAAGATCTGTGATTCAGTGAACGTTATAAATAAAAATACCAATTCTTTTACAAAATAGAAATGAAATCTTGTAATTATCAAAGTAAAAAACATTAATGTGGCTATTTACTTTGCAAAAATAATAAATTTTATCATCCACCTTTTTTTTTTTTTTTTTTTTTTTTATTAAAATTCATCTACTGTAGCCAATATGTACAGTAAAGAGCGGTCGAAAGTTAAACACCAAGCTACCAAATTAATGCCGAATCAGCAAATTATTACTATACTGCCGACAGCTTTTCACCAATTGCTACTGTTCTGTTGGCAGTTTTTCGGCAGCTAGCTTTTCACATCTCAACAAATCAGAAGACTTCTTTGTGTTAGCTCAGTATTAAACTTTCAACAGGTCTGTACTGTATATTATAACAAGAGGCCCATGGGCCTGATACGCTCACCTGATAACTAATGGCTAGCTGATAGATTTAAAGAACACATAAATACTAAACCCCAAGACTTTTTTCTTTACATCATGATAACCAGTGTATCAATACCTACAACATTCTAATATACATGCCTATAAAAAAAATTTATAGTATTCGAGATAATTAACCATTTTGGTATTGTTTTGCATCTGTGACCTTGACCTTTGAACCCATGACCTTTTTCTATACATCAAAATGATTGTTGTATCGATACCTACAACATTCTAATATACATGCCTAAACAAAAAGTTTATAGTTTTCGAGATAATTAAACATTTCCGTATTGTTTCGCATATGTGACCTTGACCTTAGAACCCATAACATTTTTCTATATATCAAAATGATTGTTGTATCAATACCTACAACATTCTAATATAAATGCCTATACAAAAAGTTTATAGTTTTCGAGATAATTAACCATTTCGATATTGTTTTGCATCTGTGACCTTGACCTTTGAACTCATGACCTTTTTCTATACATCAAAATGATCGTTGTATCAATACCTACAACATTCTAATATACATGCCTATACAAAAAGTTTATAGTTTTTGAGATAATTAACAATTTTGGTATTGTTTCGCATCTGTGACCTTGACCTTTGAACCCATGACCTTTTTCTATACATCAAAATGATCGTTGTATCAATACCTACAACATTCTAATATACATGCCTATACAAAAAGTTTATAGTTATGTAGATAATTAACCATTTCAGTATTGTTTCACATCTGTGACCTTGACCTTTGAACCCATGACCTTTTTCTATACATCGAAATGATTGTTGTATCAATACCTACAACATTCTAATATACACGCCTATACAAAATGTTTATAGTTTTCGAGATAATTAACCATATAGGTATTGTTACGCATCTGTGACCTTGACCTTTGAACCCATGACCTTTTTCTAGACATCAAAATGATCGTTGTATCGATACCTACAACATTCTAATATATATGCCTATACAAAATGTTTATAGTTTTCGAGATAATTAACCATTTCGGTATTGTTTTGCGTCTGTGACCTTGACCTTTGAACCCATGACCTTTTTCTATACATCAAAATGATCGTTGTATCAATACCTACAACATTCTAATGTACATGCCTATACAAAAAGTTTATAGTTTACGAGAAATTTAACCATTTTAGTATTGTTTCACATCTGTGACCTTGACCTTTGAACCCATGACCTTTTCTATACATCAAAATGATCATTGTATCAATACCTACAACATTCTAATATACATGCCTATACAAAAAGTTTATAGTTTTCAAGATAATTAACCATATAGGTATTGTTTCACATCTCTGACCTTGACCTTTGAACGTATGACCTTTTTCTATACATCAAAATGATCGTTGTATCAATACCTACAACATTCTAATATACATGCCTATACAAAATGTTTATAGTTTTCGAGATAATTAACCATTTCGGTTTTGTTTTGCATCTGTGACCTTGACCTTTGAACCCATGACCTTTTTCTATACATCAAAATGATCGTTGTATAGATACCTACAACATTCTAATATACATGCCTATACAAAAAGTTTATAGTTTTCGAGATAATAATTATAATCAGAGGTAAAAAAAATTAGGTCACGACCTTCACAATCGACCTTGACCTCATTTTGGAGATACTAACAAGAAGATGTCAAAACTGAAAACCCCATGTCATTATCTGGTCAAATAGTCAAGTTATAACAATTTGAAGCTATTTTACGATTTTTTCAAAATTAAACGTAAAAACGCGTAACCTATTTTTTATCCGAATTTCACAAAATGAACAAACTATAGGCTTAAGACCCTAGAGAAGCCAAATATCACATCAGATTTTTTCTCCAATCAGTACTTTCGGAGAAGAAGATTTTTTAAGATTTTTGCACCCCTAGGTCACCTTGACCTAGTTATGGTAGCCATAGCAACGCCACGAACAAATCTGAATTGCACCGGCCCATATATACTTCTGACAAAGTTTCATCAAAAACTGTCCAGCAGTTTCAGAGGAGAAGTCGAAAATAGGTGTTAACGACGCACACACGCACACACGCACACACGCACACACGCACATACACACGCTGCGCTATGCCATAAGCTCACATGACCTTCGGTCAGGTGAGCTAATAAAAACCAGCTACCTTTTACCGGTATTTGGAAATTAAAAAAAATCTATACTAAGGGGAGACAACCCTTATCTGTGTATGTAAGTCAGACATAATTGTAATATCATTTCTTACTAAAAAACAATAAAATGGGAGTATGATTTACAGATTAACATTAAATAACA
The DNA here is from genome assembly GCA_021292105.1 of Anadara kagoshimensis. Lineage (NCBI taxonomy): Eukaryota > Metazoa > Mollusca > Bivalvia > Arcoida > Arcidae > Anadara > Anadara kagoshimensis. The sequence goes on from CM037862.1 coordinate 39,194,104, forward strand.
GATAATGTATCGTAACAGGGCACCTGTTACACTCATCAAAATGATACCGGTAAGAAATCCCGCAGAAATATCGGGAGAAATAAATTGTAATCTTTATAGCACAACACTTGAATAAATATGATAAAATTCGATATTCAAAAGACAAGATCGGAGCACACTGAAGTTAATGATGATTCGTGATGCAATTTCAAATTAGATTGTACTACATAAACTGCTAATTATCGTACTCAATGTCAACTTTTACTCTTCAAGTTTTGTTCTTTAAAAACAGTCAAAACTCGTAAATTTGCCGTAAAATTGAAATAATCAAATCACAATAAGAAGATAAACTCGTGTTTATGGTCTGGTGTTGGAACGAATCAAACTCTCATTGCTGTCATTAAAAGTATGTAGGAGAAATTCTAGTATTATGGGAATTTTTTTTATTTCGTTTTATTTCTAATTCCATTTTATGATCGCCCCTTAAGCGCGTCATCAAACGGTGATTATGATTAAAATAATTTTATTTATTGTGCATCAAAATGTGGTAAGAATTTTCCCTGGATGTTTTCATAAATGTTTTCTATAACCAAGAACTTAATTTAATTAAGATTTGCATTTTTTTATCTTTTTTATGAAAATATGCCTGTAGTAGCTATATTTGGCTGTGTAACTTGCCTCTAACTTAACAGATTTTGGATTGAAAAATTTAAACATTTTTGTATAAACTCGGAAATTTTTAAAATCTGAAATATATTATATATATAGCAAATACATACATATTATATACACAGTGTGTATGTACAACACTCAGTATCAGGTCTCGTCCTTTTTCGTAGCCGTATCACTACATGTCGCGCTTGCGTGACGAGTAGTGATACAGCTACGAAAAAAGGACGAGACCTGATACGAAGGGTTGTACATACACACTGTGTATATAATATTTTTATCTAACATTTCCAATTAGGTTATTTAAAATAATGAAAAAACAATACTTTATGTGAAAAAATTACATTTTACCACAGAAAACCACTGAACTATGTTTTGACCGACAAATCCAAGACTCCCTGATGGCGTAACAATGAGAAAGTGCACATGCGCTTTACCACCAATGTTGTATCACCAGTGTGGTGATACAAGATTCTGTATCATACGTGTTGGATAAAACTTGTATTTCGTCAAATCAGATAGAAAAACTAGTCTAATGTTAGATAAATAATGATATGTATTCAGTGAAATCTTCATTTCAAAGATGCACTATAGAAATATCTAAAATTTAGGTGGGTCAAGCCAGTTAAAAAAAATTTAATGTTATCTATGTGACCCAACTGTAGTCTTCACTTTTGTTTTGGGAATTTTATGGGGTCAAATTGGGAAATTTCAGCAACTTATCCCCAAGGAAAACATTTTATTTGATAGTTATTTAAGGCACACAAAATCACATTTAACAAGTTATAACTGAAATGGGATGCCATTTCAAGTGTCCCCCAAATGAACCCCAATTGGGAAATCCAAGTTTTCTAACCTTGTGCATGATCCAAATACCATCAGGTCAATTTTGGTACAATGTGCATGGTATATTATTATACTATATCTCATTTTACATTTTTTTTAACTTGAGGAACAGGCTCCAGTTCACAATCATTCCTTAACTAAGATTTTCCTTATCTTAAATCTGGCAAATTTCTGTTGACCTTTTATTGTACTAAAATAAACAGATTTAGCAAAATTAGAATACACTTAGTAGGTGTTTTAAGCTCTTAATGATCTTCAAAATGACACCTTAAATTCATGAATATCTTAAAAACTAATTAAATTATTCAGATTTCAAATTTGTCCGATTTAAGTTAAGGAAAATCTTAGCCAAGAAATGATTGTGAAACCAGGGCCTGCAATATAAAAATAACTGTGGAAGGGGAGATAATCCTAAATGATGATCCAAAAAAGCATGTGCATCAAAGAAGATTACCATTTTATCATGGTATAACATTTAGACTTTTAGTGCATAAAAATAACAGTATTTCATAATCAAAATCACTATAAATGCTGAATTAATATCAATAGATAACATCCAGTCTTTTGATACAAGAAATAAAGTCACTGAAGTGTGGTAAAAACCTGGTGAAAACATGATGGGTACCATCGTAATCTGGTGCCAAATCAATCACATTTATGTGTATACCAGGCCCATCAAATGTATTACATCTCTCATGATGTAACTACACTAGTACTATTACACAATCAATGATGAGTTTTAAACAAGAAATTGTTTCAATAAATCAACCAAAATGGCTTTGAAGTTTTTTTTCTCTCTCTGACAGTTACAGTATATATCAGGGTTTTTTTTTTACTTCGGTCTATTTCAATTCTATCTGTATTTAATTTTCACAGGGGTACAGCAAAACCTCATTAAAATGCCGCTCAATAACTTTGTCATCTATTTCAATAAAGTTGCTTCTTTTTTCAGTACTATATTTTGAAGTACCAAAACCTATTTCTTCTGGGTTTTTTTTTATTTGAAAGCCTTCCTTCACTTTGTCACCAAAGCCCTTTATAACACAAAAATGTCACTGAACAAATGATGGTGATAAATGGAGGTTTCACTATAATTTCTTATTTAAACTCTATTATGACAACAGACCCTGGATCAGGAATAAGATGATCAAATTCAGTGAATCAGTATCCCCTTGCCAGAGGATTTTTTTTCAATTTGCACAGGTTATCTGCTGTTTGTAATAGAATTTGTAAAAAAAAATATGGTGTTTTTTATCATGTAATTCACAAATTAAATGTCACCCAATCTTCAAAGGGCCATAACCCCAAGATCAATTGGTGAACAACCATTGCATCTCAAGTCACTGTTGATGCTTTGCACCTAGTTTCAGAAAATTGTGATTTATGTTTTGGAAAACTATTCCAGACAGGGGGAATGTTAAGAGAAGGGGTAGAAGGATGGAAGTTGATATCCCCTCCTGTTTGAAAGGTAGGACAAGATCTGAACAGAGACAATGTGTCTACAGTGAGGTGAGAATCAGTTGAGACAAATGTTCTGAGCCTGTAAAGAGATTCAGTAGGGATCTTATTTAAAAGACAACTCTGGAACCTGGGCCTCATTCAAAAGACTATTGAGTCACTCAGCCAATCCACCACTATAAACATTTAAAATACATATTTAGAGAAGCAAGAGTGTAGTATGGGATAGGCTAAGTTAGAAACTCCCAAAAGTACTGGGTACACAAGACTTAGAGTAGAGATAGTGCATCATGTCTATGATGATGATGGAAACCAGAGTGGTCAGAGAAAAGCAACAACCTTTGACAAGAATGAGCCAACTTTCTCACACAATGATCTGTTGCAAATAGAATTCACACTTAAGTGGTGAGAAGCTCTGTGATCTATAAGTGCATACTTTAGTTTTTTGGGCACCCAAGACTTGCAACTTGCAAGAGTACGCAACCCCTATAGTAATGATAATGCAGGCATATTATAAATATCAAACTGACATTTAGTTTAATGATCTATTTAATTATATGAAAACAGAAATTAATTAAGCACCTGTACTACTATAATATTTATAATAAAATAGCAATTTACAGGTGCAAATTCATCTAATATTTGGTACAGACGTAAGTATTATCCAGTATACCTATATCAGTCAAATCGGTACATTTAATACAAAACTGGGTTAATGTAAGTCATTTTATTATGAACCAGAAAATAAACTTCAACAAAACACTAAATCACTGCTTTATTTACCATCAAATTATTTATTCAATATATCTATGTTTTTTCTATCGTAGTAGACTTTCTATAACTCTGAAATCGGTTTCTCATATACAGTAACATCTTGTTATAATGCTCATTAATAACTTCAACAAAATTCCAAATCACTGTTCTATCTACCATCAAATTATTTATTCAATATATTTTATGTTTTTTCTATCGTAGTAGAATTTTGATAAACTCTGAAATTGGTTACTCATATACCTGTACAGTAAAATCCCGTCATAATGCCCCTCAATAACTTAACACGTAGCTTATCACCACAGTATTTTAAAGTTCCAATATCTATTTCTCCTATGTAATTCCTTATAATAAGTCTCCTTTGATTTATCACCAAACCCCTTTATAATGCCAAAATTTGACTGAACAAAAGGGATAATGAACTGAGGTTTTACTGTAATATGTTATTTAAGGTTACTGGGGTAATTGAGGTTTTACTAGTTTACTTTAGTTTTTTGTGTTTTTTTTTGTTTTTTTGTTTTGTTTTTTTTTTTTTTTTGCTACTGCAGCACAGTTAGTAGAGTGCTTGCTTCATATATGGGATGTTCTGTTCGAAGCACAGCCATGTCTGACAAAGGGTTGTTCTTTTGTCAAGCACTTAGCATTTAGAAACCAAAGTCATAGGGTCCTTCAGAAGTCATAGGGTCTTTCAGAAGAGACCTTCAAAATCTATGCCCCCCATCACAGAAGGAATGGCAAGTTAAAGATTCATTTGCAATTTCATGACTACAACCATGGTAACTAGAGTTGCTTGTAGTTTCCATGACTATGACTATGGTAACAGCCATGGTAACAACAATTGCTTACAGTGCCATGACTACAGCCATGGTAACAGCAGTTGTTTACATTGCCATGACTACAGCCATGGTAACAACAATTGTTTACAGTTCCTTGACTACAGCCATGGTAACAGCAGTTGTTTACAGTGCCAAAACTAAAGCCATCGTAAAAATAGTTGTTTACAGTTTCATGACTACAGCCATGGTAACAGCAGTTGTTTACAGTGCCATGACTACAGCCATAGTAACAGCAGTTGTTTACAGTGCCATGACTACAGCCATGGTAACAACAATTGTTTACAGTGCCATGACTACAGCCATGGTAACAGCAGTTGTTTACAGTGCCATGACTACAGCCATGGTAATAGCAGTTGTTTACAGTGCCATGACTACAGCCATGGTAACAACAATTGTTTACAGTTTCATGACTACAGCCATGGTAACAGCAGTTGTTTACAGTGCCATGACTACAGCCATAGTAACAGCAGTTGTTTACAGTGCCATGACTACAGCCATGGTAACAACAATTGTTTACAGTGCCATGACTACAGCCATGGTAACAGCAGTTGTTTACAGTGCCATGACTACAGCCATGGTAATAGCAGTTGTTTACAGTGCCATGACTACAGCCATGGTAACAACAATTGTTTACAGTTCCATGACTACAGCCATGGTAACAGCAGTTGTTTACAGTTCCATGACTACAGCCATGGTAATAGCAGTTGTTTACAGTTCCATGACTACAGCCATGGTAACAGCAGTTGTTTACAGTGCCATGACTACAGCCATGGTAACAACAATTGTTTACAGTGCCTTAAATATTGACCAAAGTAATAAGATTTGTTTACAGTGCCATGATTACAGTCATTGTAGCAAGAGTTGTTTACAGTTTTCATGACTACAACAATTGAAGCAAGAGCCATTGCAGTGACATGACTATAATTACCTGATTTGTTTTGCTTCAAAACTACAAAAAGTTCACATACAAATTTTCTAACAAGGTTTAATTATGTAGAATGAAGTAAACACATTGATCACACTCGAAATGCTATGCCAATTTTACATTGTTACCATGACAACATTTTAATTACCAGAGAAAAATTGTAATTAACAAAAGAAAAATGTGTAATTAACAAAAGGCACAGCTGTAATTAACAATTTAATGAACTACTACAGTTTTGTCAAATTCTAGCCTAATATTACATTAATCAACTATGAATTCTCCAAAACATTTGCTAATCAAATGTAAAATTGAGCACATTTTATATATTTACTGACACATTTTTATATATTTACTGAGAATAATACCATAAAATAATATGTTTTGTTCAATACAATCTCCTTATACAATCTCCTTATCTCAAACACAAATATCTTATTTTTTTAAAAAAAAATACTTTTGACTTGCTCATGATTTAACCAATATCAGTTCTGGCCCCAGTTTCACAATCATTTCTTATTTAAGACTTTCCTTAACTTAAATCTGGCAAATTAAAAATCTTCATAATTTTGTTAATTGTTAAGATCTTAGAAAACTTAGTGTCATTTTAAAGATTTTATAAAGATTATGACATCTGCATTTAGTTTTGACAAAATTAATAATTCGTAGTTCCAAAAAAAGCTTGCCAAAATTTGCTGAATTTATGTTAAGGAATGATTGTGAAACTGGGGCCAGATAACTTAAACTTGGATATCTCAAATTTTAAGATTAGTTGAGCAAGAAGTCAGCAAAAAAAGGAAAAGTTCTGAAATTTAAAGATCTAAAGTAAATAAAGAAAATCACACATTGAATAGTGAAATGTAATGTGATGAACATAGAAGTGATAACAAAGTTATTTACGGTCTGTAAAAGAGTTTTGAGTTGAGTTGAGCAATGAAGTCTTTCACTTATATCAAAACATCATCAGCTATAGATGAAGATGCAGAAATTTGGCCTGTGCCTTGTGCTGATGGCATTATACAGTAAGGTTCTTTATTATGCCATGCCTACTGTGACACAAGACCTCATTTATTTTAAATTCACATCTGAAAGAACTGTGACTTTCATTTTGTACTGCCAAGTGCTTGCAAAAGAACAGTTACTATCCACTTTCTAGTCTTGGGTCAGACTTGGTTAGGGTTCGTGCACACGACCTCCTATTTACAGAGCAAGCACTCTACCATCTGAGTTACACAGTGGTTACTGTAAAAGAGTCTTAAACAAAAATTGTTGAATCACAACACCCCACCCAACTACCCACCCACCTGTGCATGAGTATAACTACTAAACTCTTACAACTTTAGTGCTAAATACAATGAAGTAATAAAGATTTTCACACCAGACAAGAATCTTTCACTGACTATCTAAGCAGTCAGCTCAGGGACCAAGCCAAGAATCTTTCACTGACAATGGAGACGGTCAGGTCTGGGATGGTGGAAGAAACCGGTATGCCTGGAGAAAACCATCAACCTTTGACAAGCAACAAATTTTTCTTACACTAGGCTGTGCCCTGTGTGGGGTATAAACCTAGGCAGTAAGGTTCGTGATAAACAGATTTGATCCTTCAAGCATTTGAAGAATCCTAATGTTGTAGTCTTTAAAACTTCAGATCTAGTAAGACTAAAACTATAAAAGACAATGTTTAAGTTCAAAACATTATGACCTTGACAGAATAGAGAGGTTATTATCAAACCAGGTGAGCCACAGTACAGACCTGTCCAAACTTTAACACTGAGCTAATGAAAACCAGTTGAATAGCGGCTGCTTAGTGGCCAAAATATAGATAGTTAGTGGCTGAAAAACTGCTAGGAGATAGATAACAGCTGCTGAAAATTTAAGGGTTCAGGTGAGCTGTTGATTCTGTACAAGTTTGTTAGCTTAGTGTCAAACTTTCGGACAGGTCTGTACTGTATCATGTCAAACATGTATGGAGACCTTATCAATCAATCAATACATTATATTGTGCCATGTTTCAAGTCCATATGTCTCTTGTGGTGAGAGGACAATCGAAAGTTTTTGTTGGGCAAAGAACACATAGGTTACAAACAGTTGTGGTCATTTTAATGATTTCATGTGTGAACGTGTTCTCAGCTAACCCCTTATCTAAAGAATCTAAATGTCCAGAAAACAGAGCCTACATCATCAATGTTTGTGACAGGAATTTACTTGGAATATTTAACCTGAATTGTTATAGTAGGCAAACAACATTGACCTGTCTGCTTGACTTTTCATTACGAATATTCCTATTGGAGAATCCATCCATGACAACGGTAGTAATAGAATTGGCAGTCAAACAGAGTTCGTACAGGCAATTGGACTCTAAATTTAAGGACTTTTTATTGTGTTTAGGGTCTTATCTGCAAATTTACGGCCAAATCAGAGGGACCATTTTAGCAAAAAAAAAATACTGGTGCAAGGGCAATTAAATCAATAAAACAATTATTTACGTGTCCATAGTAACGACACTTGAAGTGGAGGTTGGTTGGGCCAGGTACCTTTAAATTGCCCATTTCAATGTAATTTATCAATTAATTATTTATTTATATCAGTCTATTTGCAACCACTTAATATCGAAATACAGACACCCAACTGGGCCTTAGGATAAATTCAAGGGCTTTTTAGGGTCAGACTTGTTTTTAGGGTCTTTTAAGGGCAAACCTCAAAATTTAAGGACTTTTCCAGGCCTGTACGAACCCTGTCAAAACATGAAGAGTGTTCATGCTTAGTGTTTCTCATTATGTACATGAAATAAACATGTGTGTCCCCTACATATAAATATACTTGTTCATAAATATTTAAATTAAAAGGTCAAGTGGACAGGTCAATGTTGTTTGTCTCTATTTAATTTATTGTTTTTGTTGTTGGATGACCAGTATAATATATATTTAAGCAGACAGTTTGAACATGAAAATAAATTGTATGTATTCAATTGACAGCTTTTTTTGTTTCCTTGTCCTTGGGTGTCAAAAATCATGTCACCTAGCAGAGTTGTTTATGGTGTTTAAATGGGTCATTTCCTGGTCAATTTTGATAACAATTGCGAGTGATTTCCCGGTAGTAAGCTTCTTAACAATTGTTAGCCAATTTCTTGCTAACAACTGGTGGTCATATTACTAACAACTGGTGGCCATATTACTTGCAATTGCTGATCATTTTGGTAACAATTTCTGCATTTTGCTAACAATTCCTTGTCATTTGGCTAACAATTCCGAGTAATTTCTTGCTCATTTTGCTAACAATTGTCAGTGATTTCTTGCTCATTTTGCTAACAATTGCTGGTCATTTGGCTAACAATTGCTGATAAATTTGCTAATAATGGGGTTCACCGCTGTGCCACATGATCAATACCTCTTAACGTTTGTGCGGAACGTTTTGGAAAACGCCAACGTCACAGATTCTCGGAATGAAGTCATTTTCGTGGAAAAATGTCATCTCATGCAATTCCATATCCATTGGAAATAAGTGTTCTGCATAAACTTTAGAGGGTAGCACGTGGTACGGCGGTGAACTCCATTGCTGGTCATTTTGCTAAGAAATGAGTTTTGTATATAAATGTTCCATGTCTAGGTGGGCTTGGCACCACAAAGAACCCTGCTGTATAATGCCATCAGCGCAACACACAGGCAAAATTTCTGCACCTTTGCCTATAGCTGGCGACATCTCGATATAAGTGAAATATTCTTGACTGGGACGTTAAACACCATTACTCAACTCAACTCTTACAGATAATTTTTATGTACTTAGCTACACTGATAATTTGATTTGATACTATTTAAAATTTTCAATGACATTTCTAGTCACAAACTAACAAGTCCGGAAAATATTTCTAGTCAAAAACTAACAAGTCCGGAAAATATGTCTCTTCACAAACTATCAAGTTCGGAAAATATTTCTCTTCATAAACTAACAAGTCCAGAAAATATTTCTCTTCACAAACTATCAAGTTCGGAAAATATTTCTCTTCATAAACTAATGAGTCCGGAAAATATTTCTCTTCACAAACTAACAAGTCCGGAAAATATTTCTCTTCATAAATTTACAAGTCTGGAAAATATTTCTCTTCATAAACTAACAAGTCCGGAAAATATTTCTCTTCATAAACTAATGAGTCCGGAAAATATTTCTCTTCACAAACTAACAAGTCCGGAAAATATTTCTCTTCATAAATTTACAAGTCTGGAAAATATTTCTCTTCATAAACTAACAAGTCCGGAAAATATTTCTCTTCATAAACTTATGAGTCCGGAAAATATTTCTCTTCACAAACTAACAAGTCCAGAAAATATTTCTCTTCACAAACTATCAAGTTCGGAAAATATTTCTCTTCATAAACTAACGAGTCCGGAAAATATTTCTCTTCACAAACTAACAAGTCGGGAAAATATTTCTCTGCACAAACTTATGAGTCCGGAAAATATTTTAACTGTTTAGTGAGCAAAATATTAAAACTTCATCACGCTGTATTTGTTTTTGCAATACAAAAATGGGGTAATTGATTGATTTTATGTTCGAAAATATTTCATAAGTCCGGAAAATATTTCTCGTCATAAACTTACAAGTCCAGAAATTATTTTAACTGTTTAGTGAGCAAAATATTAAAACTTCATCACGCTGTATTTGCTTTTGCAATACAAAAATGTGGTAATTGATTGATTTTATGTTCGAAATTTGCTGACTATTCTTCTTTACTATAGCGTTTTACTGACACTTAAAGCGGCAGAATCCATTAAATATAACTTAGGCTAAAAGTTATGATTTAAAATCTCATAAACAGACAAACTGGAGTCTGAAGATAATCCAGTCAAGTAAAAGTTAAATGATTGTTGAATTAATTTCACAGCGAGCTTGGTTTTAATACTGAACAAAATTTTCATTAATTTAAAAAAAAAAAAAAAAAATAAGTCATCCATACCAATTGATATTGATACAAAAAAAGAGAGCTTGGTTTTAAAACTGAACAAATTTCAATTAATTTTTTTGAAAACAAGTCATTCATACCAATTTGACATTGATACAAAATATTTAGTGATGAATTTCTATCAACATATAAGTGGCTATTTGGGTATTTATAAATTGTTTTCATCTAAATGCAAATTACGCTGTCAAATTTGTCCAATTAAACATTAAGCAAAAAAGTAAGTATGAAATTTTCGCCAGAGTGCTTCTTCTAGATAACTTTTTATTTTGCTGCTCAAAATGACGCCGACACATTCAAGTGGTCAATAAATCGAAACGACAAAGTGAATCCAAGCAAAGATCCATCAGACATATTTTTACTCTTACATAACAAGAAACGCAGAAATATCAATAACAAGCCATCGGGGGTCAATATATGCCGTTGCCTTTTTTTCTGACACGCCATCAATCATAAAAACATATTAGTCTCAATAACAACACTAATTAACGACATCCTTATCTGCGAATATTACACCATTTTCTGTCTTAAAACCTTCAAGCTGGGAATTGGTGTTGCCAAAGACGTAATAGGAGGGAATTATCGCTAAAACAGATCATAATTGCTTTTGACAAATTATGAAATGCTCCTAAAAGACTAGTAAAGGTTTTTATGAAACCCAAAAGGGTCTTTTATTGCTCATCTGAAAATGATGCATTTCAATATTCATTATATAAAATGCATAATAATAAAAGAGGTTCAAAGGGCCTGATATGCTCACCTGGTAAACAATGGCTAGTTCAAATATTACCATTCAATTTCAAAACAACTGAAATGCTGATAGTTATAACTCTATATATGAATTGAATATAGATTCAGCTGAGAAGGGGGACTTCAGTGGCCAAGTGGTCAAGTGCATGCTAATGGGGATCACAATGCCACTCACTGTCTAGGTTCAAACCCATTCTGAGCAGAACCTATTGTGAGAAAGTGTGTCAGTTCGTTTGCCAGAGGTGGCAGGTTTTCTCCAAGGCAGTCAAGAATATTACACTTATATCAAGACATCACTAGCAATAAGCAAAGTGGCATAAATTTTTACGCACTCAGGACAATGTGCAGGGAGGATTCTTTTAGGATGCCAGACATACCTTGGCACAGGGCATTAGGTTATACAGTCTCTTATTAGCTATTTGTGAGTTTCTAAATGCCAACTACTTGGCAAAAGAACAGTCTCTATCTTTTTTCAAGTTTAAACCAGACAATAACTGGCTGCCTCAATATAAGTGACAGAATTATGACAGAATCTAGACTGGGACGTAAAACATCATTACTCCAATCCATTTCTTGTGTTTATAAAATGATACAACAGACTCAGCTATATATAGTTGTAATACACTTGTGCAGCAGCAAGTAATGGATTTTACTTCTATGCTTACAAAGAAGAAGGGAATTTGTAACTGAGAAATATATGTACTTGGCAACAGCTAACTCAACCAAGAACACATAATTACTATATACAAATCAATGAAAAACAAGCAAATTCAGTGAATTAGGATAACCTGCCAGCAGGTTCTTATTGTTCAATCAAAGGACCATAACTCCCCAAAAAAATGAGTAAACTTGGGTTAACGATATGTGCGTCTCTTATCAATGTTGATGCTTTGTGCCAAGTTTAGTGCTTCATAGTTTTGGAGAATTTGCACAGACAAGAATTTCTGAAGGAAAGACAGAAGGATGGACAATAACTCGAATTTAATATCCCTCTCTTTCTCTGAAAAACAGCCAATCAATACAAGAAAAGACAAACATATCTTGGGACTAGTGACTTTAGACAGGCACTTCAGTAAATGTCCAGTAGTATGGTTATAGGAAGTGGAGGTGAATTAGCCATGTTCTTAGAATGGAAAGCAGCAGGATTTGTACCACTGCAATGTGGCACCCAGAAGGAAAGAGGAATATAGATCAACCGAAAACAACATGGCAAAGACTGACAGAGAAAGAAAGAACACAACTGGGATGGAAGAGCTGCCAAAGACAGAGCATCATGCAAAAGGTGTACTAGGGCCTTATGTGCCAGTGGACACGAAGAGGATAGGTGAGATGAGGTATTATTAGTGGTGTGCAGTATTATCAGTTGACCAATATATCACGATACAATTTCCCTTTGATACATATTATGATACGACCATCTACATCCGATAATACATGTACCAATATCTATATATATTCTAAACAACCAAATTATAACACATAAATGCATTTCTTTACATATAAACCTACCGGATAAGAATAGGACATCCATAACAACATGGTATTAAAACAAGATGTTTGACGAATGAATGAAGGTACATACAACAATATTTAATGAGTTATATACATAACATTAAAGATCTTTATTTTCTACACTTTTGCAATAATATATTATGATACATATCACTTTACAATATCTGTGTATCATAATACATTGCAATATGAAAATTTTAATAATACCCATCCCTACCAATTATCGAACTTATTTAAAACCAGTAATTCATAAATATCCACATATTTCAAAATTTAAAATAAGAGCTTTTTTAAAGAAAGCACTTTCTTTTAAAATGTTTTTACTTATTAAACCACATAAAGATAGAGTTCGCCAGACATCTTCTACCTAGCTTCAAATACGTCAAAAAATAATTTTATTATAGTAAAATGCTATTTATAGCATTACTTAACTGCAGGACTAAGATGCATAGAAAACAACAACAATAGACGTGGTGATTGGATACTTTATGTTAGTCTATAATAAGTAACAAACACCTCCAAAACACTTCGCAAAAGCTGACCACATCTGTCATACCTATTACAATCACATTTTTCTAATGTGATCCTCGGGGAGTTATTGCCAGCCGTAAACAAAATGGCCTATTCAAATGATTATGTTTCAAAGGAGAATCTGTATAAACTTTTGTATGATACCGTGGACACAGGTGTGGATGTAGTCTCTCAATTACATTTTTTATTCTGGTATATTACATCGGCAATACGTCTGGGAGCTAAATGCACTTGCTATTGAGCTGCAAGTAAATATTTTTTGTCTGGGTCTGGCTATTGTACTTATGTTGTACGTCAGACTTTGTTGTTATTTCACCCTGGATAAAGCAAGCTGAGAAGTGCAGACGGAGGAGCAGTAATGTTTTACGACCGTGTCAAGATTCTTGAACTAATATCGCAAGGGTCAAGATCAGTTCTGGGATAGTGAAAGAAACTAGAGTACGGAGAGAAAACAAACAATGCTTCATCAAGCAAACTTTCTCCCATAAGGATCTGCATGAGTGGGTTTTGAACCTAAGTGCTGAGAGGTGTTTCAATCCACAAGTGTACTTAAGACCAATCATCAACAAATTTTGAACCCAGGGGTGGGGGTTATAATTGTTTTCGGAGGGGGAAATTTTTAATATTATGTACCTAAGTTTCAACTGTCAAGGTCAAGTATTATTGAACAAAACAACTATGTTTTTGGAAGGGGCATTAAACTCAGGTAATATAGCTCTTGCAACATTTCTAAAACAATGAAGAGCAAAAGGAAACCCCCTACCATAAGCATGATCAAAATATGAAAAGCCAATGGTACATCTACTCCACCAAGAACAAGAGGCCCAATAGGGCCTGTACCGCTCACCTGGGCCGTTAACAGCACAAAAACACAATAAATACTACATTTAAGGAGCAATAACTCTGATGTGGATATTAAGATATTTATGAAACTTGCTACTCGCATCTGTGACCTTGACCTTCGAACCAATGACCATAATCTATATATTAAAATGATCATTGTATCAATACCAACAATATTCTAATATACATGCCTATACAAAAAGTTCATAGTTTTCAAGATAATGAACCATTTTTGGTATTGTTTTGCAACCGTGACCTTAACCTTTGGACCCATGACCTTTTTCTATACATTAAAATGACCATTACATCATACCAACAATATTCTAATATACATGTTTATATAAACAGTTTATAGTTTTCGAGATAATTAACCGTTTTGGTATTGATTTGCTACTGTGACCTTGACCTTTGGACCCATGACCTTTTTCTATACATCAAAATGATCGTTGTATTAATACCTACAACATTCTAATATACATGCCTATACAAAACGTTTATAGTTTTCAAGATAATGAACCATTTCAGTATTCTTTCGCATCTGTGACCTTAACCTTTGAACCAATGACCTTATTCTATATATCACAATGATCGTTACATCAATACCAACAACATTCCAATATACATGCCTATACAAAAAGTTTATAGTTTTCAAGATAATTAATAATCTTGGTATTGTTTTGCAACCATGACCTTGACCTTTGGACTCATGACCTTTTCCTATACATCAAAATGATCGTTGTATCAATACCTACAACATTCTAATATACATGCTTATACAAAAAGTTCATAGTTTTCAAGATAATGAACCATTTCAGTTTTCTTTCGCATATGTGACCTTGACCTTTAAACCAATAACCTTAATCTATATATCAAAATGATCGTTACATCAATACCAACAATATTCTAATATACATGCCTATACAAAAAGTTTATAGTTTTCAAGATAATTAACGATCTTGGTATTGTTTTGCTACTGTGACCTTGACCTTTGGACCCATGACCTTTTTCTATACATCAAAATGATCGTTGTATCAATACCTACAACATTCTAATATACATGCTTATACAAAAAGTTCATAGTTTTCAAGATAATGAACCATTTCAGTATTCTTTCGCATCTGTGACCTTGACCTTTGAACCAATGACCTTATTCTATATATCAAAATGATCGTTACATCAATACCAACAATATTCTAATATACATGCCTATACAAAAAGTTTATAGTTTTCAAGATAATTAACAATCTTGGTATTGTTTTGCTTCTGTGACCTTGACCTTTGGACCCATGACCTTTTCTATACATCAAAATGATCGTTGTATCAATACCTACAACATTCTAATATACATGTCTATACAAAAAGTTCATAGTTTTCAAGATAATGAACCATTTCAGTATTCTTTCGTATCTGTGACCTTGACCTTTGAACCAATGACCTTAATCTATATATCAAAATAATCGTTACATCAATACCAACAATATTCTAATATACATGCCTATATAAAAAGTTTATAGTTTTTGAGATAATAAATAATATTAGAAAGGTAAAAAATTAGGTCATGACCTTCATTATTGACCTTGACACCATTTTGAAGGTAATTACAAGAATATGTCAAAACTGAAAACCCCATGTTATTATCTGGTCATATAGTCAAGTTATAACAATTTAAAAACATTTTACGATTTTTGCAAAATTAAACGCAAAAACGCGTAACCTATTTTTAAACCAAATTTCATGAAATGAACAAACTTAAAGGTTAAGACTATGTAGAATCCAAATATCACATCAGTTTTTGCCTCCAATGAGTGGTTCAAGAGAAGAAGATTTTTTTAGGTTTTGTCTATTTTTAGTAACAGCGGCCATCTTGGATATTCGATCGCCATGATTTGAACAAACTATAGTAAGACTCTGTCAAGGACCTTCCATGGCAAATTTGGTTTCAGTTGGCCCAGTAGTTTCAGAGGAGAAGATTAAAGTTTACTGACGCACGCACGCACGGACGCACGCACACACGCACGCACGCACGCCTCGCCATGCCATAAGCTAACATGGCCTGTGGCCAGGTGAGCTAAAAATGGCAGAAGAAATGGACTAAACACTATATGGACCCAGGTTTCTACAAACCAATTGCTACAGTTTTACCCAACACTTCACCAGAAATCATTAATGATGTGATACTCGAAGAAAGGTATTGCCAAGATTCGGAGCAAACTTAAGAAGATTTTCTCAATCCGTTTTGATTTGAGTTTGACAGCTTACAGATACATGTCTGGTAAGAAAGTCAGACATATTAACAAAGTAAAGTCAACTGTAGATGTAATATCCTGAGATACTAGGAAAACCCCAACCATGAGCATGATCAAAATATGAATAGCCAATGGCACATTTAATCCACCTAAAGATTGTTCCTGCGAAATTTCATAAAGATCTGTTAAAAAGTTTTCAAGAAAAACAACAGACAAAATGTTGGCAGAAGACATGTTCCCCATATGACCAACACTTCACCAGAAATCGTTAATGATCTGATAATCGCAGACAGGTATTGCCAAGATTCGGAGCAAACCTAAGAAGATTTTCTCAATCGGTTTTGATTTCAGAATGACAGTTTACAGATACATGTCTGGTAAGAAAGTCAGACATATTAACAAAGTAAAGTCAACTATAGATGTAATATCGAGAGACGATGATGATGGTTTTAGTATCAGCTTTTTTCGGTGATAGCAGATTAAATCAAAACAAATTGGCTGTATCATAGAATTATAGACAGAAATTATGTCAAACATGTAGCATCTGTAGTGTCTTATACAAGTGTAGAGTTAATACAAGATCCATAAGTCTAACTTGAAATCAGGGCTCGGTTTCACAGTCATTAATTCACCAAGATTTTTCTCTAAATTAAATCTTGCAAATTTTTACTTTAATAGTTTTTTCAATTATTTATATTTAAGATATTCAGAAATATAGGGTATAGGTTTGAAGATCATTTCATTACGTTTTATACCTTTATATTTAGTTGTTTTTTTTAAAAAAAAAAAAGTAATTCCTGCTGATTTCCAAAATTAAAGCTAAGGTAAACGATTGTCAAACTGGGTGCTGTGTCTTATACAAGTGTAGTGTTAATACAGGGTCTGCAAGTCCTGTTTGAAATCTTTCGATTTTGTATCCAGATATAAAAGTGAAACATATATTTTGACATAAGAGAAAAAATTGTTGTCGTTGGTTACACAAAAGAGAACAAGTGTTGCTGTTGATTACATAGAATAAAAAATTGTTTAGTGACACCATTCTATGCAGTGTTCAATCACACTTATTTTTCTTGTACTTGGAAATTCATGCTGGTCACATGTCAAGACTTAATAGTATAGGTCCTATTTTGTGAAAGAGTGTTTATGAAATACAATTCCACCCAGTGGCCATTTATGTAATGCAAGTAAACAAATTTAATCACATTTAATTTTTTTTTCACCATGATGTAAAAATGCTTATCTTAACCAGTTTCCCCGTGTATATAAGCCAGCCATAAGCAATACATATAATTTTATATACATTTATATATATTCTAATAGTGTCCATTTCCTCCACCTTAACATGCCTTTACAAACTATGCCTATTATATCCCTAGCCTGATCCACAAATTTACAACAAGAGACTTGTATAGCTCACAAGCTGGCCTAAACATCAACATTTGCTGGTGTAGCATAGCAGAGCTAATAGTAGTTTTAGAGAAGATGTGATAAAACAATTTACTCTCAGAATTGTTGGTCTTGTGTCTTGCATTAGCAGCTTTACTGACAAAAGATAATACCATAACCTCTTTTGTCTATTTTTTTGTTTCACTTCTTCACCTTTATTTTTTGTTTCACTTCTTTAACCTTAACCACCTCACCACTTGGAATATTGGTGACCCAGTGGTCTAATATATGCATGTTTAGGTTTGAATACGAATCAGAGCAGATCCTTTTGTGAGAAAGTTTGTCAGTTTTCTTCCTAAAGATCAGTGGTTTTCTCTGGGTAATTCAGTTTCCTCCAACATCCCTGAACTGACTGCCTGGACATAAATAAAAGATTCTTAACTTGGGCATAAAATTACATTTATCCACTCTACTCCTTCAACCTACCATACCTGAGATATGGAATAAAGATGATGGGTCATGTCATTTTTATCAAAGAAAAAGTCTTGAATTGAGTTACTTGTAATATAATAGCTAGGTCTGACTAAGCTTCTATTTAGATGTTAAGAATATACATACTATTAAAACAAACGCCCACACTCACCTACCTCTGCTTCCCTTTCTCATAATGAGATAATAACTGAATACATCGATAAAATGGAACAAAAAAAGCTTTTTCTCAGACCATTTATGTAGAAAAATGGCTGTCTAGTCAAACATGATCACCTTGATTATCTGGGGTTAGTCTTAATTAGAAAATGACCAGAGATTCATTACGGAAGATTTGGAGAAAACCAGCACAAATAAGGCTTGGATAGTAATCACAATAATAATGGGAAAAGTGGACAGACTTTACTCTAAAACATCAAGATTTGTATAATGATTCAATGATAGTTCAACTTCCCGAGAGGACAATTTTTATTAACTGTCTTAGAAACAAGGGGCCTGATGGACCCTAAACTGCTCATGAAAATCAGAATGTAGTAAATGTCTAAAAAATCTAGTTTGGTAACATTTCAAGGTCACGGTCAAGCATGAAGTCCGCAATGTAATTTGAATAATTTTTGGCTATGTAGCTCAAAGTCAACTAGATCCATAAACTTGTTCGATCTTTATGCCCTAATGCTACGTATGAAATTCGAGACTTCTAGATTTAAAGTTTCATGTGCTAATGCTAGAATGAGGGTCAAGGTCAAAGAGCTTTGCAAACATGAAAGGGCTTCAACTTGGCAATATTCCTGAGAACTTTCACAGCCATTGATTATGGAGAATTAGAGAAGATTAAGAGGAAAGTTTATGGACAACAGAAGATGACTGATGGGAACAAAACAGCATTTAAGTATTTTATGACTTGCACCATAATGTATGTCATGGACATCTTTAATAATATTTTCTTAGCTTTCTGAATTAAGGAATTTTGAAAAATTATTAAAAGAGTTTTTCTCAAATCATAAAGTATTGAAGCCTAACAACAAATTGCAAATTTCATTTTATTAACTTAAATTACCGGTACAAAATGTCTTATAGCAAGCCATTAACATATATATTTTAATGAAACTCAAGACACTGCTAAATCACTTTTTCATTACATGTATTAGATGGATATTATTTCTCTCTTTTTTTTTTCTCCGAAACAGTTTTAAATAGTGGCAAGTTTTAACTGAGACTTGCTAAATCTTATTTTCATAATAAGCTAGATAAAATTTCTCTCTTTTTTTCCAAAATAGTTTTAACCTGTGGCATTCATAACAAGTTATATATTATTTTGGTTTTTTTTTTCCTCAAAAACAGTTTTAACTGGTGGTATTCATAACATCATTTTAAGAAGCAATTTAAAGATACAATATTTATCATAAACTTTTTTCAACAGTCAACATTATCCAAACAGAATATTGAAAGGAATATTGCAAATTTAACAGCCTAGAGACAATCGTAGATGTAATATTTTTAGTATTTTTCAGTATCCATTTATTAATCATTTTTATTTTTCTATAATAATGAATTTTGTTTTTCATTAAATCTTAAAACAATTGACATCCCATTGGCAATGGGTCACACATTCCAAGCAGTCCATTTGTTATGAGAGGGTGTAAGAGCAGTAACAGTAATTGTCATTGTTTTTATGAAATTACAAAGTTGTGGCCTAATATTGTTTTACATTCTATGAAGATTTTTTCACTAATATCAAGGCTCAAATCCCACTCCATGACAGATTCTAGTCAGAAAAAGTTTGACAGTTTGTTTGTTGAAGGTAAGTTTTTTTCTCTAGATATTTAAGTTCCCTTCACCATCTAATAACTGACCACCTCAATATATAAGTGAAAGAATCTTGACTGGATCATAAAATACTCCACTCCACTTTTCGTGTTTATGTATTTGTATAGTTGTTTTCACATGTATAAATTGCATAACAAATTTGTTGAAAAGATTTGATAAACATTCAAATACACTGTCATCATTATGATATTAACCAACCAATCAAATTTTATTACCCCACTTACAAAATTAAACTTTAGATGCAACTCTTAAAACGCCCTAGACAAAAGTTTTACGGACTATGGGCTGGAAAGAACAAAATTTGATACAGTGTGTAATTGTGGCATGATTCTATCACTGGTACTTGTTGATGAAGTAGCAAAAAAAATTATCTGAACAACCTCACTTTCGCTTTTGACATGTCATTCAGCTCATTTAGACAAACATTTTCATACCACCATTAACCTCCACTCATTCTCCTGTCATTTTTATTCCCTATTATTTTCTAATGTAAGTTTATGGAAAAATAGCAAAAGTTCAACTGAATAAGATCAAGATAGAAAGAACAGAATCTGATACAGACAGAGACTTAATGTAACCAAGTAGACAATCCTTGCAGACAAACATTTTAACAACCCAGACCATTCTAATCAACACAGGATTCCTCTGGACTAATTGGACAATTACTGAAATAAGTCAAGATCAATATAAATTAAAACTGTAATTAAAAGTATTTCTTGGACAAATGGTATGTCATTCCTAATCTAGGGCTGTTATAAGATATTTTTTTGTACACATCAGAGTGTCAATGTTCTTGAACAACCTTAGATTAAGTGTCGTTCCGAGGATCCAGAACTTAAATGCTTCTAATAACCTGTGATGAATTAATAGATTTTTCTTTTTATTGCTAGATTTTGGTCAAGCAGCAGAAATGTTCTGAAAATTTCACATCATGTCTTTATTCTCAAGGTTCATAAGGTAGAACATTTACATGGTTATTTATGCCTCTAACGGACTGGCTGATTAGGTGACTGGTTAGCACTGTTATTAATATCACTTACTACTGACTGATTGACCGATTGACAGACTGACTAACCATCTGACTGGTGATGTGACGGGCTTATCTTCATCTTGTTCACTTTGCATTGGATAGCTACATCAACATTTATGTCACATTTTTTAAATTCTTTATATTTATAATACACCTTCATAGTTTCTCTCTATAGCAAGGACCTCAATAGTTGAGCGATCTATAAGATGTGACTACCACTCCCAGCATCTCTTGCTGACTAGGTTTGAATCCCTCTCTGGCAGATCCCAGTGTGAGGAAGTATATCCTTTGTGCTTTGGGCACTTGAGTTTCCTCTGCCATTCCACAACTAACTGCTGTCTCCACTCTAAGTGAAAGAATCTTGACTGTGCCATAAAACTCATTTACTACACTTCACCCCATTCTTCTAGGATGAACTGTTTGTCAAAATTTTCATTAAGTAGTCAAAACAATTACCAAGACAACCCTTATAAATCTCACCATTCTGGTGGAGTGGAGTGGAGTACTAGAGCTTTACACCCCAATCCAGATTCTTTTACTTAGATTGTGAAGGAACCCAGAGTGCACATAGAAAATCACCAAACTTTGGCAAACAAACTGACAAACTTTCACACACTAGCATCTCCCCAAGTGGAATTAGAGCCTTAGACAATAAAAGTCCCTGTGATCTGTAGGCACACATCTTAGACCAATGAGGCCTCTTTTTAGCCAATCCGAACACACTAATTAATCTTAAATCCAAGAAAAAAAAATATATGTCCCTGCTACCATGACTATATATTCAACAAAATGTATGTGTTTTTTTCTAATTTTTTCTTGATAAAAGAATTGCAAATTTGCATCTAACATTTTTTACCGGTAATTATCATAGGTAAAAACCCATAAAATAGCATATTGGGAAGCATATACCTGTACCCTAATGAATATATTTTTCATGCTCCTATAGTATGTCAGCAATATTGTGGCAGAGTGTTTATAAACATGGGCAAGTTTATTATACAAAGAGGGTATTAGTACCGTGTTTTCCTATACATATATTCACGCCCTCACATGTTCATTTGTCAACCTTACCTTTATATATCCCTATATTAGGCTATCTACATTTTATAAACTTCTATGTTTATAAACACTCTGTCACAATATCCCTGATGGACTATAGTTGATTCCTAAGCCACAAAATAAGTGAGACATAAAACATTCAAGTTTAAAAGACAAGAACTAGAACCATCATTTAGCTGACTTATACCCCCACATAAGTTTTGTCACAGGGTCATGACCTTGACCTATGACCTAAATTTGTTGTGCATCATATCATCTCATATTGATTTACATTTGTGCCAAGTTTGATCAAAATCCATCCATAGACATAAAAGATTTTGAGCAGACATGTTTTTTTTAGACAGATGGCCAGTTGGCCAGATGAATTCCAATATCCTCCCCTAAAATTTGTTTAAAGGGGGGATTATAATACTTATAATACATACATATATATGTGTGCATACACATAAAGCATGGCAATATTACATAAAGCAAGACAACAACATATATATATATACACACATATAAAATAATGTAATACACATACTGAATCCCAGGCAAAATACAGTCCCTAGTTAAAAATGAAAAAATAAACAAACTACGTCAACAAATAACAAATTATCATTATCACAATCACACAATACTACAAACACTGTTATACTGTACAATCTAAACAAGGACATTGTTTAAAAAAATTAAAAAATAGAATGAAAAGCTTAAAAAGAATTAGTTATGAGTATCACAATCTCAAAATGCACACACATGTAACTTCAACTTCATCTGGAACAAGAGTGCCACTAGAAGATATGCCCCACTTACATTTTTGCCACTTAACTGTTGTTGAAGACTTCAATGATGACAAAGAACAAAGGTACATAAAACATTCTGGTACACAGCCAATTTTTGCTCACGTGAAAATAACGTGAATTTCACATGAAATTAACGTTAATCGAGCTTATACGTTAAACTCATGTGAAAAATTTCACATGAATCTCACGTTAATTTCATGTGAATATCACATGAATTTCACGTGAAATGGTTTCACGTGAGCAAAAATTGGCTGTGTATTATCATGTGAAAGGAAAACAAAAACTAAGCCTCTAGTTCATAACATGTTCTGGTCTGTTCTGTAGTGTTGGAGGAGTTGGCCAAATAAAAAACCATCATTAAAATTTCAAAGGGGTATAACTCTTGTGAAACTTGCCTGAAGTTACAGAGAACAGGAGAAATTAGTATATTCAGTGACCTTGTTACATTTATTCAAAACTACATTCTGACTTTTAGAGGAAAAGTTTTAGGGAAATTTTGCACTAGGTAAAAATTAAAATCCTGAAATTGATAACAAATTAAAAATCTTGACATACATTAGCTATTAGTTAGGCTCCTCATTGCAAAAAAAAGTTGTTTTGTGACAATATCTGAATTTTTTGTTGGATCAGAACAGTACATGTACTTAGGCAACTGAATTCTATTTGTGTGTCTTAACTGTTTCCTAGATTGTTTATTCCGTGTTGTTTTGGGGAACTAAGGTTGTGTAACTTAATTACTAGTTACAATAAAAAAAAAACTCTTCCTGTGATGTCAGAAATCCAACCAAGGTTGCCAAAATATAAAGCAAGCCCTCGACTTGATGCCTTTTTGTGTAACATAAATATTAGTTTCAATTAAAAACTTTCCTTCCCCTGATGTCGGGAATCAAATCCAGGTCACCCAGGTTGCCAAAATGTAAAGCAAGCCCACAACTTGATGCCTTTTTAGGGCATCCCATAAGTGAGACAGTAGTAACGTCTCTTAACTGTTTATTGTACATACTATACTGTGTAGTTACATTGCCAGAGTTGTCAAATTTGGGTGCCAGTTGTCAAATTTGGGAAATTTTAGTTATTTTCACCCCAAGAAAAACCCAAAAACTTTTACTCTGAGCATAAACTAGGACAAACAAAGCCATAGAAATATTTACATATGAATAGACAATTAATTTTTTTTTAATGAACATCAATTATTTTTATCGGGTTTCAAATTTTAAACAACAAAAAATACTTAAAAAAAGTATTTCATATTCACTTTTTGAGGCTTCAATTTTTTACAGAAAAAAAAATGCTTTAAAAAGTGATAATTTTTCATTTTTTTATCAGGTTTCAATTTTTAAACAAAGAAATGGCCTGCATTGTTTTTTTTTTTTTTTTAAGGATTCAATTTTTAAAATAAATTGGCTACAAAATTGCTTCTTCTTTTTTTCATTTTTTTTAAGGTTTCAATATTTCAAAATAAAGAAATTGTCCTAGAAAAGTGTTCCATTTTCATTTCTAAATTATTAATTTCGACAAAATTAAGTATAGTAGGAAGGAAATTTAAGAAGCCTTATGAAACATATCTTCTAATAAAAACATTATTTAAAATCTGAGATGTAATCTAGGACGTAAATTGTTTCACCCACGGTATTTTAAATAAGTGTCATAATCAGCCATTTAAATCCCCATCAGCAGTATTAAAGCTATCTCTGGCTTCATAGATATTCTACAGCATAAATACACTTAAAAGCCTTATCTCATTTCAGAATTCTGATATGCATTGTAAATTTTATTTTTTCAGAATTCTAATATGTATTACACATTTTATTTATTTCAGAATTTCAATATGGATTAAAAATTTTATTTACGGTTTGTCATATATTGAAAGTTGTAAAAAATTTCCAATAATAAAAACATTATTTATTAAATACACCAAAAAACTCTAAAAAATACCATCTGTTACCATGGAAACGCAATTATAAACTAAAAGTTCCACCTACAGTACAGGCCTATCCAAAGTTTAACACTATGCTGCCAAATTGGCAGCTCGTCTCGCCTCCTCATTATCTATATCTCAAAAGCTTTTTGGCAGCTACTATTTGTCTCTTGACAGCTTTTTGGCAGCTACTATCTGTCTCTTGACAGCTTTTTGGCAGCTACTATCTGTCTCTTGGCAGCTTTTTGGCAGCTACTAGCTATCTCTTGGCTGGTCATAAGCAACCTATACAAATGATTCTCACACATGAGACATGGAAATCCCACATTTTTACCCATGTGAGATTTTTCTGTTTCACCCTAGGGATGATATCACTTTTCTCAACCAACAATTTCTCAACGTCACAATCACTTACACACACTTAATTGATGATGTCATAATCACTTTACGTTAGGGCGTCAACAAAATCGATTACGTCATTCTCAGAAGGCACTGATGATGCCTGAGAACTGAATGTTTGATGCAATTTTTTTGTTTACAAATCATGTTTTTATGCTGCAAATGTGTGAAAAAAAACAATCCTACACCAGTAACAGTGTGAAACAGAGATATCTCAAACTCGGATGAATATTTTCAATGTCCAGAACTGGCTTTACTGTTGTTGGTGCAAGATTCTATTAATCTCAGCCACTCTGCAGCCAAACTTTTTGTTAGCTGGTTGTGAAACTCTCGACAGGTCTGTACTGTATGTTATAGTACAGAGTACTAAATTTCTGATGTTTATCCAATAAAGGGATTTTAAATAAATTTTTGTAATAATATCATGTATCCATGGAAACACAAATTACATCTAAGCTTGTTTTCGGGCTGAAATATTTATCATATACTAGTAATAAATGATAATTTTTAAGATGTTTTCTCTAATATGTTTCAGAATTTCAATATACATCACAAATTTTGTTTCCTAAGTGAAATTCTTTTTTTCATGTTTTTATTTCATTATACTGGTACTTGCAAATAAGAGTTTAGGGATGATTTGAAATTAAGTTACCATGGAAACGCAAAACAGAGTTCTTAAAATTATCTAAGAAAATCTTTTTAATATGTATAAACCAAAACAGATACTGTTGCTAATTAAGTCTTTTCATAGTTTTCTTCCATATTTTTGAAAAAAAAATTCTTTTTTCTATTTGTTCTTAAATAGTGTGATTAAATACCATAAAAAAATTTTGCTTTTCTTAAATTCTACTCAAAAAGACATTTTATCTCTTTTTATGTTCTTATTGAGATTTATTAAATCCCAAGAAAATTAAATGCCTAAAAATATATATGAGTTTTTTTTTTTTTAATTTTTTATTCAAACAAAAAACAATGCTATGTTACTAAATTAGGTAAGTGTGACCTAATTATTTAAGAACTGTCTTCCCTAATTAGTGACAAATCCTATAAACATAGACATGCCCAGTCATGACATAAGCTCACATGACCTTCAGCCAAACCTGAGATAAATGTTTGAAGAATTTCATATTAATTTAAGACTGTCCCAATTTGAAATTTTTAAGGAAACATTTGTGGTAAAAATATGTCTTTGTACAGCATAGAAATTCTCCATATAAATATATATAAAGAACATTTTAAAAGTGATTGAGCAAAGACAGATAACTCAAATATTCTTAATTCTTCACACTTTTAATGTTTTATCTTTAAAAAGACCTCGGCAGATCTAAAATTTGGAGATTATTCAAAAAAAAAAGGTCGCACATAAGCAGTAAGAGGCCCTGTGGTCGTTAACACAGCATTTTAGAACACTCAACCCAAAGGGAATGGAATTTTATGTCCCAGTCAAGAATATTTCACTTATAATGAGACATCATCAGCTAAAGGCAAAGTGGCAGAAAGGATAAGATGAGAAGTTGAACATATTTGTAAGTTATATATGTAAGAAGATCAGAAACAGAAAGAAGAGACATAACAAACAAAGAAACCTAACAGGGCACAAAAAACTTGAAACAAACACAGTAAAACAAAATACAAACTGAATTTGTAACCAAAGGACAGTAAATGCCACAAGAGGCCCATGGGCCTTATACGCTCACCTGATAACTAATGGCTAGCTGATAGATTTAAAGACAACGTAAATACTAAACCCCAATGACCCCATTTTTTCTTTACATCAAAATGATCATTGTATCAATACCTACAACATTCTAATATACATGCCTATACAAAACGTTTATAGTTTTCAAGATAATTAACCATTTCAGTATTGTTTTACATCTGTGACCTTGACCTTTAAACCCATGACCTTTTCTATACATCAAAATGATTGTTTTATCGATACCTACAACATTCTAATATACATCCTTATACAAAAAGTTAATAGTTTTCGAGATAATTAACCATTTTGGTATTGTTTTCGCATCTGTGACCTTGACCTTTGAACCCATGACCTTTTTCTTTACATCAAAATGATCGTTGTATCAATACCTACAACATTCTAATATACATGCCTATACAAAAAGTTTATAGTTTTCGAGATAATTAACCATTTTGGTGTCGTTTCGCATCTGTGACCTTGAC
Organism: Anadara kagoshimensis; assembly: GCA_021292105.1. Taxonomy (NCBI): domain Eukaryota; kingdom Metazoa; phylum Mollusca; class Bivalvia; order Arcoida; family Arcidae; genus Anadara; species Anadara kagoshimensis. The sequence continues at coordinate 39,221,498 of CM037862.1, forward strand.
CTTTGAACCCATGACCTTTTTCTATACATCAAAATGATTGTTGTATCAATACCTACAACATTCTAATATACATGCCTATACAAAAAATTTATAGTTTTCGAGATAATTAACATTTTCGGTATTGTTTCGCATCTGTGACCTTGACCTTTGAACTCATGACCTTTTTCTAATACCTACAACATTCTAATATACATGCCTATACAAAAAGTTAATAGTTTTCGAGATAATTAACCATTTTGGTATTGTTTCGCATCTGTGACCTTGACCTTTGAACCCATGACCTTTTTCTATACATCAAAATGATCATCGTATCAATACCTACAACATTCTAATATACATGCCTATACAAAAAGTTATAGTTTTCGAGATAATTAACCATTTCGGTATTGTTTCACATCTGTGACCTTGACCTTTGAACCCATGACCTTTTTCTATACATCAAAATGATTGCTGTATCAATACCTACAACATTCTAATATACATGCCTATACAAAAAGTTTATAGTTTTCGAGATAATTAACCATTTTGGTATTGTTTCGCATCTGTGACCTTGACCTTTGAACCCATGACCTTTTTCTATACATCAAAATGATCGTTGTATCAATATCAACAACATTCTAATATAAATGCCTATACAAAAAGTTTATAGTTTTCGAGATAATTAACCATTTCGGTATTGTTTCGCATCCATGACCTTGACCTTTGAACCCATGACCTTTTTCTATACATCAAAATGATCGTTGTAACAATATCTACAACATTCTAATATAAATGCCTATATAAAAAGTTTATAGTTTTCGAGATAATTAACCATTTCGGAATTGTTTCGCATCTGTGACCTTGACCTTTGAACCCATGACCTTTTTCTATACATCAAAATGGTCGTTGTATCAATACCTACAACATTCTAATATACATGACTATACAAAAAGTTTATAGTTTTAGAGATAATAAGTATAATCAGAGGTAAAAAAAATTAGGTCACGACCTTCACAATTGACCTTGACCTCATTTTGAAGATACTACCAAGAAGATGTCAAAACTGAAAACCCCATGTCATTATCTGGTCAAGTAGTCAAGTTATAACAATTTGAAGCTATTTTACAATTTTTTCAAAATTAAACGCAAAAACGCGTAACCCATTTTTCGACCGAATTTCACGAAATGAACAAACTAAAGGCTTAAGACCCTAGAGAAGCCAAATATCACATCAGATTTTTTCTCCAATCAATACTTTCGGAGAAGAAGATTTTTTAAGATTTTTGCACCCCTAGGTCACCTTAACCTAGTTATGGTAGCCATGGCAATGCCACGAACAAATCTGAATTGCACCGACCCAGACATGCTTCTGACCAAGTCTCGTTGAAATCTGCCCAGTGGTTCGTGAGAAGAAGATGAAAATGTGAAAAGTTTACGACGACAACGACGACGACGACGACGACGACGACGACGACGACGACGACGACGACAGACAACGGACAAATTGTGATCAGAAAAGCTCACTTGAGCCTTTGGCTCAGGTGAGCTAATAAAAAAGCCCACCTGTATGGATGCCATCATTTTACAGAGTTTGAACTGAATTGATCTAACAAATGCCAATGTATGAAAAACACACAAACCTATCCACAAATACAGTAAAACAAAGACACAAACTGAATTTGTAACAAAAGGGCAGTAAATGCCACCTGATAGGTCGCCTGTATGGATGCCATCATTTTGCAACAGTATTTGACTTGAACTAATAAATCCCGAAATAAGACACATATGCTATAAGAATGAAAATGCCTTTTTGCTGTATGGATGTCATTATCAACATCATTTGAAGAAAACTAATGATTTCAGGAATAAGACACAAACATAAATGCCGGGAGTATGAAAATTGCCTTTTTGCACTCCGTGCAGGCAAGCTAAAAACAGACTAAACCACTCATCACTCGTCTACAGAATGCAACAAGAGTCCAAACTAACTAAAATAAAAACACACAAGCAATAGAAAAAAGATCAGTACTCACTCTGTTTGAATATGCCAGCTCCATAGCTTCTGTAGACAACTTACAAAGGGCATCTATCAAATGATGAAGGGCAACATCATCTAAATATCTAAAAGAGAATGGATAGGAAAAATGGAATATCAAATCTGGATACAATGTAGCATTAAGCATGGGTATCATGTCACATTTATTTTTTATTTTTAATAAAATTCTGGTAAATGGTCTCCAGGCTTTGTGCTAGTTTTGTATTTGCTTTTCAAGTTTTGTTCCTTGAAGATGGATCCTTGGATAATGGTAGTCCAATGTGGGTTACATAAATTTACAAAATGATAATGGACACAAATTGTTAATCTTTCGACCTGGAGGTGGGTCTTCATCAGGAAAGTCGAAAGGCTGGCAGCAATAAAAAGTGAATTGAAGATGCTGGTGTCCATTATCATTTTGTAAACTTTCTTTTTTTTGAAAAATAATGATTTAAGTAATAAAAATGACAGAAAATGGCCGATTCCTTAACAGAAGTACTGTTAATAAATTAATTAATTACTTTAAATAATAATTTCAATTAATCACTTAAATGGTTAATGGATGTTGTGCTTTATTCTCTTTACAAATTGCAAAGCATCAATACAGGCTATTCTCAATGACCCAAATTAAAATCAAATCCAATGCTTAATTCAATTTAAAATAAAATACAAATGTACATTTATCAAACTTACTGTGAACTTTCAAAGAGTCTAGACAACATGGCGGAGAGAACAGGAAGGTCTGCCATTACAGCAGTTGTTATGACAGCGTTTGTTCCCTCTGATATCTGCTGACTCACTCTCAGACTACCTCCTGACGAAGGCTTTAATCCTAGAATCCAAACTAGGTGCTGAAAAATAAAAAAACATTTCATTATAACGATTTAAAGTGTCAAGCAAAAATATGTGTCTACTCTATATGATGGTTTTATACTGCGAAATAATTTAATTTCGGGTTCTCAGACAAAATACCATTGCAAGGGTAAATGGGGTTCGCCGCTGTACCACGTGATAACCTCTAACGTTTGTGCGGAACACTTATTTCCAATGAATATGGAATAACATGAGACGACGTTTTCGCATGAAAACGACGTCATTCCGGGAATCTGTGACGTTGACGTTTTCCAAAACGTTCCGCACAAACGTTAAGAGGTATTGATCACGTGGTACAGCGGGGAACCCCATTAGTGGTTTGTGGATACCTTTTAATGAAAATTGGGCCATCACAAACATTGATGATTTTATAGTACATGTACTATATGTATGCTGCATGGGCACATTATACATTCCAGAAATGACAGATTTGGTGTTGTCTTGATGCTTATCATGGTTATGTGAAATTCCAATATACAACAAAAGCTCCTTATAATGCCCTTCAATAATTTTGCACACCTTGTTTATTGCCACAATATTTTGAAGTCACAAAACTTTTTCTCAAATGTTTTTTTTTTTCCATAAGTTCCCCTTATTGAATCACCCAACTCTTTTACAGTAAAACCTCGTTATCATGCCCCTCGATAACTTGGCAACATCGCTTATTGCCACACTATTTTGACGTCCCAAAATCCATTTTGTTTTAAGTTTTTCTTTATCTGCCTCCCCCAATTTATCGCCAAACCCCTTTATAATGTAAAAAAATTTGACTGAACAAATGGTGGCGATAAATCGAGGTTTTACTGTATAACATAAAATCTGACTGAGCAAATGATATTTCTGAATAAATTCTGAATGTATGGACTATATTATTTTCTTAGCTGTAAATGTGCCACAATAAAAAACTTGATACATGGAGTTTATGTAGCTTAATTGTGATAGTTCTAGATGCCTTGCAGAATTGCTCTGACAATTTATTTTCTTGTGAGGCTCTTAAAATAGACATGTATAGACAAGCATACATGATTGTTATACCCACACAACAACCCCATCCCCCCACCCACCCACACACACACACACACATTTACCTGTAAAGTTGTAAGAACTAAATGCCAAGCAGTTCCAAGTATCCCACCATGACAATGAGCTACACTGAGTAAGGCCCTCATACACTGGATATTCTTGGCAGTTAGCTGAAATAGGATACAATCACAATTTAAGTGGAAGTTTAGAAAAATCTAAGATTTTACCTCTGGCCTACACACTTAAATTTGGTATGCGACACATTGTTTCATGTTGGTATACATTTGTGACAAATTTGTTTAAAATCCATACACAGATGTGGTCATGATATTCGGCTGGATGGACAGACAGACAGGTTGATTTCTATATACCCTACTAAATTTTGTTTACTGGAGGTATAATATTTCTTTCAAGAGTAACTATGGTTTTGTTCCTTTGCAACAATAAGGCATGCAACAACACCCTCTCAGTATACAATGCTTTCATTATTTTAGTTGAAATTTACTTGAAAACGACATAAACCTCATGTAATTTAAGAAATTTTAAGTAAGCTTGCTTTCATGAGAATCATCATTTCTACATATTCACCTATATTTTTTTCATGTCATCTGATGATAATTAGTGCAAATGCATTTGATTTTTTCAAAACAAAATATTCACAAATGTTTTATTTTCATATCTGAAATTAAAACAAATATTAAAATTTCCTGATTTAAAATGATAAATATTTTGGTGTAACATAAACATAACATCAAACTAGTATACCATAACTGGTCCTTGATGAGCACCAACAGGAAGTGATGCAGTAGGTAGAGGTGTTCCCACGGCAACAACTTGACTTCTTTCCACAGCTTCAGTTCCTGTCATCTGCATATCCTGACTAGGAGTTCTTGTATGACCTTCAAAAGAAAATTCTGTTTAAAACAAGGTATTTCTGAAATGGGACGCCATTTCAAAAGTATTTACCAAACACTATTGGGTAATCTACGATTTCGCAACATGTGCATGATCAAAATACTAGTATGAATAACCAACAGCACATCTGCTCCACCATGTCTATCCAAAGATTGTTCCTGTAAAGATGTATAAAGATCTGTGAAATAGTAAATGAGAAAAGTGAATTTCAGTACATTCAATGTGTAGTATGGTGAAGGGCATAAGTAAAGGTGTCTATTAAAAAACGAAATTCAGTGAATAAGGATCCCCTGCTAGTAGATATTTTTTGTGATTTGCATTTGTGTTCAAAGGACCATAACTCCAAAGCAAATGAAAAAACCAACTCAGGTTAATGACATACACATCAATGCTGAGATTTTCACTAAGTTTTGTAGATTAGTGCTTCATAGTTTTTGAGAATTGCTCCAGACAAGAAGTGTCTGAATGGACGGAAGTTCAAATTTAATAAACCCCCCCCCTCCTTTTTTCAAAAGGGTGGGGTGGGGGGATAATAAAACTTACCTTTCTGTCCCATTGATGGTGTCACAGGTGTTTGTGAATTCAGCACAGTCAGTGTGTAGTGTGGTGGGAGTGAGGCTTTACAGAGGGCAGTTATAAAGGCATCTCTTGGAATATTCATCTCAATCTGTCCACATAAACTGGCAAATATCTGCATTGACTTTAATATACCTTCTGTAGCACTTTCATCAGTACTAAAAATTAAAAACATGATACATTTCAATTATAAAATTATTCAAAGTACAATTACAGTTACCAGTATTTCTGCGAAAATATTTATTTTTGTGGTGTCCAGTTTTCGTGGTTCTACCATTTTATGGGGTGGTAAATTCTTGGTTTATGATTTCTATTTAAGGCAATGTTTTTTATACATATTTTACAATTTGTTGACATGTGGATTTGTGGGTCAGATTATTCATGAAAATGACAAAAAATTCCACAATATTGCAGTCTGGAAAGGGGGGTATATAGTATAGCATAGATTACAGTTATTTAGTACAAGATATTTTTTTTGGCAAAACTTCAAAAAAGGAACAACCATAAATTCATATCTTGTGCAAAAAACACAACTACTGCTTACTTGTAATTAGAAACTTTTCTAGGATAAACTTTTGCAGTTTTTGTCTCCATAAGTGTGCAATAATACAAACAAAACTGATTAATCATAAACCTTTGTACAAATATGTTACGTTATTCACATAATTGTGACAGAGTATCAAGAGTACTCTGGCATTTAGAAGACAAAAACTCAGAACATAAGGTATACACTAGACAGAGCAAACATACCTGGCATCTAAGAGAAGAGATAATGCAGCTAGTACACCACACCACGATGAATTAATTAACTCTTCCTGTAAATGTCGCTCTTCTTCTGTAAAAAAAAAAATGTAAACATGAGGATCAACATGAATAAAAGTTACATACACATATTTTGTAATGAAGGTACTCCATAACATACTACTTCCTTCCTAATACAATTTTCATTGTTTTTGTTGGGAACCACTACAGTATCATCTGATAGAGTACTTGCTCCGTATGTGGGAGGTCGGGTTGGAACACCATCAAGGTCGGACCAAGACTTGGACATAGGATTTGACTATTCTTTCAGCAAGCACTCAAAATTTAGAAATGAAATTCACAGGGTCTTTAGAAAGAGACCAAAATCATATTTCAAGTGTCATGGTAAATGCTACACTATAAAAACCCTACCTGTAAATTGCCTTTAGCATACTGCAAATGTGTAAACAACAACAAATGAAAAAAATGCATTGACCTGGGCTCCAGAAGGAAAAAGAAAGCGAGGAAGACCAAGAAAGAACAACAGAGAAGGAAAGAAATGATATGGGCTGGCCAAGTTGGAGGACTGCTAGGATGGATGCTTTAAATAGGACAAAGTGGAGAGATTTGTGTCTCGCCTTATGCTCCACTAGGAGCAAAGAGGATAGGTAGGTACCGTAGGTACACTGCAAATGTCAAAATTTCTACTACTGCACTAATAGCTAGTGATGTCTCAATATAAGTGAAATACGCTTGACTGGGACATAAAACTTCATACATACTAACAATCAATCAATTTTTGTTAGACATCAAATCTAGATTGTCCATACCTAACCCTAACCTTCCACCCATTCGTTGTTACCTTGAATTTTTAGATATGACAGATGTAGCACTTTTTGTATACCAAGCCTCATAAACTAATCCCCCTATAGTTACTATAGTTACCTGTTAAAGATGATAAAGGTTTTTTAATCAAAGTTTTTGGTTTTTGATTCTCATCTGATTCTTCTCCGTGAAGTAAAAACTGAACACTTTTCACAACCTCTAATAAACAGTAAAAGGCCAGCGACAGACCGTAACCGTCGGCGATATTTGGTGGTTCTATTTTCTCAAGCATATCCAAACTACAAATATATACAAATTCATGTCAGATTCTTTAAACATTATTGGCATGCTAAATCTTTTATAATAAATTCAGAAATTTTCATGATTGTTTTACTTTAGAAATAACTTTCAATTTGTAGTGGTTAATGGGGTATAAACAAGATTTTGGAAGTGGCAATTCTATCACAATATCTATCATTGACATTTCTGCTTAGAATTTGCAAAAGACCAATTATTTAATATTACAAAATACTGGTTTCATTTCTTATCTGCTGGTTTTGTCAGTGAATGGAACAGTGTCATTCATCATTTCAGAGCATTTAGCCCTGCCTTCTTTGACAGCATTTCATCCCTTCAACACATTTAGCCCCACCTTCTATAATGTCACAATCACAATCAACAACCCAAACCAAAATCAGACTTGAGAGAGGTTGATAGGTCGTGCTAGTTTACTTTTTTGTCAATAAGTTTACGTAAGACAAAAATCAGTGATTGTAAATATTTTTATGTAATTTTGCAAAAGGAGCAAGGCAAAAAAATAAAATTTTGCTTGTACCAACAATCCATGCTGAAATCTCTTTCAAAATCATGTAAATGATACTCACAAAATAGGCCTAGCCTGTCCTTGTTGGACCACTGCTATTAATGGTATCCACACACCTCTGTACATAAAGGCTGCCTGAGGAGTAACACCACCACCAACAGGCATGCCACCCACTAAAGCTGGTGGTGATCCCTGAGTATCTATGTTTTTATTTGCTACAATAAATCAAAATAATGTTAATGATGGTGAATTGTAAGTAATCTGTTCCATTACAGAAATGAAATTAAGTTTTCTTTTTGATATAGATAAATAAAAATTTTGCACACTGCCTTATTCGTGCAGTGAATGATGGTAAAAATGTCTAATTCTTTCATATATCCATTACATTTCTCATAATTCAATTGATTCAATATTTAAACAACAAATCAACAATGAAAAACAGAAATACAGCAAGAACAAGAAAAATCGCTATGGCGTAGAATGTCTATATGCCTTGTCCTTAGTAGAATTCAAATGTCTATGTGCCTTGTCCTTAATATAACCACTGCAGTAGCTCAGTTGGTAGAGTGCTCGCTCCATAAGTGGGAGGTCATGGGTTCAAACTCCGAACGGGTCTGACCTAAGACTTAAAAGTGGGTAGTGAATGTTCTTTTGCCAAGCGCTCGGCATTACGAAATGAAAGTTATGGTTCTTTCAGATGGGAACTTAAAATAAATGAGGTTCCGTGTCACGGTGGGCTTGGCACGCTAAAGAACCCTGCTGTATAATGCCATCAGTGCATGGCACAGACAAAATTTCTGCACCTTCACCTATAGCTGGCAGCATCTCGATATAAGTAAATATTCTTGACTGGGCCATTAAACACCATTACTCAACTCAACTCCCGTGTTCTTCATAAGATTACGACACTGAGAGCTTATCCATTCATGCAAAATAATAAAAAAGATCTGACCAAATAAAATGTTTGAAACAAAGGAAAATTGAATTATTCGTGAATAATAAAGTAAAAAAGTTTTAGGTAACAGAACTACGATTAATAATATAAACCAACTAGTGTACTATCACCAGTTTGATTGGGGATGTTCATCTAGTTAGCCATAATGACAGTTTCAATATATATTAGCAAGTGACTACACTCTACCTAGCCATACCTGTAAACAGCAGATTTGTTTAGTTTTGGCGAGTCCACAAGCTCAAGACATGAAAATTTTAAGTAAAACTTTTAGCAATTTGTTGATTTTCTTGTATGTTCTTATAGATTACATTGAAATTTACATTAAGACCAGTCACAATATTTGCCTAATTTCTGACTTTGTACGAGGAATTGTATCTAGAATTTACTCAATTTGATTTTTACCTGTCTGTGCTGCGGGTCCTCCAGGTGGGTTCATGAACTGTGACTGTATAAAAGACCCGATACCATTTACCATGTCCCGGAATATCTTTGTTGAATGAGGCTTCATATCATAGCTCTCACAAAATGATCTGTTATTAATACAAATTGTAAAATAATAAAATGTTGTCATATACATTAATTAAATAGAATGTCTAAATTTCCAGCAGTTAGGACCAATATGCTAAATGTTTGCTTATAACTTATAGATTGTTCTAAAAATGCTACATCTAAAACATGTAAAGTCTAGCTGTAGTAAAGTATTTATAAACAGCTAAAATAGTAAAAACAAAAATACAAAGATAAAAAATTAGGCCATTTCAGTATTCTTTTGCATTTGTAACTTTGACCTTTACATCCATACCCTTCATTCATATATCAAAATGACTGTTAGGCCAATACCTACAATATTCTAATATATATGCCTATACAAAATGTTTATAGTTTTCAAGATATTTAGCCATTTCAGGATCTGTTTGCATCTGTGACCTTGACCTTTGAACCATGACTTTCATTCATATATCAAAATTATCCTTGTGCCAATACCTACAATATTCTAAGATACATGTCTATACAAAATGTTTATAGTTTTTGAGATAATTTATCATTTCAGTATTCATTTCCATCTGTGACCTTGACCTTTGAACCCATGACCTCCATTCATATATCAAAACAAGAGGTCCAAAAGGGACCTGTAATGCTCAACTGGCAAAATTTGACCTAATTTGTATAATATGCTAAACTAAGGGCAATGAAAAATTTCTGTAAAATCCTGTGAAATATGTCAAATGACTAGGTGTCTACTTCCTATATTTCAAATTTGAAGAAAATTGGTGGAAAATTGAATGCACAATGACAATTTTAGTGATTTTGCTATTTATAGTAATGGCCATCATCTTGGATTTCGCACAGGGTTGCTTTGTACAAACTTTGATCTACTCCACTTAGGGACCTTCCACACCAAATTTGATTTCAATTGGCCCAGTGGTTTCAGAGGGGCAAGGTCACTGGTTTTAAATCAAAAGTCGCTAAATTATTTTGCCAAACAATAAGTAATTAATTACTGGTAATTATTCACTATAATTCATGTGTTTAAATTATTTGTAGACAAATATACAGTCAAATATACACGTACCATATACATGTCCATGTGTGCATGCACACACACACACACACACACACACACACACACACAACACACACACACACACACATACATACGCTACACTATACCTGACCTTTGGTTGGGTGAGCTATCAAGAATTTATATATACGGGAATCAAATCTATAAACAATTGATTTCCTTTTATGGCAAACCACTATGGCATTCTACATTTCAAGGTTGCTTGTTCTGTATATAGGATGTCAAGAGTTTGAATGGTATTGAACCCCAATCTGGTTTAACCAAGATTTGAAAAAAGGTAGTGACTGCTCTTTCACCAAGCACTCACTGTTAAGAAACAAGTCACAGAATCCTTAAAAAAAAGACCTAAAAAATCAATGTCTCATGTCAAACATGGTGCCATAAAGAACCTTCCCTGAGCACTCTGCAAAGATCAGAATTTCTGACACTTCACCAATAACTGGTGATGTCAAGACATAAGTAAAGTATTCTTGTCTGGGACATAACATCCTAATAATTAATCAAATCTCTCTCTCCTCTCTCTCTCTCTCTCTCTCTCTCCCTCCCCATATACATGTAAATAAACATAAACATCTCTCTCTCTCTCTCTCTCTCTCTCTCTCTCTCTCTCTCTCTCTCCCCATATACATGTAAATAAACATAAACATCACTATATTCCAATCTCAAATAAAGTTTGATAGTTTCACATATCCACCATGCAACTTCACCATAGAGGGAAAACAAAGGATACCTCAAGCCAGGGAAAAATAAAAACAAATAATTGTATAACCATTATCAATAGGACTGAATCAAGAGTATTCTATCCAAAAGCCATTTCCATTAAAATCATAAGTAAGGTATCGTAAAATTTGAAAAAAAATTCAACATAAATGTATGATGAGTGGATTAATGTTTTTACTCCCATTTTAAGATTCTTTCACTTAGATCGAGGTGGACAGTTCATGTATTGTGGTAAAAAACCATTAAGAAAGCAAACTAACAAATGTTTTCACACTAGGGTTTGTCCAAGTATGAATCAAATTTATTCCTTTTGTTTTTAAAGTGCTATCTTCAATAACATTGTCGAAATTTGTGGGGTTCTGATTCTGAATTTTTGAACTGATAACCTTAGAAAATATCTATGTGGATTAAATACTTTTTAAAGAACTATATTTTCACAATTGATTTTAAATTTGTGAAAACCTAGAAATATGACATACCGGGTATCATACTTTCCTGAAAATCAATAAATGAAAACAAAAATAAGAGGCCATCCCAAAGATCCTTAGAAACAGAGTACCTGATTGGATAAGACATTCTTTCTTACCTAAACATTGTTCCCTCTCCTCTGAAAATTGACATGTAACTTTAAATCTGATTATACATGTATATCAATGTATTTTGAAGATCTGATAATGATACATTGTTTATATGCAGATGTTGTGAGGATGTACATTTCAGAATTTAATTTCTAACTACCTGTACTTGTAGATTTAAGCAATTATCTGTCACATAATAAAACAAGCACTCAGATGAATACAATAAAGATAATTTATGTGCTATAGGCATTACTGTAAATAAGGAAATTCTTAAATTAGTTCATTTTCGCAAGAATCAGCATTTTGAATTTTTTGTGCCCTTTTGTTTTTGCATTGTCAGATGGTAGGCAGTGAAAATGCATGAATAAAATTTGTGAAACTTATTTTTGGGTCTTGTTACTCTCATGAATTTACGCGAATAAAACATGCAAGAAATTTCCCTATTTTCAGTATCTACATGTATTGTAAGTTAAATGGGATGGATTTCATACCAGAGTGAAGATACAAAAAGAGATCAGAAACCGATTGAGCAACAAAAAAGTAAAATCTTATGGGACAGAAAATCTACAATATATTCATAATATAGGATAACCCGTGTATACTACAGCAGATCTTTTTATATAAACATCATTGAGATTTGTGTTAACAACTAAAGAAAGAAAAGACACAACTTTTACTCTCACAGCACACAACACTTGACCACTTGGCCACACATAGGCCTGAGTACCATACCTGATAAGGTCCGGTTGTATACAAAGTTTATACAAAACTTCCAGCGCTAGACATCGCTGCCATTGTGGTTTTTCTGGATCCAAAAATTTCACCAGTAGTGATAAAAATATTTCACATTCTGTCATCTAGGTCAAAATAAAAGATTAGAATAAGAATTGTAATTTTACTTAACAGTATTTTTAGCACTGATTCGGTAAACAAGTTACAACTGAAGTAAGATGCCATTTCAAAAGTATCCCCCAAACATACACTAACTAAGAAATCCATGATTTCCCAGCCATGTGCATGATGAAAAACATGTCCAAATAGCAAATAGCACATCTACTCAATTCAAAGATTGAATTTTTATATCTGTTAAATAGTTTTTGATAAACGAAAAGGATAAAATGTTGGCAGAAGAAATGAAGCAAACACTATATGTCCCCCACCCCCACCTTTCCTATTTTGGGGGACATAAGATCATTTAACTAACCTCTACATCATGATCATTAAAAATATACAAACATAAATGACCTTGACCTTAATACATAAACTTAATTCAATTCATACACAAGATAGAAAGAAAAATTTCAATCTTTTTTGGTGTGTGCATTTGCGTGCATCAGTATGGTTCTTCAACTTCAACTTACCAACAGGTTGTAATAATGTTTGATCAATGTGGATACAATCCTAAGTAATCTCATTACGATAGGAAAGAACGGCTTTTCTACCGGAGCTGGCGAGGGAGGGGGAGGTAACCCCTGTCTGTACTTCAGGCTCGGAGAAAACAGTTTTATCACCAATGGACACACTCTCTCCTTCAGTAGAAAACTAAATTCTCTGTGCTGTAAAAATGATAAATGTCATTTCAAATACATATTGCAAAGTGTCCAAAAATACATCAGTCCATATTGAAAGTAAACAAACTACTGATCAACTTCCAAAACAAAATAAACATATAAGCTTACAATTTACTATGTATGAGGTTAATATGGAGAAATGAGGTCCATCTACCTGACCCTCTTGGGTTTTTACTTTTTATTCAGATTGCCAATAAATGTTTAAAATTTAAATTTATTTTAAGATTGTTAATGAAATTTTTCTCATTCATATTTAAAAGTTTTGTTATTACAGTAAACTGTTGACTTTTGTTTTCTAAAGCTCCACAAGGAAATGAAAATAGTTTGACACATCTGATTTTCAAGTTAAACAGCTGTCATTAGCAATCACTGGGGATTAGAATGGATTGATTGGGGTTAACATTGAATTTTCCTCAAAAGGCAATTGACCTATCTCAAACATTAAGATAACTGGACTTATTTTGGTTAAATAAAGAGCAATTAATTTCAAACTGTTAAAATAATTTCAGCCTATCTTGAATTCAAGATATCCAAGTTCTAGACCACAATTTTCCCAAACAAGCCAAAGTGTTTCTAAAAATCATGAATTTATTTTATACCTGAAAACATTTCTAATTATCTATTCAGTGTTCTAAATAACAGTCAGAGACTGGTTATTTTTTGGGAGGACTGGTTACTTTTTCAATAATCTATATACCACAATAGAAAATGTTGAAATAATTGAGACAAGAACTTTGAAAAGTTTTACTTATTTCAAAGCACTGTTTCAATATACAGTAATAACTTACCTGGGCAAATATTACTGAGAAGCTTGTCAGTACTGATTCTAGTAGCTCTAAACCAAACGTTCTGGTCATTTCTGTCATACCCATCAACCAATGTGGCTGGTCTGCATTTACAAGCTGACACAAATCCTACAATGAAATACATGTGTATATTTATCAATAAATTGCAAATTTTTGACATTAATGAACAGAAGAAGACTCAGGAATTTTGGAAAGGGGGGGGGTCTATTTTTCCAGAACAAGGTAGGGCACCCCAGAAATTTTTTGAAATTGAAATGCAGCATAAAATCCTGTAATTTCCTGCAATTTGAACAAGGTATACACAAATACATTACGTCATGGACAGAAATAAAAGGGGGCTCCAACCCCTAGAATCCCCACTCTGGCTCTGCCACTGGTGAGAATAAATTAGTTGTACATCTCAACTTTTATCTAACACTCAGCTCAGCTGATAAAGTCTAAGCTCAATCAATCATAAGTTATGGGATTGATCCCAAGCTTGGTTTAACAAAGATTTGAAAATCTAAGGTGAGGGACTTTTGCTCTTACCAACCTCTTGCTTAAGTAATGGAAGTCAAGCATTCAAAATAACAAAAAGTGAAATATACATTTCTGTATGAATATGTCAATCATCATTAGTTGTGTTTAAAGGGGAAGGTCTTGAAGTAGATGAAATGGACATTTCTCAATTTAGCTGTCAATCAAAAACAGCTGCCAGGGCCAGGTGCCATAAACCAGACTAAAGTTACTCAAATCTGACAGAATCTGTTGTCAGTGTCATTAAACATTTTGAGTTCAAATTCTTACTCAAGTCAGCCATTGTAATTGCTGTCATACAAGCTTGAGAAGAAATATTCTCTTATTTTTACCGGTAGATGTTTTATAAATAATATGTACTTTTTGGGGTGCCTTTGCGCTTTTTTAAAATAGAATTAAAATGTATATATCACTTGCAGCTGCTGAATTTTTTTAAAATGTCCCTATACTGTCTTCCTGAAATTAACATCACAAAGTGGGTCAACAAAAAACTGAAACATAAAAGTCATTGTATCATCAACAATTAGCCTTCTAACATTGCATTACATGTGTTTACCTTCAAACATTAGTGTAAAGGGTGAACTTACCTGAAACAATAAATAAGCATCTCCAGCACATGGTCTTAGAGACTTTGGTGGATTTTTACTTCCGACTTTTAATTCCTCTACATTAAGTGCTTCTAATGGTTCTGATAAATAAAACAAAATCAAATCATAAAACAAAAATTCTTGATCGCAAGATAGAAAATCTGTTAAAGATATTTTCATTTTGCAGTGAAAACCACAGCCCTTGTACCGATTTATTTATTGTTGGGCATCAGTGATTAATTAGGAGTTTCTTATATCTGAGCAAGTTATAAAATAAAGTTGGTATGACAATCACAAACATTTACCCAGTTGAAGATCACAAATTTATATAATTATAAATAAACCCTAAATGGCTGTGTCACAAAATATTCTACTTGCAGAAATACAGTGACCTACAATATAAAAGAATTTAAAGAGAATAGAGTGGTCTAGCCATAATGAGTCATTCTCATTGATTCTCATAGGTCTTAGAGTCTGAAGTTTGGGGATTCAAGTCCTGGGTATCATCCCATTTTCTTTGGGATGAAGGGTTATCAGTCACTATATACAGTCAAACCTGTCTATAAAGGCCACCTAAGGGAACCAGTAAAAGTGGCCTATTTAGGCAGAAGGTCCCTATATAGAGGTTCAAATAACAAGAATAAAGAGCAATGGGAATCAAATTTTACTTGGCCTTTAAAAGCAGGTGGCCCTTTTATGGAGGTGATCTTTAAGGCAGGTTCGACTGTATGCTGATCTACAATATACTTGGTTGATAAACATGTCACCACAATATTGACTATTTGCCACTAACCTTGAGACTGGACTTTGTCCTCTGTGACCACTCTTTCAAACACGATACTAACCAACTGTTTTATTGTGGCTGCTGCTGTATTGATGGTTGTTGAATCTTTAGTAAAATGAAGTCTAAAGCATAGTACTAGAGCCTGAAATACAGAGAGAAAATCCTGGTAATATAGAACCTGACATTAAATGTTTGGACCATTTAGTTTGATGTCAGACAATACAGACATATTATTAGTTTCATTACAGTTGGCTTAACTTGTGTCATTTGAGAATCTTTTTTTTTTATTCTGGTAGATCTATGGAAAATTCATTTAAAGTTTCATTCCACATCATCATGCACTGTTCCATCTAGGAATTTTCAACAAAAATTTCTCTAAATCATGCAGTGTTCCATCTAGGAATTTTCAACAAAAATTTCTCTAAATCATGCAGTGTTCCATCTAGGAATTTAAACAAAAATTTCTCTAAATCATGCAGTGTTCCATCTAGGAATTTTCAACAAAAATTTCTCTAAATCATGCAGTGTTCCATCTAGGAATTTTCAACAAAAATTTCTCTAAATCATGCAGTGTTCCATCTAGGAATTTTCAACAAAAATTTCTCTAAATCATGCAGTGTTCCATCTAGGAATTTTCAACAAAAATTTCTCTAAATCATGCAGTGTTCCATCTAGGAATTTTCAACAAAAATTTCTCTAAATCACGCAGTGTTCCATCTAGGAATTTTCAACAAAAATTTCTTTAAAACACCATAACATCAATATTTTTGCTTTCATATAATGTTAAATATGACCCACTAAGGCCTTAACAATGCCAATAGGGTCATTCAGCAAAATAAGGGATCAATGGCCCCATAGCTCATTCTAGAATGAACGCTTCATGTGCTAATGTATATAGTCAATTGTGGTAGCTTAATAAACACATCGCCTCAAAGAAATATTTGAGCTATCTAGAACCATTGATAAACCACCCCCATCCCCACCCCCACCCCACATAAAATTACTATCAGTAATAAATTCACTGTCAGCATAATAATGTTAATTCCAAAACTACCAAAATTTTACAATTACTATTTTGTTGTCACTGCTTAGACACTTTACTTTCTATTTTAAAGACCTCCAATGTTGCTGTTTTGTTTCTTTGCATAATACATGTAAAACCCTGTATTAGCAAGAATCCTTCATCAAATCAGCCGTTGCAGTAACACATTGAGGTGTATATTCTATACAACAGTACTAGTTCATAACAAGATAACCATACCTTTGCTAAAGATTCATGTTGCACTACAGAGTTAGTTGTTATTAACAATATGGCTGTCTGAAGTAACTTTAATTCTTCAAGTCCAGCCTCCATAAGATTCCACAGACAGTCAATGATACTATTAGCAGCTGTCTGAAATTTTGAAAAAGATAGGCAAAAATTAAACTTATGCTTGATAAAACATTTCTCTTCAAAAAAGAAAAAAAACAAGGAAATCAAGAAAAACAGAGGAAAAAAAATTAGAATTATTTTATTTTTTTTACTTATGTAAAGAATAATTTATCAAGAGTCCATTTCTTAAATGCATATAATATATGAGATGTTTAAATTAATTACCAGGTACTTATTTTTTCCTTGTCTTTCATTTCTTCTCTCAATACCTAAGTTCAAATCCCACTTATACAGATTCTAATGTGAAAAAGGTTGTCAGCTTACTTTCTAAAAGTAATGGGTTTTTTTCCAGGTTCTTTAGTTTTCATTACCATCCAAAAATCAAATGTCACAATATAAGTGAAAGAATCTTGACCGAGGCATTATACACCATTACTCCTATCAACTCCACTATTCCATATTAAAAAAATCAAAGTATTTGTTTTTCTTTGTCTTTATGGACAAAGCACCAATATGCCATGTAATGTTATAACTGGAATAGATGCCATTTCAAAAGTTTTTCCCAAATCAACCCCAACTGGGAAATTCCGAAACATATGCATGATCAAAATATGTATAGCCAATGGCATATCTACAGCATCCAACAATTGTTCTTGTGAATTTTCACCAAGATATATTAAAAGACTGGCAGATAAAATGCTTACTCCACTCCACCCCCTTCCTTAAGTTAAAGTCTGTCCCGAGCCATTAGGCCCATCAGGCCGGAGCTTATCCCGGTTTCGGTGGCGTTAAGCGACTGAGAGTACAAGACTCTCCCCTGAATGGGACGCCGGTCCATCGCAGGGTTAACCCCCAGCATTTTTGCTGGTACTCATTTATTTTTCAGCTGAGTCAACTGAAACAACCTGAAATTAAGTGTCTTGCTCAAGGACACAACACATCGCCCGGTCCAGGGATCGAACCCACGACCTTCGAATCATGAGTCCAACGTCTTAACCACTAGGCCACACGCTTCCACCCCCCTTCCTTAAAGGGACACAATAATACAAAGACTAGATACAAATTTGAGATTTCTACCAATTTTCATCCTAAATCAGGATCAAAATCTTTGTGAAATTAAATAGTTACCATAGATACTGCTTCATGTGAAATAAGTTTCTGTACTGATGCCAGACAAAGCTGGACTAATTTTTGATTTTTAGTTTCACATCCTAACACAAATGGTTGTACAATTTCTGCACTTGCGGGCACCAAACCTGAAAAAAAAAATATATCAAAAATATGAACAAAAATTCTCATGTATGAAATGACAAAAAGCAACAAGCAAAATGACTAAAAACTCATTACAATGCCCCACGATAACTTTGCCATCTCACTTGTTCCCACATTATTTTGATGTCCAAAAATTCATTTCTTCTACATTTTTCTTTAAAAGCCTCCCTAGACAAATCATCGAACCCCTTTATAATGCAAATGATCAAAACCTCATGATAATGCCCCTAGCCATATCACACATCCCTACATTATTTGAAGTCCCAATCCATTTCTTCTAAAAGCCTCCCTAAATATATCGCCAAACCCCTTTATATTTCCACAATCTCACTTTACAAATGATGCTGATGAATTGAGGTTTTACTGTTTATAAATCTTGATGTAAGATATGCAAGAATGAAATACAAAAAAAGTTAAATGGTGTCACTGATGATGCATTTTTCAATATTTTGAAATAAAATGCTCCTTCATCTGAAAAATCATATGGTTTTGTGTTAGAAAGGATAAATTGCAAGATTTTGTATGCAGAAAAATATTCAGTTTCTCTGTCAAGATTCAGGTATTCCAGCAATCTGATTTTCTGACAGTCAATAGTCACTGAATGTTGAGCAAAAATTTATACCGTTTATAGTGTCTCTGGTTTAACTTTAAGACAATTTTATTTTGTAACTGACCCATATATTTCTTGCTTTTTGACAGAGCTCACATGAACTTGAAAGATATTAAAATGTATTGAAGAAAAACCTTATTTTGTAAAATTTCTCGTCATAATATTTTTGGACCACTACAGTAGTCCAGTTGGTACAGTGCTTGCTACGTATGTGGGAAGTCAGAGATTGAACTACAGCCAGGTTTGACTGTTCTTTTGCTAAGCACTTGGCATTTTGAAATAAAAGTCACAAGGTCCTTCAGGTGTAACCTTAAAACTGATGCCCATGTCATGATAGGGGAAGCATGTAAAAAATCTCTACCTGCACATTGCCCCAAGAGCACTATAAAGGTAAAAATTTCTACCACTTCAAAAATAGCTGGTGGTGTCTCAATACAAATGAAATAATTTTAACTTGGACATAAAACCACATTCTGTCAGTCAAAATATTTTGGCACTGAAGTGATAATGCTTTATACATACCAGAGATAATATCTGTGTTTTTGGAACCTATTGTCCTGAGTCTGAGTTGAGTCTGCTCGGATGACTGTAATAAAACAAATTTTATAAAGGTTACAATTAGAACAAAAACATAACCTCATGACATCATGCCAACATTTTCTTTTCAACAGAAATATGACGATCACGAATGTGCAAACACATTTTCGGTTACAACTAGGTACAAGTAAGTGAAAAATATCAACCACTATTCAATTTTATTGGATTTTCTATGGATATAAGGTGTGATTCACTGTCGCAAACACATAGACTTTGATAGTAGACGGTGAAAGGTGCTTGGAGAGTATAAGGGGTATTGATCAGGTACTGATTGTAGCAATAAAGCTACATACTATAGTATGTACTACGTACAGGTAAACAGACGTTACTACTGTCTCACCTATGGAGCACCTTAGATGAATCTGTCAAGCACTTGCTTTACAAACATGTGACCTGGGTTCGATTCCCGACGTCAGAGGAAGGGAATTTTTTTCAGCATAACTAGCATTTACATTACAAATGGCGCCCACAACAGGACCCTGCCTTTGAATGGAGCACCAACCAAAGTACACCTGCAGGGAAGATCCCAATAAAACTAATAATAATTAAAATAATAATTTACATATGTGTTAGGATATGCCTTCAAGGAACGACGAGTATGTACTACGTACAGGTAAAGAGAGGTTACTACTGTCTCACCTATGGGCTACCTTTTAGGCAAAACAGTAGAGTGCTCACTTTACAAACAGGTGACCCATGTTCAATCAGAGCTGCCAACTGACCCACAACCCGCGAGTCTGACCCTGATTTGGAAATTAATTCCCGCTGAACCACCAAGAAGGGGAGTGACCCGCAAATTACCATAGGGTTTTAGGATATTCAAGGTTCAGCTATTACCACTCAAATCCATCTGTAATCGCTTCGAATTAGAGTGATTTACATGGGCGGATTAAGGGTTATAGAGGATTAATTTTGTACCCGGGACACGGCAGATGAAAAATCACTACGTGCATTATACTGTATCCATTTCTCAAAGACACCACCTGAGAATGCACCATATATTTTTATCTATTTTTCAATTTTTTGGGAAGAATGCACCTAGACCGGATTTCGGTCGGACATGCAATTACACAAAATAGGGTTGGCAGCTCTTTCAATACCCGACATCAGGGGAAGGGAATTTATTCGGTGTAACTAGCATTTACATCACATGATTATTACAGTCAACACTAAAATTTTAGAGGTTGTGGCCTGGTGGTCATGACTAATTTAAAACCATGTATCGGCAAAGACATTTTTAATATAATTACCTCTTTCACATGGGGATACTTTCTTTTCCCCTCAGCAGATAAAGTCCTCAAATCTCCTTGTAGGTTCTCAAGTAACTTTTTAGCTATTGCTGGGTCTTTATTGGCCATGTTTTGACAATTTAAAAGTTTTATATGTATCAATGTGTAATTATGTCAACTGTCAACTAGCTGTCATGATAAACTTGTTACAAAATGAAGCCGAAATCGTGTAAACATCAACTTGTTAATTTCAGCTGTTCAGATGTAAACACTTGTTTTGTGGCAAATTCTGCAGTTTTTTCTGTGAACACACTTAGTGACAATGCACAGATATCTCAATTTAGGTGGTTTCTTAATTTTTGGATATTAAATCAAGTTGCTAAATATTTCATTTAACTCAAAACACATTAAATCGTATGCACATGCTTTGCTGTTCATGTCATTCCATACTGAGTTGTCACTTTACATGGGAGACAACTCTATATTTATTAACCGCATTTCCGGGTCTTAACCTCGTTACTACTTCAAGTTTTTTTGTAATATTCAGTATTTTTATTTATTTATTTATTTATTTATTTATTTATTTATTTATTTATTTATTTATTTATTTATTTATTTAGGAAAAATACAAAATTTTCTCGACTAGTACATTGTCAAGAAAATGATGGCTATTGTTAAATACACATGGTGACTTTGATGTCATGTACTTTATGTGGCTATTGTCAAAATGTGGTTGGTTTTGTTTTTTCAAGTAGTGGGTGGCTATTGTCAAGTACAGGCTGACTATAGTCAAATACATGGTGACTTGCCAAGTACATGATGACATGCCAAGTACACAAGGGCTACTGTCAATGACATTGTGCCTACTGACTGTCAAATACATGGTGCCGGACTTGCCATGTACATGGTGACATGCCAAGTACACGATGGCTTCTGTCAATGACATGGTGCTTACTGACTGTCAAATACATGGTGACTTGCCAAGTACATGGTGACATGCCAAGTACACGATGGCTTCTATCAATGACATGGTGCCTACTGGCTGTCAAATACATGGTGCCGGACTTGCCATGTACATGGTGACATGCCAAGTACACGATGGCTTCTGTCAATGACATGGTGCTTACTGACTGTCAAATACATGGTGACTTGCCAAGTACATGGTGACATGCCAAGTACACGATGGCTTCTGTCAATGACATGGTGCCTACTGACTGTCAAATACATGGTGACTTGCCAAGTACATGGTGACATGCCAAGTACACGATGGCTACTGTCAATGACATGGTGCCTACTGACTGTCAAATACATGGTGACTTGCCAAGTACATGGTGACATGCCAAGTACACGATGGCTACTGTCAAGTACATGGTACCAAATGTCAAATACATGATGACTTGTCGAGTACACGTTACCAATTGTCAAGTACATGATGATTATTGTCAAGTACTGTACATGACGACCGCTGTCAAGTACACGGTGCATACTGTCAAATACATGGTGACTTGTCTAGTACACGTTACCAATAGTCAAGTACATGATGATTATTGTCAAGTACATGACGACCGCTGTCAAGTACATGGTGCATACTGTCAAATACATGGTGACTTGTCAAGTACACGTTACCAATTGTCAAGTACATGATGATTATTGTCAAGTACATGACGACCGCTGTCAAGTACATGGTGCATACTGTCAAATACATGGTGACTTGTCTAGTACACGTTACCAATTGTCAAGTACATGATGATTATTGCCAAGTACATGACGACCGCTGTCAAGTACATGGTGCATACTGTCAAATACATGGTGACTTGTCTAGTACACGTTACCAATTGTCAAGTACATGATGATTATTGCCAAGTACATGACGACCGCTGTCAAGTAAATTGTGACTATTGTAAATTACTGGATGACTATTGTCAAGTACATTGTGGCTATTGTCAAGTACATGGTGACTTGGCAAAGATATAGCGACTTCTCAAATACATGGTGTATTGTCAAGTACATGGTAAATATTGACAAGCAAATGCTTACTATTGCCAAGCACATGGTGACATGTCAAGTGCATGGTGACTATTGTCAAAAACATGATGACATGTCGAGAACCTGTAGACTGGTACATGGTGGTTACTGTCAAGTAAATGATGATTTGTCAAGTATATGGCGACTAAAGTACATGGTGGCTGTTGACAAGTTTATGAATTTTCAAGTTACCATATATGGTATATATATGGTGATTATTGTCAAGTATATTGAAGTACATGGTTGCTATAATCAAGTGCATGGTTTCTATTGTCAATATGTGTGTTGACCGTCAGGTTTTTAACCCTAACACAGGGTCTTTCAAAATTAACCTTAAAACCGATGCCACGCGTCACGGTAAGTGTAGCACACTAAAGATCCGTCCTTGCACGTTGCCCTGAGCGCATTGCAAAGGTAAAATTTGAAATCTGCCACTTCAACTATAGCTAATGACGTCTCGATATAAGTGAAATATTCTCGACTGGGACGTTAAACCACATACAATGAACCAATCATCTAAATCATGGTAAATACATGCAATAATAACACTGGCGAGATGACTATGTTCAACAATAACAAACAAAAAAATATTACATGTATATGCTTTAAATCTTGCCTCTTGACATAACTGAACAAGTGTTTGTTCCATATTGGAGGACACATACACTGATGCCGATCACAGGGACCAGTTTTATATTAAAATTTTAAAAAATGGCCATAGAATATATAGAGTTTTGTGGTGCCAACAGGAACGAATAGTCCAACCTGCCTTAAAGGCCACTTCTATACAAGAACCACATGCTTATAAAGGTCAGTAAAATTGTATCCCAATTTTTCTTTATTCATATATTTGAACCTGTATATAAAGGCAACCTGTCCATAAAGGTCATTTTTACTTGTTCCTTTGGGCGACCTTTATAGACAGGTTTGACTGTACACATGCATATCCTTTAGATTGAGTTAAGAAATGGTGTTTATGCCGAATTCAAGGTTGTTTCATTTAAGTTTCAGGGATGCTGGAAGAAACCAGAGTGCCTGGGAAAAACTAGTTAATATGATAAAAAAAAACATACCAATCCAATCCAATCCAAAAAAAACTTTGAAAAACTGGCAAAGGTTTAACCGTGATGTGGTAGTTCTATGTGTATGTAAACTTTGAACTTGAGGCTGTCTATAGCATTTCATATTTAGGTATTATAATCTTTTTATTTTGAACCCGACCAGTCTTTTTGTCACAGGTCGGGAGTTTTATTATCCATGTTTTGCGTTTATGGGTTTTGTGTCGTTTAGGGATTACAAAAGGTTGATAAGCCTTTGGCATCTCGGTCTATTTCTATAGGTATATGTGTCTTGTAATGCAGCGCTCTTGTGCTTTTTTGATGATACGCCTTTGGCATCTCGGACTATTTCTATAGGTAGGTGTGTCTTGTAATGTGGGTCTCTTGTGCTTTTTTGATGATACGCCTTTGGCATCTCGGACTATTTCTATAGGTAGGTGTGTCTTGTAATGCGGGACTCTTGTGCTTTTTTGATGATACGCCTTTGGCATCTCGGACTATTTCTATAGGTAGGTGTGTCTTGTAATGTGGGACTCTTGTGCTTTTTTGATGATACGCCTTTTGCATCTCGGACTATTTCTATAGGTATGTGTGTCTTGTAATGCAGAGCTCTTGTGCTTTTTTGATGATACGCCTTTGGTATGTCAGACGATGTCTATAAATAGGTGTGTCTTGTAATGCAGAGCTCTTGTGCTTTTTTGATGATACGCCTTTGGCATCTCGGACTATTTCTATAGGTAGGTGTGTCTTGTAATGTGGGACTCGTGCTTTTTTGATGGCGAATCTTTGGTATCTCAGATTATTACTATAGGTAGGCGTGTCTGGTGTTGCGGGGGCACTTGTGGTTTTTTATGTTACGCCTTTTTGCATGTCAGACGATTTCTATAGGTAGGTGTGTCTTGTAATGCAGAACCCTTGTGTTTTTTTATGATACACCTTTGGCATCCCAGACAATTGACATAGGTAGGTGTGTCTTGTATGCAGGGCTATTGTGACTTTTTTATGATACACCTTTGGCATCCCAGACTATTTCTATAGGTAGGTGTGTCTTGTAATGCGGGACTCTTGTGCTTTTTTGATGATACGCCTTTGGCATCTCGGACTATTTCTATAGGTAGGTGTGTCTTGTAATGTGGGACTCTTGTGCTTTTTTGATGATACACCTTTGGCATCCCAGACTATTTCTATAGGTAGGTGTGTCTTGTAATGCGGGACTCTTGTGCTTTTTTGATGATACGCCTTTGGCATCTCGGACTATTTCTATAGGTAGGTGTGTCTTGTAATGTGGGACTCTTGTGCTTTTTTGATGATACGCCTTTGGCATCTCGGACTATTTCTATAGGTAGGTGTGTCTTGTAATGTGGGACTCTTGTGCTTTTTTGATGGTGAATCTTTGGTATCTCAGATTATTACTATAGGTAGGCGTGTCTGGTGTTGCGGTGGCACTTGTGGTTTTTTATGTTACGCCTTTTGCATGTCAGACGATTTCTATAGGTAGGTGTGTCTTGTAATGCAGGACCCTTGTGTTTTTTTATGATACACCTTTGGCATCCCAGACAATTGACATAGGTAGGTGTGTCTTGTAATGCGGGGTTCTTGTGCCTTTTTTATGATACACCTTTGGCATCCCAGACAATTGACATAGGTAGGCGTGACGTTTATTGTCGCGAGGTTTTGTATATTGTGTTTTGATATGTTTTTGGTAATCATGCTTTTGTTATAGTAGATGTTATTCAGCTACAATAATTTCTATTTCATCAGATATTACCATGATGTTATGAGCGTCCACTCCTTTCGCTAGCTTAGCGTTAAACATTCGAAAGATCTGTACTGAAACAAGCTGAAGTGCCCTTTAGGTTCCGGTTGTTCAAAGATTCCTAAGCTTTAAAACCAGATGGTTAGGAAAACTTTTCATTCCGTGTTTTAGGTAATATTTGTGAAATGTCTGTTCAAAAGTTAATACACACAATCGTTATTATCAAATAGAGACGATTTAAGACAAAATTGAAATTTGTAATTTTATTAACATTTTGAATTTTCACTACCCTTTGGTTAAGCTACCGGAGCTTTGAACAACCGGACCGCGGCCTGAGCAACATCGAGAACACATGACAAATGAATAAGAACTAAAACTCATTTATAACTTATATATAAATATTTATTATCCTATAAAACAAAAATTTTAAAAGTAATAAAAAATTAAAAATTACAGTATTTATGTATAGAGTAATTTCCTTAAGTTCTGTTAGCATCAGTGTAAGATGGTGGGAGAAGAACGCTGTCGATCACGTGGACGACGCCATTTGTGCAAGCTTCATCTGCTCTGAGTACTTTAGCATTGTTGATCATGACTCCAGCTGTAAGTATAAAAATAAGATCATTATAATTTTTAGTATAATTAGTAAATGGAGACGAATATATTTACCAATTATCAATAAAAAAAGAGTTTAAGAGTATAGACCATCAAAATAAATCAGAGTTGATAAAAAATTTAAAGAAAATTGTCTATTTCAGAACAATAAAGACATCAAACATACTGGTCCATGTTTATATCCCAATCCGAACAGAAAAACAAGAAAGCAACACATAAACTTCCATGAGGAAAGTCAGACCGGGTACTCAGGAAGGGTTTACAAGCATTTTAACCCATATTTGAAATCAAAATTGTGAAAAAAAGGAACATGGGGCATTGGTAAGTCAAACCGCGAATCTTGAGCATATCGCAAATGTCAGCGATGTCGTGTGTGCTTTCAATGGGTTATATATTTGGACAGGAATGAAAGAACAAACATGCTATAGGGAACTGCAAAATTACAATATTAGAAAGTATTCTTTGACTTACCATCACTTATTTTAATTTCAATTTTCTTTCCTTCTACTGTAGGTGCCATTTCACCGTTAGCCAAACCAGCGCTGAATTCAGTAGCAGCAACAACGTGATATGTCAAAACATCTATGGAATAATAAATATCAAAATTAGAAAAAATTGTATTGTTTTAAATATAACAACAAATTATTACAAAATTAATTAATTATCATATACAGCCATACATGTACTAGTAGTTTTAATTCACAATACGCATAATAGCTTGCGAAGCCTCTAAATAAAATAGCGTTTTGGGAATGGAGTATTCAAGTTTTACGCCCTAGTCAAGATATTTTTACTGATATTGACGGTACCAGTTTATGGATGGTTGAGGAAATCGGATTGCCAGAGAAAACAACATCCCTTCGGCAAATCAACTGAAAAACATCGCACTAGGATATGTCTGGTTGAGGTTAAAGGCGTTGTAAATTTAAGATTTAGATCATTCGGCTACAGAGACCCTTTTTGCGCATTGGGTAACACTGTCTTTTTTACACAAAGGACAACATGCAAATGTACAAGTAACCATTCATAAAAGAGCTGTAAAAAGGTCAATACTTTCGGACAAGGCTCAAAACCGAGGTCCTGTGTCGGTGCACGCTAACGACACCTCTGGAATAGGCCATCTGTGACTGCTATAGAGGGCGCTTACAACTAAAAAGCGATTGAAATAGACGGAACAAAGTAAGTAAACTAAGCCTGTTGAATGATACTGACCTGTCAGAGCAGTTTTGTTGGCTAGAAGTTTGTCCAATGTTCCAGGTGGTAGTTTTTTAAAGGCATCGTCTGTTGGAGCAAAGACTGTGAATGGTCCATCACCTGTTGAATAAATATATTAATATATATATTAGTACAGCAATTTTCTGTCCATACACTGCTTTAATTAAAAAAAAGAAAGAAAGAAAAAAAACCAGCGTAATATACAAGTTGAAGACACAACTACCAATTATCATTGGATAGAGCCTGCTTTTAATTTTTAATTTCAGAATGCATGTATATGTACATGCATGTAAAACATGAACATTGTACCGGTAATTGCTAGTTTAAACTTTATAAAATCTCTCTCTCTTTCTCTCTCTCTCTCTCTCTCTCTCTCTCTCTTTTAACTATTATTTTTTATAAATTCAATTAAAACAATAATTAATTTTTAATTTTTTAATCTTTCTTTTTTTTAAATTTACATGTATCTAAAAATAAAGATTTTTTGGCCAAGCAATTTCCTTGATTATATGGCTTAAAATTGCTATGAGCTTGGCCCAGGTGTGCAAAATTGTGTTTTAACACGAATTTACTAGAACACTTACCAGACAAGGTTTGTGCAAGTCCTGCAGCAGTGACAGCAGTAAGGAGGGTCTTGAGGTCTGGTTGTCTGCTGACTACCTGAGCAATGTTTCCACGTGGAATTGGGAACAGGACCCTGTCTACAACATGGATGACACCGTTTGTGGCATTCTGGTCGGGCTTGACTACGGGACTGCCTTCAGCTGTTATAACCTAGAAATGGGATATAAAATACATGTATTAAATGGTTTATAAAAGAGAATAAAATAATGGGCTGTTGCTGTTTTAACAAGGCTTGACATCTGTCATAGAATCAGCTATATAGTTATTAATGGCATTGACTTCTTATGTTGTAGAAAAGCTGTCTTTTCTAATGGTCTCATCGGCTAAATGAACATCGCCAATAAAACCGGAGACAGTATAATTTCACTAACTTAGATAAGCGTAGGCCATCATAGGTGTGGTATGGCTAATTAAGAATGGTCTCATCGGCTAAATGAACATCGCCAATAAAACCGGTGACGGTATAATTTCACTAACTTAGATAAGCGTAGGACATCCTAGGTGTGGTATGGCTAATTAAGAATGGTCTCATCGGCTAAATGAACATCGCCAATAAAACCGGTGACGGTATAATTTCACTAACTTGGATAAGCGTAGGACATCCTAGGTGTGGTATGGCTAATTAAGAATGGTCTCATCGGCTAAATGAACATCGCCAATAAAACCAGAGACGGTATAATTTCACTAACTTAGATAAGGGTGTGGTATGGCTAATTAAGAAATAACCAATTCTATTTGAGTGTACTCTTTCGGTATTATGAATGAGAGGCAGGATCAGCATATTGAATGAACTATTATTAAAAAAATAATTTTAATATAAAAGTAATTACCTTTCCGTCCTGGTAGATGTTGAATCGGATTTTTTCGTTTTCTAGTAAACTTGGTGCGAGCAATTCATTGGTCAATTGGCTTGAGTAGGTTTTTCCACTAATTATGTGATATTTCAAAACATCGGCCAATAATTGTTTGTTCCTCTGCAGGATTCTCAAAATGTCTTTTGGGAGTTTAGCAAATGCTTCATCAGTTGGCCCAAACACTGTGAAAGGTCCTATAAATTTAAAAGAATAAATTGCAATTTAAACGTGTTGTAAAACACTGCATTAATGAAAACTCGGGGAAATTTTATGTTTGTCGAAATAATCTACGGTCTTGTAACTGTAAAACCATTACTAAAATAATTTTTAGGTGTCCCAATATTTGTGGTACATCCGATGGTGCCTTGATTCATGACTTTAAATGCCAACGCGATAAGTATACATGTATATATAATGTCATGTGCTGGTTTTGAATTGTTATTAAAATAATGCATTCAAAATCAGCACATGACAATATTAATAACTTGCTTCAACGGAACCCTCTAATCAAGAATCTCTCGACATCCCCCCTCACACACACACACACACACACACACACACACACACACACAAAATAGTATTTTTCTTACAATATTAATAACTCGCCCTCAACGGGCCCCTCGAATTACGAATCTCTCGGTCCCCACAAAATAGTATTTTTCTAAGAAGAAAGACAATTGGACACCCACGATAATAAATGTTTTTTAAGCCTATGCGACATTCAAATAAAACACAAACATTTCGGTCCATACTCAAATCACAATCCCAAAATCAAATCAAAATGAAATAATTATATGAAAATTGGACATCCATGAAAATTACAATATGTAACATTCAAATAAAATACAAAAATATCGGTCCATGTTCAAATCACTATCCCAAAAGCAAAGTGAAAAACTTACTGTAGGAACCACTGTGACTGTGACAGTGAAATTCTCTTTATCAAATAAATTTGAATAAAGATCGATATTTTTCACTTACTTGTACCTAGTGGTAACAGGAAATCTGTATGCGCATCCGCGATTAGCCCAAAATATATCTGCATAGGGAAAAACGTTGGTGCTATTGGGATTTAACATGTTGAAAAACCATGCAAATGGCGGCTTCTGTTGCGCATATGACGTAAAACGTCACCAAGGACATCACTTCCGATGTAAACATCGCATGTGTAAAATCACCATACCGCCAACATTTTCCTTTTTACAGACATACTTTATGACAATCGTGGATGCGCATACAGATTTCCTGTTACGATTTAAAAAAAATTTAAAAATGTGAAATTGAACAAGGGAAATAAGACCAGTGCTTCGGAAAGGTAAGCGTCTACTTTTTAGCTAGCTACACCTGCCACGTGTGTAATCAAAATTAATAATGAACGGAACATGGAACCATGCGATGTGAAATATTTCCGGGATAATTTTCGAGATATCATACTTAATGACGGTCATGAACTTTTTAGAAACCGGAAAGCCCGATAGGCTTGCAATATCCAAGAGTCAGCAATTTATTTGTAAACCGCTAGCTTATATGACAATATCAAATTTTTTTTCTATTTATTTATCCTTAAATTTAATAATTCCGAATGATATGATAAAAATTGAGATTTAAGTTTTAATTTTATAAATAAAAATATAATTTTATAGCCATACCTCCAGTTGCTAGGGTGTCTGCAAGTCCGGCGTCTGTTGCTAAGGTTAACAAGGTGTTAGCACCAAGTTTTTTAGCCAGCTGGACAAGATTGTCGTCTTGACCCCAAGCCAAAGCTACCACACACACGAAAGCTGCCAAATGAATGAAACGCATTCTGAATGTCTTAACCGATGCTAAGCAGAAGCAAAGTGCTGAAGTCTGCCTAGGGCAGAGGCATTTATATAGTGCAATATCACGTGCATTCCTCGAGACGTCGCGTGTTTGGTGTCACGAGATAGGCCGGAATAGTTAGGTAACAGTTCTGGACACGAGATTAAAATTTTACTGAATTTTAAAGTGTTCCCAGATAAGTTACTCAGCGATATTGATATAGTTTGGTATGTTAACAAGTGGTCAAGATCAACTTTGATAAATTACTTTGAGTTTATGAAGTTCATTTCGAATAGATTGACTATAACTTCATATACAAATTTGGTGTAATTTTGTATTGCGATTGTAAAATGATTGGCAAAACATTTCGTGTTCGTTTTATTTCGACGATTATTCACGAAAATAACCAGATTTCAAAATTAATTTTCGAGAATTTTATTTTTATATACATGTAATATACTAACATTTTGATTGATTGTCATCCGACTACGCGAAATGCTGACTACGCGAAAATAGAAACACTGACTACGCGAAAATAGAAATGCTGACTACGCGAAAATAGAAACACTGACTACGCGAAAATAAAAACACTGACTACGCGAAAATAGAAATGCTGACTACGCGAAAAAAAAAGACGCTGACTATGCAAAAACAGAATTGCTGACTACGCGAAAATAGAAATGCTGACTACGCGAAAACAGAAATGCTGACTACGCGAAAATAGAAATGGTGACTACGAGAAAATAGAAACGCTGACTACGCGAAAATAAAAACGCTGCTACGCGAAAATAGAAACACTAACTACGCCAAAATAGAAATGCTGACTACGTGAAAATAGAAATGGTGGCTAAACTTAAAATGGCGCTCCTCGCAAAATTTAAATGGCGCATAAAATTTCCAAGTTTACAATAATCAAATTTTACCATACAAATATTAAATTCAAATATGACGTTCTGTAAGCGAAAACGGGACTTTAGAAAAATCCTAACTTAATGCAGAAAACAGCATTAAATATAGTCTTTTATGAAAATGTGGCCTTTTAAGACAATTTCAACTACTGCGGTGATTTCACCTTTATTATTATGTTTGCATAATCTAACGTTGGTGCTTCAAAATATAACAAAAAGTGGAATTCTAAATTTTTCCCGTAGGATCTTTTTTGGATATGCGTGGTTATATACAGAGTTCTTGAAAATGTTATAATTATTTTACTACCGTCGGGTTTGTTGGAGATATTCACCTGTCAAATCATCAATGTACCTGTACATGTTAACTTGTATTTTAAAACCGGGCTCTTTAGGTGGCCGGATAGCTCTGTCGGTATAGAGTGTGGGAGGTCCCGGATTCGAGTCCCGGTTTGACCAATACATTTCCCCTTATCTGTTACACATATGTAATGGGGGGGGGGTTAAAAGTGTTTTTACCAAATTGTTAAAAATATGTTACTTTTTGAAAGTATATATGATATGTTTGACGTCCCATAGTTCCGTGTTCCTTTCACACGATTTTGATTACAAACATGGCGGGTGTAGGTAGCTAAACAGGAGGTGCTTACCCTTCCGGAGCACCCGGCCTCACTTCCTGGTGGAAGTTGACGTGTCTAACCTGACATGTCAGTTCCAAAGTTTTTACTTTGCTTCTAGATTGGTTCAAACATGGATTGGTATGTTTCTTTATTATTACAGTAGCCATTAGCGATTTTGACTCCCAAGAGTGGAAACAAAGGTAGGGACATGTTTTTGAAACACCCTGTACTTGAGCAATTTTACGTAAGCCTAATATTATCAAACGTTGTATAACCACCACACACGCATACTAGATAAAGCAAACAGACTAAATATGTTTACCGTTTGATTGTGGTGTGAAGTTAAGGTCACAATAAAGATAAACATTGTGACAAATCAAGATGGTCGCGGCCAACATAACATCGATTGTGGGTCACCGATGGAATAGGTTAAAGATATAAAAATGAAAATTGCAGTAACTCACGCCTAATAAATGCATAAATAATTGTCTTATATATTTAGTTTCAACAAAGCATTTTGGTGTCATGGTGCATTATCTAGCATTTATACTGGTTCAAGTTGAGCATTTTTTACATCAACACAAATAAATGTGATAAGTTAGTTTGACCCGTTTGTACTAGTGTCGGCCTTTAGAGTGTTATAAACGCGACTTGTTGTGGTAAGACGTTATGTGTCCGTTTGTTCGTAATACTGAATTTGCCATGCCTATAACTTCAACGGTATTGGCATTTTACTAAACTTGGTATGTACTTGTATATGACAGTTGGGAATAACTTTGAGTTATGCCCCTTTACAACTGACGTACCTAGCGGCATATCTTGTGGCGCTCTTGTATCCATAAGTGCTAATGCAATTGAGCTGAATAAAATTTTCATTTGTAATTAAATTACAAATCGGACCATTAGCTGTAAAACAACTTTCATATATTGTTTCACTGGATTCGGGCGTTGGTTCAATTAAATTCAAATGTCCAGTTTCTGGAGCTCTTTCACAATTTTGCACTGAGAAGAGTTGAGCATCAGATCTAACATTCTTGTTGGAAGTTCGCGTGTCTAACCAAACTTGCCAGTTTCAAAGCTTTTACTTTGCTTTAGGATTGTGGTTTATATATGGATTAGTGTGTTTGTTTTTGGTTTGTCTGTTGATCCTAGTACCTGGTTTGGATAATTTAATTATAGAACAACCTGTCATATCATTGAGTAAACGGCCAACTTATTGCTCATGATATAACAAATCTCAAACTGACCAAACAAAATTTCTAAAATGGCAAAATATTTTTATAAACAAGTGGACAAGGTTATTGAGCATAACATCTACCCAAACAAAATATCTATATAGACAGGTGGACAACGGCGTCTTATTTAAATTAAAGTCGCTCTATCTCGTCTTGACCGAGATCTTCAATGCCTTACTTCACGTGATTGTATCTACACGTGTCTTTAGAAAATTATTAAAATTTATGTAACATAAATTCTGAAGACACTAGGTCTGAGTTGTTTACGAACTGTGTTGGTCAGTGCATATAGTTAGCGAGTTTCAGTTTTGTCATTGCTTTCCCTAACACGCACGGAGTCCGCGAAAGGACATTGAAATACATTGTATATGTTTAATTGATTGAATTTGAGCTTACGTCCTAGTCAAGAATATTTCACTTATATCGAGACGCCGCCGTCTATAGGTGATTTGACAGAAATTTGGACCTTTGCCGTGAGCTCAAGACAATGTGCAGCGAAGATTCTTTAACGTGCCACGAATATATATTTGCGTTCCCATACAATAATAATTCGTTTCCATGCAAAAGTATTTCGTATTAAAGCAGTAAAGTTTTATTGAAAAAATGCAAAAATACGAGAAGTAAAAATTAAAAATAAAATGCAATACTTTAAAGCCATTGCAAATGAAAGTATTGGGGCAGTTTGTAAAATCTTTTTATAACATTTTTTTCTTTCTGAACCATGTCGTAACTAAGATTTCCCTATCTTAAATCTGGCAAATTTAAATAATTTTGTTAGTTTTCCAGACACGGGTGTTCACGAATTTAAGGTCGCATTTTATTGATCACACTAAGCTTAGTAGATTTTTTTTAAATTAATTTGTAGTATCCGAAACTTTATATAAATTGATCGAGAAACATGCATATATAAGAATATTTTGGAGAAAAAAAACTAGTTTATATGAATGAAGGAGAGTTTTATAATTTACAAACTGTCCCATTTTTAGAGGCATGTGGTCAAAAACAAACATACCAATCCATGTCCAAATCACAATCCCAAAGCAAAGTAAATACTTTTAAATTGGCATTTTATCATGTTTATGTAAAACATGCAAATTTCCACCAGGGGAAGTGAGACCAGGTGCTCCAGAAAGGTAAACACCATCTGTTTAGCGTGTTGCAACCGCCGTGTGTGTGTAAAAAAAAGACAATCAAAGGAGTGCATGAGTGAGTAATGGTGTTTAACGTCCAAGTCAAGAATATTTCACTTATATCGAGACGTCGCCATAGGCGAAAGTGCAGAAATTTTGCCTGTGCGTTGCGCTGGTGGCATTATACAGCAGGGTTCTTTAGCGTGCCAAGCCCACCGTGACACGGGACCTCGATTATTTTAAGTTCCCATCCGAAAGAACCGTCGGACTTTCATTCCGTAATGCTGAGTGCTTGGCGAAAAAACAGTCACTACCCACTTTCAAATCTTGAGTCGGATCCGGCTGGGGTTCGAACCCACAACCTATCACTGACGGAGCGAACACTCTACCAACTGAGCTACCGCAGTGGTTGAAAATTAAAGGAACCTGGAACTATAGACGTCAAATATATCCGTGGTAATTTTGGATACATAGACACTACACTTATCAACAATATTGTGATGACGGTCACTTTTTGAGGGCCTTGATAAAAGAAGCCATGCAATATCTTTGCGTCAACAATTTATTTGTTAGCAATAGTGCACAGTTTTTGCTCATTGGTATACCGCCAGTGATTGTTTGTTGGAAAATTATATTACCAAACACAACAAATATGCTGTCTATCAAAATCTGTAACATTTTGTACATATTTGTTTGAAGTCCGTATGAGAATCCCAGTTCAGCACTAGATATTTGTATATGGGTACACTGTAAAAGAATGGCAACAATGAATAATTTGTCTAAGACTGTGAAGTTAACGTTCTAGTAGTTTTAATTTAGAATGAAGGATACGGTGTTGTAAAGTAAAGATAGGAAAATCAATTCATTTTTATACTTTTTACAAGAGATTTAATGTTCAAGTAACTCTTAAGAATTTACATATCTACTTTCTAGTCCATCATAAACTCATATGTCCTTGACTTCTGCGTGTAGCCAGCGACATAAATGTCTGTAATATTGACCATTTCGAAAACACGACAGGGGAGATAACACCTATGAACGAAAACGAGGCTTGGGGGGGCAAGCTACATCCGTCCAGTATAGTTGCAGCGTAGAATATGACGATTGAAACGGAGAAAAAAAGACTTTTGTTGTACCCCAGGTTGTACAAAAGTCTTAAGTATATCACAATCTTCACAATTTATAATCCAAAAATATTTGTTAAAGAGTTTTGATTATTAAAGCATTTATTTGATGTATTTATTACAGCCGAAAATCATCTGTCAAAATTACTAGACAGTAGATATCAAGAAATGAATTTCATCTTCTATAGAATTACTATAACATTTAGTGCATAATTTATCTTTTTTTTTCTAATTTTGAATAACGTCCAATTTCAATTTTTTATCTGTGATGTAATTCTTAATCTGGTTATCAGGTTATATTTAAATAATCAGGCCCCGGTTTCACTATCATTCCTTAGCTAAGATTTTCCTTAACTTAAACCTTGCAAAATTTCAAATCTTTATAATTTTGTTAATTTTGAAGATATGGAGGAATTTAATGTGTCATTTGTAAGATCACCTCTAGAATAAAACATTTGCATTTAGTTTTGATAAAAATATTCACCAGTAGTTCCAAAAAGAGATTAACAAAATTTGCTAAATTTAAGTTAAGGAAAATCTTAGCTAAGGAATGATTGTGAAACCGGGGCCAGTTTTGTTTCCCTTATATCTGTGTATGGCTAATGTAAAATTTAATATTTTATAATGTATTAAAATCAGTTTGGCAGTCTTTTTTAAGGTAAAATAAACAAAAATTTTCGAAAGAATAAAACTTTACTCTAAAAATCTTCATATTTAATTTGATCAACGCCCGTAACGTTTAATAGAGTCTTTAAAGTATTCTGTGTTCAACGTCGCTGATTATATATATCACATTTCTTCTTCCTTATTTAACTTTTTTTTCATTTTAAGAGGTTCTGAAAAATTAAACAAATTTAAACCGCACAAACATTTTTAACTGTTCATTTTGAAAATTTTATATTTTGATTATTTGTTATTATCATAATTTCATTCTGTAAATATTTCTCGAAGTCAGAACTTCTGTAATAGAAAATTACTGGAACCGAGAAACTTTATTTCAAAAGTGATTGTTTTGACTTGTACGAAAGTGTATATTACATATTTTTACCCACAGGTAAAGGTTGCTAATTAATGTTGATAATCTGCATACCTTATCAACAGTCGCGGTAACTTATTGATAACGGAAGCAAATTCCAAATTCCCATTGGATCAGATGATAGTATATTATAGGTGGAAAATGTACCTACATGGTGTTAATCTCATTAACAGATTAATTAATTACCTTGATTTATGATGAATATTATGATTCTGAATTACTAGTACCCACACTAGTTTTGAAACTGCCGTGAATTAATACTTCTAATTTCATGACTTCGTATAGTTAATGACTGTGTATTCAAATAAATAAATAAATAAATAAATAAATAAATAAATAAATAAATAAATAAATAAATAAATAAATAACTTGATAAATAAATAAATTCATTCATTCATTCATTCATTCATTCATTCATTCATTCATTCATTCATTCTAAACTTACCGTTGAAGAGCACATGAAAAAAATTCTGTGACGTTGAACCAGCTACAATTATAGATGTTTGAACTATATTCTCAAAATGATTTTTAATTTTAATTTTTATTACTATTATTATTTTTTTGTTAAAAAAGACTTTATAATGAAATAAAATTCAAATTCTTTAATTTCTAAAACGGAAAACTTTGGGTGTAAATTATGTAACGATATGCCGGTTACCAGTGTGAAATACCGGTAAAAATCCGGCGTAGAATTTTGTCATCTTTAACGCAAATTGGAAGCAAAAAGTCGTTTATAAAAATGTAAAACAACAAATGTCGAAAAATGTAACCATAATCAAGATTTTGGATACTATAAGGGAAAAAGGGTGAAATACAGGCAATTTTTTAAACAAAAATAGAAGGAAAGACATCAGATATAAAAATAATTTTTACACCATAGGCACGGGATTATTTCGATCTTTTATAACTTATGATAACAAATTGATGGTTTATTGGTAAAAAAATACTTTTTCAACGATTTTATTCACGTTCCTTCATAATTTAATTACTGTAAATCGGAACTTGAGCTATTCGGGGTCTATCGATGAGGAAAAGTTGTACTATGGCAAGTGAGTGGTTTATTTATTTTTTTTTTTAAATAGAAACAATTACTAGTTCTTACTCTCAACTAATAACTGTTTTTACTTATTTATATACCACTTTATTTGACATATAGGAAAGATATATCAACTACAGATAAATTTACAAACGTAGACATCTTTTTTTTAACAGCCGTGTCAACTTT
This sequence comes from Anadara kagoshimensis, assembly GCA_021292105.1. Classification (NCBI taxonomy): domain Eukaryota; kingdom Metazoa; phylum Mollusca; class Bivalvia; order Arcoida; family Arcidae; genus Anadara; species Anadara kagoshimensis. The sequence continues at coordinate 39,259,689 of CM037862.1, forward strand.
CGGTTTCCTTTTTGGTTGCTGTAATTTAAATAATTTCTACAAATAAACGATTAATACACACTGTTTCACTTTCTGTATTATTTTATTTCTTTTATTCGTCATAATTGTTGGTGAAAACGATAACGAAGAACTACTAATTCACAATTTTCGACAGCGTAACCGCATCTCATTGTAGTCTTTCTTCAGCAACCTGTTGGACTTGCCCCCCCACGAGACTTAAACGAGACTTCGGTAGACGCGAGACTTTGTGTTTTCGAAATGGTGAATAAATGTCGCTGTTATATGCAAGTTTGATGACAGTCTATCAGACAAAATTTTCAAAATCCCTTTATTAAACTTACTGGTTGATTTTTTATGGATATAATTGGTCTGTCTTAAATGGGACAGATTTTAAGCAGCTAAAATCATTTACACCATCAAGATTAACAAATCTGGCTTTACGGATCCAATCGGTCATACACGTTTCCGGTTTTGACTTATTTAAAAATCGTACTCCCTTCAGCGTATTTTTCATGCTTGACGTTTATGTTGATATCAGGGGCATACGAAGCGTCTAAATGTACCGGAGTAATTAGAACGCTCACCAGCGGCAAGATTATCATGTAGCATCTTATTTTTCACAAAAAATAATCAAAATTTAGGGAAAACATGCATTCTCTCTTATTCTGATAGCCAGGTTAGAGAGTTTGCACCATATTCTAGATTCCAAACGTATCTACTAATTTCATTTGCTTATATTTGGTGAGTAATGACTGCAAATTGAAAATTATTGATTTCCTTTGTTTGTAAAATTCTGCATAATGATTTAATACACTAGCAGCTATTATGGGGTTTTATTGATTTCGACCACCACTAGTATTATGCACACAGCTGAATTTCACAGCTATCCACTTACAAGTTTACATAAGTTCCCTTGGTCAAAAACCGCCTGTGTTTTGGGTTAGTTGAAAGAGGAGGGGAGATAATAACCGTCTTGGGAATTGTTAATGCAGTGTGGTTTTTAACAAGAAAATATTCTGTGCAAAACAATTTCTTGTGAAATATATGCAAGTGGAAAATTGCTTTTTGGGGGTGGTGGTTTGGGTTACTGCCATAAATTAACTTATTAAGCACATGATCACCCCCCCCCCCCCCTATTTAGTCATAGTGGTTATTGCCCTGTACGTGTCAATAACAAATGTGCTATTACCACATATTTTTTATACCCATATTTTATAATATACATGTACACTGGCTTCATAAGTGTTTATGATTATTTTGATCAAAAACGTAAATACGGTTTTAGATCCATGTTGTTTTCGCCATCTGATCGGATCGTTTTTCTTTTTGAAGTTGAAGATCAGTCATCCATCATTTAGAAAGCACTTTTTGGGGCAGAATATAAATACAATTTTGATTTATTTCTAAATTTTATTATTTAATCCTGTTCCATAAATGTATGTAAGGGTACATACGGTTAAACATGTATGAAAAAATATGTGGTAACAACACCGGGCTAATAATAAAACCTGGAACACAAACCATGCTTACTTGTGTCAATGATCTTTCCCGAATACATTATTTCATTAAAGCTGTTTGTTGCTAAAATAAATTCCTGTAAAATATGTTTAAAATATTTTTGGTAACCTCAAAATTTATAACTAAATTGCTTTTATGAAATCTTGTGGAAAGTTCTGAGTATTATTATGGTTAGTAAATAGAAATAAGATTAGTCCGTTAGACAACAGTCTACTGATTCTAGTAATTACTTTATACATGGGAAGTTTGAACATTAATATAGTTTGTAAAAAACAACTGGGATTTGTGACAGTTTCAATCCAATTGTTCCCACAGGATACAGCAACAATTAAAACTGAATTTTTGTCATAAAAAATTAAAGTTGTGTCTTTTCACATAATTTTTAGTGTGAAAAGGCAGAATAATGTATCCTTACAAGTCAACAATTGTTTGAGTTTCATGTCTAAAATGTATCCTTATGGCCAATGTGCAGACTGCATTATGTGTCCTTACTGTGAAACTATTCTGTCTTTTCACAAATTTTTGGTGTGAAAACAGCAGAATCAGGTGGCCTTACATGTATATATATATACTGTATGTCTTCTTTCATATAGAGTCTCTTTAGGTGGTGGTATAAACATGGATATGCAGCAGATTACTCATGTTGAACAGCCGCCTGTCGCTGTTCAGCCACCCGTCAAGATGCATCATTGTAAGAACTGTCCATATGCTACAAGATTCATTCAGAATCTTCGTCGCCATTACAAACAACGTCACCTGGGAAAGGAGATGTTACCTTCATCATCATCGACAACAACAGTGACAGTGATTTCCACAGAACAGAAGATTTATTCATCATCAAGTGTATGTGTGACCAGCTTGGTGTTCTCCTATTCTACACAGCATGTTTTTGCATGGAAATAATTGACAATGGAAAGTGTTTCAAGTTATAATGCTCAGTGACAAGACACTAGCAGATAGATGACAGTTGTTCACTTTTGTTGTCAAGATTATTCTTGATGTTGCTTTTTATTTATTTTTATTTTTTGTTTGTTTATTTTTTATTTTTATGACCTGTTTTTTGGGTCAGCTGTGTTTTTTGTTTTATCTTTAGTTTTACTTTGTGTACATATGTATCTTATTTTTATTTAGCTCGCTATTATCTGTTTATTTTTCTTGCATGTATTTGCTTAAAATTGAATTACATGTCATGTTCACAAGTCATCCATTTAGCAGTACATTTGAAAACATTTAGGACCTGCTTCGCTTGATAGAGTGAAAAACACACACATATTTTAGCTCTGTACTGTATTTTAACATTGAGTACTAGATTTGATTAAAAACAGAATATGTAAAAAAAAAAAAAAATAAATAAAACTGATAAAAAATTAACAGCTTACCTAATGGTAGCAAATGCACATATACACAAACACACACATGCACACAAACAATAATTTAACCAATTAGATTTTAACATTCTTGTTTTTAGAATTTTTTTGTCTTTACTGTGAGAGTGTGAGCCTATGCCCATGGCATCCACATTATCCAAGATGGTGGTGACCTGTAAACTAGATTTTGGCAAAATTAAAACTATAAGTAACTAAATTTTAAAAATTTGTAAAAATATAGTGTTATTTGAATATTTTCTTGAAAATTTGCTAAAATACTCTGAGAGAAAAAAATGATGATAATGGCTTCCAAAATGGAAACATAGCCTGTAAACAATTTTTTGTTTCCACATAAGGCTAAAATGAATGACTTGCTGTCAAAACTTTGAATTTGTATTACTGGTATGTACAATACAATGTTAATAATGATGATGATGAACTAAATGTACAATATACCATATGTTTATTTTTGTAACATGTCCAAGTAGTTAGGGCTGACTTTATTTCTATAATATTGTAAAATCTTTTGTTTTTGTGGTGTCCAATTTTCATGGTTCTAAGAAAAAATATCATAACGTGGAATCATATATTTGTGGTACATATATATGGTTACTGCTTCATTCATGTAGGTTTGCAATACACACAGTCACAATTTCATTGACATCTAAATTTGTGGGTATGCAATTGTCCACAAAAGCAATGGAAATCAGGACATCATGAAAATGAATGATTTAACAGTGATTATATATAGTAAGACATTTTTAATATTCAAATGTATGTGTGTGTTCTTACATTTTTGTTGTTGCATGTGATTAATTAATTAAAAGATTAATGCTTTTAGATTAAAAGCTTAACATAAATCATTATATTTTGCATATGTAATATTGCATGTCAAATGTTGTGTAACTAATATAATTTTTTTGACAACAGCCAGGTGAGCTTTGTGACATGACAGGTTTATATGGTTTTTTTTCTGCAAACTTACCTCCAACATTCCTTTGCTGATTTAAAATGTTTAATTTTTGTGAAAAATTGCTTTTTTCCCTCTCATATGTGTCTTAATGTACCCAGTAAGTGAAATATGTTTGACTGGGATGTAATACCCCATTCAATCAATCAGTTAACCTCTCCTTTATGGCCACTGCTTCTTTAAATAAACCTTTTGAAAACTAAAAATAAATATATATTTTTTCAACTCTTCAAATTGGTATCAAGCATCTTAACTAGAGAGTTTAAAATTTGAAATATTTTTTTTAACCTTTTGAAAGAAATTGGACTTATTTTCCCTTAATGACACTGTCTGACATCAAATTTAGAAAGTTTGTTTTGCAGAGACCGACTTCAATTTTAATGGATCTCTCTTGTTCCAGGTAGTGAAATTTGAGTAAATGTACACATGTAATTCATACATTGATTCATGGTAACCTAGTCCTAGACCTTGATTTAAGATCTTGGGATTTGATTTTTTTTAGCAAATTTGCTGCATATACCTATGGTCGATGGTATTGTTAATTGGTAAATTATGATGTTCTGTCAAACTGGTGACCATTTACATGTTCTTGTGGGCTATGAATGTCATAATATCTTTTTGATCCTTATTTAATCTTTTTTAATAAAATAATATCTCCAAGTTAATCAAATTTTATCTTTTCACATCTGATACCATAATAATTTTTCATTTATTAAAAAGACATGACTTGTAGCCCCTGGATGTAGAAAGATGGCAAAGGAATAACTAAACCCTGAGGCTTTTATTAGTGTCATTGATCTCAATTTGCCTAAAGATATGTTTTAAATATAAAGTTATCCACTTGTTTTATTATTTAAATTATTACCAAATTAACTCATTTCTCTTTTTTTGAAGGTTTGTATTTGTTGTAATAGGAAAAGTACCATACTCTTATTTTTTCTCTGTGCAGTATAAAATATTTTCATTTTTTGTTTTTTTATGTTAAAACTTCATTTTACATATTTTCAGTGATAATATTTGGCTTATGACTTTATGAGACACATTAAACATATAATAATACCTGTGATGTTAATTTTCAAAAGCTAATCCACCTATTTTAAGGTGTATCAGACTTAAATTTTAATAATTTGCAAACCGGGGTACATGTATTTAGAAATTCCATGCAAAATCTTAATATTAATAAACAAATGTTCACAGTATTTGTCAGTGTTCAAAAATATGTTTGTAATGAAAGGTCCAAGACCTTTTGTCTTTATTTTTGGCAGGCCCCACATTATTAAGTTTTCACAATCCAATATCAACATTGTAAGGTCCAAGTACATTTTTGTATGCTTACCTTTATTATTGACAAAAGGATACTTTGGGTGAAACTTGTGATCTGTTGAACTCTTATAATAATCAATGTAGATATAGATGACCAATAACATTTACACACACATATATATTATTTGATGTTGTATTGCCATGTTGTTAGTTACCAATCCATTTATTTAAAATAAATGATTTTTCCCCCAATGTTTTTTTTCTTTTTTATTTATGACTTTATAACATATCACATGTAGGTCAAATCTGTCTTCAAGATAACTGAACCACCTGTTAATGTTAAAAAAAATAAATATATCAAACCAGAGTGGTAATTTACCTTTTTTACAGCCTTCGCTTATTTAGGCCATAAAAATTTGTATGGGTATCATCACAATATTGTTTGATAAGTATGATGACTCTGTATCCCAAAATTAGCCTGGATATATGCGATGTTCAAAAGTTGCTTGTGTTTTTCATTCTTAATTTTGATACTACACATGACAGGGAGTTGCTTACCCTTCAGGACCTACCCAGTCTCATTTCCCTGGTGGAAACCTTACCACTAGGCTGAGTTTTCCACTTACTGGTACTTGTTTATCAAATTCATATTTATAAAATTACAGGTTGTCATGGAGACAGGTTTGACTAAATATTTACGAGAATGTAATTTTTAAAAAATTTTAAAGTGAAAGCATGATATATATTTGTATATTTTTTTTCTTAAAAATATTGTTAAACTATATAAATTATATTTGTAAAAAGAATGTAACAATTTTATACTGTTTAAGATTTGATAGAATTAAACATTTTATTAACTCATTTGTAAATACTTTGTTAGCATTTGTTGTAACAAGTTGCTGTTCATTTTATTATTTGTATATCTTCCCAAAATGAGAATTTGGGTGACTTTCTTATATAAAAATTTAGAAATTATACAAAATTTGTATCAATTTTGTTACTTTGCTTTTAGACATGCAAATAGAAATGTAACGGATGTTCTTGTATTTTTCAGACTCCAATCATGCCTTCTAAAAGAAAAAGGCCTCTCGGTGCAGAAGATAATAGACCCAGCGAAGAACGTGAAGTGTCCCCAACAACTATAAAACGCAGAAAGAAATCACTTCACTATGATCCTGTATGTTTATACAAAAAAAAAAAAAATAGATTGATTTATAAATTATACAACAGCTTCCATCAATTTTTCTTTTATAAGGCTGTATGCGCTAAGTTCAAATAACGAAATTAAATCCCTGGGAAACATTTGTAATTTTACAGTAGATTTTAGAAGATTTCAGTTTCATTTTAAAAAGTAGTTAAATTCTTAATATTTAGAACCATGCTAGAAATTGTATTGAAACAAAATTTAGGAATTATCTTGTTCAAATTAAAATTTAAACCCATAGTTTTGATAAAGCAAACTATACAGTTTTAAATTTTTATTGATGCTGCAGGGCTCAAATTAGATTTTGAAACAGGGAGAAGTGACTTCTCCCTCAGCCAAGATTAGGGAGAAGTTTTTCAAAACAGGGAGAAGTTTTTCCGCCGCGAGTGAAATTTACATGGCAACGCATGTTCCCAATATGTTTGACTTTAAATGGGAGTATCCCTACAGAAGACTTGAATATTACATAAATTGTAATATTACTTATTGAATCCAAATAAATCATAATATAAATTTCTTCATAATTATCTTTTTTTTTTTTTTTTATGTGCAGAATTATTATATGTATAAGCTAGGTGTAGCAATACTGAAAATAATTTAAAAAAATTATTATACTTAATTTTTCATTTTTTCATTTTTTTTGTATTTTTTTATTTAAAAGCTATTTAAATTATGCTCTTTTCATTGAAGCAAAATGCATTGATCATATCACATCACTAAATGTCTTGATTTCAATGTAAATGTGAAATACATGTACAATTTTCTTTAAAACATTATTTTTATTTTTAAAAAAATAATGTAAAGATTAACAACATATTAAGAAGTAAAACTAATAAATGAAAATAAATAAATAAATAAATAAATAAATTTAAAAAAATATATGCACCATTATTTTTGAGTTATCCCCCTTGTCAACCATGTGTTTATCAATAGCAACAAACATGGCTGCTGTGTCTGACTCCCAATTTTTAGAGATGATACTACTCATTTGCAATCATTTTATCAGAAAATGCTTTTATTTATGGATTCCTTTGTGAAAAGGCAACATTCTTTGAGGGTTTGTTATTTTATTAAATTTTCATACAAAAAACGATCTACTATTTTGTTCAATACCCCCCCCCCCCCCGTTTATATACTGGGGTACAGACGTTTTTTATGGCAAATATCCGAGGTTTTTCACCAAGATGGCTTTAATTACATCAGTCAACAGGTTGATGAATCCATGATATGCATGGATGATCTCAGTTTAAGCTAATTATCGGATTAAAACACCTGGATATATCGGGAGTTACCTGTGTTTACCGTTGAATGTGTGTAATACATAGGAGGCGCCTTAGGGGTTAAATACACTTGTCAAAACTTAGGGCGACTAGAACTTCGCTTTTGGGACAGTTTAGGGCGAAGTTTTTGGAAACAGGGCGAAGATATCGCCCAACTTCGCCCTTATTTTGAGCCCTGATGCTGAATTAATTTTGTTTCTTTTATTATTTGTTTATTAGCTTGAAATGTGTCAAGAAATTTATGAAACCTTGCGTAACTACAAAACTGAAGATGGAAGACTTATGTGTGAGACATTTATAAGAGCTCCAAAACGAAGGTTTGTATATACAATAAAACCTGAAATAATGAATTGAGTTGAGTAATAGTGTTTAATGTCTCGGTCAAGAATATTTCACTTATATACAGAAACGTCACCAGCTATAGGTGAAGATGCAGAAATATTGCCTGTGCATTGACTGATGGCATTATACATCAGGGTTCTTTATCGTGCCGTGCCTGTGTTACAAAGGACCTCGTTTATTTTAAGTTCACATCCAAAAGAACTGTGACTTTCATTTTGTAATGTCAAGTGCTTGGCGAAAGAACAGTCACTACCCACTTTCAAGTCTTGGGTCAGACCCGGTTGGGTTGTAAAAATATAGTTTTTTTAGAGCATTTTTTCACTAATTTGAAAAAAAAATGGTTAATTCTTAAAAGAATTTCTTAAAAATAAGTAGTCAATGGTGATTTTGGCTGCCAAAAATGGAAACATGGGTAAATAAAGACAACTGTCCATTACAACCAGTGTTTAAGGTCTGGTTACTTCAATATTTCAACCAAAAGAACCTTTTTAGTGAGACCACATCTTGTCTTAAATTCATGATTCGTAGATCCTCACAATTTTCAAAGACAACAAGAATATGCTACAACAAATCTAAAAAAATAACAGTTTATCACAATTTAACATGATGTGGCTTGTAAATTTTCTAAATGTAACAGATATATTTCTTTTTAAACAGGACAGCAGCAGATTACTATGAAGTTGTATCTACACCTATTGACTTGTTAAGAATTCAGCAAAAACTAAAAACAGAAGAATATGAAGAAATAGACCAGTTTTCTGCTGATATAGAATTGATGGTTAACAATGCTAAGGCTTACTACAAGGTAGAACATTAAAAAAATTGCCTAATTAAACAATATTTTCACAATATTCAATCTATGACGGTATGGCCTGTCAGTTAGCTACCACTGTAAGAAATTTTATTTCCACATATTTTATTTTTGCATGTCAAGAGCATGGTGAAACTTGCTATTATGATCACCTTTATAAAGAGTACCTGTCTATTTTGGTGTCTGTATTTCTTAGGTTCCATGGCTAGTCTTTACTGTATATCGCAGAAAAAGGTGAAATCAGAAGTCAAGATTTAGGTCCCATGGACTTTCAAGTATTGTTACACATCTGTATTTGAATTCTTTTGACAAATTTTGAATGCATGTATTAAAATCTTTTAATGGGTTAAGGTGCCTGTATATCTACTTATTTCTCAGAAATTAACTTTTCCAAACACTTTGAACTCGTTTTATATTTTGAATTAATTAATGTTTTACAGAAAGGAACTCAGGAATATCAAGATGCTTCAGATATTTGGGATCTTTTTATTAAGTCTAAGAATGATTTGATATCTGACACATTTAAAGATGTAGCAACTAAGGCAGAAAGAAAGAGGTTAGGGAGAGTTGACGATGATATGGACGACGAAACTGATGATAGTCTAAATAAGGTAACTTGTAGTTATTGTATTGACTGCAAAACATTTAAGGGGTGCTTGTGAGTCACACTGGGGCTGGCTGTTTCTGAGATGATTTTCAGATGTTAATTCTAGTACTATTTATAGATTTTTGATAAAATTGGGTGAACAATCCACAGTCAATACATTCTTGTTTTTCCAAACAGACAAGAAAGAAAAACATGTTAAAATCCTGAATTTTATATTGTAGTAAAGTCTTTTGTTGGAACAAAAATGGGATTAACGGTATCTGTAGATCACAAGTTTCATCTGAAAAGTGACATTTTCTTGATGATAAAAGGGAATTTTTTTTTTACTGAAATTGAGGACTTTAATCATGCGAGTCTAGGTTTCCACAAATTTCAAATAAGTAGCCATATTCCAAAATTTTTGAGAATATAGACTTTTTTGAAGTTTTTCCCCCCACTTTGTTAATTAGATAACGTTTTGAAAGCATTTGTCAGAAATAAGTTAGTATCCATTGGTGGCTTTGGTTACTAGGAATGGAAACACAGGAATGTGAATTGAACTCAAATTAAATTTATACATAGTTTATATTATAGTTCACTAACATTATTGTGTTTTCCTTGAGATTTTATGGAATTTAATATTTGTGTAATTTCAGAGTGCATTAAATGACAGTGTATCGTCTAGTAATGATGAGAAACAAGATGATATAGAGGACTTTGAACAGTTGTTTGCTGCTGTTATAACTGCTAGAGATGAAGATAGAGAGATCAGTGCTGCCTTTCAGTTACTTCCTCAGAAACAGTAAGTTTATTGTTTTTGTATATGAATTTTTTGGCCTTGTTTCATAAAATAGGGTTTCTGTTTTGTGAAATCAACTTCTCCTACAGTTTGCAACCAAGAACTTTGAAACTTTTCTATACATGTGCCTCTCACTTTATAGAATCTAGGACTGTTTTCTCCAAGCTATGAAACTTAGTTGTTTTCAGGGTTCTTATTTTGTAAAAGCAATTCATCCTATAGTTTTCAAACAAGAACCTTAAAATTCTGGCCATGGTTGGTATAAAATAAAATTCATGTGGATGTACAGTGTGTTTTATTTATCACAATTGGCTTATTTACTTTTTGACACAATTTATTATTTCCCACAAATGAAGCGGGTTGGGGACATGTAATGTTAATTCCATTTCTTCCACCAAAATTTTGTGCGCCTGAAAATTAGATGTGTCATTGACTCATATTTTGATCATGCACTTGTTAAGGGGATATCCCAGTTGGGGTTTGTTTGAGGAACACTTTCGAAATGGCATCCCATTTCAGTAATAACTTGTTGTATATGTACAGGTAGATGTATTGATATTTACAAAGAAATATAGAAATAGAATTAATTTGAAATCTTTTTGACATTTGTAGAAATATCCAGAATATTATCAAATAATAAAGAAACCTATTGATTTAAAGATGATTGCCACAAAGATACAAGATAGCCAGTATAGATATATTGATGAGATGGAGAAAGATATGTCCTTAATGGTTAAAAACGCTAAAACATTTAACGAACCTAAATCCTTGATATATAAGGTTAGTACCTGTATAAAGATATTTCTCCCAAGACAAGAAAAGCAAGTGTTTGACCTGCGAAAGATTTTTCTGTCTTTCCCTAGGGTAAAGAGAATCTACATACACTATTGATTTAAAATGCAAAAAATTTACTTTTTTGCTTTGCTTTTGGATAAATCCTATACAAAAAAGTATATATTTGAATGTAGGAGAAAAAAAATCATTGCATGTTTTGAAGTGGAGACATAGAAATCTCAATCTTTGGGTGAGATTTTTACTCCAGACTTAGGCAAGCCTCCTAGTTGTCATGGGCAAAATGACTGACAAATTTACATATCACAGCAATAGTATATATTAAAAACTTTCCAATAGCAGTAACCAAAAATTTATAACCCCACAAAATGCTATTTTATCTTAGAATAATGTCAATTGGACAAGAAAAAAATAAATGATTTCATCGTACATGTATATCTGGAATGACAGTAGTTTGATACCTGTTTTATTTAAGTGTTTATATTTCCTGGTTTGGTATTGTAGGATGCGGTTTCATTGAAAAAAATATTCCAGAATAAAAAGGTTGAAATATTACAGAAAAAGCAACAAGGAATTGCCAAGAAATCTGAGAGAGCTAGGTATGTACAGTTCATTACAGTTAAAGATTTCCTGGGAATTATTTTGGTAATCAAACTGAATCTTACTTCTCAGAGACAACAGTGACTAATTGGCTAAAACATTAGCCTTCAAAGCCAAGGAGTTTTACCACTGTGGGTTTGACCCTTGGTCAACTGCAAATGAATAAAGGGTTTTCTTTGTATTTGTCCTCTAGCCTCCTAAGAATATGTATAATGGATTGTGTGGTTTGTAGTGTGCTAATGGATAGAAGGTCGATTGATTAATTTAATTTGGGATGTGCATCCAAGTCAAGATTATTTCACTTTTATCAGGACATCTATAAGTAAAGTGCTAGAAAATTTTTACTTTTGCAGTGTTTTTATGGTAATGTGCTGCAAGGGTTCTTAAATTTGTCATACCTGCCATGACATGGGATATTGGTTTATAGGTCTTTTCCAAAGGACCTGTGACTTTAATTTCTTAATGCCAAGTGTTTGGCAAAAGAACAATTGCTATTGCTACCTATTTCCAATTCTTGGTCAGACCTGGCAGGTGTTCAAAATCTGACCTCCCACATTCAGAGCAAACACTCTACTAACCAAGCTTTCATGGTGGTGAATGGAAGAAAAGATACAAATATAGCAATGAAAAATGACTGATATTCCATTTGAAATTAGTAACAAGTTTGTTTATATGTTTATTTATTTTGAAGAACCAGAGAGAGATCAATAGGACATCATTTGGCAGCAGCATGTGCAGCTATGACATATCCATCTGATGAGGAAAGTGAAATCGCCAGCTCACAGGATACAAGTAGCCAGCCAGACCTGGATGATGAAGATTCAGGAGCAGAGACTGTCATGTCAGAAGAAGAAAGTCCTTACTGGACCTTGTTAAATACTGTCAAAGCTTTCAGAGATAATCAGGGACTCACGTTATATGAACCGTTTCTGAAACTGCCCAGTAAAAGGTACTCTCGATTTCTGTATCAACTTTAAGTTTTACTTAGCCCATAGATAATTCAAAACCTTTCATGAAAAACATTATCAAGATAGCAAAATCAAATACAATAAAACCTAGATTCATTGCCAAAATGTTTTGTCTGATTTTGGTTTTAAGGAGACTAGAAAATTGATAGAAATAGACTTTAGGACTTGCTAATTCTGCAGTGATAAGAAAGGTGGCAAAGTTATCAAGGGGCATTTAAACAAGATTTTGCTAATAAAAGTTCTGCTCACTATAGTTTACCTTTTAATTGATCAGTGTTTTATTTAAATATACCCAGGAGTTATGTATTTTGTTTTATGGTTTTTTTTTAAGATTACTTATGTATTTTTATAACATTGTATCTAACTTTATTAGCTCACCTGAGCCGAAAGGCTCAGATGAGCTATTGCTATCTATCACCGTCCGTCGTCCGGGTCCGTCGTGTGTCGTGCGTCGTGCGTAAACTTTACATTTTAATCTTCTCCTCCAAAACCACTGAGCCAAATTGATGAAACTTGGTGATTATTATGCCTGGGTAACAGCCTTGCCTTCAAAATGTGTTCGGGTTCGACCACGCCCAACAATATGGCTGCCGTTACTATAAATAGCCAAAAGACAAAAAAATTTCTTCTCTGAAACCAAAAGTGTAGGCAAATTTTGATTAGATTTTTGGATTCAGGATACCTAGATAGATACACTAAAATGTGTTTTCATGAAAATTGGACGAAAAATAGGTTACGCGTTTTTGCGTAAAATTATGTAATTTTTAAAATGAGACATTTATTGTTATAACTTCATAATGGCTGAAGGTAATTGTATGGAGTTTTTCACTATTGATCTTGTCTTGCGATTTTCTTCCGATTGATGTCAAGGTCAAAGGTCAAGGTCATGTCCAGTTTGACATTTGATAAAAAATGCTATTTTTTAAACATTTCTGGTGATAATGATGTAGGATTTTTGGTTAATTGTAGATATTGACATTACGATCATTTTATATCGATTAAGGTCATGGGTCAAAGGTCAAGGTCACAGATGTACAAGTTTACCAAAATAGTTAATTATCTGCAAAACTATGAACTTTTTGTATAGGCATGTATATTAGAATATTGTAGGTAATGGCCCAATGGTCATTTTGATATATAAATAAAGGTCATGAGTTCAAAGGTCAAGGTCACAGATGTCAAACAAGTACTGAAATGATTATTTATCTCAAAAACTATAGACTTTTTGTATAGGCATGTATATTAGAATATTGTAAGTAATGGCCAATGGTCATTGATATATGAATAAAGGTCATGAGTTCAAAGGTCAAGGTCACAGATGTAAACAAGTACCGAAATGATTATTTATCTCAAAAACTATAGACTTTTTGTATAGGCATGCATATATAGAATATTTTAGGTATTATCCTAACGGTCATTTGATATATGAATGAAGGTCATGGGTCAAAGGTCAAGGTCACAGATGTGAATGAATACCTGAATGGTTAATTATCTTGAAAACTGTTAACTTTTGTATATGCATGTATATTAGAATATTGTAGGTATTAGCCTTACACCATTTTTATATATGAATGAAGGTTATGGGTTCAAAGGTCAAGGTCACAGATGTGAACAAGTTCTGAAATGATTATTTATCTCAAAAACTATAAACCTTTTGTATAGGCATGTATATTAGAATATTTAGGTATTATCCTAATGATCATTTTGATATATGAATGAAGGTCATGGGTTCAAAGGTCAAGGTCACAGATGCAAAAGAATACCTAAAGGGTTAATTATCTTGAAAACTATTAACTTTTTGTATAGGCATGTATATTAGAATATTGTTGGTACTGGAACAGTGGTCATTTTGATATATGAATGAAGAGCATGGGTTTAAATGTCAAGATCACAGATACAAAAAAGTACTGAGATGATTATTTATCTCAAAAACTATAAACTTTTTGTAAAGGGATGTATATTAGAATATTGGCCTAATTATCATTTTGATATTTGAATGAAGCTCATGGGTTCAAAGGTCACAGGTGAGCGTTAAGGCCCATGGGCCTCTTGTTATTACTTTATTTGTTCACTTACAGGATAAATGTATCTAACTTTATTATTACTTTATTTGTTCACTTACAGATTTTATCCTGATTATTATGAAGAAATCAAAACTCCCATGTCTTTGTCAAATGTCAGGAAAAAATTAAAGGTAGGTAAACAAGATTTTGGTAAAGATGACAGGGAGAGTGGAAAATTTTGAGCCACATGAATATTGAAAACTGAATTAATCATGATTTTATGGCATTAAAATTTACCATGACTGATCGCCACAGGTCTAAAATTGGCTCCAGACTGAAATGATCTTACATCATACTAAGTAATTTTTTTCACTGCACAAATTATAAACATATTATGAATAATTTTCTCAAAACACATAGAATAAACTGTTGTAATGCCTTTAAATGAGAGTGGATTGTATTAACCGTGTTTTATGCACAGTTAATATTCTTTTACATGTATTTTAAAATGGGTCATTTTTTTTAAGGTGGAGAACCCAGAAAAAACACTGACCTTCTTTAAGCAAACTGACAATCTTTTCTCGCACTCGGATTGCTAGGTGGTGAGAGGGATTGTGATCCATAAGCACATGATTTAGACCATTCCATTACCAGGGGCCCCTTTTTTTAATGATAGAAGAAAAATGAATAATTAGAATGTATGAAAGAATGAGCAAGGAACTTTGAATTTCTTGATAAGTTAAAATAAAATATAAAGTGTTTGTTTAAAAATTGCATTAACATTTTTTTCACTTCATTTGTATTCACAGAAAAAGATAATTCATTTTTAACATAAGACTTGGGTTTTTTTTTTTTGTTTCAGTTTAACCAGTATCGCAGTCTGGAATCCATCTTTTCAGATTTAAATCTTGTTTTTGAGAATGCTAAACATTATAATGCTGATGAGTCCAAAATCTATCAGGTATGCAACATTTGAAAGTCTGAAAAAAACTTCTTTATTTGCTCTTTGTGGAAATATTGTTGACTTACGGTAAATTTTGTTGACATGAGTCAAAAGGCATTTTAAAAAAAAAAAAAAAAAAAAATTTAATGGCATAAGTCTTGACAAAACGTCATACTCTACTGTAAAGTTGTACACTCCAAAATTTGAGTTGAAGGGGGTATATAGGAATCATTCTGCCTGTCACTCCCTCCATTCATCTTGTCTGTCTGTCTGTCTGACCTGCATGCAAGTTCATGTCCAGACTATTCAGCGCTGCTTATTGCTGCCTTATAGGAATTTTATGAATCTTTTCACAAGTGATCTCCATGATTGAATCAAGGTCATATTTTAAAGGTCAGGCTGTCAGTTTGAAAAGTGTATCCAAGCCATAACTTTGCACATTACACTTGTGTATAGTGCCCATTCAAGTTTTATCTCGATGACCATATTACTGAAAATCAGATTAAATTATTTAATTTGTATTCTTAATTTCAATCTTCAGGATGCTGTTTTGTTACAAAAGGTTGTTTGGCAGAAAAAGCAAGAATTGGACAGAGAACTGCGTGGACAGGTAAGAATATTGTTACATGCATACATGTACATATTATACATGTGTAAAACTCATGTAGGTCTAGGAATTTACAAGCAGCTTTTGATTATTCTGATTATTTTCTCTATTGTTTTAATTTGCATTTTTTTATAACTTTTTTGCTTTTGTTTTTTATTTGCTATCTTTTTGTTATATTTTGTGGAATTTTAAGTTTTAGATTTTGTTTTGATTTATGTTGTCTTTGACCTGCTCCCTGTTATAATTTCCTCAGTTGAATGTGGGATAAATAACTTCATAGTGATTGATTAAATTTTGTTTACCCTTTTTTTCAATTTCTTATACATAAATTTGTTCAAAATCCTATACTTTAGTGGTAGATGGGCCTGTCACTTCCTACCTTTTGATTCTTGATTTTATTTCTGGCATTATCCTATATTGGCTATTGGGGAGGGGAGATGGGTTTTTCTTTGAGTTTTCTGGTGTTTAAGACTTTAATCTTTATTTAACTAGTAAAAGTATCACTACTTATGTCTAAAACTTAAACTGAAACTTTTTTCACATCAATGCATATTTTGTATTTGTTATGCTCGTTTATTACCTATTTTGAGTTGTCTGTATATATTAAGTGTCTTGAGATCAAAATACATATATTTTAACATGCTGTTAATACTGTATTTTATTCAAACAAGAGCACAAACATTTTTACACTGTGTATAATTAAAAGTCATATAACAATTTTAACAATAACTAAATGTAGACTGGAGTTGGAAAGCAGACTTTTCTCCAAACAAATGACCTGCAGTAAATAATTCTATTTTTTTTTGAGGGGAAAAATAATGATATTTTAGAGAAAATTCACAATCCACAATTATTTTGTAAATAAATATTCTTACTCATTTGTTGTAAAATTGTTGTGTGTAAATGCTTGCTACTAGTTTCTTAATTTTGTGTTTGTGAGAAAGAGAGAGAGAGAGAGGGGGGTGGTGGTTGTAAACAATATGACTCATATTGGTGATATAAATTTTCTCATTTTCATGATATATATTAGTATAATATTCAGCTCTTAACTGCTTTTGAATTCATTAAATGATTTCAACTTTGACAAACATAATTCTTGAAGTCTAAGCTGGCACTTAGTGCAAAACTTTACACCTAACAGTCATAATCTATAAGATCAAGGCCAAAGAATGCAGAAGGACAAATCTGTACAGTAAGACCTTGATTCATTGCCACCATGTGTTTGTTCAGATTTTGGCATTTTAATGTGTTTTGACAATAAATCAAAGAATTGGTTTAAAGAAAAACAAAATAGACTTCGGAATTTCACAATATTGTGATTATAAGTGAGATGGTGAAGTTATTGAAGGGCATAGAGATTCATGGGAGAGTGAACCAGGAAATATTGTCTGTATTGTATGACTAAACTTAGTCATTAGAATGAACTTATGTGATGTTGTTTTCTATTTTATTACACCAACATTGGGCAATATTAACCATGCTGTGAAATTGTGATCATCTTAATTTCAACATATAATTTTGATGCTATCTTCTTGCTTTTTAATTTTTAGTTTCTGTTGATAGCAACATGAAATGCCTTGTTATATTTTATTTGATTTTAAGATCAATTTTTGGTTTTTCTTTATTTTTAAATGATGATCAAGTTCCACATTTGAATTGTTATGCAGTGGTTGGTGATTTAATAACTGTGTCAAGATTTGTTCACTTATAAGGTCACAGATATGAACTGCTACAAGAGAGAATTTATGGTACATATACATGCTTTCTATTCGCGTCGCAGTATTGTAATACCCTTTTTCTTATTAGTTATAATGTATTTGATCAAAAGCTATGGTAATATATCGCTCCTGTTTAAGTTGAGGAGGTACCTTTTTATCACATGTATTACTTTATGGCCAACTAGTTTGAGTGGAACTTTCTTCTTTTATTTAACTTTTATTATTTGTTTTCAAAACTTTAATTGCACTTTTTGGAGAGTAGACTTCTTTACATTTAGTATCTTCACTCATCAGAGAGTTGCCTTTACACATTGTTGTAGTAGTTGTATTATACATTATTATTTGTTTTCTGAACATTTTCTTGCACTTTAAGTAAAAAATTTTTAAATTCTCACATGGAAGAGTAGACTTCTTCATACAATTTGTATCTTCACACATTGGCATATTTTCTTTATGCACATATTTTTTGTACCCTTACGAGCTGGAGAGTTGTCTATAGTATGTACATTTTGTGTCTTCACACATTGGAGAGTTTTCTTTATACATTTTGTATTTTCACTCATTGAGAACTTAATTAAAGCACAACATTTTGCTCATTCACTAACTGGAGAGTTGTCTATCATATATGTATATTGTATTGTAACTTCACAATTTGGAGTGTAGAACACTTCATACACATATTTGATGTCGCTGCATATATCTGACCCCATTTTAATTACCAGGAGTTTCAGCTGGATGATCTCTCCGCTGCGAGTTACGGATTTTATCCAGCAATGGTAAGTAAGAACTTAGAAGCTTGATACTGTTGTTATTTCTCGTGAGATAACACACATCCTGCACTTCCAATGTTTGATGTTGTGCTTTGTACCATATAATACATTAAAAAGATTAATATGCATTAAGTTTGACTGATTACACTATGTTAAATCCTCTTATTTCCTCAAGAGAATCAAGACACCTTCTCTAGGGAAATTTAAAAGTAGTAGCCTAAATTTTGGAAAATATAGTTCTTATTTTCAAAAAATTCCTAAAGTAGGTTACTTTTTGACAAAAATTCTCAGAAATTAGTAGCCATTGGCAAGTTTGGTCACCAGAGATGGAAACGTAACCTTCTATTACTTTTTATTGGAATTGTAATTTTTAAAAAAATTAAATTTTTTGTCATCAGTATACTTCTTTTCCAAAATTGAAATTTGTAATCAGGCAAACTATTTTTATTTCAGGATTTTTATTTGCACTGAAAATTAAAGACTGTGCATTTGTGTGAAATTAATTGAATGAATGGATTAATTGTAACAATATAGATTTTGCTTACTTTTTTCTTTGCATTTGAATGAATATTAGTTTGCAGGGAGATTGATTGAAGTGTGAAGGTTTACAATTTCACAATTTCTTTAAGAGGTGTCAATAAAGATACTTTCAATCTGGCAATTATCACCAAATCATATTTGAGGCTGGAAAAAGGTCTGCCACCTCATGATTTATTTTGTTGCATGTGCATTTCTGTCCATGCATTATTGGATGCTGAAATATGGAGTGGATAAATTTTAATTATTTCTTAAATATTTGTCTGGAGATTATTACCAAAACATACCAGAGGCTTGAACAAGGTCCACCACCTCGTGATTTAGTCTGCTGCATGTGTATTTCAGTCTGTTTATTATTTTGTGATAAAACATGGATAGATGTTGGCCTCATAACCTCAGTCAATGAAGTGGTGGCAAGTGGTCTAAAGTGTTGGCCTATGGATCACATTGCCTCTCACAGCTTTAGGTTCAGATCCCACTCAGGAAGATCCTAATGTTAGAGAGTTTGTCAGTTTGCTTTCTAAAGGTTGTTGGTTGTCTACAGGCACTCTGGTTTCCTCTGCCAGCCCAGAATGTACAATCAAGATCAAGCTTAAAATATTCCACATACCAGGTTACCTGATTGGTGAGGATATTGTTTGTGTTGATGTCTATTCTTTCCTCATAGTTGTGATGAAATGCCATGTACATGCTTGTGATGTTTCTGTGTAAGTGTTAGATTTTGTGGTTCAAAATGAGATATATTTGTTTCACAGAGGAGTTTATAGAATCAACTTTATTGCTTTTAATTCTTGACTAACACAGTTTCTATGTAGAGTAATGCAGATGTCGTATTTCAAATTGTGTAATGGTTTTCAGTATGATAATTGTGTTCTGAGAGACCATCCTTTCATCCTTTTCATGTGCAGTCTCTTACCCCCCACACCCTTAATCCCCATTGTATGCATGCCATTTTAAATAGAGCTTTCTGATGTGTGAAATTTTCATGTGCAGTCTTGCCATCCCATTTTATGCACGTCTATGGAGTTGAAGATAAATGATGAATGTTGAAATAAAATGTGACAATTATGTGATTATGTGTAATACTGAATGTGTGATAATGCTATTAACTCCTTATTTAATCCAGCATTGAATTTTAAATCTATCTAGAAGTAACAAATTAATGCTTAATTTTGCATTTTTATAATTTTATTTATTTTTGCATTATTGTGTGTGAGACCTAACAACTTTAGTAAAATTCATTAATAAAAAAATTGAAATACTTTAGATTTTTTGTATATTTTTATTTTTTATACTAAAAAAACAAAATGTTTGTGCTCTTTGAAGTTTTTTGCTTGTTTTTTAACATTTGACAGCTGTATGCCTATATAAAAGAAGAATTGTATATAGATAAAAACCTGAATATAAAGACCACTCATGTGGGCCTGAAAATATGTGTTATTGACAGGTGGTCTTTATATATAGGTAGCTTCTATAGTAGGTTTTACACTATTTTTTGCATTTATAATTTAAAAAAAAGTGTTTGTGTGCCGGCCCCTTTTTTAAGCTTTACTGGCTATAGCATGCTACTTGGCTATCCTAAATAGCCACCATTACTATAAATAGAAAAAGATAAATAGCCATTGCAAATTTTATTTATAAACCAATTTAGTTCAAATTCGATAGGTATATAGAAACATGTTTTTCAGGTTTTTCTGAAAGTTTTCTTGGTTTCAAGTCAAACTAAAAATTAAGACATGTTTAAAATTCAAAATATTTTAGTAGAGATATAAGAAATCTATTGTTCAGTCTTTTATGTGTGGGGAAAACAGTAAACCAGATTTAGTCATGATTATCTATAATGGAATGTACTTGTCTGTCATATGTTATTTGTTTGTATTTGTAATGTTGTTCTTGCAAAGATTCTATAAGTCTCCCATGAAATTGTTTTTGAACTGGATATGATAGCATTCTCCATAATTTACTTTGATATTTTATATTTAAGCTGGGCCATGGTCATACATGTATAACAGAAGTTATTCACATTGTTGAATTATTGCATCTTACTTCTTTTCTGTCCTTATTTCCTCCTTTTTCTTTTTTTTAATAACAAATGTTTTAAGTAACATATATTTGAGGACAGGAAAGACTTTTCATCTTTTTTCATCACACTAACATTAGTATAGACTCATGTAAGTAGAAAGATACAAGTTTGTTTACAAATAAAAAACATTGATACTAACATTGTATTCATTGTCTACAATTATGAAATCAAAATGCTAATACTAAATATATAAAAATTGCTTTCTTATTTTGTAGAAGTGTCTCGGGAATTATTTGATGAAGACACGCCACCAAAGTGGTAGGTCAGATAAAGATCGTGGTCGGAGGATAGTGGTTCTGGAGCTCCAGACAGTGATAAAAAGAGAACTGGAAAGAGGTCCACCCCAGAAGAAATGATGAGGCGTAGAGTCTTAGCATTATATAGAGCTGTATATGAATATACGGTAAGATATTTTTGTCATAACAGGGGCATCAGGTGTCTGAGTGGTCTAAGTGCCATTTTATAGATCTCATATGCTTCTCATTGTAAAAGTTCTAATTCCATTATGACATAATCTGATGTCAGGTATTTTTTTCAGTGCAACTTAAGTTTTCTACACTATTTTCTTCACACTTGTATTGATGAAACTGGGTTTCATCATGTTAGTCTACCACAATGACTTACATATCAAGTATATCTTTTGTTCTGTTCAACTTTTGTATGAAAAAAAGCCTTTGGACTTTGAAAATATACAGAAATAAATGAAGAACTGTAGGTTAAATGTTCGGGTGTGTAAGGTATTTGAGCTTGCTCACTAAGGTTCTTTCAATATTAAATAATAAATTTTAATTATGTACCATATACAGATTGGTTAAATATAAATTTGCATAGGATATGGAATTCTTAAACATAAATGCAAAATAAGGACATTACAGAATAGTTGTTAAATATAGCTTCCTTGTGTTTGTGTAAAATTTTCAGCAATAAAACCAGAAAAAGTAGAATAGTGAAATTGGTTTAATGCCAGTTTTGTAATTTCTTTGTAGGATGCTGATGGTCGGACACTAAGAACTATTTTTATGGAGCTGCCATCAAAACGAGACTATCCTGATTATTATCGTGTAATAGTGGAACCGATCGATATGAAAATGATTGAAAATAAAATAAAAGTAGAAAAGGTTTGTAGACTGAATAATATCATACATGTACAATCCTTTATATTGTCAGTTTATTGTGGGTCCTTGGTGCCCGCATGGTCAAAAGCACCAGCTTACAGATGACATTGCCTCGGGCTTTTGGCCAGGGTTTGAATCCTGCTCTGGTAGATCCTAGTGTGAAAATGTTTGTCATTTCATTTGCTTTTCTCCAGGTACTCTAATTTCCTCCAACATCCCAGAACTGAGTGCTTTGATATAATCGAGAGAATTTTGACTACAGCATAAAACACTTTCACTTCACTCCACTCTTATATGTTGGATTTCATATGTTTACATATTCAAGGTGGAGGTTAGGAAGAGGTGTTGTTGACTTAATTATCAACAACTCAATTTCATATTAATATTTCAATTTTCCCTGAAAAGCAATGGTAATTGTTGAAACCAGTAAGTTAGTATAAAATGGATAATTCAGAACTCTAATAATTTATATAATTATTTGCATTTACTATTTATTACAGTATACCAATGAACAACAGTTGATGGCAGATTTTGAGTTGATGTTTAACAATGCCAGACATTACAATGAAGAAGACTCACAAGTGTATAAAGACGCTGATAGATTACACAGAGTACTGAAAGCTAAATGGAGAGCTGTCTGTCAAAATATTGAAGCTAGAAGAGCACTGTGCAATAAAAAGTAAAAATCTATTTTAGGGCTTAATATCACTAATGTAAAATCTTTACCAAGTGCAGGGGTATCAGTGGGCAAGGGGTATAAGGGCCAAGTTAAATACTACAGTGTCTGTCACCTTCACTGTGTTAATTTTACTCCAGCTTCAGTAAGATCCCAGTATGAGAAATTTTGTTGTTTGCTTGCTGAAGTTCAGCGGTTTTCTCAAGGCTGTTTGGTTTCTTCCAACAATCCATGGTTTCTTCCAGCAATCTATGGTTTCTCACAACATTCCATGGTGTCTTTCAACATTGCAGAACGGACTGCCTCATTGTTAAAATAATCCTTACTGGGATTTAAAACATGGCACTAATCATCAAACAAATTACATTAAATCTAGAAGAGATCGCTGTTAATCAGGAAATTTTAGTGTCTGTATAATTTTCACGCCAGCTAGTTATTTTAGTGATTTTAACATTACTGCCAAAGTATGCCAAGATTAGTACCATTTCAAAAAATGCCTGTTATGTACATGTATAGCACTGTTCTAACCATCAAATAAAATACATTAAATGCAGAAGAGATTTCTGTTTATCAGGAAATTTTAGTGTTTGTATAATTTTCACATCAGCTTGTTATTTTGGTGATTTTAATATTACTGCCAAAGTACATCAAGATTAGTACCATTTCAAAAAAATGCTTGCTGTTTGGTATTTTCTGAAACTTCTGAAGATTATCAATACTACAATTTTTTTTATCCCTGGTACACATTCTTTTTATTTTTGACAATCTTTCTTTTCAGTCGTATGAGAACAAAAACTATAACCACACTGGCATCAAAACTACAAGATTTGTATGAAGCAATAATCAACTATCAAGATTTGAAGGGAAGAACTCTGTCAACACCATTCTTAAAGCTGCCATTAAAAAGTGTAAGTGTTGTTTAAAAAATTATTTAAACTAACAACAGTCTCTTCAAGGACAAATACAAGATCGCCTACAGGGGGATAAATCTAAGCTTTGACCCCTTGACTGAAATCTATGTGTTCATTTCATGTTGGTATACATAAGTGCCAGGTTTGATCAAAATCTATCCATAGCTGTAGAAGTTACCGAGCAGACATGCAATTATGATGGATGGACAGAACAGGGTAATTTCTATATATCCCCAAAACTCTGATTAAGGTTAAATAAGCTTGATCAGATTTATTTTGTGAATTATACTAAACTATGTGATTTTCATACTTTTTTTGGTTCATTGACATAATTTTGTCCAGAGATTTATTCAGTTATGACGAAGCCTATGTTTGGGGTCAACATCACTGACCGTTCTAGTGTATCATGTAGTCTGATTATTTCAAATTTTCTATATTTAATTGAATTGTTATATAATTCAAAGTGATATACAATATACATGTATGTTATTCTTTTCCAGGACTATCCTGATTATTATGAAGTGATTAAAAAGCCAATAGACTTACAGAGAATTCAACAGAAAATGGCCTCTAACCAGTATGAGACTGTTGAGGACATGGTGGCTGATCTACTACAAATGTTTGATAATGCATGTAAATATAATGAACCAGACTCACTACTTTACAAGGTAATTAGATAATTTTAGTAAAACCTGTATGTAAAGACTATATACCAATAAGAGGTTCTTTTTGTTTGAAATAAAGGATCCTTTAAATACTGGTCTTAATAAAGAATAGTCTGTATAAAGAGTTGGTCACAATGACATGTTTTATTATTTGGTGTTTATTACTATTTTAAAGTAAAAACCAATACTGTAAACCGCTTTATATTGGCGCATACTTATTTTAGCGATTGTTGACTGGTAAACATATTAGCGCAGTTTAATTTTAGCGTAATCGATTCCAGTCTGAACTGTTTAATACCTCTTTATATTGCCGTATTTTCTCACCTAAAATCCACAACTTTTAGCCAAAAAATAAAATTTGAGAAGGGGATGTCAGGTTACAAGATAATAATAAAAATAACTATGTAATGTTTGACTTTTACTGAGAGAAAATCTCCGTAACTGACCCAGGAAGTCACTAGACTGACAGATGTCTGCAGGAAGCTTTGATCATAATCTGGCCCTCTTGTCGATTAGACATTTTACTGAATAAATATTTAAATCAATAATAACATATTTTGTTTTATTCATTTAAATACCAACTGGTTTTTTTAATACAAATGTTTCGACACACTGTCGATGTATCCCCGATAACAGCCGCTTAGATCATTATAGAGGTCAATAATTAGGATTTATATTATGTTGCCGACACCACAGAAAAAATAAACAATTTTCGCATAACGGGTCTAATTTGTTAATATAATTGTTAATATTTTAATGGTTGAAGCCAACTACTGGTAAATTAAATTAATTACCTGAAAAGGAGACTTGTCAGATTGAACGTATCACATACAATGGCGAGTAATTAACAGCTATGCCAGTGTTCCCTAATTTATCTGTTTGTCGGTGGTCAGTCTACCGGGTCTGAGTAATTAATCCCTAATTACTCATCATATGCGGGTATATTGATGGAAGCCATACCAGTGTCATTCAGAACTATTATTTTAACACTGACTATATAACCATTTAACGTGCGTCCATACCCATTCATAGTCACAGCCGTGATGTACAGTACTGACCTTTTTTTTTTGTTGTAATTTTAGCGGCAGTTTTATTTTAGCGCTGACACTCTTATCGCCAATTGCGCTAAAATAAAACTGCCGCTAAAAAAACACGGTTTACAGTATGTTTATATACATGTATTTCTAACCACTCAAATATTTCAAAAGGTAATGGAAATGTGCTTCTTCCTTAAGTTGGATAACTACAGTAGCTTAGTAAAGTGCTTGTTCCGTGTGTGGGAGGTTGAGGTTAGTATCCTTGGTGGGTCAGACCAAGACTTGAAAATTGATAGTGGCTATTATTTCACTAAACACTTTAATATATGGTATTGTTCAGAAAACATTGAATACTTTTAAAATTTTATTTTATTTTATTCTTTATAGCACCGTTGCAGTGTTCTAATCACTTGTTATTAACAGCTCTTTGCCATATTGATGACGTTATCATGGCTGACTAGACAAACATCGTCAATCAAACTTGAGATGATAAAAATTTTGGTGAATATTTTTAAGGCAGCTTCACTTGTTTTTCATAAACCTATCTCTTTCTCTTATTATCTTCAGGATGCCCTGACTTTACAGAGGGTCTGTTTAGAAAAGAAAGTAGATTTAGTTGATGAGAAAACTAATGAAGTACCAGACGTCAAGGCCATTGTACAGGAGTTGATGACAAGTCTGTTTATATCAGTCTACAACTATCAGGTATTGTACGCTTTCAAACATGGGACAAGAGAATTCCTACATTTATGTTTTTTTTTTTGTACACAGTGTATGTTAAATCAGTTTGTTTTTTTTTTTAAATTTTCCAGAATTTATTCAGTTTGTTTTTTCAAAAATTGAAAAAAGGGTGAGTCAAAAAGTCACCACACTTACCAATTTCCTTAGAGATGCTGGCCTTTTTCATTTCACCCATGTATCAACTGCCAACCCTTGCCATGTACAGAGAGAACCCCAAAGCAATAAAACATGAGGGTTAGGGGTATAGTAATTGCACATTTGTTTATTATATTCTAGAAATTGATTACAAATGAAAATATTACATTTAAAGATGCAAATAAATAAAAAATTAAAAATTTTAAAAATTTTACAGGGTTAAAAAAAAATTTGGGTAAAATTTCACATTTTTAGAACTTTAAAAAGTTATAAAATTTAGCCCCCATATGGAGCCCCTTAAAAATTTTAAGTGTTAAAATATGTCTTGAATGTTTTGGATGCGAACACCTGGCACACACATAAGTCAGTTTCCTGACATGATTGACAGGTCAACAGAAATGTCGATTTCACCATCTCAATATCTTCTTCTTTAGTTACCTGGTGATTATGATTGACAGTTCTAAATTTCTATGTCCATTTCACTTTGCATGCTAAAGTGCAAATATTCCTTTTGTAAATTTTTCTTATATTTTGAACATGATCTGACATCCCTTTGTTGGTTGAGTTACAGGTGAATGTTAGGCAGGCTGTTGGGGAAAAGGGTCTCCTTTTTTTTTGTGAAATAAATTTAAACAGTTTTCAACCAAGAACCTTGAAACTTTACAAAAAATGGTTCTGTATATATCATAGAAGTGCACATCACTTTAGGAATTTTTGTCCCATTTTCCAGACTTTGACCTTAGTTGTTTTCAGCAATCTTACACACAGAACTGACCTATTTTGTGAAATCAACGCCTCTTCAGTTTCCATCCAAGAACTTTGACTCTTCATGGAATGTTTCTATGTAATGTATATCAAAGACTTTTATAACAGTAGTAATTTATTGATGGCAGTGTTAAACAATGTAATTTAGTATCTTTTCTCTCATTCAAAAATCTCTTGATAAATGGTATGATTTGATGTTTTAGGATGAAGAAGGCAGATGTTACAGTGATTCATTTGCAGAATTACCAGAAAGAGATCCAGAGGAAACATTAGAGGATTCTAAAGAAAAAGAGTTAGTATCGTCTCAGATACAACAATTGTACATTCTCATTTCTATGTTTCCATTCCTGGTAGCCAAATAGCCATTTCTGAGAAATTCTTTCCAAAAGTTAACATATTTTAGCAAATTTTCAAAAACATTTTAAAACAACTAAACATATATTTTCATAAATTTTTGAAATTTGGATACTAATGATGTTAAATTTGTGAAAATACAGTTACATGTTAATGCATAATTAAATTGAGTTCATCTTCAAATTTTGTGAAAGCAAGTTTGAATGAAAAAAATTCTGGTTAATTTTAATGTACTCATCTTAATTTTGCATAATGATTGAAACTTATTCACATAAAATTACAACAATGTTGAAGGTTTGGAGTCAAACTGCATATTTTTTCTGCTAAACAGAGTTCCATTTTTCACAGATTGTGTGCATTTTCAGTTGTTATATTATTTATGACTTATTTTCAGGAAACCATTGACATTTGATCAAATTAAGAAAAATCTTGATAAAGTAAGTAAAATTTGATATATTTGTGATCAAATTATCTTTCTGTTTCTACATTGTTAAGTATGGTAGCTCATTAGTCGTTCTCAGTGAAACTTTATATATCTGGGGCCAGTTGTTCAAAGCTTGATTAATTTAATCAGTTGATTAGTCAAAACTGGAATTTTGCATAATTTCAAATATGTTGTGAAATTAAAGTTGAAAGGGTTAAAAATTGATAGAATTCACAAAATTAAAGCATGCTGCTATGAAAATATCAGTTTAGTAATGATCATGTTGATTTTTATTGATATTTTAAATTTGTGTTTATCATTGATTAAACTGATCAAGCTTCGCACAACTGGCCCCTGGATGTTTATATGAATTTTACAGTAAATGTTTAAATGTGGTTTTTAATTTACCATAATTTGTGAGGTTGAGAGTAAAATTAGGATTTAAAACCTTGATTTAGCTTTTGGACCAATTTTAATTGTACTATTGATCTCATATTTTCACAAAGGGGCCTAGGTGGCTGAGTAGTCTAAAACATGCTTACAATGCCACTCACCACCTGTTTGAATCCCACTCAGAACAGATCCTAGTTTAAGAAAGTTTATCAGCTTGCTTACCAAAGGTTGTTTCTTCTGGACTCCGATTTCTGCCACCATCTCGGGACTGACACTGGATATAAGTGAAAGTATATTGACTAGGGGATAAAATACCATTACTCAACTCAACTTATAGGGCATGAAGATCAAACACATTTTGAAGTTTTAATATTCATCATTTAATATCTGTATTTAATTATTTATCAGGGTCGTTACAGAAGAATGGATAGATTTCAGGAAGATATGATCAAGGTGTTTGAACGAGCCAGAAGACTTAGTAGAACTGATTCACAGGTACATGTATTACATTTCTCCAGGTGTGACATAAAAATTAAGAGTGATAAACAAAACTTTATTAATACATGTATAGTGAAACCTTGATACATTGACTTTTGAGTTGAGTCACATTTTGCACCATAAAGAGGTTTGGTGATGAACTGGGGATGCGAGGGATTAAAAATTGTTGAAAAATCAGGAAAGTTAATGGCCTATGTCAAAATTACAAAGAGGAAAAAAATGCAAATTATTTTGAGGCATTGTTGTCAAGCATTACTTCAGAAGTTTAACAAAGGAGAGGTTCTTCAATAAAAGCAGATTATTGAAGGCAACACACATCTCTAAACCAGTAAAGGGGAGGACACTCTCTCTTGCTCCCTTTAAAATTTAAAGTTGTACAATAAAGACTTAATGTTTACTCATTAAAATTTACGTTCATTTATGAAACTGTAATTGCTTATTATAATGCTTTACTTTTCACTTCAGGTTTATGAAGATTCCATTGAAATGGAGTTGTATTTTATAAAAACCAGAGATGAAGTGTGTAAAAATGGAGAAATTTTGTTGACACCAGCATTAAGTTACACAGAGAAACATCTTAATACACTGATAGAAACAGAAAAACAGGAGAAATTACTGATGGAGTTAAAAGAAGATGAAGAAAAAAGATCTAAAAGAGATTCTGAAGAAAGATTGCTGGATTCCGCAGTTGAAGTAAGATATTTTATGACATTATTATTTTTAGTTCACCAGCATAATAAGGTATAATGACATAACAGTTGATTGTATGACATAACTGGTGAAATTTTTTCTTTCTCTGAAATTTTTTCCTTCTCTGATGTCAAAACCTCTGGGGCCGAGTGGTCTAAAGCATGCACTTGCAGATCACAGTATGGCTTACTGCCTAAGTTCAAACAGATCCTAGTGTGAGAAAGTTAGTCAGTTTGCACTCTCTAAAAGTCTGTGGTTTCCCCCTGGGAACTCTAGTTATCTATACCATCTATGAGTGAGTGAGTAATGGTGTTTAACGTCCCAGTCAAGAATATTTCACTTATATCCAGATGTCGCCAGCTATAGGAGAAGGTGCAGAAATTTTGCCTGTGCATTGCGCTGATGGCATTATACAAGCCAACGGTGACACAGGACCCCGTTTATTTTAAGTTCCCATCTGAAAGAACCGTGACTTTCATTTCATAATACCGAGTGCTTGGCGAAAGAACACTCACTACCCACTTTCAAGTCTTGGGTCAGACCCGGCCGGAGATAGAAACCACAACCTTCCACTTACGGAGCGAGCACTCTACCAACTGAGCTACCGCAGTGGTTCTATACCATGTATGAACTGAATGACCCAATATAATGATCATTATCCACTCCACTCTTATGGTGATGTGGGATTGTTTGAAAAGTTTGCTTATCTTGGTAAAATATTAAGAAGTTCTTTGACACAATTTCTTTTTTTTTTCTGGTTTTGCACATGTTTCTAAATTTTGTTTGCTGTTCTTTATTTTCAGCAGACAGAAGGATGTGTAGACAGCTTCAAGTATAAAGAACTAGAATTTAATATTGGAGAATTTGTGTATATTGAATCAAGGTGAGATCATAACTTTAAGCTGTATTACATCATCACTGGACATATTTTCACTCCTTTGAAATAGTTAGAGGTTCTTTCTATGATGTGATATAATCATTCATGTGTACTTGCTTGATTATCTTTGAAATTGTAAACAAATCTTGCTTTAAATTTGATTATTTTAGGTCCACTTGGTTTATTTTTTTCTTAGCTTGCTTTATTGCTTTATATAACAGCTTCTTGAATTAATTTGCGGAAAGCTTGCTAAACTTTTGGTTTCTTAAATGTAGCTACTTTTATAAAAATTATCCAATCCCCCCATTAAATAGTATAATTATTATTTCAGCCATCAAAGACATATTGTGTTGAGTGTTCCATAATTTAACCTATATTGTACTTCATTTAAATTTCACGTACTTCCACCAAAATTGAAATCTTAATTCATTACTGTGAAATCATTAATTTTCTTAGTGTCTCAATTTTCTTGTTTTCATGAACACTCTGGCCAATGAATTTATATGTTCACAAAATAGTATAGTTACAAACCTACCTTACATGGTAACCACAAACTACCAATTTACCACCTAACACTATAGTATTTTCATTGGAACTACAGAAATTGGACACCAAGAAAATAATTCATTTCTCAGTATGTATAAACAAGTGGTAAATTTCTTACATTTTAAACTTGCAAAGTGCATAAAAATTTGTTGAAAATAATTGGTACTTTAAGAAAAGCAATGCAATCACAGTGGTCAGAGGTAGTTATTCAACATGTTAAAAAGACATCATCTTTGTACAGTTCTTCATTATTAATGTTTTAGAGGAAAGAACGCACGGACAAAAAAATCGAGAAATAGGTAACATTTTCATAAGAGAATTATTTAACTGCAGAGGCGTTCCAGATAAGATGTGTCCTTGTTTGTTTATTGTATACAGTTGGAAATTTCTAAATACTTATTGCGAAAAACATGTTTTATTTTGGAATGTCAAACTTTGTAACATCAAATCTTATCTGGAACTCTCTGCCTCTACCCACCTCTGGTTTTAGGAGATTTTTGGTATTGGCAGTCATTCCATTTCATGTTTCATCTTTATTATTTTACTAACATAAATGTAGTTATAGATCAACTAACACTTTTAAACATTTTTTTGAACATTTTTGGATTGCCCATTTATTGATGGTTGTAGTGATTATTTCAATACATGGTAAGTACATTGTATTAAATTTTATGCTACAGTTGATATTGTACATGTAGTGACAAAAATTGCTGTATGAACTTCTTTTTATGATTGTATTGTCTCATTTGAATAGACAGGTCTGATTTTCTCTGGTTTCCTCTACCATTTAACTCAAGAGCTGACACACTTGATATTGGTGAAATACCGGGTAATCCTGATTGAAGCATATTAAAACATTCTGATCAGGTGACCACTTGCCTTGCTTGAACCAAGATTGGGAGTCGAGGCTTAATTGTCTGGTGTTGTCAACCATTTTAGCTCAGCTGAGGAAAGTCTATGTCAGTTGTCAACATTTCATGGATTACACACTAGATTCATGTTTTTTGTCCCATCTGCATTAAATTGTCAAGAGTAGTCCTCTTGATGAAAGCTAGAACACATTTATGTATATGCCATGTGTTTTATGTATGTGTGCATATGGCTTATGTTACCTTAAAAATTTATTGGGTCACTTTTTGCATTGCAATTCTTCATAAAAAAATTCTGAGCTTTAGGATTTGTAGCGAGTAATGGACTTAAAAATATTAGACATGAAATTAGAGGTAGTGATTGATACTCTTTCTCCCATACTAAGCTTTCCGCTTGTCGTTGACATGGGTAAGAGATAGAAGATTTTTCTGTCTCGTATATGAAGGTTATCTTGAATCAGTAATAAATTGAACAGCATCTTAAAAGTAACCTCTTCTTAGTATTTAATGTTTTAACAGTGGAACACAAATATACAGGTCCATGTACAAATCATAACCCTAACATCAAAGTTAAATTTTGAAAACTTTAAATAAAAGTTCAATATGGGAATGAGACTTGGTGCTCAGTAACACCACATGTAGGAGTATAATTAAGTCATGTGCATTTGATTGTATTTTGTAGGGAGAAAGGTATAGATCCACATATAATGTGTATAGAGAAGTTATATACAGATAATAGTGGTACACAGATGTTACATGGTAACTTTTACTACAGACCTAATGAAACATTTCATCTGGCAACAAGGAAATTCTTAGAAAAGGTAAATTATACTGACTTATAACATGTCGTGTACATATGGCAAAGCCATTCATGAAAAAGTTGCATGTAACCAACTAACTGAAATTATCACCCAATAAAGTCACTACAATCAAAGTTCAATACTTATATTTACTATTATTTAATTTTTTCAATCAAACGTAAAATAATAATAAAATTAGATCAACAAATATCATTTGAAATTGAAATGTCAGTAAGCCCAAGTCACCTGTCAGCATCAGAAGAATAAACAAGTGATGTAATGGGTTAAACATAACACCTGCCTAACTGTAAATTCAGTATGATTGTTAATATATATATTTGTACCTTGAGATATTTTAACTTGTATTTTTGATTGAATTTTCCACAATTTGCAAATTTGCATTGTATTCTTGTTGAAAGATTTTTCTGCCAGTTGGGGACTGTCATCATAATGTTTGTTTGTTTTTTTTTTTTTTTTGAAAATTATTTCTATTTATTTGAATTGTAGGAAGTATTTAAAAGTGATTTCTATACTAGTATACCACTAACACAGATCATTGGTAAATGTTACGTGATGCACGTCAAAGAATACTTCAGATACAAACCAGAGGTAAACTATGATTACACTATGATCATTATGAATATATGGAAATGTTGTTTCCTGTAAAATATCCCAATTGACAGTTCATAAATTCGGAATTTCATAACTGGAAAAAGACAAATGTGATGATAACCTACTATAGTGACCACCTCTATATAGTACACCTGTACATTTAGACCAGTGTTTTATAATTGTTATACTTTGTATTTCAACCAAACAAAAATCTATATAAAGCTTTCTATCTATAAAGCCCATATTTCTTAGGTCCTGAGCTTGGTCTTGATAGTTTGTAATGTATTCTCAATATTGTGTTATTTCAGGGTTTCTCAGATAAAGATGTTTATGTGTGCGAGTCTCGCTATACACAAAGACATAAAAGTTTTAAGAAGATAAAGGTAAGACTGTATAAGCTAGTTTGAAAAAAAAACAATTATTTCAATCTGCATACAGGATAACAAGTTAGAAACACAGCTTCCTTAGGTTCAGCTTAGTTGCATAAACTCTTAATCAGACAATTTTATGCATTTAACTGGAATATGCAAATTACTAAAATTGTCCTATCAGCAACAATTTATCAATGCATACATAGGATAGAGACTATTTAGTACAGAATATCATAGTGCAGTGTAGACACAAAACAAGAAATTTATTCCATTCAATGATTAAAAAAGTTATAGTTATATTAATTATTTTTAGTTTCAGTATCATAAACATTACTTCCATGGTCTTGTTTAAATGTTTGGAAAGAGTTGAACAGTTATAAAATGTACCATTAAAATATCTGTCCAAATATGATAAAACTTTAGTAATAAAATAAGTATCATTATTCTTTTTATACTGGAATGATTTCAAACATGGCACTAGCAGTTAATGGTACTGTTAAGATACAGTACAGACCTGTCGAAAGTGTAACAATGAGCTAATGTAAAAAGTTGAATCCTTGATGTTCAAGCGACCAAGATATGGATACCCAGTAGCCGAGAAGGTGATCAGAGATATATGGAAGCTACTGAAAGCTGTCAAGCTAACATATGCAGAAAGAAGCTGCCTATTCCGCACCAATTCATTAAGTTATTGTTAAACTTTTGACAGGTCTGTACTCTATATGTATTGGATCTGTCTGGATATGATTAAACTTTAGTAAAAAATGAGTATCATCATTATTTATACTGGATTGATTTCAGGTGTGGCATACAACAAAAACCGAAGTAGTTAATATTGTACCCAGAGAGAAACCTTTAATTCCAATCAGAGTGGAGTCTGTGTTTGCTGACAAAGAAAAAACAGAAGAAACAGATGATGGTGAAACAGGAGTGATTGAAAAAATAAGAGAAGTAAGTCAAAAACATGACTAAATGTTTTATATTAAACATTTTTGACTTGAGGCCTGTGGGTTTGTGTCCCTCTGAGGCTGTTTTGTATGGTCTTGAGCAACACATCTGATTATATATTTTTCCAGTCTATCAGAATGATACTGTAAACCGTGTTTTTTTAGCGGCAGTTTTATTTTAGCGCAATTGGCGATAAGAGTGTCAGCGCTAAAATAAAACTGCCGCTAAAATTACAACAAAAAAAGTTCAGTACTGTACATCGCTGCTGTGACTATACATGTGTATGGACGCACGTTAAATGGTTATATAGTCAGTTTTAAAATAATAATAGTTCTGAATGACAGTGGTATGGCTTCCATCGATATACCCGATATACCCGCATCTGATAAGTAATTAGGGATTAATTACCCAGACCCGGTAGACTGACCACCGACAAATGATCATGATGGAACACTGGCATAGCTGTTAATCAGTTAATTACTGGCTATTGTATGTTATACGTCTCCTTTTAGGTAATTAATTTTAATTTGCCAGTAGTTGGCTTCAAACAGTAAAATATTAACAATTATATCAACAAATTAGACCCGTTATGCGAAAATTGTTTATTTTTTCTGTGATGTCGGCAACATATTATAAATCCTAATTATTGACCTCTATAATGATCTAAGCGGCTGTTATCAGGGATACATCGACAATGTGTCGAAACATTTGTATTTAAAAAACAGTTGGTATTTAAATTAATAAAAACAAAATATGTTCTTATTGATTTAAATATTTATTCAGTAAAATGTCTCATCGATGAAAGGGCTAAATTATGATGAAAGCTTCCTGCAGACATCTGTCTGTCTAGTGACTTCCTGGGTCAGTTACGGAGATTTTCTCTCAGTAAAAGTCAAACAAAATAAAGCACAATTACATAGTTATTTTTATTATTTTCGTGTAACCTGGCATCCCTTCTCAAATTTAATTTTTTTGGCTGAAAGTTGTGTGTTTTAGGCGAGAAAATACGGTAATATAAAGAGGTATTTAACAGTTCAGACTGGAATTGATTACGCTAAAATTAAACTGCGCTAATATGTTTACCAGTCATCAATCGCTAAAATAAGTATGCGCCAATATAAAGCGGTTTACAGTAAATAGAAAGAAACCAACGAAAATGTTCGGTAGTTCTCAAGGATAGACTTTCCCTCCTAATTCTTCGAGACCACTACAGTAGCTCATTTAGTAAAATGCTTGCCCCATAATATTGAAGATTGGGATTTAAACCCGGCAGGGTCTGATAGATACTAGAAAATAGTGACTGTTCTTTCTACAAGTACTCAGAAGTTAGAACTGAAAATGACAGGCTCGTTCAGAAGAGACTTTAAAATTTATGCCAAGTGTCATAGTAGTCAGTGCAGGCTAAAGAACCCTCTCTGCACATTGCCTTGAGTGCACTGCAATGGTAAACATTTCTGCCACTTCACCCATCTCTGTGAACATCTAGATATAAGTAAAATATTTGTAACTGGTACATAAAATAAAGCCCCATTCAATCAATAAATTCTTCCACAATTGTTAAAATTGGTTAAAAAGTTTTCAGTTGAACCTTATTTAAATGGACTAAATTACCAGGACAAACTCTGCTGTTTTTCATATGTACAGGTTTATTTTCATTATTTACGTATTTGATTTTCATCACCTAGGATGTTGTTGCCCCAACACCAGTAAATGTTGATGGTAGCTCTAGTATGGATGGATTAGTTTATTTTGAACAAGTTGTTACCACTATTGGAGTCTTCAAACTGGGTATGTAAAATTAAAATCAAAATTCAGTCAGATAGGTAAATGTGTACATCAATTGTGGTCATGAGATCAGTTTAAATTCAAATACAGTAAAACCTTGTTATAATGCCCTATAATAATTTTGCCACCTTGGTTATATGACTGTTTTGAAGTCGCAATATCCATTCATTAAGTCACCCCAAAATGGTGGGGTTACTTTTTGATGATTTACCCTTTATTATTATTATTCCGTATTTTTCCGGCACACTTTTAAACAGCATAACTCAAAAACAGTTTAGTGGAATGTGATGAGACTTTGTACATGTGTTTTCTATGACACATAGTTGTGCCTTTTGGGGTCACATTTCATTGGTTGAAATAAAAAGGGATTCATTGCAAAGCATCTTTATAATGATCAAATGTGACTAAACAAATAGTGGTGATGAATTTAGGTTTTACTGTACATTGAATTTTGTTTAAAGTATTAACATTGATCTGGGTAATTATAACTGTTTAGACAGTTAAATCTTTGACTTATTTTAGAACATAAGTTTGTGAAAATCGCTGATAAATCAAAATACAGGTATAATCAAAATATTAATTATAATGTTATTTGGGGAGGAGAAGTTATTTGGAGAGAGTGGGAGAGAGAGCTTTCTCAATTCCCAATTTAGTGTTAAAGGTTTCAATCTTTAATAGATTGTGTGTTCACTTAGACTTTTTGTGACATTTTTGATTGTTGATATTTTACAGGTGATGGTGTTATGGTCAGATCAGACAAACTGTTATTTTACAGAATAGATAAATTATGGAAAGATACCACGTATGTATATTAAACATACTCAGAGTATGCACTCTAGGCCACTGTTTTACGATCATTTCTTAACTAAGATTTTCCTTAACTTAAATTTTGCAAATTTGGAATCTTAATAATTTTGTAAATTTTTAAAATATCGAATTATTTTGAAGATTGTTTCAAGCTTATTACACTTGTTTTCAGTTTTTCCAAAAATATTTATTTGTAGTTCCGAAAATGATTGTCAAAATTTGCTCAATTTAAAGCGTGGACAATTTGCTCAATTTAAAGCGTGGACAAGTTTTATTTTATTTTATTTATTTATTTTTTTTTTCAAATCCCGAAGTACATATGAAAGTACACACACACAAACACACACTCTTTTCTGAGAAACTTTCAGAAAGAAACCTATTTTAGCAAGGACTATATTTTCAAAAATTTCAAGAACGTTGTAACATATAATTTTAAAATTGTGGATACCTAGCGAAAATGAGTGTCATTGGTGCAATAATATAACATAATTATATTACACATGGAAAGACAAATAGACATATATTTACTTCTTGTTTGTCTTTTTCAGTGGTTACTGTTACTTTAGTGGTCCATTGTTTCTGGAACCTATAGATATACAACATTCACCCACCAGGCTGTTTTACAGTAAAGAGTTGTTTCTCAGTACAGTTGATCATGCTCATTCTATAGAATCTATCCAGTCTAAATGCTGTATTATGTATGCCAAGGATTACTTTGCCTGTGAGTTATTTAATTAAACCTTATTTCAAAGACCCATGACTAAGGTTCTTTTTATCCCTCATAAATAAAAGTTAATCGGGTATCTTCCGCAAACAATGTTAAGTTGAGTATCCATCATAAACAAAGTTTAGTGGGGTATGTCGGAATCATCCTGTCCATCTGCATATCTGTCATCTCAATATCATGTCCACTACATAACTTTCACAGCTATTGATGAATTTTAATTAAACTTGGAACAAATGTATACCAACATGAGACGATGTGTGGCATACCACATTTAAGTTTTATAGGTCAAAGGTGTAGATCATGAAGTCAAATTTTGGATTTATTCCCTGTAGGCAATGGGGTTATTGGGAGTTATTTGTCTCTCGATAGATTGCTGTTGTTCTTTATAAATTGTCTTGTATGAGGATTTAGCATTTGGGAAGGTTAACTGGTACACACTTAGAACTCTCTGCCACCAATGTCCACTTAAATTTTGACACTATATATCATAATTGTGTTTATGATATAAGCATATGTGAAATATTTTGCTAATTTGTTATTTCCAGGTCGTCCAACAGAAATTTTGGAATCGGACATTTATTTATGTGAAGCTAAATATTTAGAAGATAAATCTGTGAAGAAATTAGGAAAAGGTTTAAAGGTTAGAAAAAATATACAGTACAGCAAAATTAAATCTTTTTGTATAAATGTCATTGTTTGTGTCCATTATTTAAGTTTTGGTACGGAAGTTGTGAATGCAAGTAACCATTCATCTGGGACTTCTTGCTTATACCTAAATTATTCTTTTCTTCTTTTTTTCAGAAATATGCATTGTCGCCTAAAGTCACAGATGATGAGATCTACTATTTTAAGAAACCATTGTCTGTTCAAAAGGTAAATTTATTAGATAATCTTCTTTAGTTTGATAACATAATACCTACTACATGTAATTACTATATAAGCCAAAGATAGATTAATATAATCAATACACAATACTGTAAATATACTAATTTTAGTGATTTTCATGATGATGCAGTACCACTAATTTAAGTCTACCACCAAGTTAAATGCAATCATAGTGTAAAAGGTAATTGGTAATGTAGAGAATTTTTCAAGTGTTTTACATATAAATGTATTTTTTTCTATTGTCTTACTTTAAAAATGACATTATTAGACTTATAGATTTAAAAGGTTTATTGATGGCCATTAAAAATTGTTTGCATAATGTTAGTATAGAAGTTATTAACATTTTCATGTTTTAACCATAAAAAAATTCCATAAGCCCTAAAGACCTCTTGATTTGTTCTCCGCAAATGTTAAAAATTTTAAAAACTGCAGATATCAGTAAATAAGTCATTTTCTCGGAACTCAATTGTCTTGTATATATAATTTATAACTTTTTGTTATTGGTAGCTAAAATTAGTCGGAAAAACATTAAGTGCTGTGGTACAAACTGATAGTAAACTTAATGATTCCCAGGATGTAAGAGAAAAATTTGCAAAAGTTTATATTTTATTTGACACCTTTGGATTAATAAACTGTTTATACATCCATGTGATATTCAAACTACAGGAAAATCCCTTTATTATGCCCCTGATAACTGTTTATTGCCACAGTATTTTCAAGTCCCAAAATCTACTGTTTCACTTTGATGTTAAAATTTGCAACATGACATATGACATGGCAAGTACAGAACTCTGTGTGTTTTATCAGGAGAAATGGTCCCATCTTCAATATTTCCAAATAAATATCTTTAAATCTATGAAAAACAGTCAAATAAGTGTTTATTATCACATGTTTGTGGACTTAACTGTTAAATTAATTGTTTAATATAAGTTAATTTTGTTGTTATAGTTTATGCTGTTTACATTATTTATTTATCGTTCTCTAACTTTAAATTTCTAAATTTTTATATTGGTGAAAGCAAATGTGATGAATTTTTAAAATTTTTGTTGAAGTTTTCATTT
The DNA here is from genome assembly GCA_021292105.1 of Anadara kagoshimensis. Taxonomy (NCBI): domain Eukaryota; kingdom Metazoa; phylum Mollusca; class Bivalvia; order Arcoida; family Arcidae; genus Anadara; species Anadara kagoshimensis. The sequence continues at coordinate 39,299,542 of CM037862.1, forward strand.
TGATGTAAATCACAGTCTATCAATTCAGATTTACTACATGTTTAATATGTAAAACAGCAAAATAAATGAAGTGAAAGGGAGCTTTGACATTGTACACCCAAGTCAAAACTCACTTATATCAGTTTGGTGCTGGTGGAGGAAACTGGAGTACCTAGAAAAAAACACTGACATTTGGCAAGCGAACTAGAAAAACTCTCCTTAAATGGATCAGCTCGAGCTCAACCTGGACCTAGGTACTGTGATCCCAGAGCTTTGGTTCATGGTCCAGTTGTTGAAAGCTCCATTAGCTAAAACCAGTCAGTTGGCTAATTGACGTATCAGTGGCCATGTCGTTTATGTTCAGATACTGGCCGCCATCACAGTACCAAAACATTGTCATGGCAACTAATGACGTACTAGTGTTAGTGACGTTATTAAACAGCACAATTCAGGCAGAGTTTTAATTCTGTTTGTGTGTAATTCAAGCATGCCGGCCCATTGTCGGAACATTGTGGGCATGGCTGGTGATCTGTCATTTGTGTATCTTCTGTATTATTTGGCAATATTTTTGAAAATTAATGCATACATTTGTTATTATTAAACAGAAACAATTGAAGTCGTGATTTTATGTCTACAATCAATATATATATGATTTTAACAAAATTTTGAATTTTCAGTTTAACAGTTAAGCTAACATGACTTTAAACAATTAGGACCAGAATGATAAATATAATATGTTTTCAAAACCTTATTAAGTGACACTCAAGAGTGAGAGCATGGCTGCATATTTTTTGCACCAACAGTAAAAAATAAATTTGGGTCATTGTTTTGCTGAAATGTCTACAGGGCTGTAAATTTTGTCATTTTCCATTCTAAATTTATCTGTGAATGCTATTTTGTTTAAAATTCCAATTCTTAAATATCAGTTAGCAGGAATACAACCACAGGCCGATATATAATTTATATTTGTCTCTGCAGGAGCCGTCACCATTGTTGTTGAAAGCAGCAGAAGATACCTCGTTTATTGATGAGGATTCACAAGATGGCGAGAGAGATACTACATTGGACTCAAGTTTTAGTTATAATGCAAGCATGGACTTAGGAGGTGGAGGAGGAGGAGATAAATCACTGAAAAAGGTAAAACAAAGAATTCATTGTCAACATGCTTGTACAGGGTTCGCACAGAACTTGAAAAGTCATAGTTTGACGTCTTTCTTGAAGAGTCATGGAATTCAGTATTTGCCTTAAAAAGTCATGGCATTCAGTTATTCAGTTTTTGCCTTGAAAAGGCATGGCATTCAGTTATTCAGTTATTCAGTTTTTGCCTTAAAAAGTCATGGGATTCAGTTATTCAGTTTTTGCCTTCAAACGTCATGGGATTTCAAAACATGTCATGGAAAAGTAATTGAATTTGAGAAAAAAGTTCAATGTAAAAATAAGAAGAAAAAAAACTCTGAAATGTTGACTAATAAAATCAACACCATGGCTATTAATAATCACATTTTTCAGGCGAAACTAAATTGTCAAAAATTTCCATCAATCCAAACTGGACACTTTAGATATCACATTCTGGGAAAACATGGGCCACAAGATGCTGCTGGTATACATTCAGTTTAGAAAGGTTTCATTGAACTTGAGAAAAGAGAATCCAGTTTCAGTAATATAGATCTTTGTTGACACATGCTTGTATGTACATTTGACAATGTTTTATTTTAGCACTCAGATATACAACAATTGGAAAAACTATATCGTAAGGTAAATTGATAACAGGCCAGTTTACCAAGTATAATGCTGCTGATGCTGCCAGTGCAATGTAGAATTAGTATTACATGTATTCAAATAAGATACACTGTAGCTACATGTCCCATTAACAGGGTGTCATCTAGTAGCTGCAATAAAGTTGAAGATTTATGCTATGTCCCATTAACAGGGTGTCATCTAGTATATATATTGTTGCAATGAAGTTGAATGTTTCACAAGGTTACTTATATTGGACAGTTGTATACTATAGCTTTTATGTAAAATTATTTATCTGTGAACAACCAGGAGAGGGTATAGCTACATTAGAATGCTTGTAGTAATAGTTGCTTTCAAGACAAGTTAAACACCAGTGAAGTCATTAGATCTTGAATTTCTTATCTTCCCCAAATGAGGCTGGGAGGGGCAGACAGTGTTTACTCCCATTGTTCCGCCAATATTTTGTCTGCCACTTTTCTGGAAACATGTTCGACAGTTCTTTCTGAAACTTCATAGAAACAATCTTTGGATGAAGTAAACCTGCAATTTGCTATTTGTATTTTGATCATGGGCATGACTGGAGATTTTCCACTTGGGGTTCCCATTTCAGTTATAAGTTTTTTTTTATGGAGTACCAGTTGTCCAGACAGTGTTGATATTATGAATTTTCAAAATATTTAAAGCCGATTTTTGCCTGTCTAAAGCATTATTGTTTTGTTTTTGATAGACTATACCTGCAGACAAATTGTGCTGTTCTTTAAGGGCTTGTTGTTTTGTAACAAAATACAAAATTATGCCAGTTCAAGCCATTCTCTCTAAAATATCAGCATATTATTGTTTTATTCAGATAAAAAATGTCCAGTTTTTCATTAACACTTGGTTCCCTGTTTACGATGTTTGTAGCAGTTTTCAAACATTTTATTGTATTGTATTAGTGGCATTTGGTGGCTGTGGTAAGCGGCATACAGCAAAAATAGCAGCAATATGTTAATATTTATCCATGTAATTAATATATATATAATAATCCTACATTTGAAATATATAATGTAAACAAACTTTTCTTGTGCTGTTAACTTTTGTAACTTTCTTACCAAAGTCATATGGACTATAGCTGAATAATTGGAATAAAAATACTGTTGTCAGAAACAAGTTCATGACAGTTAACTTTTATGATTACTTTGAAACATCCAAAAGTCAATTGCACATGAATATAAGTTGGTTTACAGAATTACAATAAAAAGGATCAAGTTAGTTGATTTATTATCAATTTAAAATTTTGGCTTCCTTTTAGCCAGCTTGTTTCATGAAGACAGGAGAGTTAATGTCATATTTTTGGCATAAGCTTCAATTTGATGGACTGTATGTAATAGTTTTTATGGACAAATGATGCCATAAGATATTTATGCATTATGTGTGCCATGTACATTCTAGAAGGGACAATGGAGTCATTGATCTCTTTTTTGCCAAATGACCCCATTGTTAAGGTTTTAGTAAGTCATATTTATCATTACATGAATGCAGAGATATTTGTGTTTTATAAAAAGTTTTAGAAAATGGCCCCTCTGAAAAATCCTAGTTTTGAACACTAGACTGTGTGCAGATAAGCTACACTGTTCTGACAAATTTGTTTTAAAATAAATCAGAAAGTACCGGAAGGTTCATGACATTTAGTATACAGTGGTATTGTATCATCTTTAAGTTGATGGGTTTATTTCCAAAACATCAGTAAAGACACTATTTTTTGGTATTTTCTTGCTATTATAATTAATATGTATTAAATTTAAATTGACGAGTTTGACTTTTAGGCCAAAGCTGGTATGAAGAGGCAGATAAGTGGATATATTGTATATTCTGGCGAGATTCGAAAGTCTATCCAACAGGAAAACCCTGAGTGTTCCTTTGGAGAAATAAGTCGTATTGTCGGTAACAAGGTAATAGAACGACAAGTATTCCATTAGAGCAGGCTGCATGAGCATGGTTATTTTATTTTTGCATGGTATTTTAATCATTTGTAGGTAGGCGGAAGACGCCACCCGAGTGGTTACATTTTGTTTTCAAAGAAAACGAGGAAATTATTACAAATGGAGAGCCCTGGTATGTCGTTTGGTGAGGTCAGTCGTTTGGTGGGAGTGAAGGTAATAAATACAAAGTAAAATTCTCAATTTAAAATCCATCTTTTCTTAAAAATCTTTCTATTTGTATTGCTTGTGTCTTCATCTTCAACACTCCTCTATGAAATAAATTAAGTCATTAGTACACTTCAGTAAAACCAAGGCTCTCAAGGATGGATGAATGTAAAATTTTAAGATTTTAAAACTAAATTATCGTCTAAATTTAATGCTTCATATGCTAGTAATAAGTGATATACATATATATAATTATCTTAATAAAATTATTAAAAAGCATCCAAGCATACTCTAGTCTTGCATCATATGAATAAAAAACAAATGTACCAATTCATGTCTAAATCACAATCCCAAAGCAAACCCTTTGAAAACAAGCAAATTAAACACACGAACTTCCACCAGAGAAGTTAGGCCAGGATGAATGAATTCCTCCTGTTTAGCTAGCTAGCTACAAATGAGAAAATTGAACTTAATAAGTAATAATAAATTATAGTAGTTGCGGACTTGGCTCGATAGATGGCCAGGAAGCTCAGTCCATAGAGCATCCAACTAGTATTAGGAAGGTCCCAGGTTTGAGACCTGGTTTAGCTGCTGCACTCCTGTTGCAAGTGAAAAAATAAATTAAAAATCCTTCTGTAGTTGCTTTGATAAGGATTTAACTTCTGAAATCATATTAAGCATTATCTAAAACTATTTTATGCGATTGATGTGAATTTCCTTCCACCATGAAACAATAAAACTAATTCAGTTGGATCTTTATTACAGGACAACAAAAAAAGAAAGTTATGTGACTTAGTATTAAAAACATTGTTGATGAGGTTTAATGTTTCTTTGTATTTGAATTGAACTTTTAAATTTCAAAATTTTAATTAAAATTTTATGAATTTAAGTTCGAATTAATACCATTTCTAATAAACATTCATGTTTCTGTTGGTTTATAATTATAATTTTCATTTAAATTTTAATTTTAAAACTTTGAATAAAATTTACAAATTTTAATTCAAATTAAAAGTTATATTTTTAATTAGCATTTATGTTTCCGGTTCATATTACTGTTACTTTGTTTGGGGGACACATTAGTTGTTTTAGTTTTTGTTGTGCTTTGAGATCCTTGGTTTCATTTTGTTGCTCTTTATTTATTTCTTTTAATTTTTATCTTGAGTTTCCTTATTTTCATCTGGTATGTTTATGGTATAGTGCATTTGCCGTTAGACTTTATATCTATACAAATGTATACATCTTGTTTTAAACATTATCTGTGGTGTTTCTTGCACAGCACATGTGATCAAACCTTGCACATTGTCCGTAATACTTAGGTTAACCTCTTGCATGTAGATAGTTATGTTACATATTTTGCTCTCTAGTAACTGTAGATTGCTTTTATTTTCTATAAAAATTATTTCTATCTAAAATTGTGAATGAATTTTATTGTAAATTGGAATCTTGTGCAAGAATATTTCCATTAAAAGTACATGCATCAAGAAAGGGATAGCCGATTGGTCTAAAGCACACACTTAGATCACAGAATTTTTGCTACCTGAGTTTGAATCCTACTTGAGACAAAACCTACTGTTAGAGAGTTTGTCAGTTTGCTTACCAAAGGTTGGTAGTTTTCTTAGTCTATGCAAGTACTCCTAGTCCAGTTTCCTCCAACATCCCTCAACTGACCACTTAAGTATAAGTGAAAGAATCTTGACTTTGATTTGAAACTCCATTACTCCTTTTGTCATGTGCTGGCTTATTTACTGTACACAGGTAGGGGTCCGGTAATGGTCGTATTTGCCAAACATGAAAAATTAAAATACTGGCATATCATTAACAGAATTTAAGCAGACAAATCTAAAAAGCTTTTTTGTAAGTCACACTTTAAAACAACATTATTTTTAATTCTTGCCTGGACTAAATATTCCATTTTACGGCAGAAAATAGTTAAAACAATTTGCTAGACTCTTTACTTATTTCATTTACACTTATATTGTATATAGCCTGTACAGATATTTTCATTGAATGCTGCATCAAAAAATACTCTCATTACTATATTACTATATTTCTCTGTAATATTGATATTTATATTTTAAAAGCCAGAAAGGCCGTAAATCAGACTCATTCCAGAATGAGCCATCTTGTGCATTTCTTAATCTTGTAAATCCATATCACAAGTGATTTTGTATCTACATGCATGCCTCGTCTTTATATAAATTGCTTCTATTTCATTTTGTTTCTTTTTGTGCATTTTTGAATTATATTAAGTTATCTGATAATGTATCTTGCAAAATGTTCAAAATACTAGTAATCTGTATTGGCAGTGAACTACAATATGATAATATGATACCATATTATTTGTACTAAGAAGGTACATTTCATTAGTTTTTAGCTGAATTTATATTAAAAGCAAACAAAATAACTGTAAACTGAGAATTTTAGCAGCAGTTTTATTTTGGCACTAAAATAAGTGAAATTGCACTAAAATTGAATACTGTTAACCCAGAATTTTAATAACAGTTTTGCTTTATCTCTTTTCGTGTTCGTGACTTTTTCCACAAAAATAAAAGTGCTGAATTAAGTATTAATGACTCACAAAAATAAATTTATGGTAATAAAGCGGTTTATAGTTGTATAAATAGTACATTCGGTGTTGAAGTTATTGTCTTATACATGTAGTAATTTTTTGCCTGGACTAATTTGTAGAATCTGTGCTGAATATGAACCTTACATAAGTTATCAACCACTGTTAAAAAGTTTTGAACTCTCAGGATTTAAAGTAAAAGATGGTATACCTTATTCTAAACAAGCAAAACATGATTTCCATTTACCATTACTGTAACTGTAACATAAGTAGCATTGAGATTTCTCTTCAAGTACATAGTCAGAAAACGTGATTTAAGCATGTATGTATTTCACCTTTATAGTGGAGAAATTTAACTAAAGAGGAGAAAGAAAAATATGAAGAGAAGGCCAAGAGAATAGCTGAAGAACAGCAAGCTAAGCAACAAGAGGCAGAACGAGCGTTTAATGAGTCCTTAAATAGATCACAGAGTCCATGGGATTATGGTTCCATGTCACCCGGGTCATCTGGAAGGCCTGGTACACCTGGAGGAGGAGGAAGCCAAGGTACGTTTTATAATCCATGTTTGATAGAGCTTCCTGTTAGCCATCTTATTTCAAGTACAGTCAAACCTGTCTATAAAAACCACCAAAGGGAAGCAGTAACAGTGACCCTTATGGGCAGGTGACCCTTATATACAGATTTAAATTACACAAATAAAGAGCAGTAGGGATAAAATTTTAAAAGCAGGGGGCCCTTATATAAAAGTTCACAATAACATGAATAAAGTGCTATGGGATAAAATATATACTGGTCTTTAAAGGCAGGTGTCCTTATATAGAGGTGACCTTGAAGGCAGGTTTGACTGTAAAAACAAATATGAAGAACTGATTCTATTTACTGTTTCCTTAAGTTTGGGAGTATCTATGATGTTTCTGTGTTGACTTGTAGTCACTTCATGTGGCCTCATTGCTTACGGATCACAGGGCCTCTCACCACCTGGTATTGAATCCTATTTGGGGCAGATCCTAGTACGAGACAGTGTGTCGGCTCCTTTTTTTTGGAAGATCAGTGGTTTTTACTCAAGTTTTTCTAACCATCAAACATGTCAACATTAGCAAAAAAAAATCTTGACTAGGATGTAAAATTTCTGATGGATAGATAGACAAACAAATGGACTGAATTATAAATCCCTTCATATGTAAAAATAAAAAGGGGGTTGTATAAGAATCACTTTGTTCGTCCATCCTTCTGTGTCAATACTGTGTCTGCTCCATATACTGTGTCTGCTCCATATCTTCAATGTCTTTGAATGGATTTTGATTAAACTTGGCACAAATGTAAACCAACATGAGACCTTGAGACATTAGTAGCATACCAAATTTAGATGCATAGGTCAAGATCATAAGATCAAATCTCATAAATAACTTAGCAATTATGTGAAGCAGAGGATTTGTCTCCAAAATGGATTGCTCTAATTAAAATATCTATTTAAAACTTAATATATACTTACTATTGTAGGATATCAAGGAGCTCAGTATGGTTACCAAGGATACCCACAAGGTCAAGGACAAGGTCAGTGATACTTCATCATATAGTGATTATTTATTTATGTTGTTATTCTATTACAGTCATTGTATGTTGTGACAGCATGGAATTGTTGCATAGGATGATAATAAAAGTTGTGTGATAGCTGTCAGATCAAAGCAATATACTTGTATCTTGCCAGACTTGCTAGTTCATTAGAAAAACATTTGCAAACAGGTTCTTAGCATTTCTGTTGAAATGTGTTGTACATGTTGCAGAGTGGCAGATCATATGGGCTAAAGTGGCCAAGCGGTTTATTAGTCCTTCAGCTCCCTGTTGCAAAAAAATTACAGGTTGGAATACCTTTACAATTTCAATGTTAAAAAAAGAATGAGAGTTTGCTGTAAAAATTGTAAGATCTATAGGTGTCATATTTTTTGCCATTGTTCTGCATGGATGGGCATGTGTATATTTTCCCCTTGTCCACATAATTTTTATCTTAGATTAGAGCGAATTTTGATTTTATTTTGAATTTTGTCTTTCTTTTCAATTTTGCTTGATTTGCTTTTTATTTGATTTTTGCACTGGGATGTATCATATGTATTTATATTGTGTTTTGGATGTGGTTATTTCTTATTTGCTAAAGGTCTGACTATGAATACACCACCTGTAATGACGCCAATGCAGAGAGCTACCGGTCAACCAGGGATGTCGCCCATACCACCAATGATGGCTCAGAGACCGTTTGCATCACCATATCAGCAACAACACATGGGCATGAGAATGCCACAAATGGGATCAAGCCCATTCCCACCAGGAACACCACAGGGTCAGACACCAAGTCAGATGACACCCCAGAGTACTCACCCTGGGATGCCACCGCCACCACCACCACCTCACCCTGGCATGTCTACTAGTCCCCATCCCATAATGTCCCCTGGACCTACCCCTGGGTCTGTACCAAACCCAGGATTGCCTGCTAGTCCGCATGCACTTATGACTTCCCAAACTGTGGGCCAAGGTATGATATCACCACTGCCAGTATAATTGTGGCTTTGGTGATGTGTGGTAGAGCTTTATCTGCTTATTTCTCTGTAAACTCTGAATTATTTTTCTAAAAACAACAAAACAAAGTATAACTTAAAAGAAGACAAATAACAAATTTTGTATAAAAATTTTGATGCTGTAATTCCATTCCTGTAGCCAAAATTGCCATTGGCCTACTTTCTGAGAAAGTCTTTCAAAAAGTACTGGTAACCTATTTTATAAGAATGTGTGAAAAAAAATTCTTTATAAGAACTATATTTTCACAAGGTTTGGAAATTTGGCTGCTGATGATTTGAAATTTTTGGAAACATAGGTTTAAGACTGTCAGACATTTGGTCAAGCCAACATTAAAAGAAAAAAGAAAAGAAAATCAGTTTAATCACAAGTTTCAATTCTTTGAGAAAAAGATTGGATGTTTTGGTTCTCAAAAAGTTATATCTTTTTAAAACTTCTCAGAAAGCTATATACTTAAAAAGTTTAAAAGGGGTCTGTAAACCTCTTCAAAATTAAGATTATTATACCTAAATAGGACAACTGAAGTCAAAAGAACAAAGGTATAAAATGTAAAATTGTTTCTGTCATACTCATCAAATATAAACCTCATTGAAGTATTGTGATGGACTAGAAGCCTGTACTTCTGACAGTTCTCATAAATTTTCTTTTTTTTATGGGAATATCACAGCTTTACTCTTACTTACCAACCCTAAATGAAAATAGATTGAAATTAAAAAAAAAACTTTAAATTAAGAAAGTCAGTTATTTTGACCAAGTCAAGATATTGTATGCTCTACCATACTAAGAATGGGGTTTGCCAGCTTACCATGTGATTAACTTATTTACATTTTATAAAACTCCATATCTGATGGTAATTATGGTTTTCCATAGAATCATTATAGGGCATAACAATGATGTTTTTATTTCTTTTAGCTCAAAGATTATTTCCAGAAGTAACCTAAATTAGCAAATTTACAAAAATACTGTAAAAAGATCTATATATTATTATTCACAAATTTCAGAACTTTGGCTACTACATGTAATTGGGATTTGGGAAATTATTTCAAAAGAAAATATATTTTAGCAATTTGGTGAAGAAATACTTTTAAAAAAGGACTATATTTTCATAAATTTTGGAAATTTGGCTGCTAAAAATATTGTGAAAACCTTGCATCACATGGTATGCTGATGAGCCCCATTGCTCTCACAATTATTATTTCCTTTTATTCTCTAACAAAACTTTTATACTGCACGCTGGGGTTGTAGGTGGTTTTTGTGCTTAATCTCTCTTAACATGTCTGAATTGTTCTTACATTGCATGATTTTAGTAATTTTAATTATTAATATATGTAATTAACTGCATGAACTTCTGAAAATTATTCACGGAAATTAGTAGGAGTCACTTTACTCTGGTTTTCATATCATCATTTTAATATTTTCAAAATTTTAGTTAATGGTAAATGGTGTTAACATTACCATAACCCAGTAATACAAGTCAGAATTTATGAAGTGCTAGACTAGTATTACCAGGTATTTTTTCTTGTGAAAATTGCCACATTCTCGCATATATATTGTAAAATGTGTTACATTTGCACATGCTGATTGTTTTCAATTTTACTTCAAATAAGGAATAAGCACAGCTATATTTTAGCACACCAACTTTAGGAGTGCAAAATGAGTCACCTAAACTTAATTTATAGCAGTTCTACTTTACAGAAGGAATAAGTGCAGTTTTATTTTAGTGCCCACCACACCACTTTTTATTTAATTTAGAGCAGTTTTATTTTATCAGAAAGCCTCTTTTACTATAAGCACTAAAATAAAACTACTGTTCAGAGTATATATATTTGTATTTCACATGGACAAAGAAGAAAACCATACACTTTTTTATAAGTTTTTACTTATTTTCAGAAGTGCATGTAATTTAATGTTATTTCTTAATAGAAATTTTGTAAAGGTGCATGGTTGCAAATTCAATTTGATCATACCCTTGCATGAGTGATTGTTAAACTGTTGATAAAATATTAAAATTAGAAAAGAAAAAAAAAACCAAATAAAAATATTGAATAGTTAAAAAATATTTTTAGAGATTTATTTGAAATAGATGTGTAACGAAATTTCTGAAATGATTTGTGTAATATGGAGATCAGATATATTTACTAATACAATACATATGTATGAACATTTCTTTACTTTGATTCTTCCTTTTGATTTGCAAGAGTAAATTTTTATAAGGTCACCGAAGCCTAAGGTTTATTACAGCAAATTGCAGTTGCTGTGTGCAATCTATCCTTTTTACTCATTTTTGACTACTTAACTAGAATCATTTAGGCAATGGTATTAAAACTTAACAATATACCTATAGGCCAAAGCCCTTTTTAGTTTGGTAAATTGGTAAACCTTGACCATATGTAAGGTCACAATGATCTACAGTATTTAAACGTCGTGTCATTAATCAAAAGACATAGAAGCTTTAATAATTTTACAAATATCATCAGTGCTTGAAGGTTTTTGAAGTTATATGACAGTATTTCTTAAACCACAAAATTAGAAAACAAATATGTAAAAAAAAAGTATTTAATCAATGAAATATTTTAACTGTTTATCTGTTCAGCAGTTGAGAATTTTTATCTTGAAAATTTATTATAGATTTTGTTTTGCATTTACAGGTCAGAGTATGGCACCTCCACCCCCACCGCCAAGACCACCATCCCCCATGTTTGTTACAGTACCACCTAAAACACAGAGACTGTTACACTCAGAAGCCTACCTCAGGTAAATACATAAATTTAAATTAAAACAGGTTTTTCAAATTTTAAGGCACTGTATTAGTCCGATCAACAGCGATCATCAACTTAGACTGATATTAAAGTTGAGCTTTTTAGCTCACATGAATCAAAGGATATCATATTGCTGTGGCTAATCATTCAGTTAGCGCTCTAGGTAAACTTCACTGAAACCAAAGTTTAAAATTCAAATAAATTTTGTAGAAATCATCCATAGTGCAAGGCCTTTCCAGTTTGTGGCATCCCCAAAGTAAACAAATGTAGGTCACTGGATCACAATCTTCTTGGAAACCAAGCATTTGAACAGAAAATTGATGTGATATTCAGATTCTGTAGGCTTTTAAGCCTATGATTTATTCATTGCTTAAATTTAGGTCACTTGTTGATCTTAAATTTTACAAACTTCATAACGTAGCTTTAAATTGCCAAATCTTTATTGATATATTTTAGGTACATTGAAGGTTTAAATGCAGATCACAAATACATCAGTGATTGGGACAAAAATTTGTCAGCCTCGCAAGAAAATACACCACAAGTAGATGAGAACAGACTTCCGTCACAATGGCTGGCTCAAGGTGCTGGTTACCATGGTAATGTCACCAATGCATTATGGGCACTCAGGGATCTCATGTTGAAGGATACTCTAAATATATCAAGAACACTTCCATTTGAAGCATTGTGTAAGTAAATTAAGAAAATTCATCATTATACACCCTGCAAAAAAAAATTTAAGAGAGTATATAGGAATCACCTTGTTTGTTTGTTCATCTTTCCATCTGACTTTCTTATCGAATATTGTGCCTGCTCCGTATCTTTCATATTTATAGATGGATAATGATTAAACTTGACACAAGTAGAAGCCAACAAGAGACAATGTGTGTGGCATACCAAATATAGGCCAAGGGTTATGACCCAATGACTAAACATGCTAGGGGTTTTAGTCAGTTTCACTGACAGTTTTAGTTTTAACTGCACTAGGTAGATAGTGAATATTATTTTGGGTGTCAGCAAAGATTACCATAATTTCACTAATTTTGAGATGTCCCTAGCAATCGGTGCAGGTGCAGAAATCGAAATCTATGAAATGCTGTCCTGGCACTTATAAGGGTAAGACATGGAACCTTGGTTGTTAAGGTCTGGTCCAAAAAGGCCTGTGACAAAATTAAAATAGAGGATTATTAAGTCAGTTTCTCTGTCTCCCTATCTCTTTGTAATTTATAAACCACATAGGTTTTTATATACTATTAGGTACTTTAAAATGAAGGTCAAAGTTTAGAGATATTACTTGGTGCACAGTGAGCACTATTTGTGTTTTATACTGCCACACTTTTAAATGAGGGCCAGAGTTCAGTGATCTTTGTGTATAAAGTGTACAGACACTTGTTTAACATACAAATATAACTTGAATGAGTAATCCACCTTGCTCCACATCCCACCTGAGGTTGGGTCCACAAAATTGCTGTGCACAGTGTCTGCATTTTAATTGCACTCTGAAAACTCTAATATGCCCATTTAAAACTGAAAACTCTCTCTCTCTCTCTCTCTCTCTCTCTCTTGTCAATAAAAGAGCAAGACACAGTCTTTGAATTTGAACTACTGTCTAAAACTGCTCGCTCTCTCAAGTCAATATTAGTGCAAGACACAGTCTTTGAATTTGAACTACTATCTAAAACTGCTCTCTCTCTCTCTCTATCTCTCTCTGAAGTCAATATAAGTGCAAGACACAGTCTTTGAATTTAAAATTACTTTCTAAACCCCCCTTCTCAATTTATGTAATATTTTTGTATTCTATTTATTACAGAACTTGTGTATAACATGGGTGAAGATTGATAAGAACAACATTTAACCTGTAGTTATTCTACAGACTGCCACTGCCAAGATCGTCATTATTGTTTATATACATACTGTCATACATATTTTGTCATTTTATCATACATTTTCTGTCATTTGTATAAATTATCATTTTCATTCATCTAAAACAAAGTATGTTGTGCAATGTGAATTTTTATTTCATATGTAAGTTTTTGACATGATATAATTTGTCTTTCCTTTGCAAAAAATAGGATTTGAATTCTAAGTCTCTACGCACAAAATCCAGAGCACCACATGCAGTTCCACATGATGGTTAAGAATATTTTTTTGACTTGATATAATTGGTATATCCTTTACAGAATACTGAATTTGAATTCTAAGTCTCTATGCACAAAATCAAATGTTCCACATGAAGTTCCACATGATGGTTAAGAATATTATACACACAAGTGTTAGTGCTCATCTTCAAGGTTTTTTGTTGAAACTTTTGTAAATAATAATAGCTTTTTTGTCTTTTATAAACGTGCAAAGACTTATGAGTAAAGGTCAAGGTAAAAATAACAATTTAGAACTGTAAACGGTAACAATTGAAAATTTCCAGTTTTAATTTTATGGATACATGTAAGTGTGTATGTGTAAGGTGATATGTATTTAGTCATAATTAAGTTATTTAGTTGGAAACCAACCATATGCTGTCATAAAAGTTAATAGCAATTTTTCCCCTGTTTGAACTTTGAAAAGTTGCTAGTGGCTGCATTTATTTCAATCTACAAAATTTGAATATTTGTGTTTTGTTCCAGCATAATTTAAGAAATTCTCTGTAAAACTGAAGTTTGTAAATACAAAAATGTAATTTGAATCTCAGGGTATTTGGATGAGGTCATGTATTATAGTTCTTAGTGCTTTTATATATAGGTCTTTGTTATTATTACTGTGTCATTATAACTTAAAAAGTACTGTTAACTGTGAAATTGTAGTTGCAGTTTTATTTTAGCGCTTTTGGTAGTCAGATTTTTCCTCTAAAAAACTGTGCTAAAATTACCTGTAAGGGACTCGGGGTACAAGCAAATAATTGGCACACTGAAAAAAGATGTGCCAATATTTTAGATTGAAGAAAATTGCTTAAATATGTCGGAGCTAATATAAAGCAGTTTACAGTATTCAGAGGATCGACAAAATGCAATGACAAAAAATCCATGTGAATGAATTGCCACAGGTTACAATGTCTCTTTTGTAAATATTGGTTTTGATAAAAAATGTTTAGGATCTACAAATACAATGTATTTGTATTTTCATCATACTCTACAAAATGGAATATTCATCATTTGTACATTTATATATTGTAATCTTGGACTCAGCAAGAAAATGAAAATAGTTTGACCTATCTGACATTCAAGATGAACAGAGTCAAAGTCTGGAGGTCTAATGTGGTCACCCCCAGCATTTAATCAAATCCAGTCTGTCTGCCTATGTGTACAATATTGAACATTTTGATATTCATAATAGCCATTACTGTTAAATTAGGGAATAGATGAAGTACAGTTTTCTGATATTATCTGAAGGTTAAGATAAATAGACTAAGTCTGATCTAATGTGATACCCCCAACATTCAATCATAACAGTCTGTTGTAGATGTATATGTACAATATTGAAGTTGTTGATTTTTATAAGAACCTTTACTATCATAATAAAAGATGGAAAGATGAGCTATACAGGGAATTTTTCAGGCACACTTACTTGGTCCACTTAAAAGGACCTATTCACAATGCTAAAAAAGAATACTTAAGCTTCATTATTCTTGTTGAGGGTAATGAACGTACAGTACTTGTGGATATTTCTATTCCCATTGCCAAAAGCACACATGAGCTACATTCTTCTGAGAAGTATGACTCTGGTATAGAGGATTATGGACTTGAGGAACATGTGGATTTTTCTTCCTACTGGTACTTAGTACTTAGTTTAGTACTATGGGTACCATTGTCTTGTATAGAGGATTGTATGTGGACTTGTTTCTTGTGGATATTTCTACCTTCATAGTAATTATAGTACTACCAATACTATTGTCTTGTCTCAAGGATTATGGACTTGCAGTACTTTTGAACATTTTTACTTACCATTACTTAATACTACTGGTTCTTTGTCTTGTTTTGAGGATTATGGAATTAAAGATATTTTCTCCTACTTAGCCTAAGTTGAGTACATTCTTGTGCTGTCTTGGGGACTATAGACTACATTAGTACATGTGGATATTTCTCCCTACTTACTTGTGGATATTTCTCCCTACTTACTTGTGGATATTTCTACCTTCTTAGTACTAGGTTAAACATACTGGTACTATTTTAGATATAAATTGATCTGATATTATAATGACTATATATATATTGATATATTTATTTGGTAAAGTCATAGTCATATTGTTAAACATTTTGAATTTTATTGTGTCATTGGAAAAAAATAAATCTTCAATGTATAAATTTTACTTAGTATTTCTAATTATTTTGTGAGTGGAGTGTAGAAATGGTGTTTTATGTCCAAGTCAAGATTCTTTCATTTATATTAAGATGGTCAGTTCAGATATGGTTGAGGAAACAGGAGAACACCACCAATCTACAACAAGCAACTGACAAACCAATAATTCAAACAAACACCAAGGCAACCAGTAACTGAACTCAGTTTCACAATCATTTCGTAACTAAGATTTTCCTTCACTTAAATTTAGTAAAATTTGGCAAATCTTTTTTTTAACTAAAGAGTAACTTTTTTGACAAAACTAAACACAAATGTTATTAGGTTGAAGTGATCTTCAAATTGACACCTTAAATTCTTAAATTCCTGAATATCTTTAAAAAAGACAAAATTGTTAAGATGTAAAATTTGCCAGATTTAAGTGAAGGAAAATCATAGTTAAAGAATGATTGTGAATCTGGGGCCTGCTGTCAACATAATAAGGAAAACAAACTCTTTCTTCTATGTAGTTGAACAGAGATAAACTAGTGACCTTAACCATTGCAGCCTCCATTTGCAATGTGTTACCAAATATGGATTGAAGGTATTGATACTCAAAATGTTACATAGAAAATTTATGTCATACCTACCAAGTAAGTAATTTGCTTAAAATTTTGAGCTCACTTGAACCTAAGGCTCGGATAAGCTATTGCTTTGGTTCCCTGCCCCTGGTTGTTTTAGCTTTACAAGTAGACCCACATTGCCACACAAATTGTTAGTGTCATATTGGTTGTCCTGGCAATTTTTGTCACAAGTTAAGGAATGGATCAAAGCGAAGAAGAAATTCTATATCTACTTTAAAAAGACATTCACACTTGAGGAAACAAATTAAAAGATAAAAAATCTCATACACCGAAAAATTGACCAGACATATCTCTAAAATCTAAAATATCTACTATAGGCCTGTTTAAATACCCCAATGATTTGTTCAAGGTGCTCAATTTATTAGGGTGCGTACTCTTCCAAGCACTCGCTTCCCTGACAGAAGTTCAGATGTTTAACATAATTTGTCAGATTTCAAAGTTTTTACTTTGCTTTTGGGATCTTGATTTGGGCATGAACTGGTATGATTGTGTTTCACTTATTAACTAAAGCTTTTTGATAACTTGGAAATAAATTACGAAGTTATATTAGTTTAAACGATATTTATTTCAACAAATATATACATGAACAATAACATTTCATCAAATAGACAGAAAGGGGATTCCGAAACAAGAGTGAAACTCTTATATTAACCAGTCTCCCTGGATACAATACATTACAAAACATGAAAGGAGCTTACTTAACTAATAAAGTCAAGAATAAATGATTAATCAGTAATATGTAAATAAATAGCGATTAAATAAATAAATAAATATATAAATAGGTAAGTGAATACACAAATAATAAGCAAGTAAATAGGTATGCGAATATAGGTATATAAGAAACAAAAACAAAAAACGAAGTTATATTAAAGTTAGTCTACTGCTAAAATAACACAAATTTCTATATTCATTTTAATGTTATTACGTTCTGCTTCTTTAAAAATAAATGTCAATGAAAAAATAATTATAATCAATAAGTTATCGATATAATAATCAAGTAAATATCACTGAAAGGGAAATTCAAATTGCGATTAGCGCACTGATATGCCAATACATGATACGTCCAACGTGATTATGGAAACTATTGCCTCTTTGATGATAGAAGTTTTGATGTTCCATTTTCAGTATTATTTGTGTTTTTATTGGAATCTACAAAATTCCAGTCTACAGGGGTAATCATCTGTTGCGTTTTCCTCATTGTCCAGTAGGGTGTCATGACAACCGTTGACAGGAAGAGGGCCGTGTAAAAGATGATGAAAACCCCAAATGGCATTGATGTCCATATCTCACTCCAGTGCTTGTACGTTTCATACCAGAGGTAGAATTCTACAACCGAACGTAGATGAAACGTATGGACCAAAATGAACTGGTTTACTTTCCATGCAATTGTGTCTGATTTTTTCGCTTTCAGCAGTATCCAACACACAGCAGAAAATGGCGTACTCATTTCAAGAATTAGTGCCCTTGTTCCAAGAAAATGCGAACTTTCCGAAAAAAGCGCGGAAGTATATCCGGTAAGTGACAACCAGTGGTGTATGTTAAGCAAGATGCTACCACGCTTATACAAAAAGTCACTAACAGTCAAAGCTGTACACTCGAAAATAAAGAACCCGTTTGTAACAATCATAGTGAAGTAACTTGTGGGTGTCTTAGCGAAAATTATATCATTTTCCAATTCGTTGCCATAAAAAAAAGACCAAAGTGAAAATATGGTTGCAAAAATTCCGAATACAGCTCTTGAAATTGCTAAACTCCAGAACACCTTTTCTTTCTGACGAAGTCCTGAAAAAGTCTTTGTTGCCGAGGAAACAATTGCGGATGTCACAAAAGTTAATGAGAAGAAGAGAAATGTACATGCTAGGAATGTGACCTTGACCGATAGCCGGCCAAATTCAACATTTGTCAATACTGGGTGGATAAAGTCAACCAATTCCATACCTGAAAGTAAAACAAAAAGAAGCCGTTCAAACGCATCCATTTTAAAATCATTGATGAATAAAAGAAATAATGTCACATAATGAAGTTCCTGCCTGATGTTGGAGTCGTGGTGAACTAAGAGGATAAGTCTACGCTTTCTGATTTGCTTCTAAATTAGTATTTCAGTGGTAATTGTATAAGGATTTTAAATGTAAATATAGTGCTTTTAACAAAGGTATAAATAACACAATGAGTCGAAATATGCAACGATGGATCGATTGAATGGGTTTTTTATGCGCCAGTCAATATTTTGCTTATATCGAGACGTACCAGCTATAGGTGAAGTGGCAGACTTTTTTTTACTTTTGCAGTGTGCAAAGGTTATTTAACGACTTACGTGCCACGTCTTTCTGGTCTCGTAATATCGGTTTTAAGGTCTTTCTAAATACTGAGTGTTTAGAGAAAGAACAATTGCTGCCTTTTTATGTCTTGATCAAACCCGTCCAGGATTCGAACCCCCACACCCAGAGGGAGCACTCTACCCACTGAGCTACCGTAGTGATATTATATGCAAAGAAATGCTACAGCAATATTAAAATGCCAATGTTAGGCGTCTAAATGGTTATTAACAGGAGGTGCAACTCGAATACATTATTTTCAGCAAAACAGTGGTTAGAAAGTTAGGTGGTGTAATGTTTTTCACATAATTTAAGATTCTTTTACTTTTATTGGATTTAGGATTACAGGGAAAGTGGCATGCCGAGACAAAACCAACAACTTTTGGACACTTTCACTGATATCGAGACGGTCACTACGGGGGGGGGGGGGGGTTAGAGGAAATCGGAGTGCCCGGAGAAAACCACCTACTTTCAGCAAACGAATAACAAACTTTATCGCACTAAGATCTGTCCGGGTGGGGTCCTAGCTCTAGGCATTGATCCGCAAGAACACGCTTTAGAAAAAAAAAGAGGAAACTATATGCACGTGCATGCATAATTCATCACTTCTAATTGTATGGAAAAATCTTGACACTATTACAAAATAATAATAATAAAAATTAGGAAATTTTAACAAATTTAAATTACAAAATTTAAAAGGACTCGTTATTGCTTATGAGACGAAAATGTGCATTTAGCGTACTTACTTTGAATACTATAATATCTGCATGTGCTACAATCAATTATAACTAATGCTCCCCCAAGATGAGTAACCGTGTACTGATGCACATGACATAAGACAAGAAATAATAGTAAAATATTTGCCGTAAGACTTTATTTAAGAAATTGTGTAAATTGATAAAAATTGTATAATTTGACCAGATACCGTTTAACTGTACCAATCAAAGGTCTTCCGTTATTACCACATTACACATAGAGAAATATTTACATTTCAGAAATTGTCAAAAGTTATGTAAGTGAAGAGATATCGTTAAACCAGCGAGCGACCTGAGTGTTCTTCCTGTATCAATATAATATCCTCTATACATAACGGAAAGAAATGACACAATCAAGCGTTATCTCCACATTATAATAATAATAGTACAAGTGAACTTAATGTACTCTATGTTAACTTGTATCAGAAGGAACTTGAAGAACGTTGTCACTGTATTAATAATAATAAATAAATAACCAGTGAATAATACCCTTTATATATAACAAATTGTGTATATCTCCACATAATATTAATAATAATAATAATAAATATTAATAATAATACCAGTGAACTTGATGCTGTACTCTATGTTAACATGTATCAGAAGGAAAAAATGACATGATTAAACGTTGTCACTGTATAATAAATTAATAATATTAATAATAAGATGTGGATATGCAGAAATATTTAAGTAGTATTTTATCTTTTGATGTAGATTACTGACGATGATGATGATGATGGCGACAACGAAGACGATGATGGTGGTGTGGTGGTGATGAATACTGTGAAATCATTTATTATACCCCCCGCGCTTAAAAAGGGGGGGGGGTATATAGTGATAGGGGTGTCCGTCCGTCCTTCCGTTACACCTTAGGGTACCTATCTCTTATCCGCAACTCCTCCCAAACCCTTCAATGGATTTTCATAAAACTTTCACACAATCTTTGTGATATAATGTAGATGTGCACCTTCTATTTAAAAATTTGATCCGATGGATTTTTGGGAGCGGGGGGTATTTATGTGAGCTTGTGGCTCACAGTTTTTCTAGTTTTCGTGGATTTTTGGTGGATTTTAAAGAATTTATGGATTTTACATAAAATATATATAGTTTATGCATATGTAACAGCTTAATGTCTAGTATTTATGTCTAGTTTTTGCTAAACATTCAATTTAAATAAACCATATATCTTATGTAGCGGGATTTTGTTATTTAATAATGCTCAAATTATTCACTGTTGTCACAAGTTTTATTGGACAGGTATAGTTTTTTTCTTTCATCCAATTTGATGCTGCCAAAATTTATTAATAAAATTTTGTTTCTGTGCCGGGATGTTCTGTACAAGAGATTTATCACCAAATTGTATGTGTATATGTTTCCGGATCAGATTAAAGTCTGTTACGCATCCACCGGTATGTTTAGTTGTTGCATCCGGAATAATAATAATAAAAAAAGAGTCATCAAATCACGACGCAAGAGTGTTCAATTTAATTGTTCGCATTAACTGAAGTACCAGCAAGCGAGTGTACCCCATAACAGTAAATGTTGAATTACTGCACATACCATTTTATTGATTGTACTACTGCAGTAAATAAATAGGACATGAAAGAGTAAAAAAAGAAGCGCTTTCCCTGGAAGTGGTATACTGTGATGATTAAGTGGAAAAATTGGAATTTAAGGGTTTATAGTCGACAAAATAAGGAATTAAGGGGTTAAGTCTATTTAATATTACAGTAATGGTAACAAATAAAGCGTGGAGAGGCGTGATTATATACATTGGGTGATAGAATATTACTGCCTTTATAGGTAGGTGGTTTAACTTCATCCGTGTTGATAAACACCGCCATGAAAGAAGGCGCCAAAACATTTCAATTTGGGATACAACCAATTAAGTCTCTAAGAACAGATTGCGAGGACATAGACAAGAACACCTTTTACCTTTTTTTTTTTTTTTTTTTTTTTTTTTTTTGCCTGTTAAAAAACGTAAATTGTCTAAAAACATTTCACAGGTGCACGAGATGTAATACAATGTATATATAACGCATACTGTATTAATATATATTGTTGATATACAACTGGGTTAACACAATCGCACTTTGTGTTATTAATTTGAATTGAAGGAGATAACGCGATTAAAATCTTGCATGATCATTTTGAAAACCAAAATTAATGTACCGTTATTTATTGAATAGCAAATTTTAAGTAAGGATGAAAAAGTTAACAAACTTAGCACTGAAGAAAATGGTCAAGGACACGAGTGAGTGTGTGAGTAACAGTGTTTACCGTCGCAGTCTAAAATATTTCAATCATACCGAGACGTCGCCAGCTATAGGCGAAGGTGCCGAAATTTTGCCTGTACATTGCGCTGATGGCATTATACAGCAGAATTTTTTTATCTTGCCACACCTACCGTGACACGGGGCCTCGTTTATTTCAAGTTCCCAGCCGAAGGTACTGCGAATTTCATTCGTAATGCCGAGTGCTTGGCGAAAGAAGTCCCACTTTCAAGTCTTGGGTCAGACCCGGTCGGGGATCGAACCAACAACCTCCCTCTTACGAAGCGAACACTCTACCATTTGGCTACCGCAGTGGTGTCAAGGACACCAGGTTGTCTTCTAAATAGTTTTTATGAATCATTTTCATTGTTGTATACTATATTAATAAATGTAAATTCAATTTATCAATTTATTTTTAAAATTCGTCCCACAGCTTTAGAGCATGACATATCACGTGTGTTCTCCCACCTATCAAGGCAACTTAAGGTTAAGTGATTGCCATTATCTGATTACGTAACGAGTTGACCCTTAAAAACCAATCAACTGATCAATCGGCCTCTGTATACCTTGTACTCTAATGGTAAAAAATGTATTGTTTGAAAATTTATTGTATTCACATTGAAAATAGGTCATTGTTAAGAAATTATCTGACCACCAAATAGAGTGTTAAACCCCTAGGCTTTCTTCTTTCTAAAACATTTGTATTATACAGTCAAACCTGCATTAAAGAGTACCTGTAACGGATCTTGGTTTTTAGCTCACCTGACCGAAGGTCATGTGAGCTTATGGCATAGCGCAGCGTGTGTATGTGCGTGAGTGCGTGTGTGCGTGCGTGCGTGCGTCGTTAACACCTATTTTTGACTTCTCCTCTGAAACTACTGGACAGTTTTTAATGAAACTTTGTCAGAAGTATATATGGGCCGGTGCAATTCAGATTTGTTCTTGGCGTTGCCATGGCTACCATAACTAGGTCAAGGTGACCTAGGGGTGCAAAAATCTTAAAAAATCTTCTTCTGCGAAAGTACTGATTGGAGAAAAAATCTGATGTGATATTTGGCTTCTCTAGGGTCTTAAGCCTATAGTTTGTTCATTTTGTGAAATTCGGATAAAAAATAGGTTACGCGTTTTTGCGTTTAATTTTGAAAAAATCGTAAAATAGCTACAAATTGTTATAACTTGACTATTTGACCAGATAATGACATGGGGTTTTCAGTTTTGACATTTTCTTGTTAGTATCTTCAAAATGAGGTCAAGGTCAATTGTGAAGGTCGTGACCTAATTTTTTTTTACCTCTGATTATAATTATTATCTCCAAAAACTATCAACTTTTTGTATAGGCATGTATATTAGAATGTTGTAGGTATTGATACAACGATTATTTTGATGTATAGAAAAAGGTCATGGGTTCAAAGGTCAAGGTCA
This sequence comes from Anadara kagoshimensis, assembly GCA_021292105.1. Classification (NCBI taxonomy): domain Eukaryota; kingdom Metazoa; phylum Mollusca; class Bivalvia; order Arcoida; family Arcidae; genus Anadara; species Anadara kagoshimensis. Next base: position 39,322,949 of record CM037862.1, read on the forward strand.
CAGATGTCAAACAATACCAAAATGGTTAATTATCTCGAAAACTATAAACTTTTTATATAGGCATGTATATTAGAATGTTGTAGGTATTGATACAACAATCATTTTGATGTATACAAAAAAGTCATGGGTTCAAAGGTCAAGGTCACAGATGCGAAACAATACCGAAATGGCTAATTATCTCGAAAACTATAAACTTTTTGTATAGGCATGTATATTAGAATGTTGTAGGTATTGATACAACAATCATTTTGATGTATAGAAAAAGGTCATGGGTTCAAAGGCCAAGGTCACAGATGTGAAACAATACTGAATGGCTAATTATCTCGAAAACTATAAACTTTTTGTATAGGCATGTATATTAGAATGTTGTAGGTATTAATACAACAATCATTTTGATGTATAGAAAAAAGTCATGGGTTCAAAGGTCAAGGTCACAGATGTGAAACAATTCCAAAATGGTTAATTATCTCAAAAACTATCAACTTTTTGCATAGGCATGTATATTAGAATGTTGTAGGTATTGATACAACGATCATTCTGATGTATAGAAAAAGGTCATGGGTTCAAAGGTCAAGGTCACAGATGCAAAACAATACCAAATGGTTAATTATCTCGAAAACTATAAACTTTTTGTATAGGCATGTATATTAGAATGTTGTAGGTATTGATACAACGATCATTTTGATGTATAGAAAACGGTTATGGGTTTAAAGGTCAAGGTCACATATGCGAAACAATACCAAAATGGTTAATTATCTCGAAAACTATAAACTTTTTGTATAGGCATGTATATTAGAATGTTGTAGGTATTGATACAACGATCATTTTGATGTATAGAAAAAAGTCATTGGGGTTTAGTATTTATGTTGTCTTTAAATCTATCAGCTAGCCATTAGTTATCAGGTGAGCGTATCAGGCCCATGGGCCTCTTGTTACATAATATTATGTTATTCTCCAAACTGAAATTCATAAAAATCGATGCCGAAATAAGGGAGATATCGGCGAATACCTAATGATCCTCCCGTTAATCCATTAAAATCGCCTCTACATTATGACCACCTTCTTTTAAAGACTAATAAAATTTATTCCAAACGCCTTCTATTCGGATTATTTGAACATGTATATAAGGTCTAAAGGACCACCTGTCCATAAGGACAACTTTTAAATATTCTCTTGTGAAGGTGGCCTCTTAGTCTATAAACAGGTTTAAATATGCATGAATGAAAGATTGTTTTTAAATTATAGGAAATGCATACTTAAAGTACGTTTGTATTGTCCATACGGGCTCCTAAACCGCATTATACTTGCACAGGAAGTATAGATCGATCTATATATAGACAGGGAGGTGTAAGAACTCGGACAGTCGGTCATAAATGGGTAAGTTGTATATTTCAACATGGAACACAAAATGCAGATAAGTTTGACAGTCGACCACAATACTAATCTGTGAAATCGACAATCAAGAGGTTTATACTGCTGTTGTTAAGTGTCACCATGCAATGTTTGAACCATACACGTACAATATATATATTGACAGGAAGACCACCAATAGAAAAACATAATAAAACAATCCGTTTTATATTTAGCAAGATTAAATACTACAGAAATAAATCCACTGTTAAAAGAATGTCTTACTTTGAACAAACACCTCGACTATCAAGGCATTTATACTTGGTACACATTCACCAAACACACTCTACAGGAAAAAATATAGATCTAAATACAATAACAAATTGTCAAAATATTAAAGATGTAAACCGTTTGAAAACCTCAGTTAAAAATATCTTGAATATTTTTTACTCTGACCAGTTAGAAAATAAAATTAAAACTTTAGATGAACACAATAAACTTTTTCTATATAAATTTATTGACAAGAATCATGTACAGAAATCCCTGTCCACAAACATGTTCCAGTCTCACTTAGCATACATTTGGAATTTCAAGGTAAAAAGGTAGGATTTTTATGTATGCTAAGTGAGACTGGAACATGTTTGTGGACCATGGAGAGAACAATAGACATTAATTACAGGTAAACTAAAGTCTGTTTCAGAATAAGATGAAATAAATGCATATAATACAAGCACCAAACAGCCAATTTCACAAGTATTAAAAGTTAATAATTATTTCATTATTTTAAGTCTGAAAACTGTAAACTAAAATTAACTACAGTGAAATATTAATAAAATGAAAAAAATAATGTATCATTAATTAGAACATTAGACATAAATTTGATGATCAAATTTTTTTTATTATTCATATTTTGAATTTGTAAAAAAATAATACAGAACTTTTAAATATAATAATTAAATAATTAATTAAACAATATCTAAATTAAATTAGCAATAAATAAAAAAGTGCAGAAGACTTAAACATACAATGGCATTTATTTTTTTGAAAGTTCATATCTATATATGACTTTTCTATGTTATTTTTGTATTTGTATTTTCGTTTTTTTTTCCCTTATTTTCCTCTATTTTTTTCTTTATCTCTCTAGTTTTTTTCTCATTCTCAGTTTGATTACAGAATCCACATGTTTTTCATTACAGAGTAAGCTATTATCTATTAGTTCGAATATGATGCAGCATCAGCATACTGACAAACCGCCATCTGCACATTGTTCAGTTACCTCAAATACAAGTCAATTATTTCATATTTTTACACTTGTTTTTCCACCTGCTGCTAGTTGCACCAGCATTGTCTCATTTGTAGATTGGATTTTCTGAAGTATAGTTGCACAGTTGAAAAAATGCATGATTGCATAGTTTGTTTACTTTATTGTGCAATCCCTCCGCGTTGTCACTTGTCCGGGTTACATCATTGTCAACATTTTTTTCACAGATTCAGCCACTGGCCTTCTACATTAGGAAAATTGTAATGGCAGAAAAACAAAACTAAAAGAGTTTTTAAATGAAGAACAAAATAGACATCATTATTGGCAGATGGGCTGTGAGAGGCCTTACGTCATCCAGTTCCATCGCCGAATTGCAGAACTTGAATCCAGAGATCCTGATTCAGTTTTATGTATAACTGTGATTCAGTTTTATGTATAACTGTGAGAGGCCTTACGTCACCAGTTATATCTCGGTATAACAGCTGCGAGAGGCCTTATGTCATCCAGTTGTATTACCGGATCCAGTTTCAGTTCAGATTAAACAATAAGCTGAGAGAGGCCTTTCGTCATCCAGCTGTATTGTTGGTTTGCAGTATTCCAGTAGTTATTGGCTAAAAACATGTATATAAACTGAGAGAGGGGACCTTCTGCTCCGGAGTCAGATGTTCTACCACTGAGGTACCCAGACTTACAACTTATACCAATGTAATTTCACTACAAGTACTATTGTACCATAGACAGTCTCAACATGCCATATAATTGATAGCCTACAAAGGCTGGCCGGTAGATAATCGCGCGCGAAATTTTTTTTTAAAATCGGGTTGCACTTTAAAATAAAAATTATTATTATTATTATTATTATTATTGTTATAAAAATTCTCCCAGAGATTGCTAGCAATCTCCATGAATTTTATTAAATTTTGTTTTACTAAAACTTGAAAAAATGTCCGTTCATAAAACAAGATATTTATGATTTATTTATTTTATTTAAATGTATGCTAAGTGAGACTATGATTTTTTAAAATGTATGCTAAGTGAGACTAAACCCAGAAATCGAGGTCCGACCGTAAACCATTGATTTAGGACGATGGTCTCATCACCTGTATTAAGTCACCTGTCAGCGGCGATCGCCAGCCCGTTAAGTTACAATGGGAACTAGATATACCCGATTTTCAAATTTAAATTTCACCAAAACAATATTATTTTCTGAAAATGTCTGGTTCACAGTGAAAAATACATACTGTCACGAATATTCAAATGCAAAAATGATAAAAATAACTTGAAAAAAAATTATTTCCATTTTTGATTTAAACTATGGTGACATTTTACTTAATTTCCCTATGAAACTCATTAGAAAGTGCACAGCACTTTTTATAAACAGTTTTTTTCTTAGTATTTTTTATGTTCCTTGCTTGTTTGTATTGTATTTGTTTGTCACAATCTGTCATCTGATTATATGACGGCAATAAAGTTTGAATTGAATTAAAGATATAGAAAAGTGAAAATGTCTGGTTTTCATGATAAAGTTCACATCGTGATGAAAATTCAGTTAAAAAATCTTTGTGTTACCTTTCAAAAAAATCCATTCCACTTTTAATTTGAAATTTAGGTGGTACAATATTTGTATCAATATTTCAGTCAGTGGATAAGTGCCAATATGATAGACTACCGGCATGAATATATAGGATATGTATAGACTATGATGGTCAAATACTAGCCTACTGGATCTAATACAACATTGTGCCCTTTTCTATTTAAAATATTATTAAAAAATTAAATCAAGTTAAAAAAATATAGGAAGTAAAGAAATGTCCACATTTTTATTTTCCATTTTATCATATAAGTAATAGAGTATGAGACTTTAAAATAACAAAAGTTCAGAAATTCATTTAAATAGAAAATACACATTTTTATTTATTATATTTCTTATTCATTTAAATAATAATAATTATAATAATAATAACAATAATAATAATAATAATAATAATATCTATTTTATTAAAGTTTCAAAAGTAATCAATGCAATAAAACGTTTAAAATTAAATGATATACATGATTATTCCCAGCCATTTTGACTTGATACACTTTCTTTGATGATATATCATTTAAAATACCCAACTTTAATAATTTTACCGATATTGAAAAACTGGTGGACCTGCTAAATCCTACAGACTTTTGTCAAGCCTCCTTCATTAAACAGTCGTTGGAACTGAGGACGGGGGACTCTTAGTTGTTTTTTTTACTTTGTATTCGATATATGCCAGACTTATAGTATTTTTTATATTCCTTGCTTGTTTGTATTGTATTTGTTTGTCACAATCTGTCATCTGATTATATGACAAAAAAGTTTGAATTTGAATTTGAATTATTGATCTTCATTTAACCGGCCTACTCGATCGGTAAATCAGACTTTTTTTTACAAATACTGTTTGCATATGTGAAAAAATTCAGTGTTTAGTGACGAGTGTAGTTTGAAAAGAGGCCACACCTCTCGTGACCCTTTGGCTTTTCCATGGGTATTTGAATGTGTCAATGCATTTAGAAGCTAATGTATTAAATGAGAAACTTTAAATTTATGCAATATCATGTACATGCTTTTTATTGCCTTAATAATATGTGATTCAGTATTTGAGCATTAAACATCATTATTATTATTATTATTATTGCTGTTATTATTATTATTATTATTATTATTATTATTTGGAAGAAAGATATCATTTTACACAAGAGGTTTCTATGCTGATTAGAATCTGGCATAATTTTTCTATACAAAACATCTGGGTCTGATGCCTGTAAAGTGGGATCAAGGTCAAAAGTCATGGTAATGACCTAGTTTTTTATAACTTGGTATTTTTTTAAATATATCAATGCAGACGGTTTGAAGCATTGTTTTCCGACATGAAGCCAGGATCAAAGGCCAGGGTCATGACAGTATTTTGATGAAAAAAGCTCTAAATTCCTACATATTCCTATTTTTCCTCAATGTAAACAAATTATTAAATTCCAGCACTGTGACGGGATCGCATATGATAAAGAATGTTACTACATGTAATTATTTGACTTTCTGTGACAAACTGTTAGCGAGAGAGGAGTTTGTGCTGTTTTGGGTTCAGATAAAAAAAATCTCACCCATTAAAAAACCAACATTGTGACTGTCAAACGCGTATCGGTTACTGGTATTAGCTATTCTGTCATGTGCTGTTTTTGAATTTCTATTAAAATAATGCATTCAAAAACAGCACATGACAATTCTATGGCGAAATATTGCTGTTATTACCGATATGTATTGTTGATGTAGGATTTTGTGATGTTTTAGAATCGGCTTGCTAGTTAATAACATACTATCGATTTTTTTATAGGAGACGAGCATTCAAATACATTGTAAATGTAGTCAATCTATTGCTACCAGCTAGTGCACATCAGAGGTAAGCCATCATATGTGGAAAACACGGCTTTAATTTTAACAAACAACATACATATCCAGATGTTTACTTTCTCATAGTCTTAGTTGATAAAGTGATCGTTTCGGTGGTTGGGAGGTCGTGGGCTCGAACCCCGATCGGGGTCTCACCAAGCCTTGAAAATAGGTAGCGACTATTCTTTCGTCAACCACTAGGCATTTCGAAATGAAAATCACGAGGTTCTTCGGAAGATACCTTAAAAACCGATTCCCCGTGTCACGACAGGCACATTGTCCTGAACTTACTGCAAAGGTCAGAATTTCTGCCACTTCACCCATAGCTAGTGACATCTCGATATAAGAAAAATATTCTTGACTGGGACCCCATTTAATCAATTAATCCAAATTTTATCTCAGGAAGCATCTGCCGACATTTTCATAAGGAATCTCATTGACGGCATATGTTTTGTTGTAGTATTTTGGTATATACATAATCCAAATTATTATGTAATGTTAACCCCGCCCTTAAACAGTAGCATGCACAGGTAAATGACGCCAATTTTATTTTGTTATTGGGATCCCAATTTACTAAGTATTATTTTTGATTATAGATGAACAATAAAGGTGAAATGGAGTGTCCAGAATGCTTAAAGAAAAGACAAAATCGGGAAAAGGCCAAAACCACCAACAACACTGACGAGAATGGCCAAATAAGTGTTGTGAGCTATAACATTTTAGCAGACTGTCATGTCCAGCGAGGTCACCATAGTGATTATACGGACCCTGTATACCTTAGTTTGGAAGCCAGGCACAAAGTCATCCTTAAAGAGATCACATATCTGAATGGCGATGTCGTCTGCTTACAGGAAGTTGGTCCGGAATATTTCAGGCATACCCTCGAACCAGACATGAATAGGTAAATGTATATTTACATTAAGTTTAGAATGTTTAACCTAGCCCACTATACGCCCAGGTCTCACAAATGAACATACATGGTGTGCATAACTACCTATCTTTTTCGCTCCCGGTAAAGCCTATGGTTAACACAAGACTTCACCACTTAGCCCTGTTCTTGGTTGTGGTTTCAGTCTTTCCCCATGCCGGTTTAAGATCTTTCCGTTCTCGTGTAACTGTTCTTTGCCAGGTCGGTTTTGACATGCCCCTTGATATTTTCTCTGTGGTGTCCATCTAAGAGCAGCTCTGGTGATACTACTTCCTTCCATACATGATGGAGTATTATATGATATTTAGAAACTTTTATTTCCTTTACAAATTAATCATCAACTTCGAATTCAAGTATGTATTCAGAATTAGTTAAAGGAGCGAGTTGGTCAATACTAGGGAGAGAGAAGGTAGAGGCGAATTGTCCAACAAATGCTGAATCGTGTTTGTGGTTTAACGTCAATGCACTGAATTGATCTACATAGAAATTAAATCATGTATTTTTGGCGCAAAATGAAGATCAAGTCTGGACGGAGTCGCACAAAGCTTAATTAAAGCCAATCATTGATTAAACCAAAAACATACTAATCCATGTCCGAATCACAATTCAGAAGCAAAGTGAAAACTGTGAAACTGACAAGTCAAGTGGGACACGTGAACTTCCACCAGGGAAGTGAGGCCGGGTGCTCTGGAAGGGTAAGCACCTCCTGGTTAGCTACCTACACCCGTCATGTGTGTAATCAAAATTGCGTGAAAGGAACATAGAACTATGGGACGTCAAAAATATCCAGGGCAATCCTAGACACAGAGACATCAAACTTATCAACAATACTGTGATGACGACCATGAAACTTGTTGAGGCCCCTGGTAAGCCTAGGCTTGCAATATCCCTGATTAACATGATTAGCAAATTATACACCACTGTGCTTATAATGGTTTCATTAATGATTAATTATTTTTTGTGCTACTCGGCCCTGGTTCCTACAGCACCACTTACATTTCTATAACTACTCTCATTATATATTACCCAATGTGCGTTTGCCTTTCCACCTGTATATTGTTGTACGGCGTTTCACGATAGTGAACACGTACTTTGCTATCGCTTTCTGCCAAGATCGGACTTCTTTTCTATGAGATTAGTACGCTTTGAAATAGTGCGCCTGGTAAATGAACGTGAAGGAAATGTATCTGTTTTACCGTGAGATATGTATTCTGAAACGGGTAATGCATTTTGTTACATATGCACATTTGGAATAAATTTCCGGAATATATTTCGGAATCTAGTAATATATTGCGACGGGAATTGCATCCAAAAATTTGTGCAATCGTATTGTTTCGTGTCCTTATTTGCGTTGGATTTTCAATTGCAAATTTCCGTCTTTTATTGCACAACGACAGTAGCTGAGTTCGTAGCATGATTGCTGTGTGAGTGGGATGTCATGGGTTCGAACACCGACCGGGGTCTGACCAAGACTTGAAAATATGGAGCACTCTGCATTATACATAGGAAGAGACTTTAAAAAACCGATGCCCCGTACGCGTGTCACGACAGGCGTGACAAGTTAGAGAACCTTCCTTGCACATTGCCCTTATCGCACTGCAAAGGTAAAAATTTCTGGAGCCTTTCTTATAGCTGGTGACTTCTTGATATAAGTGTAACAACATTCATTCAGTCAATCAACACTGTATGAACACGAGACCCAACGCTGGTATATGGTTTACATCATTTTGTCGTACTTAGTTTCTTGAAATAAGTTGCGGGTGGTTAATGTCATGAAAACGTATACATAATCGTGTTTAATATACGCATGCAAAAACGAGATATAAAGATATTCCATGTAGTCTGTTTTACATACATTTATAAATTGACTGTCACGAACGATTTGCAATAAATTAGACATGGATAAAACTTTCAATCAATTACCCAGTCCTCACTTACTTATTGGGTGGATACTCTCTCTCCTCTCTCTCTCTCTCTCTCTCTCTCTCTCTCTCTCTCTCTCTCTCTCTAGGAGGGGTAATATTTAAGTCACGTGAAAAAGTGGGCAATATTGATCAACAAAAGGCGTGTTCGAAGCTCTCTCTTGCACTTACTGAGATCGGCTTAAGAGGGACTACGTTTAAAGTAACGGGAGGAAAGTGGACATACTAAGTAAATAAAAGACATAGATAGACCTCTCTCTCTCTCATTTACTGAAAGGGGCTCAGGAGGGGATATGATAAATTGACGGATTGAAAGTGTGTATGTCAGAACTGACATTTTAGTAACAACCCCTTACCATCATTTGCACTACAGTTACTTAGTTGGTAGTGCTTGATCCGTATGTAGATGGTCGTGGGTTCGAACCCAGCCCGGGGTCTGACAAGACTTGAACACAGGTAGTGACTGTTCTTTTGCCAAGTACTCAGGCGTGGCACGTTAAAGAACCCCTCCCTGCACAATGGCCTGAGCGCATTGCAAAGATAAAAAATTCTGCCACATCTCATTATAAGTGAAATATTCTTTGACTGGGACATAAAATTCCATTCAATCAATCTTTATATTTGTAGGTTAGGATATGAAGGTTTCTATACAAGAAGACTCGGTGATTTTTACGATGAAGGATGTGCGACATTTTACTGTTCATCAAAATTTACCATGCTTCAACATAATGTCCATTTTCTAGGACAAGAATCAGACAAGGTAGGTTTTAATATGAAATGAAAATTGGTGTTTCCTTAATAGGTAGCAATTAGTGTCCTAAAGGATTGTAATTCAAACTTGTCATCCAGCAGCTTGGCACAAGTCATTGGCCTTAATCTTAATTTATCATCACATAGTGTATGTTTCTCCTTAGAAATATGAAAAAGAAACAATTCAGTAAAAAACATACATATCCATGTTCAAAACCAGAATCCAAAGCAAAGTAAAACTTTAAAACCGGCAGACTAAGTTAATCACGCGAACTTCCACCAAGGAATTGAGGCCGGGTTCTCCGAAAGGTGAGCGCAACATGTTTAGCTAGAAAGACTCATACATACCATGTGTGTAATCAGAATTGAATAAAAGGAACATGGAGCTATGGGAATCATTTAAATTAGTGTTTTGTACCCGTGTAGTATCCCTCTTGCAGAACTAAATCCGGGCTTATAATGCCCAGATATGCCTGATTGACGAAACTACGAACAGCGGCCAATATTCGTACCTCTTTTACCTTGCGACATACGGACCTAGAGGATAGACACTGTTTCGGAGCTGACCTGGCTTTTTGACACGTAATAAAGCAGTTATATGGAAACCTGCAGGAATATATGCTGTTATTCGCATAGTACCATAAAAACTGTTTAGGAACTGTGTAGGAACAAAAAGGTCTCCTTAATGTTTTATGGGAATGTGATACATGTGTACTACCTAATTTCTCAACATGCATCAATCTCCAAGTCAGACAACCTAAAAAGTTAATGAAAAAAGTACAGAAAAGCAGTAAAACCTTATAATGTCTTTTGAAACTTTACTACCACGCATATCGCCACAAATAATTTGAAGTCACGATATCGATTTCTTCTAAGTTTTTCTTTACAGTTGTAACCATACCCTTTATAACGCAAAATCAGACTGAACAGATGATGGCGAAGAGTTAAGCTTCAAATATAATGTGAGTACATCCATTCCGTTTCGGCCATCTTTAATTTTACAGCGTTTATTTATTTTAGATTTTCCATTCAGCAGCAGACGATCATAACGAGGAGTTACGTCAGAAGATAAAAGAGAGATATATTGACAGATCTGATGTAATCCTAGTGACGCGATTAAAACACAAACTTAGTGATCACGTGATGGTTATTGCCAATACACATTTGGTTTGGGGGAGTGAATATATTCCTGACGTCCGATATCTACAGGTAGAAAAATGGTCAATTGTGTCCAAGAAACCTTCCGTTTGGAAAATAACGCCTAAAGTACTCAGTAAAGTACCTGCATTGTCAGAGATTGATAGATTGAAGTTTAACTTTTCATTTTAATAATATTTCACTCATATATCGAGACGCCACCGGCTGCAGGTGATTAATTGGTTGAATGAGGTTTGGAAGATAACACCCAAGAACTCGGTAAAGTACCTGCATTGTCAGAGAAATTGATAGATTGAGAATTCACTTCTCAGTCAAGGATATTTCACCCATATTGAGACGTCACCAGCTGTAGGTGATTGATTGTTTGAATGGGGTTGAAGGTTCCTGTCAAGAATATTTCACTTAAATCGAGACGTCACCAATATTAGATGAAGTAGCTTTGTGGCCATTGCCAATTTACACATTTGGTTAGAGGAAGTGAATACACCCCTGCCGTGCGATATCTACAGGTAGACACAAATTGGTAATGATCCTTTGCTTCAAGAAAACTACCGTTTTGAAGATAGAGTTGTTAGTACTTTTCAAGTGCTTTTTTCTTTTTGGTCCAAGGTTCAGTAAGGGGCATTGGTGAAGGAGTGGTCTAAAATGCAATCTTACGAATCACAATGTCCTTAACCGCCTAGGTTTAAATCCCATTTGGGCAGGTCCTACTTTGAGAAAGTTTGTCAGTTCGTACGCGGAATGTCGGTGGCTTTTCCTTGTATCATGACTCGACTGTCTCAATGACAGAAATTGTCTTGAATGGAGGGTATAACACCATCAAGAGTTAATAATTTATAGTTTCTTCCTCTGTGCCTGTGATAGGTATCTATACTTTCTTTGTGCACCACGCTGAATAGATTTGGAAATACAGACCCATGTTTCTTCTAAAAGCAAATGTTAACTATGTTGACTTAGAGTGTCAGATTCTACCATCGGATATTCGATGTATTTGATAGCTAAACATGTTGTAGTCGATGAGATTTTAATAGATTTGCATTTATTCTCTCTCGTGTGTTTGCCATGATTGATATCACCATTTTGCAATTAACATTTAGATTTATATCAATATCATGTTTTTATTTTATTGTTGCAGATGTTCTTATCAATAAAGATACTCAGTGACTACATCAATGAAAACTGTGACAGTTATGTATTATGCGGTGATTTTAATTCTTTCCCGACGTCAGCAGCTTACAAACTGGCGACAGCTGGTGGTAAAATAGTTACACAGAGGACTTATTCTGTCTGAAGAAAGAAACAAATAATGCCGATATAGTGAGTGTTACTATCAACAGAATTTTATGTTCACAAAACTTAAATGTTTGTGCACATCTGTTATAACTGTTGAATATGGATTGGAGTGATGGTGCTTTACAGTCCAGTTAAGATTTTTTCACTTAAATTGAGGCTGGATTGATGTTTATACCCCGTGGATGGTTGAGGAAACCGGATTGTTATGAGAAAACCACCGACCTTCAGCAAGCGAACTAACAAAACTTTCTTGCACTAGAATCTGCCCCGATTGAAATCGAATCTATAGCAGGTGAGAGGCATCGTAACCCATAAGCGGACTCTTTACACCACTCGGCCACCGAGGCCCCATTGATCGCGGGGTAAATGTTTCCCCATGTAAAGGCTCTAAAATGTTTGATTGACCAAAACAAAACAAATCACTGATATTATTTGAGCCGCTTACCTAGTCACTCCGAGTGTTTAATTTCACCATGAGTAACGTCGACGTTTAGTTTGTTTAAAAGAAACTTAGTGTTAAAATCTAGCTCCTCGATTGGTGTAATTATGTACAGTATAGGCATATTAAAAGTTTAACATTTAACTACCAAAAATTCGATTCGTCTCTTCGTTAGCTTTAACTCGAGGCCATCTATCTCTCGGCAGCTTTTCTGTCCCTAGCTATCCGTGTCTAGCCGCTGGACAACCATCCTTCGATTTCTTTTTGTTAGCTTATTGTTAAACTTTGGACAGGTCTTACTGTACTTATTGTAATTCTATTTTACTTTTTTTTAAATTCAGACAGTGCTTACAGCTATGTTCAATGTGTTATCCAACAAATCACAGAATCTGCCACTGGAAAGTTCATATGCTAATATACTGGTAAGTGATTGATGAATCACCCTGACAACAGTAGATGTGGTAGTAGAGTATTGTCTTCTACAGTAATAGAGATGATATCAGATTTTGTTGCTAGGTTTTGTTAGCCAACTCTTTCAAACGCCTTCAAGCCATACACAGAAAATAACACTCTGGCTCCTCCAATAGATTATCCTCTGGCTTAACAATGGAGATTGCATCATGCAAAATTTGATTGAAGATTTTGTTATGGGAATTCTTGGCTAAGAAATGACTGTGAAATTGGAGTCTTATACTCTTTCACAATTTTGGTCGGAGCACTATTGATGAGGAATTTAAAATCGAAAGGGCCGTTTAGTGCTGCTAAATAAAAAATAGGTTTGGTAATAATTAGCTTCGACATTAATGCAAAATACAAGTCCATTGCAAAACATATTGGATGAAGACAAATGATAATTTTGAATTATCTACACTATATATGTTGTAACTAGTGTTTGTGAAAACGTAACATGGAAACAGTTTTTAGATTTTTTATTCCACATGTTTCAGTCAATTCAATTCAATTCAAACTTTATTCACTCTAAACCACCGGAGGTAGAACAAGAGGTATATTTACATATAATATATAGAATCCGATGCCTGCATCACAATGTTTACAATAAATATACATTTCATACATACAAACATTAAATATAAATACATAGTTCCACAGTGTTTATAATACTGTATATCATATAAGTTTACATCAAAGGTTATTAGAAAGAAATAATAAAAAGAAGTACATATTTTCCAGTAATAAGTGTATGTGTATTGTCCGAAATTCAACTAAAACATTTTAGACCTACTGAGATTAATAAGTGTATTTAAATGTTGACTGTTAAATAATTGATGTAAATTCAGTATATTTGGTCTTTTCCAGAAACGTTCTTTTATGTATTTTGACCTTATATTTTTTAATTTTTTTACACTGAAATAAAAAAAGAAATTCGTCAACCATAATATTTTGACAAAAAATACAAAAACGTTCAGTTCTAGGAGTTTTATTCCACCTACCAGATTCTATAGGTAACTTGTGATTCGAGGTTCTGAACTTAAGCACATAAGACCAATAATACTCTGGGAGAATGGATAAATATTGGTCATAGCCAAAACTAGTTTTAATGATCTTGTATGTTAACCCTTTACTTGAATTATTTATGTCTTGTTCCTATTTCTGTATAAATTGATCTTGCAAGCACCTCATTATAACTGTCATTCAACTTTTTAATTGTAGAATTGTGAGCCAGACGTAACTAATTTAGATGATGAGTTTGAATGCTGTTTGGATTACATCTTCTTTGGGAACAATGCAGCAAAATCATGTGATTCTGATACAAAGACGCCCTCTTTACTAGTTCCGGTGTCTATACTAGATTTACCTCCCTTACCGGAAATAAAGAAGTATTTACCACCAAGTAGGGTTTATCCTTCCGACCACCTTCCGCTACGGACTACTTTTGCTGTTATTCATAAACAATTTTGAGGGATTATATTAATCTTACTCCTTATTTGAGTTTTTGTGTTTTGTTATTGTGACATTTAAGGTCACCGGAAACCAATTGTTCTTTTATTGTTAATAGTAAGTAGCTCATGCATTAATTAAAAACAAATAAAGGTTTTAAATTTACAAGAATTTAAAGTAGTATCTGTGGTGTGGTTATTTTATCTTTGGCACGAAATACATAAATCGACTGAAACTGGATCTAGAAAAGGATGAAACCTGTGAAAACTTTAACCGTGACACTATAATGAAATCTTAGGGATACAGAATGGAACCTTTGGTTATTGGAATGTCTTGTCTGTATTTATTTTTGTTTCAAAAAATTGGTTTGACACTAAAATATTTATACTGATACCCATGTTATGAAGAGACATGATGCAGAATAAGAGGAGCGGGGTTGAGTTATGGTGTCTGGTTAGCGATAATCTTTTTTAGATCATTTCAAGAGCAAACCGACCAGATCATGGCGCAAATCTTCTATATGGTACTATACTAATTGGAAGGTCGATAGAGTGACGATTCTGGTACCTGTTTCTGGAAAGTTCCCAAGTACAAATAATTGAGTACCTTATTCGAGCATTAACAATGCAATCACCATTCTTCACCATTTCGCTCCACACTCGCCCGCTTGCATACGGCACTGGATAAGTCAGCAGCTGTGTGAAATACCCCAGGTCACAGCATATATCCATGGCGGATTATAATCTCCGACTGACGTATTTCCAATGTTGAATTGCAACAGTCAATGAAAATCCGTCATTGCATAAAATTTAATGAATATTTTTAATTATTGGATAAATAGCTCTCAACACATTTTATCAATATAAATGAACATATTGTTTTATTATTAAATTCAAAAAGTTGTATATTACATATATAAAACCATATCATACTATATTTGTATGTTTGTTCTTTTTTTTTTTTTTTTTTTTTTTTTTTTTTTTGAAAAAAAAATATCGCCCATATTTGTAAGTTTTGAACACGGCTTTTATTTTTCAAATATTTTCAATATTAAAACGTTTGACTTGCCAGTAAAATTTTTAAATACCTACTAGTATACTTAAATGCCCCTGTCATATTTACATTTACTAATATTGTATATGGTTACTGACGAACACACTTAGAAGACACTTGAGTCCCGAGATTGTAAATATTAAGAAAATTTTATCGCAGAATAAATTATAAATTAGATTACCAACACGTATACAATAAGATAGGATCGTTTTTAATTCTGACTTTGGTTAAGCCGATTATTTTCAGAGAGCGTCAATTCAGGTTTCAGAGAGCGTCAACTAAGTTTTCAGAGAACACCAAATACATTTTAAAAGAGTGTCATATAGTGTTCAAGAAGGCGTCAGACAAGGTTCAAGAGAGCGTCAAATAAGTTGTCAAAGAGCGTCATAAGGTTCCAGAGAGAGCGTCAAATAAAGTTCCAGAGGACGTCATATAAAGTTCCTGGATAAGGTCCCTAAGAGCGTCAAATAAGGTTCCAGAGAGCGTTAAAGTTTCCAGAGCGCGTCATATCAGGTTCCGGAGAGCGTCAAAAAAGGTTTCGTAGAGCTTCAAATAAGTTCCAGAGATCGTCGAATAAGGTTCCAGAGGGCGCCATGGCTGCAACATTACCTGTCGAATATCCGTTTCTTAAGGAAGACGGGTACACTGACATTATTTTAGTAGTACAGGGACGAAAACTATACATTAATGGATGCTTACTGGGTTACCCATCACCACACTTCCAGAGATTATTTAATAATGCAAAGAAGTCTACAAGTTCATCAGCAGAGAAATCAGACGCAAAAAAGACTGACAAAACGACGGAGAAGAAAAGAAAAACAGTGGAAGTGAAAATCAACGAAAAACAATATGATGACTTCGTTGAACTTTTGGCATTTTTACATCCGGCAGTTTGTAAAGATTTGACAGGTATTTATCTCTCTCTCTCTCTCTCTCTCTCTCTCTCTCTCGTAAACTTTGGACTTGGGTAAAACATTAGATGATCAACCAAAACGAATAAATTTTTCAAAAATGTTCAATTGAATCTTTGTTAAAGGTTCAAAAGAATGACCATATGTGATAAAGCGGTCTTGTGCTAATTTTTGAATGTAAATGTAATTGGGTAGAGTCTATTAAAAATCAACATAAAATTATATCAATGACAACATTTGAATACTTTTATTTCACAAAAAATAAATAAAATAAATGTTACTTATTGGAATTTTTTTTCGCAAATGCTCCAAATGGCTTGATTTAAGGCCTTTTCTCAAATTTTAAAAATAAGTTTTTATAAGAGGGTACAAATGGAAGTCATTCCGACATAACAAACTCTAAAAGTAACCAGTAATACTAATAGTGTGTGTGTGTGAAAAAACGTTAAAATAAACCTATCTAATTTTATCAATAATTACAAGTGTTTGTTTCGGCCATATACCAAGGACTTCTTGTACTTTCTGATATAGTTAAACGATTCTCATAGAGATTTAATAAAAACTACCCAAACTCAAATAAGTTCATTAGAGACCATTTTTAAAACTCTAATTAAAATACTCGCAAATAAGTGTAAGTTGTACGTAAGTGTGCTCGTACTTCAAGTTCGTTGACAACGGGTAATAAGAGTCAAACAAACAGGCGTAGTAGTGAAAAACCTGATAAAGTCGCCACTTCGTTCAAAATCGGTAGCCTTTCTATTAAATTAAGTTCTTCTTAACTACATTTAAAACACAAATAAAAAATTAAATTATGATCGATTTTTATCAGGTGATTATTTACTTTTGTCTTTAAATTATATTTTAAATTCACATTAAAATTTCAAGTATATTATAAATAAACTTCTGAAGTAGGCTATAAAATAGTTCGAATATAATAATTATCTAACGCTAACTTTTTTTCTTCAGACATATAGGTTTTTCGGATTTAATATCATTAAGTCGCATTTATTTATGTATCAAAAGTCTACAGAATCAAGTTTACAGATTTTAGTATAAGAAATTTATCTAGTCACCAACACACACACACACACTCACACACCACACAACACACACACACACACACACACACACTTACCTTTATGCCTAAGTTTGACACAAACATATTTCCATACACAATTACAAATTTTGGTTCTAACAGTGTAAAATGCAAAAAAAAAAAAAAAACGGCGATAAAATGTTTAATTTTAAAATTTAAAAAAAAAACCTAAAATATCATAAAAAACTTTAAACTTAGATATATTTAACGTCCATGTTCAATGTTCTTGTTCTAATTTTGATTTCACGGGGGGTGACGGGTGTAGCTAGCTAAACGAGACGCTTATCTTTCCGATTTTCATAATGAATGTTCACGGGTTTAAACTAAATTTTCCAGTTTTCAAAGTTTTTGCTTTTTGGATTATGATTTGAACATGGATTGGTATTTTTTTATTATTTTTTTTTTTATTATTATTTATTTATTTATTTATTTATTATTATTTTTTTTTTGATTTGTTACTCGTCATTTGGTGTTTGCATGTTGATTATCAAAATAATTATTAGCATCTATTAGGCTTTGTAATTCATTTAAATAGCTTACAAGGGCGTAGCTGAGCATACGCATATACGCGCCGTGCGTAAGTTATTTTTTGTCAAATATCATATTTTAAAATGTTAAAAATAATTATATGACAGCTATATTTTAAAACTTGAAAGCAATACAAAATTTAACCCTCGAAACTGAAACTATTATAATGAACAAGACGATTTATGCACAATTCAGTGCTCGTTTGAATTTTGTTTTGAAGTTTAGTCGAAAAAATTTGCAGATAAGGGTCGAAATTCATGGAAAACGCACCATTTTTGTTGTATTTTTTAAAATTACCTCGGGGAGCATGCCCCCATACCCCCTAGAAAAAGGCGCATTTTTTACGTTTACAGTGCGTAATTTACCAACATGCTCAGCTAACCCCCCCCCCCCCCTCTGGCTTACATTTTCTTATTCTCTATTCGTACAACGTGTAGCTTTCAGTTTCTGTCAGGTTTGTAAAGCCACATGTAGTTCACTTTGATGAAGTTTTGTTTTCCGTCAAACACAGTCACAGCATATTATTAAAGCATTATATTAACAAAAGAGGCAATAGATAATATTGTCAGATGATCATTGTTCATCAAAATATGCTTCTTAAATTTCCAATTTCTAAAAAACTAAGCTATGCCTAATGGCTCAAAGTATTGTCTACTACTAGTATTTATTTTGTCTTTTTCAGAGAAAACAAGAACGCAAATATATCATAAATTTTAAATGGGGCGGGTATAATCAATAACCCATTTAAAGTTAATTTTGTAAAATGCTTTTTGGTCCTTTCCATTTTTCTCAATGCAACATCTTAAAAATATTTGAATTTCCATTATTTTGTCAGAGCACTACAGATGAGAATTTTCATTCCGAAACGGGCTTTAAGTGTTGCAAAATTAAAACGGATTTAGCAATAATAATAATTTATTTTTATTTTAGAGAGAACCGCTCTAAGATTGTTACCCTTGGCTGAGGAGTATCACATGAACTGTTTGAAAGATAGATGCGAAGACTTGCTGCATTCCTCTCTTAAAAGATTAGCTATCAACTCTTCAACGGTCCCTAAAGGTGCGCCAGTCTACAAAAATAGGAAGGATAATGCTCCGGAGCTCCTGCTTTATTGCACAATCGCTGCAGATGTTGCTAATTCAAAGACATTACTTGAACAATGTATTCGTCTTTGGTCAAACCCGGACGTACCCATCAAGGAGCTGAAAGCCACTCCGGATATATCTGATCCCATAAAGGCCCGGATATATGAAAACAGGATGGCACGCGAGTCCAAAAAGATGAAAAATATGAGCAGTGAACTTGAGAAAGAGAGAAACCAGAACGAGATGCTACAGAAACAGCTACTAGACACAGTACACCAGTCTAGTAAAGGGCGGAGCGTAGGGCGTGTCAAACGGTATGGGTCTGACCCCTCCCTCCATACAACTGCACAGCCGGCTCAGTCACAATCATCACCAAGACATAAAGGGCGAGCCACCCAGAAATTTAACTCTAGCAGCAAAGATTTCAGCAAGAAATATGTTCGATAATATTTCAAAAAATATTGTCAAATTGCATTTAGTACTATAAAAGCATTAGCAAACTGCATTTAGTAGTAAATTTGGGGCTGACAGCTTTTGTGATTTATTCTCGTATTATTTAACACACACACACACACACACACTTATGTAGTATTGATCTATATTTTGTATTTATTCAATCATCAATTTCGTGTATAAAATGTTTAAATTTGGCTAAAAGGAAAATAATTAAATGCATTAATATTGCAGAAATATGTATCAAATTTTAGTTATATTTTGTAAAAATATTTTGTCAAATCGCATTTAGTAGTGTAAATACATCTATTTCTTTATTTAAATATTTAAAATTTGACTAAAAGAAATTAATTAAATGCATTTATATTGCAGAAATATATCAAATTTTAGTAATATTTTGTAAAATGATTTGTCAAATTGCATTTAGTAGTGTAAAATGCATGTACATGTAATTATTTATTTTAATATTTAAATTTTAGCAAAATGCAGACTAATTCATTTTCTTTATAAAATTGTCTCATTCATCAAATTTTTATTTCCTGTTGCTGTTTGATAATAAAAGATAGCTTTGATTTAATCATTTCTATCAGTTGTAGACGCCCCCTTTAACTGTCAAAATTTGAGGTCTGGATAATGAACCCAATTAAATGAATAAAATGTTTTTAAAGGAGCAATTGTTAAAGAAATTTATTTTAAAAGTAACAGTTTTTAAAGTAACACTTCAGAAGCGTTTCTGCCTTATTGATCTTCTTTGGTTGATTATTTTACCAAATTGCGTTAAATACTACAGTCAATATTAATTTGTATATATAATATTTTCGCATGTTAAATCTCTAATATAGAGGAAATGAATAAATGATGATGATGATGATGATGGATACAATTCTACTGGTCTTTATTAAAAGGTGGTCCTTATATAGAGGTGGCTTTAAGGCAGGTTGGACTGTACATAGAAATACTACTTGTATGCTTTAAAGAAGCTAGTTAAGAAACATTAGTCCGACAGATGCGCAGAGGGGGTTATAATCAGTACCCATCCACCTCCGTAGAGCTTTAGGTTGCCCCTTTGTTGATTCCCTCGACGCTATCAGTCAGTGGTTATTGTGTACATATACGGTAAAAGGCTACAAAGATTGAAGGTTGTTTTAGTTGAACATGCTTTATAAAATGTATCATACTTACAGTATCAGAGTTTATATAAAGTGATTTTTATAAGTAGATACGATAAGCATGGGCAAGATTAGAGGCTGAGTTGGCCTGATGAATAAAAAATACACAACTAAAAATCCAGGGTCTCTCACCAATGTGAGTTCGAGCCCCGATCAGTCCACATGTGGGAAAGTGAATTTCCCTTGCCGTTGGCCTTTACTGGTTCACCTGGTATCAGTATAATGTCACTGGGGGAGTGGTACGCTTGTCTGCGGTGTACTCTGTGGGCTAGCAAGTTAAAGTCGCCCCGAGTTCGCGCTAGTACAAGGTAGACCATAAAACACTCGCACTTCACATGCATACACGAACTTGTTGATAGATTAATAAAAAATAGTTCTCGTCGCGAATGGCTGAAAAATTGCTGATCCAACATTAAGCAAAATTTAACCAACCAACTAAGGAAGCGTGAAAATTGTTATTATTGGCAGTTTTGTCATATATACCATTTTTACAATAGACAATGTACCATTTTTGAATGTTTCATATACCATTTTGTGAATTATCATATACCATTTTTTAATGTATCATATACCATTTTTTTAATGTATTTTATGATTAAATTCAAAAAATGGTATATGACAGTTTTAACAAGATCACTTTAAAATATAGGATGTGTGATTCCCTGTTTTATAGTGTCAGATACCGATAACAAGATAGCATTGACTTTAAGAAAAATTCTTTATATTTTTCGAAAAATATCGAAATAGTTTTCTTAGATTGTGATAACGATGTAGGTAGGGTTCAAGAATGAAAATCGTCAATTTTTGCAAATACATCGATCCAAGGATATTAAAAACAGACGTACCAGTCCATGTCCAAAGCGCAATCCCAAAGTGTGAAAAAAGTTAGTCAGTTCGCATTCCGGTTGGTGATTTTCTCCGGGCATTCAAATTTCTTAACAATTCCAAAACTGACTGCCTCGATATTGTCTTGGGCATAGAACACCATTACTTCATTCCATTCGTTGTATTTCCAATCAACATACATGGCAGTATTGAAATGTGGTAAAAACTTGAACATGTGTGCTAATTTTCAATGTTTTAACTTATATTTCGCTTATATTGAGACACTCCCTAAAACCTTTAAGTAGTGTCTCAATATAAGCGAAATATTTGGACTGGGCCGTTAAACTTTAAATAAATGGAATATACAATCAACTTTTTTCTGACCAACATACGTGCGTAATTAATTATAGCTATGGACTTTAATACGCAGGTACTACATGTATAAATAAGTTTTACTTACGTTACAGACCTGTCGAAAGTTTGACAAATTAACGAATCTATGTCAAATCGGTACCTCACCTCGGTCTCTCGTTGCCTATATTTCGAAAGCTTCCATTTATATCTAGACACATTTTTGTCACTAGCTACTTGCGACTCGGTAGCTGAGCTGAATATCTTTTTTTTTTGTTAGCTTGGTGATAATTTTTCGACCGGCCTATACGGTAGGCTATATTGACCAAATATGTTATCAATGTTTATCTTTATCAATAATCCGAATTTAGACTTTAAATACCGTACACACCTGTCTAAAGTTTAACACTTGGCTAACTTATTAGACCCGTTAGTTTCAGCCCCTCGTTTATTCTATCTCGGCTCGGCAGCGCCTACTCATCTCTAGGTATTTTTCGGCCACTGGCTGTCTAAATCTCAGCCACTCGGCAACCGAGATTCAAATCCTTTTCGTTAGCTCGGTGTTAATTTTTCGACAGGTCTGTACTGTGTACGCATGTCTGTTTGATAACATGTAAAGTCCCACTACTACAGCAGTAATACGTCCATAAAGTCCGTCCAAGATGACGGCTAGGCTTAGGACGATTTTACACCATTTAGCGGAGTCGCCAAGGGACTTCCAAATCGTATCCTTCAAGAAATTAATATTATGTAATAATTGCGTAAATTCAGGTAAGACTCACTAATGTATTTATGTTCAGAGTAGTTGACATTTCGACATGGTGATAGCTGCGTTTGTGCACGTCCGCATTATATGTTTGGAATAACTTTGAACCAAATTTCATGTGAAAATTGCCCAGATCGAGTAGAAATTAACTACCCTTGGTGTCCAAGATGGCCATTGTCACTATAAGAAAGACATAACTAGCTACCTGTGTTGTCCAAGATGACCACTGCCACTAATTGAAAGAAATATAACTATCTGTAATGTCCAAGGTGACCGCTTTACCGCTGTCACTAATAAAAAAATCGCAACTAACTTAAAATACAGCCCAACCTGCCCTAAAGGCCACCTCTATAATTATAAGGGTCACCTGCTTATAAAGACCAGTATATTTGTATCCCAATTGTTCTTTATTCATATTATTTGAACCTGTATATAAAAACCACCTGCCCATCAAGTCACTTTTACTGGTTTCCTTGGATGCCCTTATTCACAGGTTTAGCTGTATGTACATGGAAACATCCAATCTAGCCAAGAGCATAACGCGATACAAGTTAATGATAAAACGGTCAAACAAAGAAAAACGACAAACACGTCTAATTATAAGATTCGCGACTTTTGACGGGCACTGGAACAAATGTCCAGCGGTGTGGTTCAATATGAAACATAAATGCAAAATACACTAAATCTTTTGACCCCATTCAAATTCATTTTAATTTATAGACAGTAGACGTGCTTATCATTTACATTCATTGTAACGGGCCGTGGTGTATTATGCATTAAGTTTGACCTGGTCGTTTGACCTTTTATTGGAATATTCAAACAGACATAACCATTGTGTAGTTTTAGGGGTTCAGTTGAACCTTCCTTAAAGGTCACCTTTATAATTATAAGGGCCTTCGTCAAACCACAATCATAAAAGCAAAGCAAAAAATTTGAAAACTGGTAAATTAAGTTAAAGTTAAGCACACGATCTTCCACAAAAGGAAGTGAGGACGGGTGTTCCGGAAAGGCAATTATCTTGTAAACTGTTCTACTATTTAGCAAGTACGAAACAATGTCGTGATGCAACAAAAGTTTACTAACTTCTATACAAGTGCAATGCAGCAAAAAAATTGAAACTATAACCGCCATTTATATTCCCTCACCCCCATGTTATATGTAAAATTATAGCCTTAACTAGGTCTTCAGGATGGACAGCAGACGTCAGCAGCTGTTTCAGCACATGGGCATTCTGACTTTCGGTACACCCTTAACAGTCCTAAACTGTCACAGGAACAAAGAAAATTTTATGAAGAAAATGGATTTTTAGTTATCAGAAAACTTGTATCAAAGGAAAAGTTAGACGTTTACAGGTAAGGGTAGATTATATAAATTATATATAATTGTTTATTATAAATTAATGACTAAAGACTCTACATGTATTTAGAATTCAAGTTTTTTTCAATTGCAATTAATGTATAGTCCATTCGATAGTCCTTAACTTAAACACGATACTTTAGATGTTATAGGACACAGATATTCTTCTGACAAAAATGTACCTCTTATGATTGTTATTAGCCATGTTTCACAATTGGTCCCTATAAGCTATGTTTAATTAATATTGACTTAATGGGTGCAGTAAGTGTTATTTCACTTATATTGCCCAAATACTGGCCTAAACGTTGTCATATTTTTTGGTTCATTAATGTTACTTAATAGTTGATTGTTTTGTTTTACTGACATTGGCTTAGTGGCTGTTGTACGTATTGTTTCTTATATTGACCTAAACGTTCTTATTAGTTTGGTAACACTATATTAACCACGTGGTTGTTTGCTATCCTCCGCATTTCGAAGAAAGAAGGGGATATTAAATTCGAGTTTCCGTTTGTCCCTCTTTCTGTCATTTCTTGTCTGTGCAAATTCTCTAAAACTATGAAGCACTATTTCATGAAAATTGGTGCAAAGCATTTACATTGATAAACGATGGGTAAATCGTTTACTCGCATTGGTCTATTTATTTTCGAGGGAGTTGTTGCCCTTTGAACATAAGTGCAAATCACAAAAGGAAAAGAAAACCCGCTGGCGGGGGCCCTAATTCATTGAATTTACTTGTTTCGCATATATTGACATCATCTTCGTTGTACGTTTTGGTAGCTCTTATGGTTTATATATATGTTTTACTTATATTGATCTTTATAACATTTGTTTCACTGATATGGACGTTTTGGCTGTTACATGTTTTGTTTTACTTAAATAAACCCAATGATTGTTGTAAGTTTTGTTTTTATGATTGTTGTTGTCTTTAAATATGAGAAAATAGTGACACTATAATTACATATTATACCAGTTTTAATTTTACAGTACTAGACTGCCGTTTCGGAATTTAATTCCTCATCAGTATTGCTTAGACCAAAATTATAAAACCAAAGTTGTTTTCAAGATGTTGAAAAGATACCCAAAGGACCAAAATATATTTTACCAAATTCAACTAAGGAAAATTCTTTGCATGAGGGAGTAAACCTCAGTTTTGGAGGAATTTCAAATTTTCACTAGCAGCAAATTTAGACAATAGTATATTTCTGACAATAATACACAATTATTGCCTACTGAGTTTGTGATGTCCTCGAGGCACCAGCCACCAGCAAAAAAACCGACTCAGTGGTTTAAATTACATATTATACCCGTTTTAATTTTACAGCACTAGACCGCCGTTGCGGAATACAATTCCTCATCATTTTGCCATCTCCTGTGATGTATATATAATTTACGTGGCGGGTGTAGATAGCTAAACAGGAGGTGCTAACCCTTTCGGAGCACTCGGCCTCACTTCCCTGTTGGAAGTTCACGTGTCTTACCTGACTTGTCAGTTCAAAGTTTTTACTTTGCATCTGGATGTGATTCAAGCATGGATAATTATGTTTGTTTTTGATTACCCAACATTTTGATATTCACAGGGAGAGATTTGAACAAATCTGTAAAAAAGATGTCCAAGTTCCTGGTATAACTATTATGAAAGATGTGAGCATTGTAAAATCCGAGTTTGTTCCTGGACAAAAAGCCGTCACGAAAATACAGGATTTTCAAGAAGACCCCGTGTTGTTCCAGTATTGTGCTCTACCCGAGGTTAGTTTCTTAAATCATTGGTATTTAATATTCTTCCACATGAAACACAAGAAAATTCACCCATGTTAAAACAAACGATATACTCATGGCTGTTTCGTTTTAATGACGTACTTCCTTATTCAGCTTATGACATCATGCTATGTGTCGCGAACAAAGGTTGTCTTGTAGTTTTCATTCATGAATTCATTCATTTCAATGGAGGTAATCTTAACAGCTGAATTGTTTTAATGAAACCTTTTATACCAATGAATAGTAAAATGTAATCCAGAAAGTGTTTATTTCAATCCTTTTGATTTGAAATACATTTACTTAATTTTTCTCATCTGAAGTATTCAAACACAAACATACCAGTCAATGTCTAAACCACAATCCCAAAAGCAAAAATTTTGAACTTGACAAATTAAGTTAAACATGTAAACTTCTTCCAGGAAATGAGAGCGGGTATCGAATGACGTCACAAGCAATTTAAAATAAAAAAAGATATTATTTGAAAGCAAAAAACATGTGTTTGGCAACAAACAACATGTGCTTGGCAACACTCAACAAAGGAACTTAGAACACTGTAAGACACGTGATGAAAAACAGCCAATGATGACAATGCAAAGGAAAAAACAAATTGCATTTTGGGATACTAGTTATAAAAACCTTTGAATTTGGACGGACATTGAATTAAATGTCCAATGGTGTACTATTGGAGGGACCTCATCCATTTCTAACGAATAATGATCTATAGATACGAATCTTTAACAAAGAGAAGTAGTAATATATGCATGCATGCAATACGCTTATTCATGGCTTTCTACCTATTTAACGTTGTGTGGAACTTACACTATGGTTGTTTTGTTGGCAGGTCACAGAATATGTAGAATCGTTTACTGGGCCAAACATAAAGTCAATCCACACCATGTTGATAAATAAACCTCCGGACCCAGGTATGTAGAATCATTTACTGGATAAAACATAAAGGCGATCCACACCATGTTGATAAATAAACCCCCCAGACCCAGGTATGTAGAACACTTTAACGGGCCAAACATAAAGGCGATCCACACCATGTTGATAAATAAACCCCCAGACCCAGGTATGTAGAACACTTTTCTGGACCAAACATAAAGGCGATCCAAACCATGTGGATAAATAAACCCCCAGACCCAGGTATGTAGAACAACTTAATGGACAAAACACAAAGGTAAAATAATTGATGTATAACCACCCTGGACCCTACAAACACAAAGAGTAAAGAAGAAAAACACAATATTAATAAATAAATACTATAATAAATTTTAATATTCATTAAAACACTTGAACTTCCACCAGGATTGGGACTAGATGCTCTTGAAAGAGGAACACCATCAACGGCTCAAGAACCGAGAACGTGGAACTATGTCACGTCAAATATTTCAAGGGCAACCTTGGCGCTACAGATGCATTATACTTATTAATAATATTGTAATGACAGCCATATCACCTACAAAAGTAAAAAAAAATTCAATTGTTTAATCGCTAATGCATACTATATTGTTTACATATTACACCAGTGTTAATTTTAAAGCACTGGACAGCCGTTTCGGAATACAATTGCTCATCTGTAGTGCTTTGACCAAAACTGTGATACCAAATTTTTTTTTCCAAAAGGTAGATAAATATCCAAAGGACCAAAATATATTGAGCCAAATTTAGCTAAGAAAATACTTTGCTCAAGGGTGTTTACCTTAGTTTATTAGGATTATATAATAATTTTATAATATTTTTCTCCTTATCATCGTTCATTTTGGAATAATTGTAAACGTTATCTTTGATTTTTGGTAAATATCAGTATTATATCATATTAATTTTCAGGTAAAAAGTCATCTCGCCATCCACTTCATCAAGATCTTCACTACTTTCCATTCAGACCAGCAGAGAAAATAGTATGTTCATGGACAGCTATGCAGAAAATAAACCGACAGAATGGATGTCTAGTCGTTCTTCCGGGTACTCATAAAGGGAGATTACTCCAGCATGAATATCCAGAATGGGAGGTATGCAGAAACATAGTTTGTATCTTAACGTTTGAATATTTATTGGTTTGTTTGTTTGTATGTCTACCGTTATAATCATCCCAATCTAAGGTAATAGATTATAAGATGTATACTTAAGATAAGAAGAAATATTTAATAATGCTACAAATATGGAAACTGATAAATTGTCGAATGCAACTGTGAGAGAAGTTGGTCGGCAAATGTTTCAGCAAGTTGCACTTTTGTTTTCAGACTTTTAGGTGACGATTAAGAAACTTTTGGAGGAATACGTTCAGGTGCTTGTTTTGCGCTTCCATTACCATAACATTAACTTGCCACCACAATGAATTCAGAATTCAAAATTTAAAATTCTTAAAAAAGCCAAGCTATGCTTAATCATTCAAAGTATTGTTTTGAATGGATTTAATAAGGTACATTTTGGTCCTTCTATTTTATCTCATTTCAACATCTTATTGATATTTGGATCCGAGCATTACTGGTAAGGAACGACCATCTAGTGCCATTACCATGCACTTAGAACTAAAATATATGGAAGTGTTTGTTGTAATTCACTATAAAACATTCTATGAGAACCTGTTCGAAAGTTTGATGGTAGGATTTTTAAACCTTCTAATTTTATTTTTTTTTTGAAAATTCTACTTTATTTGTATTAAGAAACTTAAATGTATTAACAGGGTGGTGTCAATCGCATGTATCATGGAGTTAAAGATTTTGATCCCAATGCCAAGATGGTTCATCTAGAGATGGATGTCGGAGATACCGTCTTTTTCCACCCGCTTCTCATACATGGATCGGGAATGAACAGAACAGATGGTTTCCGAAAGGTAAATGAAATCAATCCAATATTAGTTAT
The DNA here is from genome assembly GCA_021292105.1 of Anadara kagoshimensis. Taxonomy (NCBI): domain Eukaryota; kingdom Metazoa; phylum Mollusca; class Bivalvia; order Arcoida; family Arcidae; genus Anadara; species Anadara kagoshimensis. Next base: position 39,351,577 of record CM037862.1, read on the forward strand.
TTACATTTAAACTATTCTCTTTATTCTAGGATGTAACATGGCAGAGACATGCGATGCACATAAAAGAAATAAGCAAAGTGCACAACTCTAAATGACATCTGTCGTTTATCCGTATAAATGTTAATAGTATTTTAAAGCAACAAACTGATGTCTTATTGCTTAATGCTGTTATTGCATCATGTAGTTAAGTTGTAGTTTTACAATAAAAAAACTATAATTTACGAACGGGTCCTTTAGTAATTTTTGTGTTTAAAAAAGAAATTTATGCTGGTGTAATACATACAATTGTCGGAAACAACTACGTTTAACTTATTGCAAATACAATACTTCTAGAAAATCTGCTAAACCACAATATCACTATCAACTATTTATGAAAAATAAATGATTGTTTCACGCATACGAAAAATTCACTGTGCGAACGGATTACAGTATAGTAACAACAAAAATGACGGTCACATCATCTTCCAACTTTCACTTTGGAAGCATTTAGATGTGTGCGGAAAACAATCATTTAAACAATGTTTCCATTTCAAAAATTGTTAGTATTAAGGATTCAAGAAAAGAAACATGTTTATTAAAAATGTTAAACCAAACTTAATGCTTTACATGGATCAGGATGACTTAACTCGAGTAATCTACATGACGCGATTCTTACTTAATTCACCTTAAAACTACCTACCTACAATAAATAATTTTTCCTGTTTCAATTTTGATCAAGATTTTAAAATGCATATTGTTCTGCTTATATTTGAATAATCAGAAAGTTTAACCTTTTTAATTTTTAAATCAAATGACTTAATTCAAGTAACCTCCATGTCGCCATTCTTGCAAAGTTTACGTTAAAATGCAATAAATTGTTTTCTCAAACTGTTCTGATATTTTAAGTAAATAGAAAGTGTAACTTTTTAATTTTATAGTCAATATCATGCCATTATGCCAGTGGAGATTGTTACATAGAAGATGTAACTGGTACTAGTCAAGATATTATAGTAGATGAAGTCTTAGATCTTGCAATGAGAAGAACTGGAATTCCAAAAGGGCAAATTACTTACGGGGTGAGTTTCAATCTATCTATCTATTTATATTCATAAATATGTAAAAAGAAAAACAACGTTAAGGTTAAAACAAAACAAAAAAATCAATGAATTTCTTATTATCCTATGCTTCAATTGAAGGTCCTTTTTCTTAAAAAGATGGTGATGGAGGGAAAACACTAATGCAAATTTGATTGTTGACCAACACATAAGAAGAAAATATAAAAAGGTTTATGACTTCCTTTTTCTTTTTCATTAATTATGTATAAGTGATACACACAAAAAAAAACAAATTAGATATTTAAATATTTATTTTATTTCAGACAATCTGGAAATACAAAAGCAGAGATATCAAAGGTCGTCCAGGATGGGACACCGAGTAAACGTCAACTCCTATCACAATCCGATCAAATTTAGAGGTGAAATCGACTTAAGTTATATCTTCAGTTTTAAATATCATTACGACAATATCAATCGATATTGCGTCAACAGAACTTGTAATTAAACAGATTCAATTAATTTGTGATTAAAAAAAATAATATAAGAAGAGGAAGTGACTTTTTTACGGAAAAGAAAGGGATAAAAAATAACGATATTTAGTGTTTAAAATACTATACATACATATGCTCTTTTCTTAATTTGAAATTAAAGATATAGTGAACAATTTACACAACAAATACTATGAAAACATTGAATTGATTTCTATAACAAACACTCAAAATTCAATAACGCTGAAGTTATACTCTTGTAATATTTATTTGAAATATGTAATTACGTATTGTGGGACAGATATATCATTGATGTGCCAATTATTCGTTGGATAGCGTGATCTTTAGTTATCTATCTAGAGGATAGACTTCGTATGGAGTAAATTACAGTTGAAAAAATCAAATGTAATAGGTAAATTATCATAATTGTATGAGAACAATGTTGAACATTTGTTAAAATTATGTTAATATTTTTATTTTTAATCCATTGTTAATTTTGTTGTTTAAATAAATGAAATATATTCAAGTGGTTTGCGTTTGTATTAGGTAAGCTTTGACAGCATTTTGTAATAAGGTATGTAGTTTGATAGATGACAGGAAATGACATAAAACACTAAATACTGAGTATATATAGTGACAAACAACATTTACCTGTCCACTTGACCTTTGATAAGAATAATTATTATGAATGAGTGCATTGTGTATGGACGTGTTTATTTTGTATACATAATGAGACACCAATCATGTACCTTGTATAGGTAAACAACTTTGACCTGTCCGTTTGACCTTTCATTAGGAATATTCATATAGGAGGTCTATCCAATAAATAGGTAGTGTTAAGATCCAACTTAATATACACAATACACAGGTGTATCTATGAGGTGAATATATCTCATGGCCGATATATACAGATGTAAACCCGTGTTACCTATACACAGATGTACTTGGTCCATGATAAATATTTAAATGAAAGGTCAAGCAGACAGGTAAATGTTGTTTACCTATATGTATCTTATTAGCAAATGCGAATTCTTACAATACCAATGTAATGGTTGGGTCATTATATATGAATATTCTCAATAAAAGGTCAAGCAGACAGGTCAGTGTTGTTTGTCTATACAAATGCACATATGTTTAATATGTAAAATGAACAAATTAACCACTTCCTTGTTATTGTTATGATTATAATGTGCCCGGTTGATTTGGTAAAGATAATCTTTACATATTGTACACCAACATTTCAGTCAATAGATTTTAGTACTTTAAACATGACGGATTGTATTTAATAAAATATTCTACGGTACTGATTATCAAAACAAAATTACTTATTCATGTCCAAATCATAATCCCAACCCAAAAAAAAGAACTTTGAAACTGACAAATGAGGTAAAACACGTGAACTTCCACAGGAAATGAAGCCGGGTGCCCCACAAGAGTGAGCACATCCTGTTTAGCTAGCTACAACCACCGAGGCTGTAAAATTACGCCAGAATATTTGTGAAATTTTATCTTGAAGAGTCAATCAGACAGTTAATCAACGAAATTTCTCTTTTTTATACTTATATTTATACTTATAATTTTTAATCTTGAATATGTCATGATGGCGATTTGTCAACTTTTCGTCTTAAAGATTGTTGTGTATTGTTGGTGCGCTGATTTGTCTGACAGAAAGGGTCTAAAATGGAGTAATCTATTAATATATACACACAGCCTTAAAGTTTGGAGGCTTCCTTAAATATAATCTGTAACTAAGTACCTAAATAGAATTTATTTATATGTATTATTTATAAAGAGTATAAATTAACTTGTAGATGACAAATTAATTGAGCCTTTGGCGGACAACAGTTGTCTCCCTTATCCTATACATATAAATCTCTGCCTGTTTGTTTAACAATTATTTTCAGATTTTTTTAGATTTTGCCTAATAAAACTTTAATGACGTTCTACCTTAAAATTAAACCTATTCTGAATATGTTTCCAAATGTCAGGTTTTTTAAAAACTATTTTCAAAAAATTAAATTTCATTCAAGAAAGCATTTTGTACGAAAAAAATTTTAATCTTAAAATTATTTAATCGAAAACAAATATACCAGTAAGTCCAAATTATAATCTCAGAAGCAAAGTAAAAACACTACTTTAATTTTGTCAACTTATTAAAACCATTTAAAAAAAAAAACAAAATGATGCCAAACTTTTACTGATAATATTGTTTTAGCAATTATTCTTTGCGCCAAATGTTTTATTACTTTTTAAACTATAGGTAACAATTTAAAAGATTGCATTGACAAACCATATAAAAATCAGTTATAGTTGTCAAACCATTGCTATATTTATCGGTGCCTCAAGAGTTTCGGTTTGGAACTGTAATTTCGTACCATTTATATGGAGGATAAGGTCGCCGTGTCACTGTGCTTTACCCACAGTGACTGTGTACTATATTTTATTGCACACTAGTATCTGCCTAAGTAGGTTTCAAATAAAAACCATACAAATCTATGTCCAAATCACAATCAACTAGCAAATTTAGCAAAACACGTGAACATCACCCAGGGCAGTGAGGTCGGGTGACAGGAAGGGAAATCACTTCCTGTTCAGCTACCTAAATCAACCACCAGTGTAATCAAATTTGAGAATGAATGGAACAGGGAACAGTTGGACGTCAAATATGTTCAGGGTAATTTTGGAATTGCATTGTAAAAACTGCTGAGGAACTTTTTAGGTGCAATATTGCTGAATCAATTATTTATTTGTAAGACGCTTGCTTCGTTGTATAAGGTAGTGGAAACAAGCTCTACCATAGCGTTTCAATTGTGAAACAAATACGTCATAACATTAGAAGCCGGTTTATTGCTGCATATAATGGAAAGTTGACAATTCATAAGTTTGTTCTACAGCTTCAAGTGCAACATTTTCGTTGTTGTAATAATTCACGTACAAGTCTTAATATGAATCCGAACTTCAGGTTTAGGTCATATCTTTCATTTTAAGCTCAGTAGTATAGATGGTATTCACACAGTCTCCAGTTTAGGATTATTAAGTGATAGAACGTCATCTATATATCCGACAGTCGACTCTTTGGATTATACAAGGTTCTGCATAAAATCTGCTTTATACGAATAAAGGCACAAATCAGTAAGCAATGGTGAACAGTTTGTGTCCATTGGTATACCGTTTGTTAAAAAATTATATTACCATCTTAGACGATGAGAGGCAGGTGATTTCTGTGCTGGTACTTTAAATAGACTCTGGCTCTTTACGAAATATACAGTACAGGCCTGTCGAAAGTTTAACACCGAGCTGAGAAAAGGCCGAGACTCGCTGCCGAGGGACCGAGCTGTAGACAGTTCCTCGGCAGCTAGAACTGTCCACAGCTCGACAGCTCATTCGGTAATGACCAGGATATTAAAGAATTTAAATAAATAATTAATTAAAAGTAAATATATTTGATTAATTAATTAAATGGACGATGGAGTACATATACCTGATTATTTTCAGAATGTTCTAAATCTATTATATTCTATAAATATAAATAAATAATAAATAAATAAATAATAAATAAATAAATAATAAATGAACGATTGAGTACCCGTTTTAATTTCAGAATTTCCTAAATCTTTTATATTCCATAAATAAATAAATAAAATGGACGATGGAGTACCTGATTATTTCCAGAATTTCTGATATCTTTTATTTTCTATTATATAGCGGGATTTTAAAAACAAACAAAAGATGGTCTACTTTCGTTGCAGTATCGTAATGTTTTAAGTCCTTATATATCCGTAAAGGGGTAAACATCAGGTGTCATAACCCTTTTCTGTTAATCCGCTGTCATCATCTGATACCTAGCTTCAATACACGACTTTCAACACCTTTTCGGCGTTCACTGACACATTTGGTATAAATATCATCCCCTCTGCTGATAAATATTGTCCTACTAATCTCTGACTAACTCTAGAGTTAGATTATTTTACGATTTTCTCTCTGCGATATACGTGTGATTGCAGTTAACGGGGGATCGAGTTGGCGAAAAGGTGCCGAGGAGCCAAGAGGCCGAAAAGTTGCTGAGCTGTGGATAGCATCTGCCGAAAAGGCGCCGAGTATAGACAACGAAGGGCCGAGATGTAACTGCCGAGCAGCCGAGATGAGCTACCAATTCAGCACTAATTCGGCACTAAAGTGTTAAACTTTCGATAGGCATGTACTGTAAACAGTGTGCAAAATAAAAAACAAACATACCAATCCATGTCCAAACCATATTCCCAAGGAAAAGTAAAAACTTTGAAACTGACAAATTAAATAACGCACGTGAATTTCCAACAGAGATTAGTGAGACCGGGGGGGGGGGGGGGGGGTAAGCACCTCCTGTTTAGCTAGCCTTACCCACCTCGTATGTAATCAAACTTCCGAATGAAAGGGACATGGGATTATGGAACGTCAAATACATACAGGGTAATTTTGGAAAGACATCAAACATCAACATTATTGTGATAACGGCCATTAAAATAGGAAACAGGTCTCACCAAACCGAAAGCAGTATGCAACTTCTTTACTATTCTATATATACATACATATTTTATTCGAGCACGTTATATTCAGTTTTTCTGTGTGTGTTTGTTTGCTCGAACTTCCTGCTATCGATCTATTGCTTCGGCCAAGTACACGTTTTTTCAAATATATAGAATTAAATAAAACATATATCTTGCCCTTTATCATTTTATTAATGAAATATATCTACATGACTGTCAAAATACATCGTACCAAACACAAACATACTAATCCATTTGTAAATCTTCCGCGGAATCTTACAGTTAATATTGTAACCCGTGTATTGACGCGAACGTCATGCTTTAATCAATACACCATAAAACAAAATAGAAATAGTTTAAATATCTCAGGTATAGGCAAACAACATTGACCTGTCAGGTTTATCTTTGTTTTAAATACTTATTATGAAACAGAACATCTATTTATCGGGAACAGAGGCGTCTATTTGGTCGCAACCAAGAGAAAACATGCATTTGTCAAGTATTAACTGCGAATCCTAACACTACCCCTTGCAGTAGATGATTGTCCTATATAATTATTCCTAATAACAGTCAAGCGGACAGGTCAATGTTGTTTGCCTATAGCATGGAAAACAGTGTACCTATATTTTCCGAATGTTTAGTGACGTGTTTTAAATATAAGATAGAAGTATCTCGTTAGTAATCCAGACTGATCTCTTGTCGTTTTTGTGACCGCAAGTATTTACTAGTGAGATGAATAAACTCAACGAAATTTCCAGAACAATTGGATTCTATCATTAATGTGTGTGCCCGATGAAAAATAAAAAAGAATTAAAAATCGAATGAGATGTTTATTTAGTAAGTAATGACAGAACAAAACATCCATTTTGCATTTGTCTCTATTACATACTTAGAATAAGTTAACACTTACATAATACGACATTTGACTGACTTGCACCACGCAAACGTCAAACAAATACCTAACATCAGCTATAATACGAGAAATAGTTTAGATCAAATCGTGACAAAATTTTGTCTAAAAACCAATCAATCAAAAACAAATAGACCAGTAAGCCCAAAATCATAATCTCAAACGCAATGTAAAAACATTACTTTTAGTTTGTCAACTGTTGGCAACTATTAAAACTTTATTAAAATAAGAAAAATATTTTTTTAAATGATTCTAAACCGGAGAATTCTGTTTTAGCAATTATTCTGTGCGCCAAATGTTTTATTACTTTATACTATAAAAATCAATAGTTTAGATGAAATCGTAGTAAATACGATTGGTACTAAATGCGCCCATAAATTTTAATCCTTGACTATCAAACCACTCATTCGTATATATAATATCCTATTATATTTGTATATATATTCCAGAAAATTCAAATTTGGGAAGTACGGGGCGCCTTACCATACCCACTCCTTCAAAACATCTTACATTATAAATACACGTTTTGTCCTCTTAATAATCACACAGGAAATTGAAATCCTTGCACATAAAGCAACTAATGGAATATATCAGTTATATCATGTTACATCTAAAAAGTCTATAGACAATCACAATGGTTAAATCGCAATAATTATCTAATAATATAATTCAAATATTATATGACACACCGTGTTTATAGTAGATTCAATTAGTCAAACTGGCTTGCTAGCGGTTTTGTTTGCCGTGTTCGTTTTACAATGGTACTTGTTGAAGGTGACGCGTCCCTGGAATGACCTCGGCCTCTTTTTATCCCCATGTTTTCTTTGTCATATATCTGCATCAGTTGGATTCGTGACTTTTCTGGTAAACGTTCCATGACCTCTTTCCAATTTTCGCCGTTAAGAATATTTTCGGCTTCTACTTGCCAATTCCTAGATCGCGTCCTTTTGCTGACAGGATACGCTAGGATTGTTTCGATCGCGCTAATTCTCTGCTGTTCGTTCTCATTCTCGTTATCCTGTTTCCACGAGTTAACGATTCTGGCAACTCTTTTTATTCTCCCATTCAAAACAGTAGCTATGTCACTCGAGTGAATCTGGTTTTCCTTTGTCGTCTTGAGAAATTCCATTTTTTCAATACTGTAATATTTTCCGCGATTTTCCGTGATTGACGATTGTATTTTTTCCTCTAAGTGTTTCAATGAATCTTGTGTTGCTGCTCTACCATCGAGTGCCACATATTTGTATTTTCGTAAAATATCCTTTAAAAACGGAGGCGAATTGCTGAGATATTGGTCCAATGAAACGTTTTCATTATCCAGAGAATCTAATCCAGTAAATACTATCACAGTATGTTCCAAAACCCCATCACCAAAGTACTCTAAGAACGATTTCAACGTTTCTACTCCGTAATACTGTCCAAGTCGCATTATAAAAAGTATTACATGCGGTCCAGGGGAAACCATTTCACAACATCGTTTCAACTCTTTCACTGTTTCTGCTTCAGATAGGTACGAATCAAACAATCCAGGTGTATCAACTAGTCGTATTCTTTGTCCAGCCCTTTTATATGAAACTTGCTGATTTTTTGTCGTAACGCGTTTTAATGATAATCCTGTTTCACAATTCAAGCTCCTTGAAAGAGTATTTACAAGTGAACTTTTTCCAACCCCAACTGGGCCAGTAACGATAACATGTGGGATGTGATATTCTAAGTGATCTAAAAGAAAATATAGTTTTTGTAAATGAATGAAAATAATTGAAATGGTCTTTCCTCATTCTGGTTTGTCAAATAAGACTCGTTTCAAATGTTTGTTGAATTAATGGGGTGATGAGTGTCTTTTACATGTAACCTCAATATTTATAATTGGTAAAAAATGACAACGTGACCTTTTATAAGGGAAGTGAGACCGGATGCTCCGGAATGGTAAGCGCCTACTATCTGCCTAGCTACACCCACCACTTAAAATTTAAGATGAAAGGAACACAAAACATAAGACTCATCCCTTTGTTTGTTGTTGTCACTTACTTGTTTTTAATTCTCACAACGTTACAAAAGACAAACATATCAATACATGGCCAAATCACAATTCTTTAGCAAAGTAAAAACATGGAAGCTGTCAAATTCGATTAAACACGTAAACTTTTACCAGGAAAGCGTTGCTGGGTGTTATGGAAGGGTAAGCACCTCCTGTTTTGCTAGTACATGCGCCACGTCTTTGAACAAATAAAATATTAAAGCAGTTAAAATTATCGGACGTCAAGGATATCCAGATAACAATATTGTGATGACGCCATAAAACTTTTGAGGGTCTTTATAAGCATTGGCTTGCTATATCCTTGCGTCACCAATTTATTTATAAGCAGCTTACTTCGTTGTAAAAAGTTCTTGTAACAAACTCTACCGTATAGTTTTGATTCTGAAACAAATACACCATTAACAAGGGAAGCATGTTTAAGATATAGTACAAAAAATCAACTATTGACTTACGGTATATTGTAAGTAATGAAAAATTAAATAAAATTGTGTTTTAAACGTTCTTACCTCCTACTGGCCTAAAGGAAAGTCTTTTCAAAGCTTTTTGAAATATTTCTTCACGTTGAACTTCACAGATATCCATTTTCAATCCGTTTGAACGATATTATCATTCGCAAATAAAACACTCCGTGTAGTTTATGTCTATAACACTCATATCCGATGTGAACTTAAAACCACATATTGACCTATTTACATTGTCAGAAAATTACTGCCTGGCAAGTTCTGGAAATTCCCCAGTGCTTATTTTAGGGACTTCCCAGTTTCATCAGATCTCGTTTGTAAACGAGATTTATACTCACATATTTCTTCTATCTATGGTTTCATGGTAGGACTGAAAAATTAGGTAAGTTTTATATCTTTATTTTGAATGATCATAATTCACTTAGTTATGCAATAAATATAAATTGTTTTATTACTTACAAAAATATAAAATTTCTAAACAAAAATCTGATTATTTTTGTGGTTTTTTTTACTTCACAAAATTACATTTCTTGCAAAATGGTAAAATGAAATTGAATTTGCTTATATTCTGCTAAGCTTATTTTTTCCTTCAGTATTGCAACACAATTTCAATATTTGCAACTACAATTTCGCTTATTTTTATGGTCTTTTTAATTCACAAAATTACATTCTTTGTTAAAACAAAAAAGAAATTAACTGAAATATCGAATTTGCATATTGTCTGCTAAGCTTTTTTTATTAGTATTGCAACACAGTTTTAATTTATGCACCTACAATTCATTTAATTTAATGATGCAGAAGTAGAAGTGTTTGCTCATTATTTGGTTAAATACTATTTTTGTTTTTAAATATGTATTTTTATGGACAACTGTTTCTTGAGTGGGATAGTTGATGATGGTATTCTAACCACGCCACATATATTCTATGTCTGTCAAAGGTAGAAAATGGAATTTTATATTCAATGGTCCAAATCTGTTTTTGTCATTTTTTGCATTTTCTTGGTTTGGTTGTTTTATCTTTTGCTTCTATTGTATCTTGTTCTTTGTTAATTTGGCTGTTACCAAGTAAACTTTGTTTTAAGATGCAAATTTCCTTATTCTATTATGCAACTGCATTATCAACATTTTTACAAGGATATGCAATTGTTAAAATATTTCATGTAAGAAACAAATCAAAACAACGAAAGTAATCTATTACACCCTGGATACAGTTTACCACAATGAATATTATCTAAAAATTTCGTTGCATGCCTCAGGGAATCTCTTTCTTACTTCTTCACCACTGTGGTAGCTCAGTTAATAGAGTGCTCGCTCCTTGAGTGGGAGATCTTGTTTTCAACCCCGATCGGGTCTGACCCTGTTGAGAACAAGTATCAAATATCCAATAAATGGCTAAATATTGGCTTTTAAAACTATTTTTATAAGCTTTCACAAGTAAAGTGAGGCCCCATTTACAAGTTAACAATATAAGTCAGGATCAACAAAAACCTTTGTGATTTAAAAATGAGTCAGTAGGTTTTCGGTCGATTTACTATTTATAGCTTTAACAAACCGAAAGTAATATTGCGTGTTTCTAAAATAGTCAATGATATAAATAAAGCTTCGTCATTAACTGTCTAGACACGCTGGAAATTCCCAGCTATAAATAGAACTTTTGCAATAAACCTAAATACCCTATAGCTAATTTAAATAAAGCTTGGCTGTTTACTATCTAGACACACTGGAATTTCCAAGTTATAAATAGAACTTTTGCAATCAACCTAAAGTATCCTAATTTAAATAAAGCTAGGTCGTTAACTGTCTAGACACACTGGAAATTCCAAACTATAATTAGAACTTTTGCAATCAACCTAAAATACAATAATTGTGTTTGGCAAGAAGCCAGACTTAAAATCACTGGGTGGAATGTAATCAAGATGATTTATAAACAGTTGTTTTGTGTCAAATTATTACGAATACTTCAGTGAATAAATACCAGAATGCTTTTTGTCATTTAAGAGGTGAATTTTTTAAAAAGATTATGACCTAACATTTAAAAATTGTATGTTCCTTCGTTCCTTTAACAAGCTGAATACGTTTAAACAATTGACGATTGATCAGTTTAAACACTGTGAATATATTTTTGTCCGTCGTTATATACATCATGTAAATAACTATTTATTGTCAATTTAAGAATTAAATACCCGATGTGACTTCTGATATCGTTTAAGACAAAGTATATTGAAACAAACATGCCAGACCATGTCCAAATCATCTACCAAAAGGAAATCAAAACTTCAAATACTGTGAATTAAGTTTAACATGTGGACGTCCGCCACGGAAGTGAGGCCGGGTGTTATGGAATTTAAAGCAACTCCTGCCCGCCATATGAAACATCAAAATTAATAATGAAGAAAGGAACATGGAGCCATTACATCAAAAACATCATATTTTAGTTACACAGAAGAAAACATAAAACCAACAAATAAATAACAATTTGCCGCAACAGAGCCTGCAAATAAGGAAAAACTGTCGACAATCTTATGTAGACTATAAATCGTCGACCTCCCGCTGTTTAGTTAGACGATCAATTGGCCGCCATTGATGATTTACTTCAGATTTCAGATTTATTAAAATAAAGCATGAAAGTAATGATAACATATGTAGTATTAAGACACATGGTAAACAGTAAAAATAAATACATGCATATCAATATATTTTAAATAATGCACAATTGAATCTATAGATAAAAATCCTGTCTCAAATAAAAGATAAATTTTGATGAGAAGCACACTGAAAAATCCCTATAACCCTATAATATCGTGATTTTAATGCAAAATTGGTAAAAATGTAAGTATAAAAGAACCTGCAAATGAAACGAAGAACACTTGAACTTCCACCACAAGTGAGGCCGGATGCTCCGGAAGAGTAATCACCTCTTATCTAGATAGCTTCACCTGCCAGGGTGAAAACACGTACATTACATAACCACACAACCAATGGTTAAATACTTTTATGCTCGGATAAAACACGGAGGATGTATTTTAGAAAATAATAAGAAAATACTGATTAAACGAATCTTTTATTTTATTTTTGTTTTTTGCAGGAATCCTGGGCATTTTGGGAATTATCCTTTGGTCGTGAATGCTGCTATCCTTACCAAAGACCAAAGGAATAATTTTGGTATTTTCTTCTTTTGAAAGGATATACGGATAAAGAGTATGTATAATTTATTTTTTATTATTATCACTATTTGGTTTCACAATTTTTGTGCAATCACTACTGATGAGTAATTGTAGTCCAAAACGACATGTAATAATATATTTATACATGTATCTTAAATTTTTATTTTATCTGAAAAAATCATTAAATCGAAAAAAACATGCGAATCCATGTCCGAATCACAATCAAGAAGCAAAGCAAAACTTTGTAAACACGTGAACTTCCACTAGGGAGGACACAAAATGTCATATCTTCTGAAGTGCGTTTTGGTTGTCCAGAGTCGCAAAATATAAATATCAATGAAATATTTTTTGTGTACTGAAAGTTTCGTTTAATCGACATTTCCGTAAAACGTGTATTTTGGAACCAAAAATATCAACTAAGTTTGGGTCTAAGCTTATTTAATAGGGCGGTCCAAACTAAAGTTAAATTCAAAAAATTTAAATTGATAATTTAACACCTACTGCTTTATGGAAAGATTGATTTAAAGCCGTAAGGAGAGCTTTAAAGAACTCACTCGACTACTTTAAATTCTATGTTATCATTTTTACACACATAATCCAAGTTCTGTAGGCCTGGAAAACTTTACTATATACACATATATACCACAATAATTGGATTTTTTTTAGGAATTCGACTTTCATAAGTACATACGTATTTCCTTTATGCGCTGTAAAACACGACATTGAAGTTTTAATACGTAAGAAGAGCACAAGTTTCAAAATTATAATTTGAAAGTGTTCACACACACACACACACACACACACACACATATATATATATATATATATATATATATATATATATATATATATATATATATATATATACGAATATGTGAATATATATATATATATATATATTCACATATTCGTGAAAATACATTTACCCCAAAATAAGATCGCATACTTCAGGAAAGCGAAAATGTGATAAGGTGGGCTAAAAACTGAAAATTTTGTTTTATTTTGTTTTTTTTCACAAATAATAATTATGATAATAATTTTCTTATACTATATAAATTTCATTTTGTTTCATTTAAAAACAAAATCTGGATCGTCGAAAGCCCTGTACTAAGGTCCCACAATCTCAGGCCCGGTTAGTATGAATAAAAGATTATTGATTACTATATTCTTGTCAGTACTCCGATCCATTTCTAATTTAAAAAAACCCACCAGATAGGAATATTTTTATTTTAAGCTTATGTTTTTGTCTGTATATTAATAAAATATGAAAATGGACCGATTTGTTTGTTTTTTGACTCATGACAACGGATCAACAAATGTATTTGTATCTCGTCGATGGTATCGTTTTTTATACTGAGTATTGAATATAGTTAATATTTACTACAAAATATGTCATGGCCAGTGTTGGTTATCCAGATAACAGTTACAATCGCGTGTTTCCAAAAAAATAATTGGTATGAATAACACTTAGTCACATAGTGTCTAGATGTACTTGAAAAAACCAAGCTATTTATAGAAATTTTGCAATCATTTAAAAAGTATTTGTCAATCAGCCAGAGTCAATATCACGTGAAAGAGCAGTGCAAACAATTTGAGTGAATAACTTATTTATTAAAGAGGTTCTGAAAATATCGATATAGGGTCCTTTTTTTTATTGAATTGCTAAATGGGCTGTGAAAAGATTTTTTCGACATTATGGTTAATACTCCAAAATTATAAAAAAAAAGATTAATTTTTTTCTAATCTGAAATTTGTTTTAATTAGACAACGTGATGTGATTTTGAATATATTTTACGTCACACAGTTCTATTTTCCTTTTACTCTCATTACACATGACATATTTCACTAGCTAAACAGCATTGAAATAATTCTACATGTAATTAGTGATAAAAAATCTTTTCGAAAATAGCCAATCAAAAGCAAACATACTAATCTATGTTCAAATCACAATCCTAAAGCAAAGTAAAAACTTTGAAACTGACAAATGATGCTAAGCACGTGAAATTCCATCGGGTAAGTGAGGCCGGTGGCTCCGGGATGTTTAGCACTACTTATCTAACAAGATAAAGCATCTACGTAAAATAAACCTTAGAACTTAAGGAATATGTAACTATGGGCCGCCACATATATCTAGGATAATTATGGATACACAGACGTAATACAACCATTGTTCTTATTTGTCTAAATGTCAATATTCCCCAAGTAGACCAATGTGTTTCTTTTTAATTTATAACAACAGATTTACAAATGTATTTACAATTTTTCGATGGTATCGCGCTTTGTCCTGAATATTGAACATTATCAATCAATTAACCAAATAAATACATGTACTACAAAATATGTCATGGCCATTGTTGGTTAGCTACAATTATGTGTCTTTTAAAATAGCCATAGGTATAAATAAATCTTAGTCATAAAGTTTCTAGATGTACTGGAAAAACCAAGTTATTTATAGAAATTTTGCAATCATTTAAAATGTATTTGGCAAACAGCCAGAGTCATAAGCATATAGTAAAGTAGTTCTTTCAATTAAAGAGAATAATTTGATTTAATATGATGGTTCTGAAAATTTAAGGTTTTAATATATTGATATATGTTCCGTCATTTTTGTAAATTTAATGGATGAATAAAATGTAGAACTAATGCACTCTTAAATCAATATAAAGTTTTGTCCAATTTTTCTTTAAAATAATGTCTGATAATCTAAATTTGAAAAAAGAAGAAGTACTAGTATTGGTAAATTTTCAAACCATATCAAGTTGACGTTTTAATACTTAAAATATGACCAAAATCAATGCATGGTGTCATTTTAACACATGCGATATTTATTTTGGACATTCCTAACACGAGACAATGAATTGTCACTGTTTCATAATATCTATAAAAAATTGTTAATCAGTTTTGATAGACATAAGAACTCGCAAAATTTGACCATAACCTAATAGCTTTAAGTAATGAGTGCAGCGAAAAATGCAAAAACTACTCTACTTTGTAATTTTTGGTATCCTCACAGTCAACATCTGCAATAGTTGCTACTATAATAAAATAAACAGGGACTAAATCAAAAACAAACATACCAATCCATGTGCAAGCCAAAATCCTCCAAAAAAGTAAAAAAAAATTTGAAGTTGGAAAATTGGGTTAAACACGTGAACTTATACCAGGAAAGTGAGGCCGGGTGGTCCGGAAGGGTAACGCAGCACTTCATGCTTAGCTAACTACATCCGCCATGTGTGCAATCAAAATAGGGAAGGAAAGGAACATGGAACTAAGGGAGGACAAATATATCCAGGGTAATTTTGGATACTGAGACAGCATACATATCAACAATATTGTAATGGTGGCTATTAAACTTTTAAGGACCCCAATAAGCCTGCAATATACTTGTGTCAACAATTTATTTGTAAGCAGCTTGTTTCGATGTATAAAGTCCTTGGAGCGGGAATAGCTGCATTTAAATTATAAATCAATGCATTTGTAAGGGTAATTGGAGTATCAATAACCATACGCTTAAACATGCCATTCAAATTCTAAATGATTATCTTGATAGTAAATAAGAAAAAAATAGCGTCAGCTGTTTTATAGTGTGCATTACTTTCAATAGCAAATTCGGGTCACATGACCAATGTAATCGTTATTTCTTGATACAACTGTCAATTGCTTAGCAACATCAATAATATATTCGTACAACAACCTGTTTCGGTTTTGTAAAATTTTGCAGACTTTGTCCCTCTTGAAGAGCTATTTCGTGCAGTAGCTAAATAACTATTGAGATTCTATATTTCACAATTAGTGAATGGTTCATTTTAGCGAGAAGCGACAGAGTATTAATTGTGAACATTAACAGATCTATGAAAGCTCATATATACAAACTGTGCGCCATTGCTTGCTGATTTGTTTCTTTATTCTTACGAAGCAGAATTTATGCAGAATCTGGTTAAATCTGGAAAGAAAACTGTCGCCAAATCATTCAACTCAACATACATTTACATAGATGACGTTCTGTCAATCCTAAATTTGGAGACTATGTAAATGTCATCTATCCTAGTGAGCTTGAAATAAAAGACACGACTGATTCCTCAAGTTCTGCTTCATATTTAGACTTATACCTGAATTATGACGCACAAGAAAGGCTACATTTGAAACTTTATGACAAACGTGATGACTTCAATTTTTCTATTGTCAACTTTCCTTTTTAATGCAGCAATATACCTGCTTCTCCTGCTTATGGTGTATTTGTTTCCCAATTAATACGCTATGGTAGAGCTTGTTCCCACTACGGGGACTTTGTACAACGAAGTAGGCTGCTTGCAAATAAATTGTTGACTCAGGGATATTGCAAGCCTAGGCTTATCAAGGCCCTCAAAAAGTTTTATGGCCGTCATCACAGTATTGTTGATAAGTTTGATGTCTCTGTGTCCAGGATTGCCTTGGATATATTTGACGTCTCATAGTTCCATGTTCCTTTCACACAATTTTGATTACACACGTGACAGGTGTAGCTAGCTAAACAGGAGGTGCTTACCCTTCCGGAGCACCCGGCCTCACTTCCCTGGTGGAAGTTCACGTGTCTAACCTAACTTGTCAGTTCCAAAGTTTTTACTTTGCTTCTGGATTGTGATTCGGAAATGGATAAGTATGTTTGTTTTTGATATATATAATGCCATATTACTAATTTCTAAATTTTGTTGGGAGATTGGTTAGTTATAATAAATGAAACGTGTAATAATAAACAAACATACAACTCAATAAAAATAAAGTTAAAATTGTCACTTTTAGTTGTGATTGTTTTTTAGGAATGATGTTTAAATTCACCATATAAAAAATCTACTAATTTCAATCCTGTGGAATTTGGTTTGGAAATCGTGATCTAGGCGAGCCGGGAAGGTAGGAACCTCCTGTTTAGCTAGTTACACCTGTCATGTCTGTAAATTCTGTTTTAATCAATATGATTTAATATTTAATTCGTGTTATTATCAAAAACAAAGTACATGTACCATTCGATACTATCTTCTTAAGACATATTCCAAACGTTATCTTGGAATGTTTCAAAGAGACGCATGCAAAATGAATTAATATCGCTGTTACAATATTGATCGGAATAGAGATTTATACAATGCCTTTACATTGACATGTGAAATTATAATAATAATGATAACAATAATAATCTTTGTCCAAATCCGTATCCAGAAGTAAATTAAAAACTTTAACAACAGTCAAACACATGAATTTCCACCAAGAAAACGAGATCGGGTGCCCCGGAAGAGTCTACCTCCTGTTTATTTCGCTATACCGCGACATGTGCAATAATGTTTTAATATAAAACTGAATTAATATGAAATTAACAACAAAATATTGTTAATATTACTCTTAATTTTGAACTTTACTGTGCCTTCACATTTTGTTTAAAAAAGACCAAAAGCTCGGGAATAAGGAAAATATTGGTTAATTGTGAATGTAAATTAGAACATTAGTTTAATAAAATATGTGAGCTTTTTTTGAGATTGCACAAAAATTATTTATCTATAACTTTCTTAATATTATCGCCTAATAGTGTAGTGAATCTAAAGTTTGACCTCAAACTAATTGCAACAGAATACTGAAAATCATCACCAAAATCTGATAAGAGGAAAACAGTTTTTGATGAGTTTTAATTTCTTATGGGGAGTTCTGTAGACAAGGGAAATAACTCTTGTAAACAGATGGCGTTTTAATCCCATTATCATATGTTTTTGCTATTTAAACAAATTGTAAAGCAATGACATGGAATTAAACAATTATTAATGTTTTCATATATACATTTAACATTTCTGAGTTCATTTAAAGTTAAATCATCAGCCCATTTTAATTCTGTTGCATTCTATTTTTAGTCTGTCACAATCTAATGTTTGAAGTAATGAGGAATTAATGGCAGAATACTCAGAGTAGTGAAGTAGAAGTATAGAAAAGGTATGTTTTTACCCTGAAATATACAAATGTACTTATATACCCTGAGATATACTTATCTAACATTTTTGTGCATCATAAAATGTATCTGAGGTTTATAAATCTTTTTTCATCTCAACATGCCCTTATTCAGTGTTTTGCATAAAGTCTTTCATCAGAATATTTTAATGTTTTTAAATTCCATTTAAATATTACATTCTAAATTGTCTGTAATGATTTATTTTAAGTTCATCTGATTTCTAGGCTGTTCTTCGTATAATAGCAGAGAATACTTGACAGTTTTTTGGAAATTTCTGTGTAAGATTTAGGATCACGATATTTTCTATAGAAAATGCTATTGGTAACTTTAATTGGCAAAAAAAAAATCCACTGGATTGAAATTGGTAGATATTTATATGGTGAATTCAAACACCATTCCTGAAAACAATCACATAAAAATACTTTCTGATGCAATTACTTTGAGGTTTGACCCTATTTTTTCATAGATTGACTAGACTATAAGGAAAAAAACCATTGAAAATAATAACTTGTGGCATTGATCTGATATTATTTTATTATATTCGTCTATATTTCAGATATTTATTAAAACAGAGAAAAAATGGACCATTCAGAGGAATACGTTAGCACAGCGAATTGTCTGGATGTTAGCAATTTGAACGTAAGCTTTTATTTATTATGTGTTACGCTGTAGTAACAATGACTGATAAATGTTTAATGAAGCAGTTTACATTTAATAGAAGTTGATTTGAGTTGAGTAATAGTGTTTAATGTCCCAGTCAAGAATATTTCACTTATATCGAAACGTCGCCAGCTATAGGCGAAAGTGCAGAAATTGATATTTTTATTTATTTTCATTTATTTAGTTTTCTAAAAATGCTAATGGTTACGTTACTTATACGCCTAACATTATATTATTTCAAATCCAAATACACAAGCTTTTATCCAATTTCTATTCGCTCAAGTATGTTGTAAAATTCTGCTATTGTTGGTCGTTTACAAACAGCTATAAGTTACATGCAACCTGTGATTGTGTGCTCTGATTTCACAATTTCTTAACTAAGATAATCCTTAATCTAAATCTGGCAAAATTTCAAATCTTAATTATTTTGTTAATTTTTAAAGATATTTAAAAATGCAAGGTGCCAGTTGAAAGATTACTTCTAGCTTAAAATCTTTGTATTAGTTTTGTGAATAATATCTATTAGTATTATTACAAAAATTTGCTAAATTTAGGTTCAAGAAAATCTTAGTTAGGGAATTACTGTGAAACTTGGGTCTTATTTCTCATAAATGACAGCAGTTTATTATACTTTATTAAAAACATTTTAAGTGCCTATAACTTTATTTGATTTTATCTGCTATAACACCGATTTAACTGCTTTATAATTGCAAGCCTTTGCTTTTCAATGCCCTTAAAAGTTTTTTTTTTGGGTTTTAATCACAGTTTTGTTAATAAGTTTGATTGCCCTGGATATATTTGACGTCCCATAGTTCCATGTTCTTTTAACACAATTTTGATTAAACACGTATCGGGTGTTGCTAGCTAAACAGGAGGTGCTTACACTTCTGAAGCACCCGGCCTCACTTCGCTGGTGGAAGTTCACATGTCTAAACTTACTTGTCAGTTTCAAAGTTTTAAGTCTGCTTCTGGATTGTGGTTCGGACATGGATTAGTATGTTTGTTTTTGATTACTAAAGGCATCTATCAACAAGTGGTGAATGACCACTTTGTGCCATATTGACAACTTTGTCATGACTAGACTAATATCTCCGATGAAACCAAAAGTTATTTTATGGGTTTTTTTGTTAAAGGTCCTCGTAAGCTCATTTGTAGACCCTTTATTTTTCTTTCATTTGAGATAAGGTGATCAATCATGTCTCATTTTTTAAATTTTTATATTTTCAGGATAGAATTACAGAAATTAAACAGATGGCAGAAAACAAGATCAATGAGAAGATTCAAGAACAAAAGCAAAATTCAGGTACAGAATTGATTTTTTTAGCTAAACAGGAGGTGCTTACCCTTCCGGAGCACCCGGTCTCACTGGTAGAAGTTAAACCTGTTTAATCTAACTTGTCAATATTAAAGTTTTTACTTTGTTTGTGCATTGTGATTTGGACATGGATAAGTATGTTTGTTTTTGATTAACAAACATATCGAAATCCCAATTATTTAGAACTAACACTGCACAAGTCCAAAAATATCCAGGACAATTTTGACAGCATATAGTTCCATGTTCGTATCATTCACAATTTTGATTACACATGCAGTTGGTGTAGGTAGCTAAACAGGAGGTACGTACCCCTCTGGAGTACAAGACCTTACTTTCCTGTTGAAAGTTCACGTGGTTAACTTTACTTATTAGTTTCAAAGTTTAACTTTGCACTGAAAGTATGGTTTGAATATGGATGGGTATGTTTTGGATTTCATTGGCGTGAGGCGGGTGTATATAGCTTAACGGGAGTTGCGTACTCTTCCCAAGCACAAAGCATCACTCCCCTCTCTGAAAGTTCACGTATTTAACTTTTAAGTTTTTACTTTGTTTTTGTATTGTGATTTGGACATAAATTGGTATGTTTGATTTTGATGATACGGATATTAGCTATGATTTATAATATATTTTTCTAGAATTAGAAGAATTAAGAATAACACTATTAGGATCTGTTCAAAGTGGAAAAAGTAAACTTGGAAACAAAATATTAGGTTCAAACGTCTTTGTATCCCATGTATCACCATGCCCTGTTACAAAATGTAACCAGACCGCTGTTGAAAATCGCTTAGGGTGGCGATTAAAGGTGACCGATACACCTGCTATTGATGACCTTACGAGAACCGACGAAGATATAGCTGAAAGTATTGCTGATCTCGCTGTACGCAATAGACCAGGTCCTCACGTCTTCTTGCTAGTCATTCAAGTTGGACCATACAATCCTGCATTTAAAAACGTTATCAGTAAACTACCCGAAATATTTGGCAATGGTATGCTAAAACACACGATTGTGGTCTTTACGCACTCTGACAAGTTATCGTCAGAGAACATTACCATTGAAGAATTTATAGGTCGGGATAGTGAACTTCACAATTTTGTAAACAACTGCCATGGATATATATCTACCGATAATTTATCTGGAAGTGTATCCGATGTACAACAGTTGATAGATAAAATTGCTATTCTGGTGCTTCATAATCACGAGGCATATTATCATGAAGGTTTTATGCGATTGCCAGCAATAGCTTATGAAGAGGAGAGGAAAAATGAGGAGCGGAAAATGGAAACCGTTGTAAGAAAAACTATGGAAACAAGGCTTAAGAATTTGGAACAAATTGCAGAAAGACATACTCGAGCTATAAATCAACTAACAGTGGAAAATAGTGCCATAGTCGAAAAACTGCCCCCTCCAAATAATGACCAGAGTTATCTTCGCCGCAGGAAAATAAACCCGTATGATAAGATGCAGAAAAAAATGACGTCATAATGACTGGCTGTAAGGGAGGGCGTGTTTGTGACCTCCAGGTTCGATAGTAGTTTGTGCAGCAAAATCCCCTTGTTGCCGGGAAAAACAGACTCGATATGAGCATACCGAGGATAGTGTGGTGACCAGCTACGTTTAAGTATCAATCGTAGCAATCTATAAGCGTCGCTTGATATCCATCCTAGACTACTTGCTTCTTGAAAAGTATGACGAAACAAGTTATGATGAAACGCGTGCCAATCCAAGCTCTCTCTATATAGATCCAACCAAACACTTTGGAGACCCACACAGTTTATATATCAATTTGTCAACTATAAAATATGACATCTCCCTTTATGTCCCTTTCTACAATCCAGGCACAAAAATGTTGAACTCAAAGAACAAATTTTTTCAGTGATTGGGATAAAAAAATGTACATACGAATTAATTAAATTCTTCTTTTCTATTCTAAATGTTGCTATGAACCTGTTTGGAAATAATATTAAATAAGGATATTTCGCGAATATTCAATCTTCTAAATATTCATTAAAATACATGTATATGTAAATTCACTAAAGAATTCGTTTATTAAATCAACAACTAAAATGCCGATCTGTGTTTAAATCACCCCAAAGGCAAAGTAAAAATATATATACTTTGAAATATATCTTAAAAATATAAAGCACTTAAACATCAAAACTGCTGTGTTACAGAACATTCGTAAAAAGGGCTTCAAAGTTTTTGGTTGGACCGATATAAATCAGTTTATCTGAGCCGGAGAAGAGTGATTAACTTGATAAAGTGTTGGATGTGTCTAGTCAGCGAGTCATTTAAAAGGTTGATTAAAAGCTACAAATCGGTTTAAGGTTGCATTTTGGAGTGGACTTCTACGCCTTAAAGCACAAAATCCTGCATGAGGTCAGTGCGGATTGTAATGATTGCCGCTACAAAATCAAGAATATGATTTATGAGACTTTGGTATTCTTCTGTGATGGTTGGACATTACAAAATCAAAATTATGAATTCATGAGACTTTGGTATTCTTCTGTGATGGTTAGACATAACAAAATCAAGATCATGATTTCAAAAGACTTTGATATTCTGCACAATATACAACACAAAAATTAATACCCTTATAGCCCAATTGAAATTTGAAGAATTAAAATAGTTTAGGCGTTTTGATACTTAGTATACAATGTTATCAAATATAGCAATTACTGACCAACTACTTTGTAGTTAATTTGCCATTGTATATTGTAGTGAGTAGATACTGGTTAAACTAACTATCGCATTGTTTTAATTCTAATAACCGGTGTAACTGCGTGTTAGTAGTTTAATAGTAACATTGTATGTTAGCACTAACAGGTAAAAATATATAGAGTGCTGCGTTCCAATTCTTATAGCCGGTGTGACTGTGTATTAGTAGTTTAAATAGTAGCATTGTATGTTGCTACTGTCATGTGCTGTTTTTGAATTTCTATTAAAATAATGCATTCAAAAACAGCACATGACACTACTAATAGGTAGATCTTTATAGATTCAATTCTAATATTCGGTGTGACTGTGTGTTAGTAGTTAAAACTAACTTGTATGTTACTACTATAACACTATATAGTGTGCTGTGTTTCAATTGTAATAACATGCGTGACTGTCTTAGTAGTTTAAATAAACATTGTATCTGTAAACATTTATCTAGCGTAGTGTTTCAACTTCAATTTCAATATCTGGTTTAAATGTACAGATATATAGGTAAACAACATTGACCTGTCCGTTTTACCTTTCATTAGGAATATTCATATAGGAGGGTCCACCCAATAAATGGGTAGTATTAAGATCCAAGTTAATACATACACAGTGCACAGATTTACTCTATGAGGTGAGTATATCTCACGGTGTATACAAAATAAAAACCTGTGTTCCCTAAACACAGATGTTCTTGGTTCGTGATAAATATTTAAATGAAAGGTCAGGCCAAAGTTGTTTGCCTATACATGTATTGCAGTATTTT
Organism: Anadara kagoshimensis; assembly: GCA_021292105.1. NCBI lineage: Eukaryota > Metazoa > Mollusca > Bivalvia > Arcoida > Arcidae > Anadara > Anadara kagoshimensis. The sequence goes on from CM037862.1 coordinate 39,375,604, forward strand.
TAAATATTCATTGCACATGGTTTTTATTTTTCTTAAAAAAACAACTTTAAAAATAACTTTGAACAGAATAAAATTCACTTTAGGGACAAAAAATTATTTTTCCTATTAGGGTAACAAATTTTGTAATTTGTTATTTTTGTGTGCGAGTGTGTTGGAAAGTACGATTTTATTTATTGATTTCACATGTGCAATTAATTTATAGAAATACAACAGTAGTTTTATTTTCTGTTGCATGTAGCAGTGAGTAGGTACTTAAATTTTCTTGGTACTTATTTTGGTTTTTTAGTTAAGGTACGTATTAATATATGATATTTACAGTGTAATATTAACTTTTAACAAAATGGACGATTTCAGATTTGAAAATAATTTACACTGCCATCCAAAAGTAATTACACATCTTTTAAACTGGTAATACCATTACATACTGAAATAACATTGCATAATGGTCATAATATTAAATGGCTGAAAACCTGCTTAACTGTAACTTGAAAAATATATTTTCCCCACATTTTTTATTTTTCCCCCAAAATTTCAACAAAACAAAATCCAAGAAAATGTTTTTTTTTAAACATCACTTTGTTGCATATGTTTATAGAGCATTAAGTTAAGATATTATTTCAAAACATAGCAAAAATTTCAATATTTCAATTTTATGAATGAAATTTGAAATGTTGATTATAATATAATCCTATGGCTAAATGAACTTGTATAATTATTTATGGATGACAGTGTATATTGGACAGGTTTGTCTGTCTTGTTGATGCAAAATGTTCATGTGTATCAAGTATACTTTATATGTGATATATATACATTGTATTGTTTATAGATAAAAAAATATATAGGCAAGCAACACTGACCTGTCTACTTGAACTATTAGGAATATTTATATAGAAGAACTCACCCAATATATAGGTAGTGTTCGCAGTTAATACATAAACAACGCATTTTTCTCGTGATAAAGATGAAGTAAGCACATGTGTTCCCTATACATACGTGTTTTGGCCAATACTATTTAAATTAAGGGTCAAGCAGACAGGTAAATGTTGTTTACCTCTAAAAATTTATTATTTGTTATATTTTATTTTCTGCTTCATCATTGTTTCTCTGCTACAAAATTGTGAATGTGGTCAAATCAAACGTCCAGATCACAATCCCAAAACAAAGTAAAAACTGACAAATTAGGTTAAAAAACGAGAACTCCCACCAGAGAAACGAGACCGGGTGGTACGGTAGGGTAAGCGCCTCCCGTTTAGCTTGTACTTCCGTCAACATTGAGAGTGAAAGGAACATGGAACTACGAGACATCTTTTATATCTAGTAAAATTGAAAATTCGCTGTAAAATGAAAACGTGTATAGCATGTAATTATTATTTAAAGATATTCAAGAATTTAAGTTGTCATTTGTGTTTACCCTTCCTGAGCACCCGGTCTCAGTTTCCTAATGTTCAACTTTATTTACCAGTTTCAAAGTTTTTGCTTTTGGGTTGCAATATTGACATTGATTGGTATGTTAATTTTTTATTTAAAAATCGTGTCAAGGTTATAGCATACACGTACATGTATATCCAAATCACAATCCCAAAATAAAGTAAAAACTGACAAATTAGGTTAACAAGAGGGCCAATTGGGCCTGATACGCTCACCTGATAAATAATAGCTCAAATGTCAAATGTCAAACTCTTTCATAATATTAACGATTGGAGGCTAAAATAGTGAAAACAAAAGTACAAAAGTAACAAAAATAGGCCATTTTGGGATTTTTTGGTATCTGTGACCTTGACCTTTGAACATATGGCCTTAATTATAAATACATATATCAAAATCTTTGTGAGGCTTATACATAATCTTTTAATATACATGCCTACTAGTATACAAAGAGTTAAAAACGTGAACTTCCATTAAAGCGCGAAACCGGGTACTCCGGAAGGATAAGCACCTCCTGTTTAGCTCACCGAGTGAAAAGAACATGAAACTAAGATGTATCTAGTAAAATAAAATTAAAACTGGTGTAATATGTAATTAATATTCCAAGATATTCAGGAATTTAAGGTGTCATTTTGCTTACCCTTCCAGAGCATTCGGTCTCACTGTCCTGGTGTTCAACTTTATTTACCAGTTTCAAAGTTTTTGCTTTTGGGTTGCAATATGGGCATTGATTGGTATGTTATTTTTTTTATTTAAAAACCGTTTCAAGGTTATATATCTAAACCACAATCCAAAAACAAAGTAAAAACTTCAAATTAGGTTTACAACAGGCCCATTGGGCCTAATACGCTCACCTGACAAATAATAGCTCAAATGTCAAATGTCAAACTCTTTCATAATATTAACGATTGGAGGCTAAAATAAAAACAAAAGTACAAAAGTAACAAAAAATATGCCATTTTGGGATTTTTTGGTATCTGTGACCTTGACCCTTAAACATATGGCCTTTATTAATATATCAAAATCTTTGTGAGGCCAATACCTAATCTTTTAATATACATGCCTATACAAAGAGTTTATAGTGTTTTTTTAGAAAATTAACCATTTCAATATTGTTTTGCATCTGTGATCTTGACCTTGAACTCATGACCTTTTCCTATAAATCAAAATGATCATTGTATCAATAACTACAACATTATAATATACATGCCTATATAAAAAGTTAATACTTTTCAAGATAATTAACCATTTCAGTTTTCTTTTGCATCTGCGAATTTGACCTTTGAACCCATGACTTTAATCTATATACCAAAATGATCGTTACATCAATACTAGCAATATTCCGAAATACATGTCTATACAAAAAGTTTATAGTTTTTTAGATAATTAACCATTTCAGTACTGTTTCACATCTGTGACCTTGACCTTTGAACTCATGACCGTTGTCTATACATCAAACTGATTGTTGTATCAATACCTATAACATTCTAATATACATGCCTATACGAAAAGTTAATAGTTTTCAAGATAATTAACCATTTCAGTATTCTTTTGCATCTGTGACCTTGACCTTTGAACCCATGACCTTAATCTATATATCAAAATGATCGTTACATCAATACCAACAATATTCTAATATACATGCCTTTACAAAAAGTTAATACTTTTCGAGATAATTAACCATTTCAGTATTCTTTCGCATCTATGACCTTGACCTATAAAACCATGACCTTAATCTATATATCAAAATGATCATTACATCAATACCAACAATATTCTAATATACATTCTATAAAAAAAGTTTAAAGTTTTCGAGATAATTAACCATTTCAGTACTGTTTTGCATCTGTGACCTTGACCTTTGAACTCATGACCTTTTCCTATACATGAAAATGATCTTTGTATCAATACCTACAACATTCTAGTATACATGCCTATACAAAAAGTCAATAGTTTTCAAGATAATTAACCATTTCAGTATTCTTTTGCATCTGTGACCTTGACCTTTGAACCTATGACCTTTTTCTATACATCAAAATGATCGTTGTATCAGTATCTACAACAATTTAATATACATGTTTTAACAAAAAGTTTGTAGTTTTCCAGATAATAATTAAAATCAGAGGCCAAAAAATTAGGTCATGACCTTTACAATTGACCATGACCTCATTTTGAAGATAATTACAAGAATATGTCAAAACTGAAAACCCCATGTCATTATCTGGTCAAATAGTCAAGTTATAACAATTTGACCCTATTTTACGATTTTTTCAAAATTAAATGCAAAAACCCGTAACCTATTTTTTGTCCAATTTCACAAAATGAACAAACTATAGGCTTAAGACCCTAGAGAAGCCAAATATCATATCAGAATTTTTCTCCAATAATTGCTTTCGGAGAAAAGATTTTTTAAGATTTTTGCACCCCTAGTTCACCTTGACCTAGTTATGGTAGTCATGGCAATGCCACGAACAAACCTGAATTGCACCGGCCCATATATACTTCTGACCAAGTTTCATTGAAATCTGTCTTTTAGTTTAAGAGGAGATGTTGAAAATAAACGACACCACACACACACACACACACACACGCATGCACGCACGCACATACACACGCTGCATTATGCCATAAGCTCACATGACCTTTCGGTCAGGTGAGCTAAAACGTGAACTTCCACCAGGGAAGTAAAATCCGGGTACTCTGGTAGGGTAAGCACCTCCCGTTTAGCTAGCTACACCCGCAAAAAGTGAGAGTGAAAGGAACATGGAACTATGGGACATCTTATGTATCTAGTAAAATTGAAATCTTGCTGTAAAATTAAAACTGGTATAATAAATTATGTAACTATTATTTGAAGATATTCAGGAATATAAGGTGTCAGTTTGGTTTACCCTTCCAGAGCATCCAGTCTCACTTTCCTGGTGTTCAACTCTATTTCCCGTATCAAAGGTTTTGCTTTTTTATATGGGCATTGATTGGTATTTTTGAGTTTTTTTTATTTCAAGATCGTGTAAAGTTTATAACATATGTATTCAAGACATGTCAAAAATTTATAATATAATCATAATGGATTTCAAAATTAGTCGAAATTAAGTTAAGGAAAATCCTGGTTAAGGAACATTTGTGAAACTGGTTTGAGACTTCCCTTTCTTTAAAGATAGATAATTCAGAAAGAATTTAAATCATGTAAACCAAACTGCTGCTTACCATCTGTTTAATTGGAGATGTTCATCTAGTTGGTCTCTATAACATATTATACCAGTTTTAATTTTACAACATTAGACTGTTTTAGAATACATTCATCATCAGTAGTGCTTGGGCCAAAATTATGAAACCAAAACTGTTTTTAAAGACCAAAGGACCAAAATATACATGTATTTTACCAAATTAAGGTAAGGAAATACTTTGCATGAAAGAGTATGCCCTAGTTTTTGAGAAATTTCAAATTATAACTAGCAGCAAATTTAGACAATAGTATATTTCTGACAATAATACACAATTATTGCCTACTGAGTTTATGATATCCTCGGGGCAACAGCCACCAGCACAGATCTCTATGAAATCTTTAAAAATGCCCAAGTGCATTCCATCTAGCTTAGTGATCCAAGTGCTTCTCACCAACTAGCTTTAAATCTCACTTGGGACAGATCCTAGCATGAACGAGAGTAATGGTGTTTAGCGTCCCAGTCATGAATATGTCACTTATATCAAGATGTCGCAAGGTATAGGTGAAGGTGAATAAATTTTGCCTGAGCATTGTGCTGATGGCACTATACAACAGGGTTCTTTATCCTGCCAAACCTACCATGACATGGGACCTTGTTTATTTAAATTCTCATCCAAAAAAATGTGACCTTCATTTCGTAATGCTGAGTGATTGATGAAAGACCAGTCACTACCCACTTTCAAGTCTTGGGTCAGACCCAGTCGGGATTCCAACCCACAACATTGCATTTACAGAGTGAACACTCTACCAACTGAGCTACAGCAATGGTCCGTAAACGTAAACAATTGGTCAGTTTACTTACCAAAGGTCAGTAGTTTTCTCTAGGTACTCAGTTTCCTCCGCCATTCCAGATCTGACCACCTCTAAATAATGTAAATTAATCTTGACTGGCTGGGACCTAAACACCTTTACTCTGTTGCTTATTAGTCGAAACAATGACCAATTCATGTAACTAGAAAATATTTAAAAACTAAAAACATTTGCATAATAATAATTTTCAATTTTATTACTTATTACAACCATTACATAATACACATGTATAACAATAAAATGAGGCATATAGCAGCACCATACAAAGCATATTAATGTAATACGATCTGTTAAATTTTGGGAAATATAAACAATGACTGAATGGGGTTTTATGTCCCAGTCAAGAATATTTCACTTACATCAAGATGTCACTAGCTACAGGTGAAGAGGCTGGAATTTAAATGTTGGGAAATGTAACTATATGAAGGATATCATTGTGGTCATTAAATTAAGATTTCAAAGAAAACCAAATTGTCTTAAGCAGACTAGTGACAACTTAATTCCCATAAACAAGAAATAATACTACTGATAATTTTACTGCACTTGATGGCCGTTTCGGAATACAATTCTTCATCAATGCTGACACCAAAATTATGAAACCAAAATATTTTTCAAAATATCCAAAGGACCAAATTATATGTAACCAAATTTAGCTTAGAAAATACTTTGCAGTATCTCAAATTTTAGTCTGATGTATGACCTAACCGGGGTTCGTACCTACGACCTCGGGCTCTTAAAGCGGAAGCTCTACAAATGAGTCACAGAGGCGGTCAGTATAAGTATGAATGGTTGTCATTACATATACTCGTACAAGCAAATAATGGATAATTTTATAAAATTATGTGACCACTGGCACTTAATTCAAACACATAAATATGAAATTATGAATTTGTATGATTATATACATATACTAGTAACTGTTATTGCTATGAACACCATCTGACCACATGGCTGTAAAAAAGGAATGTGCTTGTTTGTTTTATATATGTTTATATATAACAAATCTCAAGTTTTTGAAGTTACTCTGGCATGTCAATACATAGTATAATATACACTCATTCTTTCTGCAAGTGTTGTGTGCGTGTGTGTGTGTTTATATATAAAAAATCTCTTCAAATTTTAAAATTACTCTGGCATGTCAATACATATTATAACTTAATCAGTGTGTGTGTGTGTGTGTGTGTATGTGAATACCTATTACAATATAAAAAGTATTCTTTCTACAAGTATTTTGTATGCGTGTGTGTGTTTATAAAACAAATCTTTTCAAATTCTTAAGTTACTCTGGCATGTCAATACATAATAATATAATATAGACTGCTATTCTTTCTAAAAGTATTACATGTGTGTGTGTGTGTGTGTGTTTGTGTGTGTTATAATACACACTGCCGATCTTTGTAAAAGTATTACATGTGTGTGTGTGTGTGTGTGTGTGTGTTTGTGTGTTATAATACACACTGCCATTTTTCTGTTAGTATATTGCACCCAAACTCTGTAAAAGATAAGAGAGATATTATAACTTATCTGAAGTCATATAAATGGTTACTTCAAATGTAATATTCTGTCATACAAATATATATATATCAGTTAAAGGCAGACAACATTGATATGTCTGTTGGCCTTTAATTTAATTATCTGTCATGAACAGGGCATCGATCGTCTTTAAGGTTTGAACCAACAACCCTTACAAAGCAGTGACAAACCACTTGACCATGGTAATACATGTCCAAATTTACCATAAATTCAAGACTGTCTTTATGACTTAATATAACAGTAAAACGTGTGTGTGTGTGTAACATTCCTTTCATGTCTGGTCATAATCAAACCCCTATTAGCCTAACTAGTTGTATAGCGAAAACCTGTAACTCATTTTTAGGCAATAAATACTCAACAAAAAAAGTTAAAAACCACATTATCTAATTTTGTAGAACCTAAATCTCATATCATTTCATCTTCACACTTATCATAATTTCATTAATAAGGTTTTAACTTTATGCACAAACATTTACTCCATTACATCATTTGAAACAAAAAGAGAACAAGAACAAAATACAGATGAATTTTACATTTTTCAGTTTTTGGATTTTTATTTCAAATCTTTCAATGGTCCCCGACTTTTTTTGTTGAGTATAAACTAAATTTATGTTTAAAAGTCAAATCATTCTATTATTTTTGTCAAATAAAAGTGATTTAAGTCTACACTTCATGGATATAAATTTTAATTTTCACTAACCATTTCGCTAAACTAACAGCTTTGAGCAACTGGGCCCAGATTGTTATATAAAGAAGAGATTCTTATAATGGTGATACTTATGCTGGCAGGGTAAATGATGCAAAGAAAATGGGCTAAATATATAATGGTAAAATTCTTTGGTTGGCGTGCATACGTGACATACATAACAAATACAAATAAAAATTTCACTATCTTGAAACTATCTCTAAAATTCAATGACAGAAATTAAAAATATAAGAATCCAGTTGTCCGAAGCTTGACTAGTTTAATCAGTGATGAACATAAATTTAAAATATCATCAAAAATCAACATATCATTATCAAAACAGTATTTTCATAGTAATATGCTTTAATTTGATGAAATTTTATCCATTTTTAAAATTTTCAACTTTAATTTCACAACACATCAGAACTTATACAAAAATCAAATTTCAACTAATCTACTGATTAACCTAATTAAGTTTCGAACAACTGGCCCCTGACTTAAAACTAACTAGACTAACTAGGTACCAGTACTATATTTCTTCATACACTGTAGCTTCAATAGCAACAACAGCTGCAGCAGCTAAACTGACATGAATGTCGTAACACATTATCATATAGCTATATACACTATAAAATATATTAAAAATCTCTTTGAGATAAGCCATAAAATTTCTAAACATAACATTACCGCTCCAAAGAATATCTTTGATAATTCATATATAGTCTAGAGAGGCAATTATTGTTCATCTTTAATGTTTAGAGACAGCTGTTCTCATATTCAATATTTTACCAGTGTTAATTTTACAGTACTAGAAGGCTGTTTCGGAGTACAATTCTTCATCAGTAGTGCTTGGACCAACATTGTGAAACCAAAATTCTTCGAGGGGTTTACAAAATATTAAATATGTAAAGCCTTGACTTAGAAAAAACTTTTTTTAAGTTGACAAACTGCGTAATTCTATAATACAGGCGTGATTCGGGCATGAATAGCAATGCATCAAAACTTAAAATGGGTGTTTTACATGTAGTTCTTAGAGAACTGATGATACTGGCAAATTTGCAGATTTTGTCTCTATATACAGAAATTATGTAACAATGATTTATATTTTTCATGCATTTTCCCTTAGTAGTATTTTGTTTTTGAACACAAAAATTGTAGTTATTTTATGAGAAACCAAATAATTATGAAGCATTTTTAGTTAAGGACTGTCTCTAAGTATAAAAGACCAACAATAGTTTATCCTTGTATCACATCTTGAGGAATGCATAAACTAAACTTTCACAGCCAATAATTAAACTTAAGTTTCACACAATATGCAAATGTAATTAAAAATTTATACTTGATTAAATAAAATTAATTACAAGTTAATCATTCACAACTCAATGAAATCAAAATTTACATTAAAACATGTTTATTACAAAGCCCTTGGAACTCTATTTTAACTTTGTTATAAAGCGACTTTGTTATACTTACATACAGGAGTCAGGCCAAATATTTGACTTCATACTATCCAGGTATTGGGTGTAAGTGTGTTCGTTATATTGGTGTTTTACTGTATACATCTGAAAGCTTCTGTAGTTCTAGATCAAATCAGTAACACAGTGTGTGTGTGTGTTTGTGTGTGTGTGTGTGAAGACAGAGTGGAAGAGAAGACCATGCAAGGGAGATAATTCAGGAGTGCTCGAAATGGCTTTATATGTGATAAAAAACTTAAAAGCAAGATATTGATATGTATGTATGGCTGATATAGGTATGGTAAGGTCATCTTTATCTTTTGTTTTGTATATAGCCAACAAATTTTTACTGTCAATATGATTTCATCAAAAAGCACTTATTTCATACTTTTTCAGTAGCAGTCTTTTACATTCATCAAAGAACTGCTTCAGATCTAACAAATTGGACATAAAGGTCAAGGTTGCTGGAACCAAGGTTCCATGTTGAAATTATGATGACATCATTCATGATGTCATAATTTTTGAATAGAGTCACAAAATTTTCCGTACTTTTCCAATATAAAATTTTACAATGAAATTGACACCTATGCAAAATTTCACTTGGATGCGTAAGGGAATAAAATTGTAGAAAGTTGAAAGTGTGACATATATTAAGGGATACCCTGTATATACATGATGGTGATTTTGTAGACCTAGACATTACCGGTATTCTTCGATATTAAATACAGGGACAATATGCCCCAATGCAAACTTAGACAGTTCATACTTGGTGGCTGATTAAAAATAATAAAATGCCAATCCTTAAATATGATATTTAAAACTGATTAATGCCAAGTCAATCCTTAAATATGATATTTAAAACTGATTAATGCCAAACTAATTTATAATCAGATCATGAAATCATGAAAAACTTATATACATAATGATTATATAGATGAGGTATATGTGTATAATTAAGGGAGGGGATGGGAGGGCGGCAGTGATGGTTTTGTATGGAAGGAAAAAATTACATACATATTATGCAACTAAATTTTGCTGCAGCATCCATGGCAGGAATGTGTGAAAATATATATATACAGAACATACATGGCCATACACGTACAAATACTTTAAGCTGCAGGATGAATTAATACAAAAAATATCTTACAGATTTTGTCATCAGAGTTATTTTTTTCTACTTAGGTCCCTGTAACAGTTATCACAAACTCGGACCGGTTTCTTGGCAAGAGCTAGCCTTGCCTCTTTGGACGAGCAGTCATTGCAGAAAATATTACCACACTGTCGACAGTGATGCTAAAAAAACAAAAATTCAACATCATGAAAACAATAAAACAAGTGTATTCATTGAGTTTTACCAAGTCTGCTAAAGGTCAGACCTTTATCCTCCATTAAGCTCATATATCCACCATCATGGCCAAAATGAAAAAAATTATAAAAAGGGTATTGTTAGGTTGTGTATCTGCTGAGATTTACCAAGTAAACGTCATATCCTTATCCTCCATACATGATAAATCATCATATATCCACCATCATGGCCAAAATGAAAAAAAAATTATAAAAAGGGTATTGTGAGTTGTGTATCTGCTGAGATTTACCAAGTAAGTCAGATTTTCATCCTCCATACATAATTAAGCATCATATTTCTATCTACATGTACAGTCAAACCTGCCTTAAATGCTACCACTATATAAGAGCTATCAAATGTTAAAGTCCAGTAAAAACTTATGGCAAAGTGCCCTTTATCCACATAATTCTGTATATAAAGATCACCTGCCCATTTTAACTGGTTCCTTTAGGTAGGTGACTCATATCGGCAGGCGTGACTGTACTTACAAAACATGATATAAAACAAAAAAGTTCCATTTCAGTCTAATTTGAAACCCTGATTCTGTTTTCTGCATAACAAATGTTTGAATAATTCTGTGCCAATGGAGTCCATCCACCCACACATATTAAACATGTCAACAGTTTTCCATAAGGTTTATTATAAGTTTTCGATCACAAAACTAAAAATGTCACATGTTACTAAAATCAAAACTTTAAAATTAGCTATGGAAAGAAATTAAAATAAATTTTTGTAGGTAAGGGTTAAAACTCATATACATGTATGTATGGGTGGATTCCTCTCATTTAAAAAACATTAAATACATTGACTTAAAATCAATCAATTTTTGTTTTAAAAAACAAAACAAATTAATTTTAAAAAAATCCAATTAAAAATAATGTAAATGTCTAAAACTGAACAGTAAAACTTGTATAATGAGACCACCTCTGTATCAAGACCATCTGACAGAAAATTACTAAATCAGCACTATGCTAATCAGCATTGCTGTTGCCATGCCAACTAACGATAGGTTCATCAATATTACCCAGTGAGCAAGTGTACAGTAAAACATGTTTATAAAGAAGCCCTGTGGACTCTAGTTTTAGTTTCTTATAAAGTGACTTCATTATATTGTTATATAAAGACTTATATAGAGAAGCGGTCAGGCCGAATATTTAACTTCGTACTATCCATGTATTTGGTTTAAGCTTGTTTGTTATATTCATGTTTTACTATACTTTAAGTCTAAGTTCCTTTCTTGCATGTTGACACATTCATCCTCTGGCATCTAAGATAAATAGAATCTTACACTCTTAACTCTGTAAGATAGAGATATCTAGCTTAAGTGAGTTTTGGACATTGAAAATATTCATCCGAGTTTGGGTGAATTGGGAAAATTGATTTCATCCCACATTGTCACTTTTTTCTAAGAATATGTATATACAAGTTTTACTGTTTTATAATTAAAACACAGCTGCCATATAACATATTACATATAATATATATATATATCACGAATATAAAAATAAATAATTGTGTACAAAATAAAACAATTAATGGCACATAAGAACTATCACTTATTTATATCATCGAAGCAGGTATCACAGACTCGGACTGGTTTCTTGAAGGAGGGTAACTTGGCATCTCGAGATGAACACTCGTTACAATATATGTTCCCACAATTCCTACAATGGTGCTGTAAATTAAATGTAAAAATATTATAGCAATTACCAAAATTCTTTTTGTAATATATTACTCTAGGGTTAATCCAAACAGAAGTAAAAGTCTGAATTAGGAAATCAATGGGTATTTCAGAGCTCCAGATAAGAATTGGACATAAAGGGTCATTACCCCCTACATTTTTTGTTTAAAGCATATGCTGTAAAATCTAAAGCGTATTGATACTGTTGCTACCGCTGTCTGACGTTTGCGCACATAATAGCCTTTTTTCACAGCAGATGACATTTTGTGATAAGAGGCTCAACATAAACGGTGAAAAGAAAATGATATAGGGTAAGATTCAACACCAGAACTAATCTGGACCGTCATTTTAAAGTACAATTCCGGACTGGAATTGTCTACATTACATTGTTCATCGATCTTGATCATTATAATGTTTAACAAATGTAAGCTTGTATGAAAGCATGCCTGAGAGTGATACTTTTTTACAAAATCATGGTTACACGTTGTACTAGAAATGTAAAGCCTAGTGAGCAATTTTAATGTGTTTTGGTACGCCTTTAATTAAATTTTAGAGCGTATTTTAAAAAAGTCATAGTGTATTTACGCAGATACGCCTCTTATCTGGGGCTCTGGTATTTGATATGGCTCTGGTATTTGATATTCAAGTAGTAAATTGCTATGACATTACTGTAAACTATTAACTCCCCTTGTAGTAAGGTATTCAAGTAAAGGGGTGTATTTGTTTGGTCGATACTGGATATGTCCAGAAACACTACTATGTTGTGTTCAAACAAACAGCCCTGGAGATCTCTCTTGGAGGAAGTTTTTCTATAGGATTGATAAATTTCTGTTTGTTTGCCTTTTTACTTGTTTTAAATTTCTAAATATTGTATTTCAGATTTTTGTTTGAAAAACATTTACAAGTACCTGTACACTGTTTGTAACAAGTTATATTTTACTTATATTATAATAAAATTTGAAATTTTCAAATTCTCAAGTAGTTTTATATATATATAAATAATAAATTTGTTTCTAAATAAATAAAATATGGTACTCAACATTTAGAATAAGTTATGGTATTGATTTATTTTGTCGACATGTTTCGACAGCTAGGCTGCCATCATCAGGTCAAAATACCAGCTAGGTATCCAGTTAGAATAATAGTAGCCATAATTAGTACCTTAGCGGTGTTGGTTTCCTCTTTTTTTAACATAAAATTTGTTTCTAGTTAACACTCTAGTCTAAAAACGGATTTTACAATAGAAACTCAAAGATCACTTTACTCGTCTTATGTGACAGTAAAATTTAAATTGAATATTGAATATGGAAGGAAATCATAATGTAAAAAATTAATATTCAAATATGTAGGTAATTGTGTGTATTTGAATAGTAAATTCCTTTCTGGTTAATACGAAAGGAATGAATGTATTTTACTGTTAATGTTCAAATATAAAATACTTAGGTAATTTTGTATAAATGAATTCAGTGAATTAGGATCCCCCACCAGCAGATTCTTTTTTTTTTTTTTTTTTTTTTTGTGATTTGCACTTATGGTTGAAGGGCCATAATTCTGAAGAAAATGAGCAAACAACTCGAGTTAACAATATGCACATCTCCTGTCAATGTTGATACTTTGAACCAAGTTTAGTGAAATAGTGCTTCATAATTTTGGAGAATTAGAGCAGACAAGAATTTTGAATGGATGGAAGGACAGGTGGACGGATGGATAGAAGAAAGGACAGACAGAAAATTGTATTTAATATCCCACTCTTTCTTTGAAAGGCGGGGTATAAAAATTCCTTTTTGGTTAATACCCAAGTCTAAAATAAGATTTTGCAATAGAAACTCAAAGGACTACCTACCCGTCTAACTGTGACTGAAAATGACTTAGAACAACTCATACACTCTTTAACTTCACTGTCATCAGCCCATTTTCTGTTCTGTACTTTGGTGGTTGTTATCTGTCAAATATAATATACATAATGATATATCTGTTTACCATAACCACAATAACAAGAGACCCAAGGGCCTTAATGCTCACCTGAGGGTGTGTACAAGTCTCATGCAGAGGTTTAATGGTCAATTACATAAATTAAAGAGGATCATCAAATATTCACTAGTTATGGCCAATATGCAAATAGATTATAACTTGGCCCAAGAATGCTACATCTTAAACATCTAAGATCTCACTGCAATATATTTTATAAAACAGCTAAAATAGTAAATCAAGAAATAGCAATGTTCAGCCTTTATCCCCTTACAAAAAACTAGAAAAACTGTGAGCCACAAGCTCACAAAAAATACCTCCCACTCCCCCCACATAAAAAAAATCCATCGGATCAAATTTTTAAATAGGAGGTGCACATCTACATTATATCACAAAGACTGTGTGAAAGTTTCATGAAAATCCATTAAAGGGTTTAGGAGGAGTTGCGGATAAGAGATAGGTACCCTAAGGTGTAACTGAAGGACGGACGGACACACCTATCACTTTTTAAGCGGCGGGTATAATAATAGACCCGACAATTTAGTAACTCTCCTAACCAAATTTTATTAGTGCCTTGTAGATGCTAAAGTTTTAACAAAGGAGAAAAGACCCATACACATATAGAGACTCTGCCTGTAGAAACTCCTATCCTATTATACAAACCTACCTGTAATGACTGGTTTTCTCTACCTAGATCCTGTAATGCTGCATGGGTATCATCTAACTTTCTATGTAATTCTGTGGTTTTACACCCCCCCACCCTGTCCTATTATACAAACCTACCTGTAATGACTGGTTTTCTCTACCTAGATCCTGTAATGCTGCATGGGTATCATCTAACTTTCTATGTAATTCTGTGGTTTTAACCCCCCACCCTGTCCTATTATACAAACCTACCTGTAATGACTTGTTTTCTCTACCTAGATCCTGTAATGCTGCATGGGTATCATCTAACTTTCTATGTAATTCTGTGGTTTTACACCCCCCCCCCACCCTATCCTATTATACAAACCTACCTGTAATGACTGGTTTTCTCTACCTAGATCCTGTAATGCTGCATGGGTATCATCTAACTTTCTATGTAATTCTGTGGTTTTACACCCCCCCCCCACCCTGTCCTATTATACAAACCTACCTGTAATGACTGGTTTTCTCTACCTAGATCCTGTAATGCTGCATGGGTATCATCTAACTTTCTATGTAATTCTGTGGTTTTAACCCCCCACCCTGTCCTATTATACAAACCTACCTGTAATGACTTGTTTTCTCTACCTAGATCCTGTAATGTTGCATGGGTATCATCTAACTTCTACGCAATTCTGTGGTTTTACACCCCCACCCTGTCCTATTATACAAACCTACCTGTAATGACTGGTTTTCTCTACCTAGATCCTGTAATGCTGCCTGGGTATCATCTAACTTTCTACATAATTCTGTGGTTTTACACCCCCACCCTGTACTTTTATACAAACATACCTGTAAGGATTGGTTCTCTCTACCTAGATCCTGTAATGCTGCCTGGGTATCATCTAACTTTCTACGTAATTCCGTTGTTTTATTACGTAATTTTTCACATTCGCCTTCGCTTGATAAACACCTGTAACACACAAATTCAGCATGGATAACTGTAAAGTCATAATGTTCTTGGGTAATAAAACTCAAACTGTCTCTTGAGAGCCAAATACCCCCCGTACCCAATATTTAAAGTTTTCCTGTGACCTTGACCTTTCTGATATGACCTTGCTTCAAGGTCATGACAAACCTTTGGACCATGAAGATTATTCATGTGAAGTTTCATGAGAGTCGTCCAAAGCATTGATGAGATATCACCCGGACAAGATTTTACAAGGACAGACAGACAGATTGCCATTCCTATATACCCCCTCAAACTTTTTTGTGAATTTATAAGTACCACAAAATTTAACTTCAATAAAAAATTTTACTTACCGGGGCCCCTGATATAAGGTTTATTTGACAAAACACAATTCCACAAAAAAATGTTCTTCCCAATTTAAAAAAAAAAAAACATAAAAAACCCACTAAACATTTATATTTTTAAAGTTTGGTTTGGTAGTCCATTCATGGTTTACAGTTTCTGTTAAAGATAAGTTTGTAAAAATAAATTATTTCACTAACATGTAAATTTGTGAGTCGGCGTATCAACAAAAACTTGGGCGGACTTGGCAGAGTGGTACTGTCAATGGCTTTGTAAGTCAATGGTTGTGGGTTCGAACCTCACTCGGGGCTACGAAATTTTCTGAGATGATTTGCATCTCCTGGCTATACTAGAGCTGTAAAAAGCTTGTTACTTAGTAGTCTTTCAGATGAGACTCAAAAACAAGGTCCCCTGTCTCAGTGAACGTTAAAGACACTTCTGTAAAGTTCGAAAAAGAGTAGGCCACCTGTGGCTGCTACAGAGGACATTTACAACTACAAATGATTGAAACAGACTGAGCAAAGTAGTAGTAGTAGTATCGTCGTGTCATATGTTTTCGGTGGACATGTGTTTTCGACGCATATTTATTTCTCTGGATTTTAAATGCACGTGCATTTATAGAACATTTCCTCGGACAACTTTTTTAAAGGTAAAAACCGGACTTTTTGCCTCTGAATTGAAATGTGGAAAATCAAGCTTAATATCGAAAATATAGCAAGTTTTTCCTTACATATGGTATTTCCTGTGGTTTCTGTTATGCCCGAATTAAGTATCATTGTTAAACGACGTTACAATAAAAAAAACAATGCAACTGCTACTGATGTTGACATTTGGCAGAGTTCCCGACGCCATCAATATAATCATGTGACTGCCACATGGTTAGCATGTCTGTACAATATGAAATTGAAAGAATAAGGTGGGTCTGTTCTTAAATATTTTCTTTACAAATATTGTTTGCAACTTATATATAGTTTATATATAGTTTTACTTGCGTTATTTCACCAAAAGAAAATAACTAGAATAAAACGAAGTTGATTAACCAAAAAATTAAGATATAAAAGGTTTAGTTTTGACTAGCATTCCAAGAGCTGTATACATTTTGAGCAGTATAGAACCACCTTATAATCCGGTTCCGCTTTTGAGTCACTCCTTTTGTTGACCAATGACATGCGCCGAAAACATATGACGTTCCAAAAATAGCATTGTAAACAGACATGCAGACAAAATCACCTCTCCGAACAAATTGCGGTATGAAATGAAAAATTTGATGGTTTGATTCGATAAATAAGATTGTCTTTATTTGATTTACAAGCCAAACGTCACAAATGATCTCTTATTAAATTTTTTTGAAGCAATACTGTCTTAATACGCCGAAAACCCATGACACGAGGATAGTAGTAAAACACTGAAAATTGGAACACCATGAAAACGAATGATTTTACGATAAACAAAACTTACCTATCTAGAAGTAAACGTCTTTCATCATTATTGTTTTCTAATTTGGCTTCCATTTCTGAAAAAACAATTCATATATATACCAAGATTAAAGATATAGATAAAGATTATAGATCACAGTTCCTATGACCCCTAGGTTTGAATCTCACAGATCCTTGCACAGGGTTCGTACAGACATTTAGACTCCAAATTTAAGGACATTTTAGGGTCTTTTCAGGGTCTTTTGTATAGATAAAGATTATAGCTCACAGTTCCTATGACCCCTAGGTTTGAATCTCACAGATCCTTGCACAGGGTTCGTACAGACATTTAGACTCCAAATTTAAGGACATTTTAGGGTCTTTTCAGGGTCTTTTGTGCAAATTTAAGGCCTAATCAGAGGGACAATTTTAGCAAAAAAATTTTGGGCAAAGGCAATTAAATCAATAAAACAATTATTTACATGTCCATAGTAATGACACTTGAAGTATGTAAATTGCCCATGGCAACGTAACTTATCAATTTATTATTTATTTATATCGGTCTATTTGCAACCACTTATAATTGAAATACAGACACCCAACTGGCCAAATTCAAGGGCTTTTTAGGGCCTTCAGGATAAATTCAAGGGTTTTTTAGGGTCAGACTTGTTTTTAGGGTCTTTTTAGGGCAAACCTCAAAATTTCCAGGTTTCAGTTTGCTTGCAAAAGGTCAGTGGTTTTCTCCTGATACTTCTAGTTATGAATATTTCACTTATATCAAGATAAAGTCCTTAGAATGATGGAGGAAACTGGAGTACCAGAGCCCTTAGCTTTGGTGGGCACACTATCTTTCTCATCCTAGAATTTGATTGAGTAGGATTAATGACCAGGTAGTGAGAGGTTCTGTGATCAGTAAGCCATGTGGACCAAGTGGCAACTGAGATTTTAACTTGAACAATTTGAACAAATGTTGAAGTAGAGTGAGGTAACTTATGTCTTTTGTGCCCGAGTAAGATTATTTTATATATTGAGAATGGATGTGACCTGTTCTTGGATGGTGGAGGAAACCAAAGTACCCAGAGCAGACCAATTGCCTTCCGCCAGTGAAATGACAATGTTGTCACACTAGAATCCGCCAGTGTGGGATTTGAAACTATGAGATGATAGGGGTTGTGATTCGTAGGCATGCACATGAGACCCCTTTGCCACTAAGGTCCCTAGAGTATTTTGTCTAGAAAATGAAGCCCAAAGAATCAAAGTAATCTCCCTAAGGAGTAACAGCCCCAAATGACCATAAAAAAGGATAGATACCTAGTTTTTCTCCCTTTAAGTCATCTACAAGTTTTGTATATTCTTCTAGTTTTTGCTGAGAGGACACCAGATCACCTCGTATTGTAGTGAGATTTTCATTAAGTACTGTTGTTTGTAATTCATACTTGGCTCTATCTTCATCTAACTGTTTCTGTATTTCGTCTTTACCAGATTGTTGCTCAGCCTAATAAGACAGCAAGGTAAAGGACATAAAAACATATAAATTCAAACAGTTGAAGGGTCTTCATGGTAAGTTTCAATAATCGGGGAAGCGGTGTCACCAAATATTGCTAAATTCACTCAGTTAGGACATATCCATTTACCCAAATTTCTAAAATCTGTGTAAATATAGTATATTTTAAAGTATTTTTCCACAAATTTGCTTATGAATGATTTTTTTTTCACAAACTAATAGCCAATGACTATTCTGGCTACCAGAAATGGAAACAAAGGATATGTTTATCCAGTACATGCCTTCTCACAAGGTTTTAAAACAGTACCGGTAGTTTGTACAAAGTCAGGAATTTCTATCTACAATGAAGACCACGCCATTTTGGTTTGTACATCAGAATGTTCCTCCCTATCAACATACCATCAGTAGCAGACTTTATAGTTGAAACCTACCAGGCAAACCTCTCGTGAAGTTTTTAAACATTGGAATGGGCAGTTTGTATAAAGTCAGTAATTTCTATTTACAACGTGCATCTCACCATTTTTGTCTGTAAAGCAGAATTTTCCTCGCGTAACATCTGTTGTAGATTGGCAGAATTTGTCTTTGTTTTCTCATGTTCCTCCTCAGCCTGAAAACATCAATGATATTGTTTATATTATTAACTCATTAACTTGATCAATATCAACATAAAATCAGTACCAGACTCAAGATTATATATGACAGACATATTACTGGACTGGCAGACAAACTGACATTATGAAATCAACATGCAGGGGAAGATATTTCGCTTATATGAATTGAATACAAACAATGCACAATATTAGGAAATATCATGGTTATGTAATACTGTAAACTTAGACATTTCAGCTGCAGAAGTATTTTAACATTTCAGTACTTCCTGATGTTTGACATTTCTTATAAATTAAAACTGTGGTAACATGGAGTATGAATGACTCAATGTGCTTGATGTGATAAAAAAAATTGCTTATTCTGTCTGAAAACAAAACTCACTAAAATAAGTGGTTTACAGTAACAATAACGTGATAGTTACCTTTTGTAGTTTACTTTCTAAGTCCTTTGTCTGGTTCTGTATCTCAAGTTTCTGACTGATGAGTATTTCTCTGGCCTCTTGTAGACTTTTTACTTCCTGAAACACAAAAAAACATATAACTGATTATCATCTTAAAAAACATGAGCATCTTTGCTATTCAGTTCAAATAAAAATTTCTGAAGTTTTTTTCATTAAGTTACCAGATCTTAAATAAAAATCAAACCTTTATCCACATCCAGCTTTTTTTAAACATTTCAACATTCTTGCTTCTTCATCATGCAAAATTCCAACAGCCAAAATGGTTTTCTATCAACAGAGATATTCTTTAGTTGAGTTGAGTTTAGTAATGGTGTGTAACATCCTAGTCAAGAACAATTCTCTTATAGCGAGACATCACCAGCTATAGGCAAAGTTGCAAAAATTTTGTCTGTGCTTTGCTCTGATGGCATTATACAGCAGGGTTCTTTAAGGTGCCACACCTACTGTGACACGGGGACCTCGTTTATTTTAAGTTCTCATCAAAAAGAACCGTGACTTTCATTTTGTGATGCTGAGTCCTTGGCAAAAGAACAATCACTACCCACTTTCAAGTCTTGGGTCAGACCTGGTTGGGGTTTGAACCTATGACCTCCCACTTACTAAGCAAGTACCAAGATAAGCATAGCAATTTCACATTACAACAAGGCTTAAATGAAAATACTAAACTTTAGTATACCCCCATAAAGTGAAATATACAGGGTATGTCTGTCCAGCCATCCTAATATCAAGTCTGCTTCATATATTCCATTTCTATTGATAGATTTTTATCAACCTTAACACAAATGATGACATGTTGCATAACAAATTTGATGTCCATTCATCAACCTGGCAAATGGGGGATGGGGGTGGTGAAGGTTGAGGTGTGTGTGTGTGTGTGTGTGTGTGTGTGTGTGTGTGTGTGTGTGTGTGTGTATGTATGTGTGTACATGTGTGTGTGTGTGTGTATATGTGTGTGTGTGTGTGATTAAAACAAATATCATTTTTACCTTCTGTCTTTCTTCCTTCTCTGTTTCCAATGAAGTTTTTAGATTTTTGATGTCTCGTTCAAATGAGTCATGTGCTGCTTTAGTATCACCATAAAGTTTCTTAAGTTCCTCTACTTCTGACTCTAAGCTATCCTAAACATAAACAGATAAAAAAAAATTAATTTTAATTAATCATGAATTTCTTTTTATGTTTCAACAAGTCATATCTATCAACAAATGGTATCTTAGTGGGTGGGGGTAAAACTCCATTACTCCACACCACTTTATCTATAAACATCCATAGTAATATATGCACATGCATGTCATTTAAAAACAAACATTACCATCTACAGTCAAACCTGTCTATAAAGGCCACCTAAGGGAACCAGTAAATGTGGCCTTAATGGGCAGGTGGCTTTTATACAGATTCAAATAGTATGAATAAAGAACAATTGGGATATAATTCTACTGGCCTTTATAAGCAGGTGGCCCTGATATAGAGGTGGCCTTTAAGACAGGTTTGACTGTACATGGTTAAAGCATTAGCTTTCAAAACCCAAGGTATCTCACTACTGTGGGTTTGTCCCAGTAAAGGATTTTCCCCAGTTGCAGGCCTTTACCATGTCTACATGTTGGCTTGGATCTGGTATAATGGATTCCCCGGGTGGGGTTGAGGGTGGTGGTGTCTATGATGTTTATCTTTGAGATTAAAAGGCAAGCGTACTACCACCATAAAGGTTGGCATATCTAAGCACTATTATACTCTACAACAAAACCAAACTTTTTTGAAAATATAGAAATTTAAGTATCATCTAAACTTAAAACCATGATATGCCAACCAAAGAGATATAATTAACTTAATTGCCTTTTCAGTACGTTGAATGCCAGGTAACAATTATGTGGTTATATAAAACCTGCTTATTAAGTGTAGATGTCACATGATATTTACATCATGTGACTATACATATGACTGATTATACTTGCCTTCTGGTTCTGGAGTTCCTCTCTCTTTGATTTGTTTTCAGCTAAATCTTTATCTAGATTTAACATCTGAGAATTCATTGCATTTCTTATCTGCAAAATATAAAAATGTATAGGTTTTAAAAACTGCATAAATCAAGTGTAATTGAGTGACACCAATATGCTGTTTTTCAGCTGGTGTTAACAGGAACAACATACATGTATATTATTGATACCGTCACAAAATTAACAAGTTATTACTAAAATGGGATGCCATATCTACATGATCTAATGATACCATTTTATAATGGCCCCCAAATGGCTTCAACTATGAAATCCATGCTTTCCTAACCATGTGCATGATCAACATTTAAATAGCCATTAGTACATCTACTCTACCTAAGATTGTTCCTGTGACATTTCATAAAGATCTGTTAAATAGGTTTCGAGAAAGTGGTGCAAGAAAGGGAGTAAACACTATATGTTCCACTATATTTGTTTATGGGACAAAATAAGAATACACATCTCACTTAGTTCATCAAATGAATTATTTATTCTTTCTCTCTATCTTTGGCTTTCTGATACGCTTCCTCTAATTCTTTCTCTCTATTTTTCATGTCTTTGCTAGTATTAAAAGGAACAATATAGTTTTGATAAAGTTACAAAAATTAAAGAATACTCACCTCGCTTAATTCATCAAATGAGTTATTTAATTCTTTCTCTCTATCTTTGGCTTTCTGGTGTTCCTCCTCTAATTCTTTCTGTTTATCTCTTAGTTCTGATAAATTACTCTGTAAGGTGGTTACTTCTGATTTTGTGGTTCCTAACTCTTTTTTGAGATTCTAATTTAAAACAGATAAAATTTATTATTAAGAACCCTTTTTAAAACATCTGCATACAAAATAAGTTATAACTGAAATGGAACACCATTTAAAACGTGTCCCATAAAATAAACCACAACTGGAAAATCCATGCTTTCCTAACCATGTGCATAAAAAAACAAACATTTACTGAAACATCTGCTCTACCCAAGGATTGTTCCTGTGAAGTTTAACAAAGATCTTTTAAGTAGTTTTTGAGAAAAGTGGCAGACAAAATATTGACGAAGAAATGGAGAAAACAGAATTAATGCTAAACTACATGTACATGTATTTTGAAGTCCCAAAATTCATTTCTTTTAGTGTGAAGTCCATTTCTTTTAGTGTGGAGTCCCAAAATCCACTTCTTTTAGTGTGAAGTCCAAAAATCCATTTCTTTTAGTGTGGAGTCCCAAAATCCACTTCTTTTAGTGTGAAGTCCAAAAATCCATTTCTTTTAGTGTGAAGTCCCAAAATCCATTTCTTTTAGTGTTTAGTCCCAAAATCCATTTCTTTTAGTGTGAAGTCCCAAAATCTATTTCTTTTAGTGTGGAGTCCCAAAATCCATTTCTTTTAGTGTGGAGTCCCAAAATCCATTTCTTTTATGTTTTTCTTTATAGGCGCCCCTCAGTTTATCCCCAAATATCTTTATACTTGGTCGGGGTTCGAACGTACAACCTCCAACTTGCTCACAACCAGGTCTGACCCAAGACTTGAAAGTGGGTAGTGACTGTTCTTTTGCCAAGCACTCAGCATTATGATATGAAAGTCACAGTTCTTTTGGATGGGAGCTTAAAATAAAAACGAGGTCCCGTGTCACAGTAAGCTTGGCATGATACACAACCCTGCGCAAGGCATAGGCAAAATTTCTGCACCTTTGCCTATAGCTGAAAACATCTTGATATAAGTGAAATATTCTTGACTGGGACGTTAAACACCATTACTCAACTCAACTCACAATATGACAATAAATGGGTAGTGATGAATAAAGGTTTTACTGTACAATAGAAGGTTGAGACTATACCTTATTTTCACCAGATATATCTTCGTTTTCTTTGACTTTTTCCTGAATCATGTTCTGTAGTTCTTGTCCTTTCAATTCATTCAGTTCTTTCTGATAAAATAAAATTTGATTGAAAGTTTAAGTAAAAATTAAATTTACACAATAA
Source organism: Anadara kagoshimensis (assembly GCA_021292105.1). NCBI lineage: Eukaryota > Metazoa > Mollusca > Bivalvia > Arcoida > Arcidae > Anadara > Anadara kagoshimensis. Next base: position 39,399,606 of record CM037862.1, read on the forward strand.
ATTTGTGGTTACTGTAAAAATTCAATTAACACAAGATATAACATGAGGCCTATTGGCTTTGAACAGCTCATCTGAGAAAATCAGAGATATCAGAATTTTAATAAGGTTTGATAATTACTTAATAAAGATCAAGTTCAGCTTCAAACTTGAGAGCTTTACATGAAGTATCAAGCTTCTCAACTTTTGGCTCATAACAAGATGTTTTAACAGTTTTTCTTTTTCAGATCACTTGTGACCTTTATCATTAAGATATGATATTAGATCAAGACTATGACAACCCCTTAGATCATGGGGATCACACTTGGGAAGTTTTATGAAATTCCTCCTAAGTAGCAATGAATAAAAAATCTGACACAATTTACAAGGACAGAGACAGACATGCTGATTCCTATATACCTCCCTCAAACTAAATTTTTGGATCAGTTTGTGGAGGTATAATAACCATGATCATGTCATAAGCAAAGTCATTCATACTTAGCCATGCCATCTATCATGGCTAGTCATAAAATGGGGCAGATATTTGGGATTTTCTTTACCTGTTGTTCCAATTGACCTTGAAGTGATGTGAGCTTTTCATCAACAGACTGTTTTTCACTCAATAATGTTGATTTTTCAGCTTCCATGGTGGTTATCTAATAAACAAAATGAATCACATGAACAATTAAAACACAACACAAATATGTTTGTTGATATTTGTGAAAAAAAAAACCAAATCCCTGACTACCTCCTCAATATAAAGGGAAGTGCAGGTATCTTGACTGGGACCTTAAACACTGTTACTTCTCTACACTCATCCATGGGTCACTAATAACTCAGAAAACATGTCAATTTTGGCCTTTCCCATTTACTATAAACAGTTTTTATTATGGCATACTCATACCATTTTACTTCACAGAAGGAATACGTTTAAGCTTTATTTTTGAGCACCAAATTTTGTGCACACTTATACTTACCGTAATATTAGTACATTTTATTTTAGTAAAATGGTCAGACCATGAAAACTGCTAAAAAAATTGCTGTTAAAATGTCTTGGTTTACAGTATATACCGTGCTAAGGAGTAATATTGGAACTTGAGTCAGGCTAACAAGTTCATATAAGAATCTTTAATATTGTTCTCAAACAGTCACTCTGATGATTCATTAATACTTATATGAAGTTATTGCATCTCTCTCTCTCCTCTCTCTCTCTCTCTCTCTGTGTGTGTGTGTGTGTGTGTGTGTGTGTGTGTGTTCTTGCTTAGTTTACTTACAGTGTTCTTCAGTGATGCCTCTGATTCTGTTAAACTTTTTACAGATTCCTACAAATAAACAACTAACTGTACTATAATTGTAAAAAAAAAAAAACCCTATACAGGTAAATATAAGTAGAGCACTTTATTACAACATTATTCCCTGTGAATTTTACATTGACTACATCCAAATTAGAAGTCTGGAGCCCATCTGGCAGTAAAGACTAAAACAATGTAATGTTAATGAGAAGTAATTAGAAATAATTTACTACATGTAGTAAAATATAGACCAGCACCGAGTAAAGGGACAATTGTTAATTAACAAAAATAGGATTTTTTGAGTTTTTAACATTAACAATAAAAATCAATTTAGAAAATACAAAAAAATCATTTAGCAGTAATGCACAGTTTCCAGTATAGTGCCTTTTAAAAATTTAAAAAAGCTAATTTCCTAATTTTTTTGTTTTAAGAAGCCAAACAAAATTTGAATATTTGGACTGATCATGTTAAATTTAGATACCACAAACATTTGAAACAGAGAAAAATAAACTTAATACTTGCAGTATTCTATTATATTTTTATGAATAAAACATTTCTAGAAAGGGGTAAATAAACAAGATTTATTTGTATTTATTTTTTGTCAGTTTTTGGAATTAAAAGAATAAAATCTAAAATCATAAATTCTGTCCTTTCAATAATTAAACAAGGACTTGACTTAACACTAAAACAGAAGCAGTTTATCCCATTATTAGATTTTGCTTCTATTTAACATTTTGGAAAACCAGTAGTTGTCTTTTTCACAATACTGGACTAATCACAAACCATGGAGAAATATTTTCTTTTTTTCCACCTATTTTTCCACATGACTGTAAGAGTGAAAACAACAGGTTAGTTCAAATGGAGATCAGTTAAATTCTGCTTTAAACTAACCTTGGTTGTTTCCAGTTCAGATTTCACTTCATTCAGCTGTGATGTCAAGTTCTCCTGTTCTGTTTTGGAGTTTGCCTTGGTTGTTTCCAGTTCAGATATTATGCCATTCAGCTGTGATGTCAGACTCTCCTGTTCTGTTTTGGAGATTGCCTTGGTCATTTCCAGTTCAGATTTCACTTCATTCAGCTGTGATGTCAGACTCTCCTGTTCTGTTTTGGAGTTTGCCTTGGTTGTTTCCAGTTCAGATTTCACTTCATTCAGCTGTGATGTCAAGTTCTCCTGTTCTGTTTTGGAGTTTGCCTTGGTTGTTTCCAGTTCAGATATTATGCCATTCAGCTGTGATGTCAGACTCTCCTGTTCTGTTTTGGAGTTTGCCTTGGTCGTTTCCAGTTCAGATTTCACCTCATTCAGCTGTGATGTCAGACTCTCCTGTTCTGTTTCGGAGTTTGCCTTGGTCGTTTCCAGTTCAGATTTCACTTCATTCAGCTGTGATGCCAGACTCTCCTGTTCTGTTTTAGAGTTTGCCTTGGTTGTTTCCAGTTCAGATATTATGCCATTCAGCTGAGATGTCAGACTCTCCTGTTCTGTTTTGGAGTTTGCCTTGGTTGTTTCCAGTTCAGATATTATGCCATTCAACTGAGATGTCAGACTCTCCTGTTCTGTTTTGGAGATTGCCTTGGTTGTTTCCAGTTCAGATTTCACCTCATTCAGCTGTGATGTCAGACTCTCCTGTTCTGATTTGGAGTTTGCCTTGGTCGTTTCCAGTTCAGATTTCACCTCATTCAGCTGTGATGTCAGACTCTCCTGTTCTGATTTGGAGTTTGCCTTGGTCGTTTCCAGTTCAGATTTCACCTCATTCAGCTGTGATGTCAGACTCTCCTGTTCTGATTTGGAGTTTGCCTTGGTCGTTTTCAGTTCAGATTTCACCTCATTCAGCTGTAATGTCAGACTCTCCTCTTCTGATTTGGAGTTTGCCTTGGTCATTTCCAGTTCACATTTCACTTCATTCAGCTGTGATGTCAGACTCTCCTGTTCTGTTTTGGAGTTTGCCTTAGTTGTTCCCAGTTCACATTTCACTTCATTCAGCTGAGATGTCAGACTCTCCTGTTCTGTTTTGGAGTTTGCCTTGGTTGTTTCCAGTTCAAAATTCACTTCATTCAGCTGTGATGTCAAGTTCTCCTGTTCTGATTTGGAGTTTGCCTTGGTTGTTTCCAGTTCAGATTTCATTTCATTCAGCTGTGAAATCAGACTCTCCTGTTCAGTGTTGGAGTTTGCCTTGGTCGCTTCCAATTCAGAATTCACTTCATTCAGCTGTGATGTCAGACTCTCCTGTTCTGTTTTGGAGTTTGCCTTGGTTGTTTCCAGTTCAGATATTATGCCATTCAGCTGTGATGTCAAGTTCTCCTGTTCTGATTTGGAGTTTGCCTTGGTCGTTTCCAGGTCACATTTCACTTCATTCAGCTGAGATGTCAGACTCTCCTGTTCTGTTTTGGAGTTTGCCTTGGTCGTTTCCAGTTCAGATTTCACTTCATTCAGCTGAGATGTCAGACTCTCCTGTTCTGTTTTGGAGTTTGCCTTGGTTGTTTCCAGGTCACATTTCACTTCATTCAGCTGTGATGTCAGACTCTCCTGTTCTGTTTTGGAGTTTGCCTTGGTCGTTTCCAGTTCAGATTTCACTTCATTCAGCTGAGATGTCAGACTCTCCTGTTCTGTTTTGGAGTTTGCCTTGGTTGTTTCCAGGTCACATTTCACTTCATTCAGCTGAGATGTCAGACTCTCCTGTTCTGTTTTGGAGTTTGCCTTGGTCGTTTCCAGGTCACATTTCACTTCATTCAGCTGTGATGTCAGACTCTCCTGTTCTGTTTTGGTGTTTGCCTTGGTTGTTTCCAGTTCAGATTTCACTTCATTCAGCTGTGATGTCAGACTCTCCTGTGCTGTTTTGGAGTTTGCCTTGGCCATTTCCAGTTCACATTTCACTTCAATCAGCTGTGATGTCAGACTCTCCTGTTCTGTTTTGGAGTTTGCCTCGGTTGTTTCCAGTTCAGATTTCACTTCATTCAGTTGTGATGTCAGACTCTCCTGCTCAGTTTTGAAGTTTGCCTCGGTTGTTTCCAGTTCTGTCTGAATTTCATTCAATTTGGATGCCAAATGTTCCTGTTGTTTTTCATGACATTGTATTGTAGATGTCAGTTCAGACTGAAGTTCATTTACCTGTAATGTTAAATTCTCATTTTCTGTTTTACAACTGTTCAGTTCAGTATGAACTTCATTTAATTTAGACATCAAATCATCTTTTTCAGATTGACAATTTTCAAGTTCAAATTGGATTTCCTTTAAACTTGATGTCAAACTCTCTTTAGCAGACTGGCAATTTTTCAGTTCAGTTTCAATGTTATCTAATTTTGACATCAGGCTTGCTTGTTCAGTATCATAACTTTTCTTGGCAGATTCCAGCTCAGTCTGAAAAATGTTAATATTTGATGTCAAATTCTCCTTATCAGACTTGTAAAGTTCAAGTTCAGTTTGAACACTGGTTAATTTGGTTGTTAAATTATTTTGTTCCATTTCATAACTTTTTTTTGCTGCATCAAACTCAGCTTGAATTTTGTTCAATTTTGATGTTAAATTATCATTTTCTGATTGATAACTTTCCTTTGCAGTTTCAATTTCAGATTGAACTTCGCTAAGCTCCAAGGTCAAATTTTCCTTTTCCGATTTACAAATCTGGAGTTCCGTTTGAATGTCATTGAGTTTTGATTGTTCTATTTTATAATTTTCCTTCATTGATTCCAATTCAGCTTGGGTTTCCTTTAAACTTGCCATCAAAGTATTGCTTTCTGTTTTATAACTTTCTTTCTTGCTCTCCATTTCTTCTTGGGTGATATTTAACTTTGATGTCAAGTTTTCAAATTCAACTTGATAACTTTCCTCTTTTGATTTCAACTCAGTCTGGATTTCAGTAAGTTTTGATGTCAAGTCCTCTCTTTCGATCTGGCTACTTTTCAGTTCAGTATAAACTTGGTCTAGTGTTGATGTCAAATCCTCCCTTTCTTTTTTGCTATTTTCTAATTCAGTTTGAACTTCACCTAATTTTGATGCCAAATCCTCTCTTTCTGTCTGGCTACTTTTCAGTTCAGTATAAACTTGGTCTAGTGTTGATGTCAAATCCTCCCTTTCTTTTTTGCTGTTTTCCAGTTCACTTTGAACTTCACCTAATTTTGATGTCAAATCTTCTCTTTCAGTTTGGCTGCTTTTCAGTTCAGTCTGAACTTGATCTTGTGTTGATTTCAAATCCAGTCCTTCTTTTTTGCTGTTTTCCAATTCAATTTCAACTTCACCCAATTTGGATGTCAAAAGCTCTTTTTCCATCTGAGTATTTTTAAGTTCCGTTTCAACATCATTCAGTTTTGATATTACATTCTCTTTCCCTGAATCAGCCTCACTTAACTTCAATGTCAGCCTTTCTATTTCCTTTTTTGAGCGAACCCTTGTAATGTTCAGTTCCGACTCAACACCATTTAACCTTGACATCAAGCTTTCGTTTTCTGTTTGAAGACTCACCTTAGTTTGTTGTAGTTCAGACTGAACTTCATCTAACTGGGACGATAATCTATTTTGCTCTGCCTTATAACTTTCTTCTTTTTGTTTCAATTCAGCTTCAAGCCTTGACTGAAATATAAATGTAAAATTAAAATGCACAAAATTGCAAATTGCAAATTGGTTTACATAAATATTTAAATATCTCTGAAATTGCAAATTGATTTACATAAATATTGAAACATCTTTGAAAATGCAAATTGGTTTACATAAATATTTAAATATCTCTGAAATTGCAAATTAGTGTACATAAATATATATTTAAATATCTCTGAAATTGCAAATTGGTTTACATAAATATTGAAACTTCTTTGAAATTGCAAATTGGTTTACATAGATATTTAAATATCTCTGAAATTGCAAATTAGTTTACAATTTTTGTCAATCAAGTGGAATGTACACCACCTTTGTTGTGTGAAATATTACTTATTTAATTTTGGAACATTTTTCTGTTTGCATGTATTGTATCGTTTTTATTTCGCAAAAATGTCTATGTGTACATGGGTCTTGGTGTACGAGTGGTCTAAATTGCAAGCTTGTGGATCACATTGCCAATCGCCACTTAGGTTCAAATCCTACTGAGGCAGATCCTAGTTTTTGCTTGATGAAGGTCAGTGGTGTTCCCAAGGCACTGCGGCTTTCCTTCACAATCCTAAAGATGACAGCTTCAAAATTTTATGAATTACGAGAGAGAGAGAGAGAGAGAGAGAGGGAGGGAAAGAGAAGAGAGAGAGAGAGGGAAAGAGAGAGAGAGAGAGAGAGAGAGAGAAACAACCAAATTCACATGCATGGAATTGAGAGTACCTTTTCTTGAGCATGTACTTCTTGGCCTGATGTCTGTTGCTGCTGTTTGACCTCAATATCAGTTTTTAAACCAGCTATAGTCTGTTCCAAAGTACTTTTTTCTTTTTGTAAAGTAACTTTCTCTTCTTCAACTGTTGTTATCTAGTAATAAAAATAAATAACATGATGAAGTTAAAGCTGAAAGTGGAAAATAACATAAACAGATGTGGAAGAAACGAAAACAATGGCTGCAAATCTGATATAATGTACATTGTTTTACCGTAATTTGGTTAAAAAAAACACCCCTTACCTACAAATTATGGTGATATTCAGTCTAGTGAATACTAGTGGATAGTTTCATAATTTGAGTATTTTAATCAGAAATTAGGCCTGAGCTTTGATCTACACAGCTAAATTTGGTATATAACACGTCATTTAATGTTTGTACATGTATACATTTGTGTCATATTTAAACAAAATCCATCATCTTATGTTTGTATACCCCCCCCCCCCCCCCTAGTAAGGGGGTGGACACAATATAGGGATATACAAACAGACAGGTATATGGATAGGCAGATGGACAGTGTGTTTTCTATATTCCTTGATAAACTTCTTTTACCGGGGATATAATAAGTGGAAGTTATGAAGCGGACATGATATTGAGACTGACAGATGGATAGACAGATGGACAGAGTGATTCCTATATATCTCCCTAATCTTCTTTTTACAAGTGATTTTACATGTCATATTATAATAAGTGGAAGTTATGGAGAAGACATGACATTGAGACTGACAGATGGATAGGCAGATGGACAGAGTGATTCCTCTATCCCAGTACCCCCTAAAATTCTATTATAAGGGTGTATTAAATTAAAGAAGTCAAAGTACACTTGTTACAATGTATGTTCATAGTGTAAACAGTTCAATTTTACCTGTTGTTGTAATTTGTTCTGTGTTGTTTCAGCTTCTCTTTGTGAGCTTTCCAACTTCTGACTTAGCTCTGCCATTTCTTTCTCATGTTTTTCTTTGGACTGAAATATAAATGACATATAAAGTCAAAACCTGCAACTAACCACATGTAAACTATTCTATTTTCCAAATCTGAAACTATATGTTCTAAGTACATTATGTACATGAAATATCTTGACTATATCTCTTGTATCTTCAAAGGAGAAGATTTGTAAAGATTTTTGCTATTTTTCCCCTTATGGGAAGCCCCAAGTGGACATAACTCCTTCATTAGTGCAAATCTGAAAGCCCTTCACCTAGACATGATAATCGCCCAATATCATCAAATTTAGCCTTGTAGTTTTGGAAAAGATGATTAAAATGTAAATTTTACTCAGGATGGACTTGGGATGATCTCAATAGCTCTCTTGAGCTGAAAAGCTTAAAAACTTTGTGAAATTATGTTTTCTGAAAATAAATCCCATTAGGGGTATTAATAATTAAAAATATTTATTCACTGATCCATGAAAACAACAAAATTAAATCCCCACAAATATTTGTGATATTACAGTATCATGTTACCTGGGTAATTTCTTCCTGTTTCAGATTAAGGTTACTGGTTACTTCTGTTAAAGCAGCTTTGCTTTCATCTAGATTCTTTCTTAACTCGGCATTGGCCTGGTCTATTTTTTCACCATTTTCTTTCTGTAAGGAAGATAGAAAAACAAGTAATTTATCACAAATCTGTAGAAACTAGAGCAATGTCTTGAAAGATGAATATGTCCTTCAACAATGATTTGATGATTTGACCTTATGATCCTGACCTTCAACCTACATCTATAAATTGGTATGTGACACATCATCTTGTGTTGGTTTACATTTGCGCAAAAATTGATAAAAATCTATCTATAGATGTGGAGGTTATGGAATGAAGATGTGACTGGGAAGGACAAACAAGCAGGCAGACAGGGTGATTCCTATACCCCTGAAAAATACTAAGGCCAATTCTACAAATTCTATAAAGAAATTTCTATCTGTTAATAATCAGTATATGTTTATAACATGGGCCTCATTTGGTCCCATAAATATAAATGTTGATTGTAATAGAGCTTGTCAGTCAAAGCAACACTGATGATTTTTTTAAAATATTGAATAAAAATTCTAAGTCATTGTGGTGTAATAAATACTATGTAAAAGGGTGTTTCATCATTTCTGGTATTACATTGTATTTTGAAAACAAAAGACCATTTTCAGAAAGTAAAAGACTCAAAACAAAACAAGGGTAATACGATATAAATATTACATTTCTGATAGGGTGACAATATGGGCTGTCACCCTATCAGAAATGTAATATTTATTTTATTATACCGACTGTTGATGTTAATTATACTGTGCAACCAATGTATACTGGATTGAAAATCATGACAATCAGCTCTCGTCTGTAAGCAACTTGTGAGACGCTTGTAGCATTTATCTATCATATTTCACATTACTTCAGAAAAGCATTTTACTGATTTAGAAGATGAATGCGATTGAACCGCATACACAGTTTTTCTGTGCATGTGACATTTTTCGTAATGTCAACCGCTCACATAATGTCACCCTGTGATGTCAGATTTTCTGAAATCCGAGAATGACATTAAATTTACCCAAACGCTTATTAACCAATCAGAGTTCGAGAAATTTACAAAAGGTATAATAAAAGGTAACACAAACCAGTTGTTTTATTTCCTCAGACAACTTCTGACCCTGATCTGTTTGTTGTTTTATCTGTTCATTTAGTTTGGATATTTCTGATTTGTGATTCTTTTTCAGCTGTAAAAGATAAATCTTATTCATATGACAGATCGTCAAATAAATTAAAAATCAGACAAGCAAATACAGTGAATTAGGATTCTTATCAGTAGGTACTCTTTGTAATTTGCTCTAATCTTCAAAGGGCAATAACTTGCAGGAAAATGAGCAAACTAACTTGGGTTAATGATATGCACTTCTCTTATCAATGTTGATGCTTTGCATTAAGTTTTTTTATAGTGTTTCATAGTTTTGGATAATTACTCTGGACAAGAAATGTCTGGAAGAACAGACTGAAGGATGGAAGTTCAAATTTAATATCTCCCACTTATTTAAAACAAGGAGGGGAATAAAAAGATGTTGTATAAATTGTTTATATTAATGACTTATGGCCAATTTTATCGTCCTTCACTTGTGTTTCTTGTGTTTTAAGCAAATGCAGTGAAATCTTTATTCATCACCACCATTTGTTCAGTTAGGGTTTGGTGATAAATCAAGGAAGGGTTGATTCTGGGACTTAAAATTACTGTGGCGATAAGAAAGGTGACAAAGATATCTAGGGGTATTATAACAAGGGCCTAACACCACATTACAAATATATTACATTTCCTATAAGGTAGCTTAAAGACAAAGAAATATTTAACAGAAAAGGATTTTTGGACTTCAAATTACTAAAAGGATTTTTGGACTTCAAATTACTGTGGGCATAAGAAAGGTGATGAAGTTATCCTGAGGCATTATAACAAGGTCTAACTGCACATAACACATTCATTACAAAGTTATCAAGGGGCATTATAATGAGGTCTTGCTGTACATTATAACAAATATATTACATGTTTTACGGTTTGCTCTGACTCTAACAACTTCTTATTGGTTTCCTCTAAAATTTTCTTAGTTGAAGTTAGTTGTTTTTCTGCATCTTTTATTTCTTTTTCTTTGTTCTGTATGACACTTATCTGTTGAAATAAATAAATAAATAAATAAATAAATTAAATAACTAAATAAATAAAATCACTCACTTAAGAACTTTTTGATTCACTTAGTAGAGCACATCAACAGACACTGTTCATTCTAGAAGAGCATTGTGCCACTGGATTCAATTAAAAAATTAATCCACAAAAACAATTAAAATGATCCATCTTTTCAGCCTTGGTTGTGTGTTTACTTAATCCAGTTCAATTTGTTTCTAATTTAAGTTTTGTTTTCATAATCTACAAAATGCATTTATAGAGATGAACATTGTTTGGTTTACCAAACATCAACACAAAAATCAATCAAGGAATACTATGCTGAGCTTGTTAAATAAAAAATATTTATTTATTTGAAGACAGAAGGTAGTTTTTAAAAGATGTAACAAAATCACTGATCTGTGCAAGGCCTCGGTCAATATGACACCACTAAATATGTTTCTGAATTGAACATTAAACAAAGTACTGTGATAATTAAAGTAGAAAAAAATAGTGTTAGATTGTTGTTTTACCTTTTCTTTAAGTTCTCTCTCTACTACTGTGTGTTGTTGTGTTAGATTGTTGTATTTTTCTTGTTGTGATTTTTGTGAATTTTCCAGCGAGGTAATTTTCTCCTTCCTTGATGTGATATCTGCTTGTGTCTACAAAATTAAACAGACAAAATCAGGAAATAACAAAGGAATGACTACTACATTATTTCAATATCACATGTCATATAGAAGGTTATTTTCTCAGATTTCATACATGTATTTGAATTATCAAAAGAAAAATTGTAAAAACTAAAACTGTCAGTGAAGCTGACATATACCCCTACATATGTTTTGCCATTGGATCATGGATCATGAGAATCTCATATCATCATCAGACAACTTCAAGTAAGGATTAAAGTAGACTTGTTCTAATGCAATAATTATGTCCATACTGTACAAAAAAAATTTAACTCTGGAAAACAAAATAATTCTCAATTATTCTGCAAAACAAATCTGATGACCCTAATAATCACTGGTGCACAGGTTCTCAACACATGTAACATCTGTGCATAATTTCAGAAAAATTGAATCATCCGTAATCTCCAGAAAAAATTATGTCTACAGATGGATGGACTGACAAGGTTATTCAAGTAAACCCCCTTACTTCTTTGTAAGGAAATTAATATATATCCTATGCTGACTTTATTGATCTCACCTGTTCTAGATGTTGTTTTACTTTACTTAATTCATTATTTTTCTCCTCTAACATGTTCTGTGTTGTCTTTATGTGGCTTTCTAAATCAGTTCTCATACTTGTTTTGGATGCCTCAGTAGCCAGCAACACTTCACTCTACAAACAAAACAAACATCTTCTGTAGAAATACATTTACATGTATACATATTATGCATGTTCAGATTCTAGGAAGAAATTAAACACAAACATACCTGTCCATGTTTCAACCACAATCCCAAAAGCAAAATTAAAACTTTGAAAACCAACAAATTAAGTAAAGCTCGTGAACTTCCACCAGGAAAATGGGGCCGGGTGCTAAAGAAGGGTAAGCCTAAGGAAGGGTAAGCACCTCCTGTTTAGCTAGCTACACCCCCCACATGTGATATCAAAATGGACAATGGAAGGAGCATGGAACATCAAATTTATCAAAGATACTTCTTGGGATACAAAACATCACACATATTAACAAAAATGTGAAAATGGCCAACAAACTTTTTGATATAATTTTTTTTTATTCATACCTTAGTTTTAATGTCACTATCTAACTGATGTAACTTCTGTTGTAGTGAATTCATTTTTTCTGATTTTTCATCCAATGATATTTGTAGCTTTTGACCTTTGTCCTGAGATGTCTGTAATTGACCTTTGACCTCCTGTATTTGTTTATGTAAAGTTTCCATTTTATCATTATTTTCTTTTGCCTGTGTTTGTAATGTCTGCTCAGACTGTGCTAGTTTATCCTGTAAATTGGCCTGCAAAAGAGTGAAAAGCATATCTGAAGTTTAGTTTATTAGGTTGGCACAATGTCTCATACTAGAGTGTTTTAATAAAATAATGAAAAACTATACCATAAAACCTAATTTTAATGCCCCTCAATAACTTTGCCAACTCACTTATGGCCACTCTATTCTGAAGTCCAAAAATACATTTCTTCTATATTTTTCTTTCTCCTTACCAAACACCTTTATAATGTCACAATTTTCTGAACAAATGATGGTGATCAATTGAGGTTTTACTGTATACTGAAATTTGGTATCATTATTAATAAACTCTTAAAATAACCACAGCATTTGCCATCAGATAGCTCACACCTTATAAACTTTTTTATGCATGGGACATGACAAAAGCTCTTTTGCTCTTTGTGGTTTGGAGATAAAAAAAGTATCAATGGTGTTGATTGCTATACTGATTTTTTATCTATTTGTAAATTTTTTAAATTCAAAATATTGTGTTTTAAGTTGAGAACTACAGCCATTACCTTTTCCTGTTTAAGCTGGTTAACAGCTGTCTCTGCACCTTCTCCTACCTCAATCTAAAACATCAAAATAAAAAATACATGTACAATATACACCCAGATATCAGAAAAGAAATAAAAGTAATATATGCAATTATGGACTTTTTAGTGGTTGTATATGGTGTGATATTCACCGGAAAAATAAATATTGATCGAGGCGACAGCCGAGGTCAATATTTATTTTTCCGGTGAATATCACACCATATACAACCACTAAAAATTCCATAACTGTTTTATTATATAATTTAGCCACTGTGGCACTTGGGTTGACAATGTTTTCTCAAACCTGTGACCAGGCAATCTATTTTACCAATGTTAGATTTCCCTGCCCACCCTGGTTGATCACACTAAAATTTTCCCGCATTAATTGAATCAATCTGACTTTTAAGTCTGATTCTATGAAAAAATAAATGGCATTCCGGAAGAGACACAATCAAATACACACTACATTGTAAATTGATAATGCCATAACGTCAACGTTCTATGGAAAAAAAATAACAAGACACAATCACTTGCATACACTTAATTGATGATGTTCTAATCATTTTATGGAGAATGTGAACAAAAATCGATGATGTACACCGAATTTGATATTCACCGGAAAATCTGTGGTATATGATGTGAGATCCAATGGTCACGTGTTACCGTTTTAGCCAATCATAAAGATGGAATTTATTAATTATATAATAATATCATGTATTTCTGACTTACAAGTAGAGATACAACCAAATATAGACAGGAGATGAAAATCACTTTAGAAAATTTCCAAGAAGGGCCATACCCTTGACTTGGATAAGTACATCTGGAAACTTTTTTGTCAGCTAATATTTTCAAGATTGTCATTTCAAGGAATAAGTGAACTTTACACATCATCGGATGACAGTTAGTGCATATGCAAGATATAATTGTGAAAGTTTAATTTCCATGTCTTATTTCTTTTCAGAACTGAAAAACCTCGATATGAAAAATAAATCTTGACTGGGGCATTAAACCCCATTACCCCAATCCACTCTACTCTTCTTGGTCTCACAGGTTTTTGTAAAAATAAAACAAACACAAAATTTTTCCCCAATTTAAAATAGCCACTGATTGTACTACTTGGCCATATCTATCCATGTTATAACATAACTTATCAGGGTTACCTTAGCAAACAGATCTGTTCTTTCTGTCTCCAATCTCTTTATTTCTTCTTTACAAGATTCCAGATTACCCTCTAGACCAGATATTTTCTCATCTCTGAAAAATATAAAAGATCAAATTACAGTAAAACCTGTTTTAAGAGGTCACTAAGGGGACTAGATAAAAGTGACCACTTAAGACAGGTGCCCTTAAAAACAGGCTGTGTTCCAGAAGACATTTATAAAGATTGATAAATTGATTGATTGAATATGGTTTTACATCCCCATCAAAAATATTTCACTTTTATCGAGATGTCACCAGCTAAAGGTGAAGTAGCAGAAATTTTTACCTTTGCAGTGCACTTAGGGCAATGTGCGGGGAGGATTGCTTTATGTGCCACGCCTACTGTGACACAGGGCATTGGTTTTTTTAGGTCTCTTCCAAAAGGACCCTGTAACTTTTATTTCTAAATGCCAAGTGCTTGGCTAAAGAACAATCATTACCCATTTTCAAGTCTTGGTCAGACCCAGCTGGGTTTGAACCCAACATTTCCCACATATGAAGCAAGAATTCTACCAATGGGCTATTGCAGTAGTCACATTTATAAAGAGAAACAAACCAATTTATTTAGTTGCGTATATTAAATGTTTGTCAACAAAATTAACAAAAGATGCAAAATTAATGATAAATATACACATGTAAGTAACAGAATTATAAATTTATTTCTGTATTACCTGGACTGTATTTTTCTACTCTCTTCTTCAAGAAGTGCTTCCTTCTCTCTCAAAGTACCTCTTATTTCATCATTTGCTGCACACTAAATAAAAAAATAAATAAATAAATTATTTGCTTTAACATAATCCTGTTTACAACAAAGAAATTGAGATCTGCAGAGCATGAGTCTTCCCTTGATGTGCAGTTCTGTCAATAAATAAAACTTTAACCAAAAAGTTTTTATCAAATGTAGACTATGACGCAATGTTATTTATATTGTGTAACGCGAGTGTTATATGGATTTACCCATAATCATTCATAGCAGTCACCAAAAAGAACGTAGTAACATTCGCGTTACACTATGCAACATGAATGATATGTCTCATATTTTCAGGTCAGACAACAATGTCCACTTCATTTTCTTTTCTTAATTAAAAGAAAAATAAAATAAAAAATAAATAAATTATACAAATAAGGCATCAGACGTACAATCATTATCCTATCAGACAACATCTGATTCAGATAAATTATTCTTGCACCCATAAAAAGAGAAGTGCAAGATATCTCCATCTTGTACCCTCCTGTGCAAGATAGCCTACACACTGTTTTTCCCCCAAAATGTTATCAATAAAATCAAAAATGTATCGATAAGTTGAAATTGATTTTTAAATTGAAAAATTGTACTTGCTGGTACAAGAAATAGAAGCAATCACTACTTTTAGTGCCAGATAAGGGAATCTCAATCCTTGTTCTAATATATTTGGTCCAGAAGGAGGCTTGGACCAAATATATTAGAACTCAGGTTGAGATTTCCCTATCTTGCACCACAAGTTGTAATAGATTCTGTTAATCCTAACCATGAATCAAGGACATTTCTAGGATCTTGTATTTTCAGTGGGTAAAAATGAAAGTCTAAATATAAATATCAACTTGCTTTTCCAGACATATGTATATTTACCTCCAACTGATGATGCTTTGTCATGTCTAATAGCTGCTGAGAGAGATCTTCAATATGAGATGCCTGAGTTTCAGAGGAAGACTGAACCTACAAATTAAAAATATTTTAGCAATCAAACCAACAATTTTTCTATATAAGAATCTGCCAGAGTTGGATTAAAGCCTAGGCAGTGAGAGGCACTGTGATCTGTAAGCATGGGCTTTACACCACTCTGTCACTTTGTATGAATTTACATATTTGTTGATGACATCATACTGGTAGAAACTCTAAATTAATGTATTATCCAATTTCCCCAAAATTGTGCTTACTTTTTACATAGACTTTGAATTTGTATCAGGTAAGATCAAGAAATAACATGAAAATTGTGTTCTCTTGAATAAAACTAGATCAACAGTACAAATTATCAAGTAAAGTTCAAAAGTTGTATAAATGTTTTGCTATTCAAGGATAGAGCATGACCTTATATTAGGTCAAGGTCTAATGAATCTATGTACTCTATTATCTTCATCAAGGACATGTATTGATAAGTTACAATCAAGACCATCTTGACGTCATTGAATAGTTTCTTAATCCTGGCAGGATTATCGAAGCCCCTTGTTACATTCAGATTGGTAACAAGTCTATCATGTAGAACACATTTCACACTAACCTTTTCAAGCTCCAGTTTGAGATCATTATATTTCTGTTCCCACTGTAACACAAGTCCTTGGGATTGTGATTTTGTGTCTCCAAAATTTCTTTCAAGCTGACTAATTTTCTCATCTCTCTCCTCTACTGTCTTTCTTACCTAAACAATAAGCAGAAAAACATTTTGAACATTCTGTATTCAAGAATATACATGTATAAAAGCTTTATATTCCACCTAAACACTTTTTTGGCCCAACTCTCCACCAGGAGAGATGGAATTAAGTCAAACATTTTGAACAGTCTAGCCTAGAATATACATGTATAAAAGCTTTATAATCCATCTTAACCCTTTATAATAATTTTTTCCCAGGTTTAATGCACATTAGATGAAAGATCATTTTGCTGAATACAGGCCAAAAGAAATCATAAATATGTATATGTATCCATTTCATTCTTTTACAAAGCATGTACAGAAAACCCTAGTTATAAGTCCTTCGATAACTTTCTCACCTTTTTTATCACAACACTTTTCAAGTCCAAAAGTATATTCCTGCTGGGTTTTTTTCTTTATAGATCTCCCTCAATTAATCGCCAACCCCTTTGCAATGCCATAATTTTCCTGAATTTAGAGCAGTATCTTGAATGACCAACAGCCTATCACCAAACCCCCTTAGAATGCCAAAAATTCAGGACCTGAATTCAGAGCAATTTCTTGAGAGATAAATACCCCTTTACCTAACATTGCCAAGTTGTTATTTCTAATGACCTTATAATTTTGAGGATATCAAAATGGTGGCAGTTGATTCAGGATAACTGTCCATACTTTTTTTTTTTTTGTATTATGATTTATTTAAGAAATAACATTCTTATTTTCGTTATCGATGCAAGTATGAATAACAATGACAAGTCCAAATTGCATGACGGCAAACAATGACATACAATTGCTCAAAATGTGTCACAGAAAGAGAAACAATGACAATTGTAAATGTACCTGAGTGAGTTCTTGTTCTATATCATTGAGTTTAGATAAGTTTTCCTCTATCTGTTGTTGTGACTGTGTCAGCTCGGCCTGTTTACTGTCTAGCTGTATTTGTAGATCTGATATCTGGTTCACTTTTTCATATAATTGCTGCTGTGTTGAACTGCTTTCTTCACTTCCCTATAAACAACAATCAAACATTCTACAATGATTGAGGATAACTTGACTAAGGAATATCAATATAATGTGCAAGCTTCCAACATCCTCCATTTTGTCTGAAGAAAGTGGAACGAAATAATGATATTTTATGCCTCAGTCAAAATTCTTTCACTTACATCAAGGCGGTAAGTTCATGGATGATAGGGAAAACCAGAGTGCCTGGAGAAAACCACCAACCATCTGCAAGCAAACTGGCAAACTTTTCCATACTGGGCTCTGCCATGTGTGCGATTCTAACCGAGGGGGTGACACTGACCTGAAATCAGGTATCGACACAAACACTAGCCCGCTAACCCGAGGCTAGTAACAATTGATCAGGGCTAGCAAATCTTGTATTATTATTAGCCCGATTGGTTTATCACAAAATAATTAGATCACAAACTCCATACATAGCTTTTTAGACTAAATGAATATTTAGTCCTTACTTCTCCAGATTGCAGGATTTTGCTCCATTTAAATTTTTTTATGGGAGTTGGGTTGGGACATCCCCTGGACTACTCAACTTCAAGCAGGGCTAGTGATTTCAAACAACTACTAGCCCTGTAGACTACTGTTAAAAAAAGTTCTGTTTTAAACCCTGGTAAGTGTGTACTTTATACTACTCAGTCACTGATGGCCTCTTTTTGCCTGCAGAGAAACCAGTAGTTCAGTAATCAAGATGCTTTCCATAGCTTTGATTTACTACTAAAAGACTGACCTTTGTCATGCATTGTTTTTGATTTTGCCTGTTGGTTTTTACTGACTGTTTCCATGTTGTATAATAAGAATATGATGTTAACACCATTTTATATGCCACATTGTAAACTTTTTTCAAGAACCAAAAAACCAATAATTCAAAATTGAACACAAAACAGGCTTTTTGCTGGCCCATACCTATTTACAACAGATTGAGATGCCCCAGTATCTATCATTTTATTTGGATTTATCAGGGAGAGACATTGAAATATTAGTAAATTATTAAAACTAAAGTTACTTTTTCCAGGTCAGACTTTAGACTTTCTAACTGTTCTTCCTTTGCTCTAAGCTGGCTCTGAAATGATCTAAGTTCCTCTGATGTTTGATCTAACTCATTCTGAAGCTTGGTGACCATGGAATCTTTCTCTGTTAGCTGATTGGTCAAATCTTTACTGGTTTCTGCCAACTTTAAGAATTCAAATAAAAAGGAAATAATATTTATTAAATGTTTCCATTTTATTATTCATTTGATTATAAATTATTTAATTATTCATTTGATTATAAATTATTTAGAGTATTCATCATGAATTTGTAAAAGGAGTTTATATGAGGGCATTAAAGTTAAATCTACATTAAAATGACACATACGATTTTAGTGTAATGGTGTGTCAGACTTATTTATGTCCAGTTTTGGTGTGTCAGACTTATTTATGTCCAGTTTTGGTGTGTCAGACTTATTTATGTTCAGTTTTGGTGTGTCAGACTTATTTATGTTCAGCTTTGGTCGTATTTTTCATGAAGAAATAAGAAAAAACTTCATACGTAGTATAATGATTGATTATGACAAGACACACAATAATGATTTATAAAGTTTGTTCTTGACTGAGCTCTATATTTGTAGACCCAAAATATACATCACAAAAAGGCCAAACTTTGCAAAAAATATGAAAATCAGCAAAATTTGCCTTCTTTTACTGTTGCATCCAAGAAATTTGCCTTCATGTATACATGACAATTTTTTTCTCCTGTTATTCCATATGTAAATGGATTTATTTTAAAAATCATGTTGAGTATATAACC
Source organism: Anadara kagoshimensis (assembly GCA_021292105.1). Classification (NCBI taxonomy): domain Eukaryota; kingdom Metazoa; phylum Mollusca; class Bivalvia; order Arcoida; family Arcidae; genus Anadara; species Anadara kagoshimensis. The sequence continues at coordinate 39,418,723 of CM037862.1, forward strand.
TTTTCCTGAGTTTCAAGAAGCTTTTTCAGCTCATTTTCCTTTTGTTGTAAATCATTAAGTAATTTATCTGAATTGGAAGCTTTCTCTGTTAAAGATGACTGAAGCCTGAAACAAACATAATTGTGGATTATTTGTTAAATGATCATATTACATATATTGACATTGACAACATTGACCGCTTCATCTGACCTTTAATTTAGGAATATTCATACTGGAGGATCTATCCAATACTTGGGAAGTGTAAGGATTCAGTGAACATATAATCAATACATGCTTCCTAGAGCTGTAATCGTGAAATAAAAAGGCATCTCAATATCGTCAAACGTTTGACGATTTTGTCGTGATATTTCCAAATGAATATGCTCAAAAGATGGGCTGGGTTTTCACTGGACTGCAATAAATTCAAACATAATAAAAGAATAATTAATAAGATATTAAATTACAACTTTTATCAAAAGTTATTAAGATTCACTGCGAAACCACCTATTCAATCCCCCATATCATGATGTAAGCTTTGTTCCATGATATTGCCATCTACAAATCCTTGGCGACGATAATCACGATGACAATATATAATGACAGTGCTAATGCTTCAAATGATGCATTTTTAGGTAATAAACCCACATTCCCAATGCATAAATGCACTGGCCCATAATAAATATTCAAATTAAAGGTCAATCAGACAGGTCAATGTTGTGTGCCTAGTTGTGAGCTTGTATGTAATGATGTATTTTGAGGAATTTATTTAATTTATAGAAGGAAATTAATATTTAGGAGTATTTGAATATTGAAAATGTGAGGTTTTAAAGTAATAAGTTTAATAGGCATAATTGAAAACAAATCAAACTGTGTTGGGTAGTATAATACAAAATTATATAAATTGTGTATGAGAGAGAGAGAGATAGAGAGAGAGAGAGAGAGAGGAGAGAGAGAGAGAGAGTGTGTGTGTGTTTCAGAGAGAGAGAGAGATAGAGAAAGAGAGGTTGTTACATTTTAATTTCTTCTGCTTTAGGGGCTTCAACTAGCTGTTGCTGTAATTCTTGAAGTTTTGTTTCTGCTCTGAAATACATCAATATAAAAAGTAAACTACAAAGTACTGAAGTAATTTTTCTGTGGAAAGTGTACTCTGATTTATAATTCTGTCATTCTTTCTCTCATTTTCTTTGAATTGAAAACAAACCTTGAAAACCTTGTATTTTTTCTGCAGCTGATTTTTCTCTCATTTTCTCAAATTGTTTTTTTCCTCATTCTCTTAATTCCAATTTTTTCTCATTCTCTCTTAATACGACTTTTTCTCTCGTTCTCTTCTCTATGAGACACTATATTTCACTTCTATCAATAGGGCACTTCTGAAACTGTTCTTGTTAAGACCTATATTCTTTCTCCAAATGATTTTTTTCTCATTCTCTCAATGTGACCTTTTCTCTCATTTTCTCTCATTGACACTATCTTTTAACTTCTATGAATTTAATCCTACTTCTGAAATTGTAAAGACTTGTATTCTTTCTGCACCTGATCTTTCTCTCATTCTCTTTCAATGTGACTTTCTCTCGTTTTCTCCCTCATCGAGACACTACTTTTCAACGTCTATCAATATGACACTTACTTCTTATATTGTTCTTGTAAAGCCTTGTATTCTTTCTCCAGTTGATCTTTCTCTCGTTCTCTCTCCTGTGTCATGTTATCCATCAATGTCTGTACAGATATAAGTTCTTGTTTTAAGACTAACACGTCTTCAGCTCCAGGTCTGTATATAACACAAACATGTTCATCTTTATCATAAATCATGAAAGTCAAGGTGAAGGGAGACAAAGGATCACAGTAGCAACTTTTGGAATGGAGAGGAGTATTAATGGAGTTTTATGCCCTAGTCATGATTCTTTCACTTACCTTGAGAGGGTCAGTGTAGGGATAGTAGAAGAAACTAAAGTGCCTGGAGAAAACCATGGACCTTCGGCAAGTGAACTAACAAACTTTCTGAAACTAGGAAACTTTCAGATTAGGATTCCAACCTAGACGGTGAAAGTGGCTATGATCCATTAGCATCTGCTTTAGACTACTCACTCACCAAGAAATAAACTTGAAAAGATTGAATAACATAAGCAACAATCACAATAGTTGAAACCGTGTTCAACCATTTCAAAGTGTCCATCAAACGAAATCCTAACTGGGAAATTTACTCCACTAAAAAATTGTTTCTATGAAGTTTCATAAAAATCTGTTTAATAGCTCTTGAGAAAAGTGGCATACAAAAAATTGGCGGAAGAAATGGAGTCAACACTATTTCTCTAGCCCCAACCACCTACCCCACTAGGTTTAGAGAACATAATTACCTTTGTGATAACTGTGCTTCTAGATTCTGTACATAGGACTCTCTACTTTCTATTTGGCTCTGTAATAATAATGATTAGATACACACATATATAAATAAATAATATCAAAACACTATCAAAAACTTATTTACATTAAAAATCAAACAATCAAGTATATGAAATTTATATAGCAACATGAATACAGTAAATATATTCATTTTAGTGTGTACAAATTTAGATGCAAAATATAATATTGAAGCTAAACAGGATCTTTTTCATTCTGAAGTACTTTGGCTCATTTCCCTAGTAGAAGTTCACGTGTTTAGCTTAATTTGTCAGTTTCAAAGTTTTCACTTTGTTCCTGGATTTTGATTTGGACATGGATTAGTGTGTTTGTTATTGATTGGATATATTAACATGGATTTGACTAAGTATAAATCTCATAAATTACTGTGGGTCACCTTGTGCACTATGATTGTATATAATTTGACAATTATTTTGAACTTGAAGGGTCTTTAAAAAAGATTCGAAAAATTGGGGGATTCAAATAAGTGCAATGTGGAACTTCGAACTCCGGTCTTGTAAATACGTATGTACATTATGGACACAGTGATACACCTTGCATCTAGAAGTTTGACTATATATACATGTGCTTGTTATTGTCACTAACTTACCTTTAATGTTATAATATGATCTTCTAATGCAGCTCTTTTACCTTCACTTTCATCTACCTTTGCTTTAAGACTAACTAATTCTCCTGCCTGTAATGTACAATTACAATGTCATAACCACTCTATAAATATTTCTAATTTCTCCTAATCATGAGTTTTATTCATTTACTGTGTAAGACTGTGGGTTCTACAATAACTATATTTCAGATGTCTTAATACATACATGTAGAATACAATGAATCTAAAATATTTGGGTTTAGAGTATAAACATGATAAAGACACTCTGGAATATCCTCTCTTGAGGTGTATAGAATAATTCCAATCCTTTATAATGCATATAGTCAAGAGATTGGTTATAAGTCGACATGTACCTGTCTACAAATAATAATACATAATATTGTTATGTATTCTAGTACTGTATAAGCAGAAACATTAGCTGTAGGAAACTTCTGCGGTTTTGATCTTCTTAACTATTTGCCGTTAAGAAATGTCTATGTTATCGGCCATGTTGACTGTAGGGAAAGTGTACCAAGGGAAATAAGAAATTTTTGTTGAGTAGATATATTTGTGGTAGAAGCGTCACTGTAAAAATTGTGAATATTTTTTTTCTCGCAAATGTTTCTTCTTACACAGTATAAAATGAGAAATCCCAAGCACCTGCTTTTAATTTTTATCTTTAGGTATATTGATAACCTATGTTTTCATTCCTGGTAGCCAAAATCGCCATTGGCTACTAATTTCTGAGGAATTCTTTCAAAAAGTAACCTATTTTAACAAATTTGTGGAAAAATACTTTAAAAAGGACTATATTTTCACAAATTTTGAAAATTTGGCTACTAATTATTTCAAATTTATGGAAACCTAGATAATGTGTATAACTGGCATGACTGAAATGATATGTTCCATGAAGACTAAAATTCTGAACACTTGTAACAGGAGGGGGGAACACCTGAAAAAAATCCATTCCTCACGCAGGCGTTTACCTTGTTAACTAAATTATTCGGTCCCGATATCATTCTGTGCTAAATGCTTCTCATACAAACTTACCATTGTTCCAGATTTTTCCTGATATGTGTTTTTCTCGAGTTTTAAAGCATCAGATTGAGACGTTAAGGAAGCTATCTGTGTCTGGAGATGATGAACTTCAGATGTTACTGTAACCATAGTAACAGTTTTATTATACATTTGTACATATAACAATAATAACAACACACCACACTGACAAAAACAGCTTTAAATTATTTTTATAAAACAAGATATTTGGCTTAAGATGGAAAGTACAAATGAAAGGAACAAAGGAGTTTTCATTTGATATAACTGATAAAATTGTTAAACCTAATACATATATGTATTGACAATTCACATTTTTTTTATTTTCATGTAAGTTTGCAAGAGTATCCCAATGCCAAAAAAAACTTTTGCCAATGTTTTATTTAATGCACTTATATTTGCAATGACGATCATTCTATAATGTAAATGTAAAAGTATGCGGAAATCTGAAAATGACGACAAACATGAAAATTTCCTGATTTACAATAAGTATTTTAGTGTAGTGACTTGATAAGAGCACTAACTGTCCTTAACATTGAATGCTGAAAAACAGTCTAGGGATAAAACATTACACTATAGACTGACAAAAAACCTAAACTTTAAATTGGAAAATTTGAAAAACTTACACAGTGTTCTGCTTTCTTCTGAACCTCTTAACTGTAATCGTGACATTTCAAGTTCTGCTCTTTCCTGGAACATAAAAGATTACCATACTTATAGAAATGTACATGTTATACTCACATAAGAGACAACTACATTTTTTATAATTCATTCATATAGTCATGTAATGTGTCATGCAGATGTGTCCCTTGTGTACATGTGTGTATGTGTACAAAACAAGGTTGACAGTCTGTGTGTGTACATGTATAATATGTACATGTATGTGTATATGTATGCCTATTTCTGTTTTAATGAGAATGTGCTTTGTGAATTTATTGCAGCATGCATGTGTACATGAGCATGTTAATGTTCCCCCTACCTGAGCAGACAATGGTATAGCATTCGTTCCCCCTTCATTTGACTTGGCTAGTTCTTTCTTCAACTCCTCTGTGTACCACCTTTCTTCTTTTAATGATGTTTTTAAATCTTCTACTTCCTGTCGTAATGCTAACACATCGCCATCTCTAAAATGTTAATTAAAACATTGAGTGTATTATCCAATCTGTACTGATACTAATCCGACTAATCAGCCACTAAAACCCCATTTTATTTTTTTACTTGTTGAGGGTTTGTAGTCTGACAGCTTCCATTAATTAATTCTTGAAATTTCTGGCGAAAACGGCAGAAACCAAAACATGCGTCGATAGCATCCAGGATTTCCTTACCTCGCTATTGCTCACAACATGAAACACTCCCTACAACATTATTCTACTGAGCCATGCTTAACGTTAAATTAAAATTTACTGATACCGGTAGAAATACATGGTTTTCTGATGTCTCTACAGCTCTCTGTCACTTTTGCATCATAAAGACATTATTAATCTGGAATAATGGAAGTTGTCAGACCACAAACCCCCAACAAGTCAAAAATAAAAATTAGGGTTTAGTGGGCTGATTAGCCGGACTATAATGATACTAACAAAATACTGACAAAATATTACATTAATGCTTAGTTCATGCACTTTATTAAATCAAATTTCAGATTTAAATAATCAATAATAAAACTAGAGCAGTCTCTTGAGAGACAACCCCCCCCCCCCCCCCCATCCCAAACACCTCAAGATGGGCAGACGAACAGACAGACACCAAATAATAAAAAAATAAAAGTGAAAGAATCTTGACTGAGGAGTTTAACATCTTTACTCAACTTCTATAGCATACTGATTTTATTTAATCTTTAAAGAGACAGCAAAAATTCTACCAACCTGTTTTCTGAGGAAGATTTTTTTGGTTCATGAACGGTTTCAAAATGACTCTGTAACAATTCCGGTGATGATAATGACTTCTTACATATAGGACACAGAAATCCTTCCTGAAATATCAATTAGTTCTATCTACAGATGTCTTAAAATCATTGACATATTGGAACTCCATCTCAAAATAACATTAATACTTCTAATATATGATGTTTCTGAACTAACATGTCGTGTAAGAAACCTTGATGTCTGAGTGGTCTTTGTGTGTTTCACGACGACAAAATAATCGCAAAAGTTAATTGACATAAACATGTTTTGGAAAATGCTATTATTAATTACAAATTTTCAGTTATAGTCAATCTCTTAAAAGTTAATAGCTATGAAATGGTTTTGACAAGAGAATCGTGACAGTTAATATCCACCAATAAAATTGGTATACAGTAGCTGAAATAATGATAATGCAGCTTTTAAAAAATATGTCACTCATCTTATATCAAATATAACACAATTTACACTGGTTGTTAGTAATATACATTTGTATAATTACCCCACTGGTTGGTTTTTGTTTGGTTTCATCATGTTCTGTATCAAAGTGAGCTTGTAGGGCTTCTGGTGATGACAATGATATCATACATATTGGACATAAAAATCCCTAAAAATGTAAACAAAACATTAAGATTGTTTGATCTGAACTTGTAGTGATAAATACAAAGAAAATGTCTGACAATGGGGTTTGCCTGAGTATCACATGTTACTCACTAATGATTGTGTGGAACATTTATTCCCAGTAGATATGGAATGGCATAAGATGACATTTTCCTGTAAAAATTATGTTATTCCGGGAATTTGCGACGTTAAAGTTTTCTAAAATTTTCTGCACAAATGTTAAGAGGTATTGATTAAGTTCTACAGCAGCAAACCTTATTTCACAGATATTGCCATGCCTCATATTTTCCCTATTTGGAATGAATTAGGAACAATAGCCCAAGAGCTAGTGGGGTTTGAAATATGTGTCAATGGCCAAAAGCTTTGAAGGTTGTTTCTGATAGAAAAATGTCTGTAGTTTTCGAATTTGGGCGTCTTGTGAATGAACTCGTTTCCGATTTTTTTTCAGACGCGAGTTTTTACACTAGAATCGCATTTTTCAGCCGGTTTTTCGGTAATTTGATAATTCTGCATTATGGACGCGATATGGCCTTAAAATGTCTTATTACTGATGCGGTTATCAAGAATTATGATCATTGTTGACATTTAAGTTAAAAACTTCTTGATACATTTCAGATTTTTTTTTAAAATAACTATTTTAGGAAAAAAATAGACCAAAAATTTTGCGTTTTTAATATTTTGCCCTCTTTTATGTCTTATAAAAAAATAATAAAAGCATTTAAGTGAAATGTTTTACCATATTGTCACAGCCTAATGTGTTTTGCATTCAATAAAAGTAGCTGCATATCATTTGGTAGGAAATTGCGGCACCCACAGTGGAAAAACTTTCCCTACCCCAAAAATTGCAAATTTCTCAAAAAATCGATCTTTACTACAAATTTTGCTATTAGTTGCCATACTGATTGTTATACCGTGTAAGCTTTAATACTTGGGTGACAACATTGAAGACCTCTAACTAAAAACTTCTTGTTAAGCATTCAATCTCAATTTTGTGGCCAATTTTAAACAACCGAGTTTTGCGTTTTTACTTAATCTTTATTCGTTAAAGTCTTGTAGCGCATTCAAAAAAAGCCTGATTATCAATATACTATTTTATTTAGAATCCCTGATGTTTGTGCTTTATTGTGCAAGTATAATGTATAACACAATCGTCACACAAACCCTTTCACCACAATTTATTCTTCCCCCTACCCCATATGCAATAAATAAGCGAGTTCGCGAGATATTGATTTTACACTTGTGCGTTCTCAGGCAGTGAGATTTTAAACACGGTAGAGTGTTATAACGTAAATTTGTACTTGAAACATATAGTAAATTACGCTGTTAGCTTGTTTATTCAATGCTTTGATTTTTTGTATTATTAAGCAATGATAGTGCCACGCCCTTTTGTATGACTCGGCAGATGGCGCTGCGCAAAGCGTTTGTGTTACGTTTTCTGTCATTGCAAATCACACGTGGTTGCAATTATAGATACTTTCATATGGTTGTTGTTTATGATAAGTAAGAAAAAACTATTCACCCCTTTTTTCTATTGTTTTGTTACCGTTTATATTTCGTGTGAACAAGTTGATTTTATTTAATATTTGTTTTTAAAAAGAATCCGTGTTCACAATAGAATCAATGAAGTTTTGACGCAGATAAGTAATCTGTTTGTTAATTCTATTTGATTCCGTGACTGAATTAAAATCACTGTAAATAATATTTTGCGATTTGTTTGTGATAACTCATTGTCATTTCAATTAGAAGTGTTGCAAAATGGCCAGCACACGGCTGGATACATCTAAGGGGAAACAGATATTACAGGGCGATAGCACAGATGAAACAAATCTTGTTTGTTGCCTTCATGTCGATAAACGTTTCCAAGATATAGAAATTAAACCTTTTGATGAAACAACATGGAGTAAAGTGGCAAAAGTTGCTGAATATCGTCTTTCGAAAACAAAATCCCACAAATATAAACAAATTTGTCAAGATCTTCCTCAAAACTTTGATCCTAAAACCAATGGTTATCACAGAATGTGTTACAAGAACTTCACTGCTGTCTCAAAAAAAGAACTAGAGTCTTTTTCCACTGTAGAAGTAGAAGAAGTTTCTTACACTTTAAGATCCCACACTGAACATTTATCGGACGAAACTTCCTCCTCCGGTATTTTTCTTCCCGTATGTTTGTTTTGTGGCCTCCTGACGAAGGGTAAGAAAAGGGAACAGTTAGGCAATTGTGAAAGTTTGGAAGCGGGAGAAAAAATAAAAAATGCTGCAATGGTTCTGGGTGATACAGATATGATTGCCAGAGTTTGTGATATAGATTTTGTTGCTAAAGAGGTTAAATATCACCATAGCTGCCGAAAACATTACTTAAATCTTTCTGAGAGGTGTATACCCGGGTCTGCTAAGACAGAATATGGCAACATTAGGCTAGGACACGAAAAAGCATTTAAATGGTTGACCGAATACATAAATAAAAACGTTATAGCACAAGGTCAAGCTGTAACAATTGCCTCCTTGTATGAATATTACACTACAATGCTGATGGACATTGGTCTTGATTGCTCCTCATATACCATCCAGACTTTAGAAGTAAAACTTCTAAATCACTTCAAAGATGATATTTGCATGAGTAAAATAGGTAAACGACAAGGCAAAATATTATATCCAAGCTTTCTAGATACAGATCAGATTATAGGTTTCCATAATACGTTTTTATTAAATTCCAAAGTCACTGAAGCTGCATACCAGTTGCGAAATACAATATTAGAAATGTCAAAGACATGTCCCCAATTACAGAACCCATTGACTGTAAATGAAATACAGAAAGGCCAAGCTAACCCCCCAGACATACTTATGCAGTTTTTTAAAACTCTATATACAGGGTCTTCAACAAAAGAACCTTCTGAAAGAATGAATAGATGCATCAGTTCAGCAGCAGATGATGCTTTGTTTGCTGTAACCAATGGCGAAATAAAGCCATCAAAACATTTATGTCTTGGACTGGGTTTTAAAAGTATGACTGGTAGTAGGAAAATTATTGAAGTACTAAATCATTTAGGGCACTCAATAAGTTACCATGTTGCGGAGACACTTGAAACTGAACTTGCAATGACAATATCAGACAGGAATCAGCTAACTCCTGATGGATTACTGAAAATTCCAAACTTGTCAACCGGAACGGCTTGGGATAATTATGATGAAAACACCGAGACTTTGTCTGGAAGCGGAACTTTGCACGACACAGTTGGAATATGTTACCAGAACACTCCCGACGAACAACATTCAATGGGGGACTCTCTAGGAATTCCACAAGTATCCACTACACAAACAAAGTCATTGAAACGTAAACGCTCTTTAGATATTGAGGACCCTATTTTAGAATCTTACAGAAAGCGTCCAAAAATAACAAAATTTCAATATCCCGTAAAAGCAATTTCGGACCCCTCTAATTTAAATGAGACCAGAAAAAGGGATTTAACATGGGTGATTTGTCACCATTTATTTTCTAATATACCCATGTGGTCAGGATGGAATTCTCTAATCACAGTAGATCATCTACCAGAGCAAGTGATAGGCTATATGGACAATATAAGTTTGCCACCGACCCGATTAGATGTGGTGTCGGAAACATTACGTCGATCGCAGATTGTGGCACGGGAATGTTCTGATAACACAGCAATTGTCCACTATGATCTTGCCATAGCTAAACCAGCGATGCAGATACAATCGGAAGAATCACCAAAGTACGACAATATTTTCATATGTTTTGGTCCTTTCCATATAATGTTGGCATATTTTGGCGCTCTTGGTCACTTAATTGAGGGCTCTGGCGGACCATATGTGCTAACCGAGACCAAAGTTCTGGCAGAAGGGTCTCTAAATGGGTTCATAAAAGGGAAGCATTATAACAGATGTCAGAGAATGCATACTATATTATCTCTTTCTTTCCGTATTCTCCATTTTCGGTCTTTTCTGGAAGAGCATGGTCAGATATCTGAATCTTTATACGAGCAGTTAGAACAATTCATTACAAATACTTCTTCAGAAGAAATGCAAAACGTTCTAGAGCAAGAAAATTTAAAATCTATTTTTGATATGTATGAAGCCTTTTCCAATGACACAAGAACTGGAAACCATGGATCAACAGCACAGTATTGGTTTATGTATATTGAATTAGTTGAACTTCTGTTACTTTTCAGTAGATCTTGTCGAACTAACGATCTACCTTTATTTACTTACTGCTTAGGAAAAATGTGTCCAGTATTTTTTGCAGCTAATAGACCAAACTATGCAAGATGGATGACACGCTATCACTTAAATTTACTTAACATTGATATAAGTCATCCACAAGCAAGAGCAATGCTTGAGAATGGTGGTTTGTCTATAAGACGCTCGAATAAATCATTTTCCAGAATTCCAGTGGACATGACACTTGAGCAGACAATCAATGCTGATGCTGCATCTCGTCTAACTGGCATTTCTGCATTCAGCCAGTCATATACGGCCAGGCGAAGATGGATGATTACACGAAGTGTCCGCAGTGCTATCGTTGGTGCTCTTCTCTCAAAAACTGGAATCCGGAAAAAGGGGGATGTGAATCAAGAGCTCAAGCCGTCGCGAATTCAGAGAGATAATAAAGATGTAAGTAGTTTGATCGACTGTATTAAAGCAACTAAGAATCCGTTTGATACAGAGATAAGAAATGAGGATCTCCTGTGCATATCAACTGGTAACAGAGTCAAAGATGATGTGAAAAATGAGATACTTAGTTGTGTAAAATATGGCGAGCAATCTTTTCACGACTTTAGAAATGGCTGTTTTGCAGATCCCTCTAGATTTGAAAAACCTATTACAAGAAACAAATTGCGCACTTTTGCATCTTTGGCACTTAAGGTTCGGGTTGAGGTGAAAGCAAAGAAAATCATACAGCTACAGTGTTCACGTGATCTATTTGGTAGGCTTTTGTTTTTGGCAACGACAACAGATATAAACTTGCAGAAAGTTTTTGAATATCCTCTCACTCCCGTGCCGCCAGCTCTTGCACAAATTGACGGGAATATGAATAAAACCGACAAATCAATACTTATGAAAATGTTAGAGAGCAAGGCTCATTCTGATCCTCCAGCTGCAAATCAAATTGATGCTTATGTCGTTGATGCCATGTTCCTTATACAGTTGCTGTCAAACCTACCAGATACTTTTGAAGGTGTAGCCAAAACCATTCTCAAGCTATTATGTAAACTGGCAAAAGAAATACACTTTGTTTGTGACACATATGTCCATCCATCCATCAAAGATATTGAAAGAGATATGCGAGGAGAGAGCAGTGGACCAGATATTGTAGTAATGGGCCCAAAACAAAAGCGACCTCATGATTTCCGTTCAGCTTTGAAATCTGCTAATTTCAAGAGGTCATTACTATCGTTTTTGCTACAAGAATGGAAGAATGATAACTATGCTGACATTCTTGCAGGCCATACATTATATTATGCAACAGAGGACCACTGCCATCAATTCTATTGCGAAAATGATGCAACAGTAGTGTGCAGTGAAGTGTCCAATCTTGCCTGTACCCACGAGGAGGCAGATACCAGGATCACCTTACATGTGCAATACATTGCCTCAAGGTCCGATTCTCCTAACGTAGTGGTTAGAGCAAATGACACGGATGTAATGGTTATTTTATTGTATCATTGTCACCAAATACATGCAAACATATGGATGGATTCAGGCACTGACGGCACCAATACTAGGCGATTTATTGATCTAACAAAACTGTCCAATGAAATTGGGATCGAAATGTGCCAAGTTCTTCCAGCTATCCATGCTTTCACTGGATGTGATTATACTGCAGCATTTCTTAGAAAAGGTAAAATTAGGCCTTATAATATCGTTGAAAAAAGTGCAACTTTCAGAAGCGTTTTCTCAAATATTGGAACAAATCAAAGAGTTAATGAAAGAGATATGAAGGTAATGGAATCTTTTGTCTGTGAAATGTATGGCAAAAAAAACATTAAAACAGTAAATGAGGCACGATTTGCCATTTTCAGAGAGAAATACGCTCCAACAAATCAAACTGACCCATTAGAAAAGCTCAAAGGAGCCGATCCGAGTTCACTACCTCCTTGTAAAAGTGTTCTTGTTCAGAAAATCCTCCGAACAGAATATGTTGCATATTTTTGGAAACATGCCAATTGCAGTTGTCCTACATTAAATACTCCACAAGAAAATGGATGGAAAAAAGAAAATAACAAGTATGCGATTCACTGGTTTGAAGGTGAACAGATTCCGAAAGATATAAGACTGAAGATGGACAGTACAACTTTTACAGAGGATGACATGGGAGAAGATGAGGATGTACGTGAATCCGACAGTAGTGATAGTGAAGACACTGATGATGAATGAAATTATAATTCTGAATGAATACGAGTTATTTTGAACCAGCCTGTCTAAGAGCACTAACACAGTATATCCCGTGAATTCGCATATCGTTAGCATATTGGGGTAGGGGAAGAATAAATCGTGGGTAATGGGTTAATGTGACGATTTTGTTACACATTATACTTGCACAATAAAGCACACACATCAGGGATTCTAAATAAAATAGTATATTGATAATCAGGCTTTTTTTGAATGCGCTACAAGACTTTAACGAATAAAGATTAAGTAAAAACGCAAAACTCGGTTGTTTAAAATTGGCCACAAAATTGAGATTGAATGCTTAACAAGAAGTTTTTAGTTAGAGGTCTTCAATGTTGTCACCCAAGTATTAAAGCTTACACGGTATAACAATCAGTATGGCAACTAATAGCAAAATTTGTAGTAAAGATCGATTTTTTGAGAAATTTGCAATTTTTGGGGTAGGGGAAAGTTTTTCCACTGTGGGTGCCGCAATTTCCTACCAAATGATATGCAGCTACTTTTATTGAATGCAAAACACATTAGGCTGTGACAATATGGTAAAACATTTCACTTAAATGCTTTTATTATTTTTTTATAAGACATAAAAGAGGGCAAAATATTAAAAACGCAAAATTTTTGGTCTATTTTTTTCCTAAAATAGTTATTTAAAAAAAAATCTGAAATGTATCAAGAAGTTTTTAACTTAAATGTCAACAATGATCATAATTCTTGATAACCGCATCAGTAATAAGACATTTTAAGGCCATATCGCGTCCATAATGCAGAATTATCAAATTACCGAAAAACCGGCTGAAAAATGCGATTCTAGTGTAAAAACTCGCGTCTGAAAAAAAATCGGAAACGAGTTCATTCACAAGACGCCCAAATTCGAAAACTACAGACATTTTTCTATCAGAAACAACCTTCAAAGCTTTTGGCCATTGACACATATTTCAAACCCCACTAGCTCTTGGGCTACAAGTATTAATTACAAGTATTGAGGTCTACCGGTAATTCAAATAAGAAGCCTACATTGGGCCTTACAGTCAGGTGAGCTAAATAAGAAACATGTATGCTATTATAATATCCAGTTGTAACCAAAAGATATATCAGAATGTAGAAAATACAAGAACAGACAATAAATGGTAATAAAAGGTTTAATTCATCTTTAAGTGGACGCAAGTAAAAATTGATTTTGATGCTGTATAGTATAACTTGCGTACCTGTGCTTCTTTTGTGTTAGTTTTTGTTGGAGATGCTGTGCCCTGTTAAAAATAAATTACAAGCTAAGTTATTTTATTGTTTTTTTTATACAATCTTAACCATATAATAAATCAAATAAAATGACTCTGTGACTGTCTGAGCATTGGACAAGAGGCCAATGTAGGCATTAAAGTCTGAAAATCATCAATTTATAGCCAATATATAAAATAATAAACTCACTTTTGACAATGATCCATAAATAGACAACAACAAAACAAAACAACAAAAATTGACAAAACTTTTCACTGTAAAAATATGGTTTAATTTGAATGGAAAGAAAATCTTCATGCAGAAATGAAAATACACCAATCAACAAAATAAGTCAGGTGCCTCTCAATCAAGGACTTAATCGTTTTCCTTCCTGCATGAGCACACTACAGGTAGGTACATACAATGGCAGATTCAGCCCCCTACTTTATGTCGCTAATAATAATAATACATATTGTTCATTTTGATTTTTCGATACCAGCCCCAAAATACATCAGGGCTCAAATTAGATTTTGAAACAGGGAGAAGTGACTTCTCCCTCAGCCAAGAGCAGGGAGAAGTTTTTCAAAACAGGGAGAAGTTTTTCCGCCGCGAAATTTAATATGTGGCAACGCATGTTCCAAGCTGTTTGTCTTTATAAATGGGAGCATCCCTTTTAAGGACTTGCATATTACATAAATGTAATATTAATTATTTAATCAAAATAAACCAAGTAAAATTCTTCTTAATTATTTTCCCTTTTTTTTTTCGTAATGTGTAGAATTATATATGTACAAGCTCAGTGCAGCCATACTGATAATAATTTAAATTTAAAAGAAAATATTGTTCTAAAGTTTATTATAATTTAAAGGCTCTTTTATTGAAGCAAAACACATTGATCATAAATAAACATGTCCTACATGTATTACATGTCATTGTCACATCACTAACACTGTCTAAATATTACAATGTAAATGGGAAGTACATATACAATTTGGTTTAATTATTTATTTTAAAAATACAATGATTTTAAACATAAAAAAAATAAAAAAAAAATAAATGAAAAATAAATAAATATATAGGCCACCTATGTGCACTTTTATTTTCTGATTGAGTTATCCCCCTTGTTTAAAAGAACATGTCACATGGATGCTGACTCCAAATTTCTAGACATGATTGTACTCATTTTCAATCATTTAATCGGAAAATGCTTTTATTTATGGATTCCTTTGTGAGGAGGCATCATTCTGAGAAGGTCTGTTAATTTATTAAATTTTTATACAAAAAACGATCTGCTATTTTGTTCAATACGCCCCCCCCCCCCCCCCCCCCGTTTCCATACTCGTACATAAACATTGATAGAGGCGTTTTTCGTAGCAAATATTTGAGGTTCTTCATCAAGACAGCTTCTAATTACATCAGTCAACAGGTTGATGAATCCATGACATGCATAGGTGATTTCAAATTAAGCTAATTATCGGATTAAAACACCTGTAGATATCGGGAGTTACCTGTTGTTTACCTTTCAATGTGAGGCGCCTCGGGGGTTAAATACACTTGTCAAAACTTAGGGCGACTAGAACTTCGCTTTTGAGACAGTTTAGGGCGAAGTTTTTTGAAACAGGGCGAAGATATCGCCCAACTTCGCCCTTATTTTGAGCCCTAACATATTGTTTATTTTTTCATCTTTGATGCAGCTCAGATTGCACCAGAATGCAGGATTTTTGCACCATTTTTTCAAAATTTTCTGGGGGAACATGCCCCCGGACCCCCTTGAAGCTCTCACATTATAGGCCCCCCTTTCTAAAATTCTAGATCTGCCTCTGACATACATTCTATACATTATTGACTTAATTTCAATTCTTGTGCATGCATCTACAGTTTAAGTCACCATGGCTAAAGCAACAAAGGAACAACTTCAAATATGCATACAATTACATATTTTGGATGGAAGACATCATGGTGGAAGCAAGGTACAGATATACATGTGTGATATCAAAGTGAAATAATAATTTATATAATGACAGCTATAACTGGTTTATCCAAAGGTATAAATAAAATATCTTATTGTCAACAAAAAGTTGTTGATTTTTTTGTTTGTTTTCTTTTTTTTTTTGCAAATTTATACCTTCTAATGATCGTGTGGCACTAAATATTCAAATAGGTAATACGGCATCATTATCATATCTAAATTGTACTACTGTAAACATATTTATTTTCGCGATGTACTACTTTTCGCTTATTTTGCGGCCATTTGTTTGTGCGAAAATTAATACCGAGTGAAAATTATATTATTCTTTTTGTGTTATAGTGCATATTTCAACTACACAAATATGTCTAAATTTCCTATACCGCAAAAATAAATACACACAAAGTTAAATATGTTTACATTATTGGGAAAATCTTGTTTGCACTTTCGAATCTTTCATTTGCAAACATATGGGATTCATGCCAAAAAAAATTATAATATATGCTGGTATAAACCTGAAATCCAGATTTTTGTAACATCTGCACACACCTCATGGTCCAGATTTTTAATATCTTAGAGCTAAGTTACAACTGACGTTCCATTAATGCAACCATCTATGACATTTTTCATACTGTATATCCAACATCTATTTACTACTTTGGGGATTTTTGCTCATTTGCATCCAGTAAAGCCATGATGATATATGAAGCAATGACTTGAAATTTAATGAATAGAAGTACTCTTTAAAGTCATGAATACTTATCATGTCCATGAGTTTTATCAAAATCCATTCAATAGTTTAGGAAAAGACAGGCTACAAATTTCAATGTTCAAAATAGCTAATGGTGGCCATATTGGAAATCCTATTAAATACAAAATACTGCATGCATATTATATCAAGCACAAAGTGCAGCATGCACTATTAGGGCAAATATTTATCATGTCCACTAAGCATTTAACCCATTCCATGATTTGGTGGTTAAACACTTTCAATGATAAATATCAAAATCGAAAATGACTACCACAGGTCATCTGAATTCTGTTCAAGCACAAAATGTAGCATGCACAAATAAGCCATATGCTCATCAAGACTACCAACTCTCGGTTGAATAAGGAGGTGATAGGACACAAATATTTGCCAACACACAGACAGATGGAGTGATTTAGGAGATAAGGATACAAACTTTTGATAAACACTATACATAAGTCAAGGATTTATCAGGGTCTTTTGGGAAAAGGCCTTAAACTAAAAATTGGGAAAAACTATCAACTTTTTGCTCATTTTGGGAAAACTTTGATGCCATTAATGATTAAATCTAATGCTTTTAGTGTATTGAGTTGATTGAAGATTGAGAAAAGCAGCCACATTTATGGCCAGACTTCAGCTATGTATCTGGTACAATTTTCTAATTGGGAATTTTTTCAGCCTATTTTGGGAAAAAAATCAATGTTTTTCCATTGGGAATGGGGCTGAATTTCGGCCCTAAATAGGCCCTTGATAAATCTCTGTAAGTCATCTCCAGTTTAAAGTCAATCCTTTCAATAATGACTGTAAGAGAGTAGCAGATACAGATACATAATTTTATTGTAGATTAGTACAGTTTAAGTATCAAAGGGGAACAACTCTGACACAAAGTAACATTCTACAATGTACACACACTCATATCTAAACTGCTAGTCCCTTTAAAAACTATAGCAGAGTAGAGTTTACAAAATCACACAATCTCATAGAAGCATAAGTTTCAAAAGACAATAACCCAAAGGAAAATACAACATTTAGCAACTAAAAATACAAAGGATGAATGGATGGAAAGAAGGATAGACATATGACACCAGTACTACTTACCCCCAACCTACAGGCAGGGGTATAAACTGTTTATTAAACAGATACAAAGTTTTACAGTCTCAATTTCAAAGGGGATTAACTCCCAAGAAAATGCAACATTTACATTATTAATTATCATAAGCAACAACAACAACAATAAAAAAACACACTGGAGGACAGAAAGACAACAGGACAACACCAATATGATCCGCCCCCAATCTACTTGTGGATTGGGGGGGGGGGGGTTATAAAAAGAATGCAGTGATTTATTTTTATTCTCATTGATGTTGTAAGCAGTGTCATGGAGCAACTGGCTTTATCAGTCAGGTTGACAAAAGCAACACCAACTTAAAAGACAACATGTATAAAAACAAATACATGTAACAACAATTGTATGATAACAAAAAGCAAATGTAAAGGAGTATTGGCAGAACAATAACAAGGGAGGAAATGCTGACATAATCTAACATTGATTAATTTTAATGTCACCTGTGTTTCACCATTTTCCGTAATTTGCACCTGAAAATGATCAACACAACATTAGTAGTATCTATTTATTTCAAATGGTAATGCAGCTAGGGCTTTCATTAGAACCTTGGCTTTCAGACTTACATGTCAACCCGAGAGATCAAAAGTCATGTCATTTTTCAAAGCGGCAGGCATAACAAGACAAATTCTCCATGTCCCGTTGAAATCTGTCTCGTACATGTACAAGTATCAAATGGTGGATTTGAATAAAATTTTAACACAAGTTTGAAGAAAACATGAGTAACTTTCAAGAACTGCAGGTTAGTTGACCATCATGCCAATATTGATTTGTTGAGAGAGTAGAATATGCCGCCTCCAACTGGAGGCGACAAGTTTCCATATTTTGGTATAGGGACAGGTTAATTTGTCCCACACCATCGATAAACAGGGCCGTTGGAGACAGAAATAATTTTGTATATTTGGTTTGGTGATATCAAATAATTCTAGGAAGCATACAGCCAGTGTTTTACGTGCAACCTATCATAGCCTATGTTAGAAATCTGAAACTACAGCCAGTTACTTATCTTTATCATATGTTTCTGGTTTAAGAAACCAGGTTGTAGGAACCTAACCTATCCATCCACCCATATAGTTTAGTTGCAAGTTGTATAAAGTTAGTGAATGCTTTATTTGAAAAATCTAAAAATATTAATAATGCAGGATATTTAGTGATTATTTATCTGATATTAAATGGGATATATGTAAATGAAATGATGAAGAAGATCTTGCTAGCCTGCCTACATTTTTTTCTCTTCAGCAGAGTTCAGGCTTCACTTTTCTAACTTTTAATCTTGCTTGTCAAGCAGAAAACAAGCAGTGAAACAATATGTGCATCAAATGCATTATACCTTATCTCCATCTTTCCCCTTGTTCATAAATCGTTTTAACATTTTGACAGGATGATCAAATTTTAGCTCATTTGCAACTTTTTTCAGGTGGTGAGGGGCGATCTGTCAGGTGGACACAACCTCCCGGAAGTTGTTTACGGAAGTCAAGGTCAAAGCGTCCTCTGGTGTTCATGACAGAAACGACATCAACAGTGCCAGTGGTCATCCAAGAACATGTTAGCTTCTACTGTCACTCGATATCTTCCTATATTTCGGGTAAATGATCAAATTCTCTTTAACTAAAAATCTTTTGCATGTCGATATGTATGCGATACCGCCATTGTTAAACCCTGAACGATTCTTGCACAAAATATCAGAAATGTGCCGGCTAAATAAATTTTTGAGTTCACTAGCATAACCTGATTCTAAAATTCTGCCAATTTCTGTTAAATGTCATTATAGGAACTTTGGCTAAAATGCATACAAAAAGAGCTTAAGACAACATTTGCGTAATTTTTAATAATGATGCAAGTCTAGGTTGAACAGTGTTCTGTTGAATTGACTTAATTAGACATTTTCATGTTCAACCTAGACCATCCCTGGTCTTTAACTAGTTCAAGGGGAAATATTAGATACATAGGTAGTGCCCTTGGTTGAGGAAATATGGATGATTGTCTCCCAGAGGGAACATTGTTACCCGCTTGATTGAATGGGGTGTCAAAAATATCCAGTCAAACATATTTCACTTTTATCAAGATGTCACCAGCTATAGATGAATTGGCAGAAATGTTTACCTTTGCTGTGTACTCAGGACAATGTGCAGGGAGAGCATTGGTTTAACTCTTTAAGGTCTCTTCCGAAGGACTTTAACTTTTGTTTCTGAGTGCTTGACAAAAAAAGTGTCTGTATCTATTTTTAAGTCTTGGTCAGACCTCAGCCAGGGTTAAAACCCACGACCTTCCACATACAATGTGAGCACTCTACTAATTGAGCTATTGTAGTGGTTACATTATCTCCCGAACCAATAGGCGATGGAGATAAAGCTCCCAAGGGGATACCATCCTTCAATTTTCCTTCAACTAAGGACACTTTTTACTTTATATAACAGACAAATAAGGTGTTCTGTTTTACTTTTATTCTGATAAGTTTTGGTTAGGATGTTTAGGTACTCCTAATCAGAAAGAAGTGATACTTGGACAGACTTAGCATTGCTTGGTAGTTTCCGTGATAAAAATTTGGAAATATCTGACAAATTCTATGCCTAACAGGAAACATTACAGTATTTCATGGTAATTATGATCACTGTTTCAAACAATGTGAGTTATTGGGAAGGCCTTGGGTTAAATAATTTGACACTGCATTTTCTCTGTTAAACCTGTATTAATTCACTACAACATTTTTATTTTCAGGCTGGAAGTCAAACAAGCAGATGTTTGGCAGGGTTACAAATCAGACACTACTCTGGAGGGGGAGGTAACTCTTTATACAAAAGATCATGTACATTGTTGTATTTAATTTTATAATGACAATAACCCATAGACAAATGATCAAGCATTCTACACATAGACTTGATTTAGCCTGTTAAATTGCAAAGGTGTATATAATGTTATTTTTTAGGATTTTGGATGCAGTTTTCTTGGGTCCATGAATTAGAACATTTTGGGCTTATGTCCTTCAACTTTGTATTTATATGATATTACATGTAAGTTGCAAAGGCTTTATTTTTGTTCTTATATATATAAATTATGTGAATATTGATTTCTACTGGCTACTAATTTATTAGAATTCTTTTTTAAAAAGTAACCCATTTTAACAAATAGTGAACATTACTTCAGAAAGCACAATATTTCCACAAATTTTGAAAATATAGTTATTCCTGGTAATAATTTTAAAATTATGGATTTTTTTGAGTTTATAAAGCCAGGTGTATTTAAAACAAACTGACACTTTGAAAACTTCACTGCATATAATGAATTGAAATATACATTCTTGTATTTTGATGATTTACAGGTGAAACAGATCTCGTAGTGATAGGATCAGGACCTGGTGGTTATGTTGCAGCCATTAAAGCAGCCCAGTTAGGATTAAATGTAAGTAGTATTGTTTTTGTAGTCCATGCTTACAGAAACCCCTTAATGCAGTTACCTTTTAAATTGCTAACCTTCACTGACAGTTGTCTTTCAATTGCTCATTGAGTCATGGTATAAAATACAAGGGAGATAACTCTACAATTTAATTTTAATCAGTAAGGTAATTATTTTGAACACAACTGGTTTTTGATACAAAGAATTGAATTGGTATTGAAGTATTAAGATATAATATTCAAGATGATGTTAAAATATCGAACTTAAAGCTACAAAAAGCCAATAAAATAAAACAAGTGAAAAAAGTAGAAAGGCATTTTATTTCAGTCTGTCATGATGATCTAAGTATGTTAAAAATTATAAATGTCAATGATTGATTTTTCTTATCTTGTTTGGCTGTTTAATCATTACGACATACAGATATGTATTGTAAAATATATGTGTTGGGTGCAGAAAATGTGCTAAAAATGTAGCTACCTAAACGTGAAGTGCTTACCTTTCCAGAGCACCCAGTCTCACTTCCCTGGTGGAACTTCACCCGTCTAAATTAATTTGCCAGTTCCAAAGTTTTTACTTTGATTTGGGATTTTGATTTGGACATGGATTAGTATGTTTGTTTTTTATTGTTTGTATTCATGTTCTTGGTAATGTTGACAGTTGCCATGTACATGCTTTTGAGTTTCAATTTTCTTTTTGTTTTAAAATGCTTAGATTTTCTTTCTTTATAATTTACAGACAATATGCGTAGAGAAGAACGATACATTAGGAGGCACCTGTCTAAATGTGGGCTGTATCCCATCTAAAGCATTACTAAATAATTCTCATTTATATCATATGGCTACCAGTAAAGACTTAAATAACAGAGGAATAGAATGTAAGTATTTAATATGTAATAGGGAGTAGAAAAATGTTGTGTTGAAGCAGGAACCTCGCCCACTATAAGCAAGTGCTCTACCAACTGAGTCAAACAGACCACTACAAAAAAGGTATATCTGTTGAAATTAAACTAAAGTTATATTGGTAATTATTTTATGCATTGATAAATGGAGTAGTAGTGACCCAGTTTTATGCCCCAATCAAGATTTTTTCACTTATATCTAGGCAGTCAGTTCTTTGATGATGTAGGATCTGTCTTGAGTGGAAAACAAAATTAGGTAGTGAGAGACACTAATTTTTTCAAATTTCATCTAATGCATTGTTAGTAACTATACTTACATACATTTATCAAACATCTGAAATTTTGGTTGAGGTCATTTACATCAAGTTAAAGCGAAATACATACTGTAGATAGTGAGAGGCACTGTGATCCATAAGTCAGTACTTTAGACTATTCTGCCATTTAGGTACCAACTTTCAAATATGCATGTATATATAATTTTGAAATAATTGTGATTTACATTGTAGTTGGATCAGTACAGTTAAACCTACCACAGATGATGTCACAGAAAACTAAGGCAGTCAAATCACTTACTAGTGGAATAGCTCATCTTTTTAAATCAAACAAAGTAAGTCATTAAATATCATTATTATACCTTTTGTAAATTTCTCGAAATCTAATTGGTTAATAAGCGTTTGGGTAAATTTAATGTCACCCTCAGATTTTAGAAAATCTGACGTCACAGGGTGACATTACGTGAGCGGTTGACATAACGAAAAATGTCACATGCGCAGAAAAACTGCATATGCGTAATGATCGCATTTGTCTTCTAAATCAGTAAAACGCTTTTCTAAAGTAATGTGAAATATGATAGATAAATGCTACAAGCGTCTCATAAGTTGCTTACGGACGACAGCTAACTGTCATGATTTTCAATCCAGTATACTTTGGTTGCACAGTATAATTAACATCAACAATCGGTATAATAAAATAAATATTACATTACTGATAGGGTGACAGCCCATATTGTCACTCTTCGAAATTCATTGTCAACCTCAGCTTCACCTCGTTTGACAATGGAATTTCTCGGGGTGACAATATGGACTGTCACCCTATCAGAAATGTAATATTTATATAAAGTCAAATTTATGTACCTGGCTACACATTATGATAAACTTGTGTCGAGACTCCCATATGAACATTGGTGTGGTGTATATTGAATAGATATACAAATGAATAGAATCGAGTGATGTTGAGTTTTACCCCCAGTCAAGATTTTTTCAGTTATATCGAGTCCTTCATTTCACGGATGGTGTAGGAAATCGGAGGGCCTAAAGAAAATAAATTTCCTTCTGCAAGTGAACTGACAAACTCTTACACTTTCTGTCACAAGTGAAGTTCAAAACTTAGGTGTTAAGATGTCTAGTAGTATATGATACTAGTAGTTTATTCATCAGTGTAGAAATGATTTTCCAATCGAATACATATGTCTCACCTCAGGATTAAGATGGCTGTCAGCAACCTTTAATCTCTTTTGAAATCTTAAATCTCTTGTAAACAAATTTGTTATACAATAGACACTACTGGTACTTGTACAGTAGCTTGCTGATTTATTTGCCTAAATGAAATAGACAACTGAATATGGCATGCACATAAGGCGATTATAAAATCGAACACATATTCAAATCACAATCCCAAAATCTCAAAAACTTTAAAAACTGGCAAATTAAGTTAAACATATAACTTCCACCAGGGAATTGATGTCAGATGACCCAGATGGATTAGCACCTCCTGTCTAGTTAGCTACACCAGCACTTGTGAAACTAAAATTAAGAATGAAAGGAAGAGGGAACTGTGGAAAACAAAAACTACATGTGCAATTATTGATGGGGTTATAACATGAAATAACAGCTTTAAGTATATCCGAGTCAAAGATGGGGTTGATTAACTTGAGATTATTTCATGTTTGACAGGTCACACATGTCAAAGGTTTTGGTAGAGTAACAAGTCCAAATGAAGTCACAGTAACTAAAGAAGATGGTACAGAGGAAAAAATCTCAACAAAAAATATATTGCTAGCTACAGGATCTGAAGTTACTCCTTTCCCAGGTATTGAGGTATGTAATTTGATGTATTAATGAGCTCACTACATGATCTGAATTTACACTTTTAATGTAGTACACCACTACTGACAGACTTTGTGCTGTAGCAATGTGGGGAAATCTGGAAAACTATTCAACAGATCTTTGATCTTCATGAGACTTCATATGAACAATCTTTGGGTAGAATAGATGTGCCATTGGCTATTTGTATTGCACATTGTTGGGGATTTTTGAGTTGGGCATGTAGGGGGTTTGTTTGAGGGGACACATGTCATCCCATTTCTATTATAACTTGTTGCAAAAAACTTTTTTGGTGGGCTGCATGCTCTTGAACAAGAATGCTTACTACACACATTGGTGACCTGATTTTTTTTTTACAAATAGAACCACATGGTGAATCACTTGAATATACCCTCCATTCATAAACAAATATTTTGTTAAAAATTTGAATATTTATTTTTTCTTCAGATTGATGAAAAACAAGTGGTATCTTCAACAGGTGCCCTGTCTCTGGACAAAGTTCCAGAAAAAATGATTGTCATTGGAGCTGGTGTCATTGGTGTTGAACTGGTAAGATATCCATGATATAGAAAGATACTATCCTTGAAATTAAAAACCTTCTAAATAATTTAAAGCATTGGAAACTAAAAACCCTCTGAATAAATTAAATATTTAGAGACTAGAGACTATTACACTTGGTCTTCAAATCGTTTAGCTTCATTCAGTTCCGAAATAGATTGCCAGAGTTTGAAACAGAATGAAATTTACTTTGCTACATCCAGATCAGATCATAAATATTAAATAAAAAGTTAAAAGAAGGATGATCATACATCATATTGAGACCAGGAACTGCTACCCTTCAAGAACATGCATGTATTAAGATTTTAAAGTGGAATAAAATGTTCTTTGCAACAGCAAAATGTTGACCAATTACTGGTAGTAATGATGTTATGCACCCCAGTCAAGATTCTTTCACTTATATTGGATAGTCAGTTCTGGAATGATGGAGGAAACTTGAGTGCCCGGAGAAAACCACTGACCTAAAGCAAGTAAATTGACAAGCTTTCTTACACTACAGAGTGAGAATCAAACCAAAGAATATAAGACCACTCTTCCATCAAGGTCCTTGTAGCGTCAGCATTATTTGGTTTAAAGAAAATATATCTAAAATGGCTTTATAGAATGTCATTGATATTTTTCAGGGTTCTGTATGGCAAAGATTAGGAGCACAAGTGACCTGTGTGGAATTTCTGGGTCATATCGGTGGGCTTGGAATAGATATGGATGTCGCTAAAAACTTTCAGAGAATTTTACAGAAACAAGGACTTAAATTTAAATTAGATACTAAAGTAACAACAGCTAGCAGAGACGGTAATAATATTAAAGTCAGTATAGAAGGAGTGAAGTCGGGCAAACAAGAAGAGGTAAGTATAACCAAAAACTGCTGGGCAGCTAAATTCGATCCTATTGTTCAACAATCTCCACACTGCACACATGTACATAGTTTTCTCCTTGATGTGATATCTGCTTGCAGATATTATCAAGTAACGAAGTTAATGTTGAATCATGTCTAGACGAAGACCTTTAGCTTCATTAAGAAAATAGTAACATTGATATATTATATAATTGGATTAGTATGAGACCTGACTTTGCCCTCTTAACAAAAATGGAAAATGTTACTAGATTTCTGGGTTACCAGAGTTTTAAAATTATAAATAGCCATATTTCTGAAATTTTTGAAAATATAGTACTGTTTAAAGTATTTTCCACAAATATGTTAAAATAATGACTTTTTAAAAGAGTTTCTTGGAAATTAGTATCCAATGGCTATTTTGGATACCAGAAACATAGTTTAAGATTTTCACAATTGAAAAATTATGTTCTGTAGGGTTCAGAATAGAATGGTGGCGATAGTGAAAGTCTGTTAAAATTCTGTGTTACAACATATGATAAAGTGCTAGACATAAGTTATTTCATACTAATCATCTTTGCAACAAGATTTGTATATTTTCTAATTTGCACAAATCTTTGCTTTTGGTCTCAGTTGGGAAACTGTAGTGAGGTCTCTAACTTTTTCAAAAATCTTAATCTTGTGAACATACAATAGCTGTACCTTAGATATACTGAACATATTTTAAAGTTCAAGATCATTTAATATATGTTTGATTTGGATATAATTTCCTCACAGTGTAGTTTACCATAAACCAACTGTTGTGACTGTTTTTAAAACTTTTATAATTTACAGTACTACTTATTAATGTTTTTGTAGCTTGATTGTGACACACTGTTAGTCTGTATTGGAAGACGTCCATACACAAAGAACATTGGTATAGAAGAAGTAGGGATACCACTAGACAACAGGGGAAGAGTAGAGGTTAATTCTAGATTCCAAACTAAAATACCTAGGTAAGTAGAATGAAAATGGGAGTTCTGTAGCCATGGTTGTTTTTCATTTGTTATTTTGATTGATTGATTGATTAAATGGGTTATCCTAAATCAAGAATATTTCACTTATATCAAGGCGTCACCAGCTATAGGCAAAGTTTACCTTTGCCCATTTTGTTACTCTTGAAAATTTACTTGGAAATTAACAGATTTAGAGCATGAAAAGTATGTATACAGTTGTATCTGCAGTAGACACAAGACCTTACTAGAATGTGGCCACAAGAGTATACATATAATATCTTTCTTTACAATAAAGGCCAAACTTGAATAGGGTTTTTATGAAACTCCTGAAGTGAATTACTCCACTTTTCATTATACTGTCTGTCTGTCTGTCTGTCCGTCCATCCATCTGTTCGTCTGTCCCGCTTCGTGTCCGAAACAGAACTTTTGAACCGTAGCACATAAGATTATCAAACTTAGTATGTGGATGCATCATGTGAAGGCGATGTGTCATGTACCAAATTTAGGTCATTGTGACCTTGACTTTGACCTCTACGATAGTAAAACCTTGTGCATCTTCGAGTCCGGAACTTTTGTACCGTAGCACCTAGGATTATCAAACTTGGTATGTGGATGCATCATGGGAAGGCGATGTGTCATGTACCAAATTTAGGTCACTGTGACCTTGACTTTGACCTTTGACCTCTACGATAGTAAAACCTTGTGCATCTTCGTGTCTGGAACAGAACTTTTGTACTGTAGCACCTAGGATTATCAAACTTGGTATGTGGATGCATCATGGGAAGGCGATGTGTCATGTACCAAATTTAGGTCACTGTGACCTTGACTTTGACCTTTGACGTCTATGATAGTAAAACCTTGTGCATCTTCATGTCCGGAACAGAACTTTTGTACCGTAGCACCTAGGATTATCAAACTTAATATGTGGATGCATCATGGGAAGGATGTGTCATGTACCAGATTTAGGTCACTGTGACCTTGACTTTGACCTTTGACCTATGATATGAGGGGTACCCATTTTGTGTAATCAACTCCTCTTACAGCTTTTAACCAAGAAGTCTGAAACTTTGCAGGATGTTTCCATATACATTGAACATGTGCACCTCCTATTTTGGTTGGATTATATTAATTTTTTCAGATTTTACGGGTAGTTGAACTTAGTCATTTTTCAACAATATTCCATATGAGGGGTACTCATTTTGTGTAATCAACTCCTCTTACAGCTTTTAACCAAGAAGTCTGAAACTTTGCAGGATGTTTCTATATACATTGAACATGTGCACCTCCTATTTTTGTTGGATTATATTATTTTGTTCATATTTTATGGGTAGTTTAACTTAGTCATTTTTCAACAATATTCCATATGAGGGATACCCATTTTTTGTAATCAACTCCTCTTACAGCTTTTACCAAACAAGTCTGAAACTTTACAGGATGTTTCTATATACATTGAACATGTGCACCTCCTTTTTTGGCTGGATTATATAGTTAATTATATATGATCCAATTTTTTTAAAACTATGCATAGATATTGAGCATCATAAGAACATGTGCACCTGCCATTATCGGTTTCATCACATGTATTTTGTCGAATTATTAACATTTTCATACACAGAATTTTTCACATTACAATTTGGCCATAAATACAATTTGTCCCCAGATCAAAAGTTGGGAACGGGGGTATTAGCCTCTTTCAGAGACAGTTCTAGTTTTAATTTGTGTTTTTATTATAAATGTTTGACAGTTTGAGGGCATGTTGTTTTTATGAAAAAAAAACCATGTTTATTTTTTGCTGTTTTTACACTTACAGTATTTATGCAATAGGAGATTGTATCCATGGTCCCATGTTAGCTCATAAAGCTGAAGATGAAGGTATACTATATAGTATTTACTGCAGTATCAGTTTTAATATGAACTTCCATTTTTATTATCCACTGAAATTTTAATGACAGAATCAAGTCATTTCAAACATTTTTATGAAAACGATTTTTCAAAAATTTTACATGAAAATAATGATCTATGTGGGAAGGATACTTACAAATGGGGTTTGCCGCTGTACCACATGATTAATACCTCTTAACTTTTGTGCGGAACATTTGGGAAAAGGTCAACGTCGCAAATTCCTGAAATGATGTCGTTTTCATGGGAAAATGTTATCTTATACGATTCTATATCCATTGGAAATTTGTGGGACGCACAAATGTTACAGGGTATCACATGGTACAGCAGTGAACCCCACTGTATATTTAATAACTGACTGTGACAACAGATAATAAAATACAGTTGTATCTCGTTATCTCAAACTTGGATATCTTGGATTCCAGATACATCAAACTTTTTAAAAAAGTTATAAATAAGTTGCTCTTTATTTAACCAAAATAACTCTGGATATTGTGTAATTTAGGGGCTATATAAAGTTGATATATAAGAATAAATGAAGTAATACTGGGTGTTTATGGTGATGGAACATGCTGTCTTGCCTAAATCACACAGTCTACTAGCTTAATTAAATATTCAAATTAAGGGTCAAACCGCAAGGTCAAACTTGACAGACTATACCATGAGAAAGAGCCAATTTATTCACTTCTGTGGTTACATATTGTAGGTATTATATGTGTTGAGGGTATATGCGGTGGCGTTGTACATATAAAATATAATTCTGACATTTTGTAGGTATTATATGTGTTGAGGGTATATGCGGTGGTGCTGTACATATAAATTATAATTCTGACATTTTGTAGGTATTATATGTGTTGAGGGTATATGTGGTGGCGCTGTACATATAGATTATAATTGTGTACCATCAGTTATCTACACACATCCTGAAGTAGCATGGGTAGGAAAAACAGAAGAACAGCTTAAAGAAGAGGTAATCAATCACTCACATGTAACAGAAGCTGGCATGTACATGTAGCAAATAAACAAAGACATTTCTAAACAAGGTTGAAACATTATAAGTATTTTTATAACACATTGTTTTGGCAGGTTACATGTACCCTGCCAAAGATTTATTAACCATAAGCGGCAGCTTGGAAGAGGTAATCAAATGCTGACATGTGACATAAACTAACATCCACATCTAGCCAAGACACATAATTAAAACATAGAATATGAGACATGTACAAAGGAATGCAGTGTGCTTTCAATTCTAAAATGTCACGAGTAGATGAAGCACAAACACAAAAACTCAATAAACAAAGTCGAGAATGTATATGGTATGCAGTGAGCTTAAAATTATTAAACAGGTTTATAGCAGATCCCCGCTCCATCTCATGCAAACATTCTCTTCTTTCATTTTCTGAAATGTCATTTTACAGCAAGCCTTCCTAATATGGACGTTTACAGAAGCCCTACTTGTTACAGTTGAAATTGGATTTACATTTTACGTTTTACATTATTCTAAAACAGAAAAGCCACTAAAATACAGTTTACAGTACAGTAGAACCTTGATTCATCGCTACCATTTGCTAGTCAAATTTCAGTGTTTAAAAAAGGGATTTAGTGATAAATTGTAGGAGAAAGAAAGATAAAGAAACATGAGAAATGGACTTTGGGACTTAAATCTCCTGTTGCAATAAGTGGGGTGGCAGACTTATCAAGGGCAGTTATAATTGGGTTTTACTGTATTTTGATTCTGTGCTACATGTTATGGTGTGGTAAGGATTAATTTTTAATTCAAATTCTGTATTTTTATTTTAGGGTGTTGATTATGTAGTAGGAAAATTCCCATTGGCAGCAAACAGCAGAGCTAAAACTAACGACGATGCTGATGGTTTTGTTAAAGTTTTAGCTGATAAGGCAACAGATAGATTATTAGGATGTCACTTTATAGGCTCTGTAAGTATTAGCTCTAGCTGGACAGATATAACACCGCATTCATAATTAAAAATATTATGCTGATTTTCACAATTTAAAAAACAAAAACTAAAAAAAAAACATTGACTATCAAGGATTAATCTTGAAACAAATAAAAATGTTATTAATTAAGTTCGTTAAATATGTTTTCATCCGTCTATTTACGATTTTGTAAGAATAATATGGTAGTATTTTTCAATTTCACTATTTTAACTATTTGACTGCTAATTTCCACCCCAACATGATATTGAGTTTTATATTACCTTTTTGCATTTGAAGGTTGCTGGAGAGCTGATTAATGAAGCTGTTTTAGCTATGGAATATGGAGCATCATGTGAAGATATTGCACGAGTTTGTCATGCACATCCCGTAAGTACTAAAATGTGTATTTATAATTGAGAAATTACCAATATTTACCCATGTTTTATTGTCAGATAAAATCACATTGGCCAATGCATTTTTAGTCAGTTGAACTTGACTATTAATTTGGTGATGCATGCTGGTAACAGGATTTAGTTTTGCAGACCTTTTTTCCAAATGCCTGCAGATATTAAACTAATATTTAGTATTTTAGTCTACCATTATGAGTTACAGATCAGGTTTGAGGTTTATTTCGGTTCACTGATTTTTGTACAGCGTGAAAACGCGTACATTGTTGTCACTTTCTTCCAAGATATCGAGCTTCTTTGCTATGAAATTATAAGATATGAGTACACCTGGAAATAGTGCGCCTGGTAAATGAGCGTGAAAGAAGTATATCTGTTTTATCGTGAGATATGTATTCTGAGACGGGTAATGCATTTGGTTACATATGCACATTTGGAATAAATTTTCGGAATACATTTCGGAATCTAGTAAAATATTGCGACGGGATGCACCTAATAATTTCCGCAATTTGGCGAACTGATCTCATGTTTACAATAAAAAGTAGTTCGAGAAGTTTGCGTCCTACGATGTAAAATCATAACTTTTTATGAAATGAACAGCAACGGCAGGTTGTTTAATTAATTCTTCGCGAAATCTACGGAAATTTAAATTTATTTTGAAGGTTATGATAACGTATTTTGATGTTGAGGCAATTGTGTCATATTTTAAAATGTTTATCGATTAGATTTTACTTTCGTGAAAGGGAGATAATTCGTACAGTGTTGTGTACAGTCGTTTTACCAGTTCCGAACAGGGTTTCATATAAGCGCTGCTGCAGACGTCATCCACAAGCAGAGGAAATAAAATTTATGTTGTGTAATAATACAAATGTTAACTTATTCCAAAATATCGACACCTGTCCTCAAAAACACGTGGTAGTATGTTTTCTTGAAAAAAGCATTTCCGTGATCACGATTTGTTTACATCGTTAAACTAGGTCACCTACAATCTGTCGACCTTTTAGGAAGCGGTTGAAGTTTAATATTATTTAAACAATTAATGCCCATACATTCAAGTAGAAGCAAATTTAGAAAGTTATTTTGCGATTCCTTTAATTGAATGGGATTGAAATTTTAGATTATTCGGTAGTAAAAATTCGGAACTGGTAAAACAACTGTACTTCACCATTAACATGAAACGGGAATATTGTGAGTGATAATCAGCAGTTAATTAAAACCCAGATTAACAGCAAATGATCCAGTTACATACAACCGCTAGAATGTACCCCCTCATAGCGACGGTAGGATCTGCAAAACTCTTTCTCTCTATCCGAAATGACAAAACGATCGGGTACAACTTTTTTAAATTTTAATTACCGATTGTCTTTTTCATATATTTATGAAATTATTATTTTCTACCATTTAATTCAGCAATACATGGTTTGGTACATTGTTTCTTTTTCAAAAAAAAAAAAAAAAAAAACCATTCGTCGGACTATGCATTGATCGACCCCCCCCCCCCGAATTTTCGGTTATATTCTGTCTTGCCACAACACAATTTTCCCAACTACTGTACGCTGTACAACAGCACGACAGTGCTATGTTTATGAAATTATGGGCCCTCCTGGGAAACTTCTTACTTCATGTATGTGACCTTGTTGTGTGTGTGTCAGATTTGAAACTGAACTAGATTTCCAATACTGTACATTAGATCTTTATTAAGAAAATTGAAAATATGTATCCTCGACACTCATTTAAGCTCACAGTGACCTAAGGAAGTTAAACCTTTATATATCATTTTGTCTGGATTTGAAAGGTTTAATATAAAATCAATACCAGCCTTTAGAAACAATTTCCATGTGACATCAGTTGCAGAGTTAGCTGGTCCACTATTCTGACAACAGGTAAGTCAACAGCAATGTTAAATGAAGCAACTTGCTTCCGGTAATTAAGTTTACAACAATGTGCCCCCATCAAGGTTCAAACACACAACCCTTAGATCTGGAATCCATCAATACCAACTGAGCTAAATGCTTCAACATTTTGGGAACATTTTTGAAATGAGCATCCCATTTCAGTTATAACTTGTTTTGTGTGGAGTTTACTGTAATCTGACATTTTTACTTAGATTAAAGAAATAATCTAGCATTCTTTATTTCTGTTTATCTTTGACAGACTGTTTCCGAGGCTCTAAGAGAAGCTAATTTGCAGGCATACTGTGGTAAAGCCATCAACTACATATAATATACATGTAGGTCATGAAAAATTGAATGTTGAGTTAAGTGTAATCCTGAAAATTTTAGTGCTAAGATTGTAACGAGAGATGGGAAAATGGAAATCTTAAAAGAAAGACAATCAACTGCCAAGAAAGAATATTTTGAAAAAAATCTTTAAACCTTGGAACTGGCGGACAGCGAAACACCATATTTATCAATGAAGTGCTACTGATGATATTTTACAAAAGTGCTAAAAGTTAGGATACAGAATAATCCAGCTGTATTTTGATTATTTTAAGTTATTGTTAAATTATTTTGCAGTCAACATTTTTAAAAGAATGCTTTTCTCAAGGTTTTCACAGATGACAAAATTATTTCCTTCTCCTTGGCTACATCCTATGTTGCACTTATTATTTACACAGAATGGATTGAAATAAAAAATATTAACTAAATCTTTTAACAATTCATTTTCAAAAGCTGACAAATAAAACCACATAATTTATTTTCCAATATCCAAGGTTTCATTAAATTCAAAATTATAAATACAACATACATGTATATTGAAAAAGACACCTGTATCAATTTTAATTCTGAAATTTTTGGTAGATAACTTATTTGAATAGACTTTGTGAGTGTACCAAGTGATCAATGTTTGGTACTCTGGCAATAATTTTCATAATTGTACAAATTCATTAAAGAATAAAGAAGGGGGTTTTAGGAAGGAAATGGTTTTGCCAATTTATTTCAAATTATATGTTATACATACATAAACATACTCAAGGAATATGAAAGTTGAAGTTTCATATTATAGAATGAAGTACAAAGGAAATATGAAAGCCAAGTAACATATTATTGAATAATAGTTCATTTATGTACATAAGATAAGTTCTCTGTACAGAATACACATTTTGTGCTTATTTAAATGTCAAATATACACCTATTGTAGAATCTGTGAAAAGTTAATAAAATTAAAATTTTTAACAATTTGTTTATTTACTTTTTTATGTGTTCGTATTTTACATGTTTTAAAGGTAAGGGATGCATTAAAGTATAGCCTTGGTTTCTGTTTATCTTTTTATGACTTTATGACAAGATTTTGTTGGTGTGAGTTAGAGGGCAAGGGTTATTGAATGTGGCGTAACATGCCAGTCAGAAATATTTCATTTCTAGAATTGCAACATTCATGTTATAATTTTTTGGTGAGTGTTCTTCCCCACATTCATGTTATAATTTTTTGGTGAGTGTTCTTCCCCACATTCATGTTATAATTTTTTGGCAAGTGTTCTTCCCCACATTCATGTTATAATTTTTTGGCAAGTGTTCTTCCCCACGTTCATGTTATAATTTTTTGGTGAGTGTTCTTCCCTTGTGTTGATGGCAATGTGTATAAAACTTTTATTATATCATGCATAAAAAGATGCCAGACTCCTAATTTATGATATGTACCTAATTAAATGTGACAGTAATTTCTTGCTGTGGAATGAATAAATCATAAAGCAGTTCTGGGATGATCAGGGAAACCTGAGTGCCCAGAGACCACAACCAACACTTCACAAGTAAACTGACAATCATTCTCACAGCAAGATCTGCTCCAAGTGTGATTCGAACCTAGGAAGTCAGATTCACTGGATTCCTCGTTGAGTGTAACACTTGCACTATTTGTGTGTGTTTAGTCACATCTAGCCAGATGTGAGTTAAGTTTAGTAATGTTGTTTAACATCCCAGTTAAGAATATTTCATTTTATATCAAGATGTTGCCAGCTATAGGCGAAGGTGCAGAAATTTTGCCAGTGTGTTACACTAATGGCATTATACAACAGGATTCTTTACTGTGCCACACATACCAGGAAATGTGACTGGGTTTATATTAAGTTCTCATCCGAAAAATCGTGATTATCATTTTGTAATGCAAAGTGCTTGGCGAAAGAACAGTCGCTACCCACTTTCAAGTCAGGTCAGAACCGGTCGGGGTTCGAACCCATGACCAGTACCGTAACTACCTATGAGGCAACCGAGGCAGTTGCCTCGGTAAAAATTTAACTAAGTATTACCCGAACGTCACAATGATTATTGAGATTTTAGCGATTTTGCCTGTTGGATCGTGCAGCTGCGAACAATCCTTCTCAGCACTACGCAGACTAAAAACATGACAGAGATAACAGACTGTCTGACCTCGGGATGATATGCATCCACAGAGATGATGATGCCACACAGAATAAACCACTGATGGGCTGGTTCGGGAAATCCGACCAGGAGAATTGAACTGGCGTTCCAAGACTTCGACCCCAGACTTTAAGTAATTAAGTCATGTGGTTGTCACATTAAAAGTTTGCATTTTTTTTTTGTTTTTGTCATTTTGGTTCCTTGCTGTATTGTGGTACTGTCTGATCACGGCATTTAGCGTTTAGCGTTTTGTCTTGTGTAAATGTATCAAGTGATCTTGCTTATGAAAACGCAGAAATATTCTTTTTTGCCCTCATTTAACTTTTAAATTATCCTCTAACTTGAATTTTGAGGTTCAGTTTTGTGGTTAAACTAGTTACCATGGCACAAACAATCCAACTTATTTTACAACAGCTGGTCTAGTTTTGAGCTTTCCCATTATACTGTTTTAAAATACCTTCCTTACATGTAAAAGATGTAAAACATTGAGACTGTTGGTACTGTATTTCATTATCTTCAATTCTTGCCTCGGTTTATTTAAGGGCCTAGTTACGGTACTGATGACCAATCCATTTACGAAGCCAGCACTCTACCAACTGAGGTACTGCCGTAGTCTATCCAGATGGGATCTAATCTACAAACACCCCCACCTCTCTTACAAAGAATCAATAAATATTCTTTGATACATGTATATAAGAACAACAACTGAAAGTTTTTAACCTTTTACTCTGAATATGGCAATCACAGACAAGCTTATGTTAATAAACCTTACTCACACATATAAACTACACCAGTATTAGTAAAGGTTGTTCACAATCTGATGGCAATGTTTACGAGTCCATTTTAATACTATAAAGTTGATTATTTTCGCAATTTCTGAAATATTGCATTCGGCATGTGTGTACCAATACAAATGGGTGTATTTTTGTATGAATTAAGATACATTATTCTGTATGATAAACATTTTCTTGTTTGTTTCTTGGTAATTTCTTTAGTGCAAAAAAAGCGAAAATTTCACCCACACAAAAATTGCCCCCTTTACTGTATTAAGATAGTAACAAAACAAAGTGAGAGAAGGCATGGATGTAATTGATACAGTACACACTGTTATTACCTGTACTTTTTCATGTAGTTTAGACTTGCCCATGTCTATAAACACTCTGCCATCTGATCATGGACGACCTATATATCATTATATCAATACATATAATTTATACATGTACATTGTGGTAAGAAAAAAATGATTGTTTAAAAAGAGATGTTGCAATAAGATACATGTATACATTTTCTCTTGTCGACACCCCAAAAAGTTGAAAAATATCAATATTTTCCAATTTATGGCACTGTAAAGTTTTAAGACAAAAGATAATGCACAAATGCAAACATTTTAAAGATAAAAATAGTTCTTCATAGATAGATATGGTAATTCATTATATGCATGTACCACTGGTAGATGTTCTATAAGCTTTTGAAAAAAAAATTAAATACAAGGAAACATCTAGTGAACTTTCCTACCTAACTGCAACATCTCCTTTGTATTATATAAATATTTTACCGTGACAACTGTTTACAGTTACTTGCGGTTGTATAATATAAAACATACATGTACATTCTGCTGTTAAAAATTTACATAAAAAAACAAATTAATATTAACTTCTTCATTTCAATATTACAAGAGTCAAAATCTTAAACAAGATTAAAAATTCTGTTTTACAAATTTAACAATTATAGAGGTATATAAATAAATATGTATTTGAAATAAAAACAAACAAATATTGTCAGAGTTTAAATAACTGAAAACCATAACACTTTTTGTCAAAAATCTGCCAAACAGGGAATCAAACACATTATCTGCTAAAAAAATCAATTTTATCAGAATTTAAAATAATTAAAAACACAACACTTTTTTGTCAAAAATTTCCCAATTTATAGTAATTAACATCTTTTGCTTGTGATTTCGAACTGTACAAAGTAAAAACATGATTGATGACATCCTTCAAACTCTTGTAATCTTAATTGACATTATTCAGAAACAGAAGCTTCATGAAGACTTTTGGAGTTTGCAGAACATTCAGGCCTTTAAAACCTTTCAAATATTTGACCATTAACAATTTTGATGTCAATAATCACTGTCACTGTCTGTGTTATGACATAAGCTACTTCCAAGTAATTTTTTTCCAAAGAAGAGCACTATCTGTGCCTTCTACCGAGCTAGGGTCATAGTATTTTCTTATGTCAATGATGTATACATTGCCATCCAAAATAATTTTACACCGAGATTTTGATGTAAAACTTTCATATGGAATTAAATTGTGATTACATGTATATTACAAATATTTTAATTGTAATAAATGGTTCTCAACACTGTTGAGAACCATTTATTACAATTAATTTACTACTACTATGGAACTCTGCTGAATACCACTAGGTATCCACTAGACTGAACATCACCACAATTTATACCTTACGGGTGTTGGTATCCTTTTATTGTCAATATTACAAATATTTGTACAAAGACACATTAATAATTATTAATTCATTTATTGTCCATGTCTTCATTACTTTTTTAATTAAAAAATACATGTATATTAGAATCTGTATGTCAAAGGATGTTGACAAGCAAATTATGTTAAGAAAGTGTATAAAAGTAGTTTTATTTGGATGGCGTTGTATGTATACATGTATTTAGAATGTTAGCTTCCCAAGGGTTACAGTGTCTTATAAAATTATAAATGAAATTAAATACTCAAATAAGGTAAAATAAAACATCATACAACAGCTGTCTAGATGCAAGAAAAAACAAAAACACAACAATAAACAATAATAATAATTAATAAGTAAACCATATAATTTATATGTATAGTCCATCCATGATCCGATGGCAGAAAGTTTATAAACACGGATAGGTTTAAATAACGCATATAGGTGTAGTTAAGGTATCGCCACATGTGTATAATTACCCCAGTGCATGCTTTACTCATTCAAATTACCCTAATATTAAAATAAACTCGCTATATACTTTGCCATCAGATAGTGGACGACCTGTTAATGTACGTAGGTAAATGTGTAAAGTTGTAAATGTAATGTTGTTCTGAATGAAGAAATTCAAGACAAAATGAAATCACTAGTGATTTTGATCAAGTATGATAACAGAGTAACACTAGTAGATTTCTTTTCTTTGTAACTATAGCCCTAGAAAAAACTAAAAACTATCCTTTGAAACAATTTCACTAGCAGGTAGAATACTTAATACACATGCATGAGTTTTAAAAAAATGGCATTTAATATTTTAACACGGTATCTTTCCAAGATGTACATTCACAGAGAGAATGAGGTGTTCCAGGTTAACATAAGCCGAAGTCATTTAATGCTACATGTACAAGGTGATCATACATTAAGGCGAGCACATATCAATCTACATCAATCAAATGTTTTGTTGAAGCAATGACAATGGGCAGAACAGAATGATTTGCTTTTATAAATGAATCGAATTTTGAAGCGAGATGACTCAAAATGCAATAAGGATAAAAATAGTGGCAAAATCAAGTGTCCAATTATTTTGTTGATTTTTAAGCGATGATGGCGAATGTGTGTGAATGTTTTGCATTGAAATGCATGGCCAATTTCATTGCCAATTTTCCAACTTACAGTAGAAGAGGCATTTAATGTAATAAAATAAATACAATATGACAATGAACAAGTGAACATTTTAAATGTTACCTTCTTAGTAATATCTTTGGAATTTGATTACCAATAATAAAAGCTACATGTATACTGGAAAGTTTCAAACAAATTAACAACTTTATTGAAGATAATGTGCTAACCAGGGACTCACAAACACTGAAAATGTCAATGAACAGTGGTCATCAATTTTCGTGCCCCCAACCACAGGCCGCCTTTTAAGAATTCATTTCACTGTTTAAAAATAAAGAAATGGACTGTGTAGTCTTTTTACGGTTTATTTTGTGATTTTCAGCCGATTTCAGCGATTTGTGGGGCCCTGGTGCAAACTCCATTTTCTTGGTGGGATGACTTTGTTATACATGTTAAACACTATTTGATTTTTTTTTGTTTACAAAGGTACAAATAACCATACATGAAAACCCTATGAAATGCTGAAATTTGTTACATGTAATTACGGTAGACAGTGTAATAACAAAACACAAAATAATAACTAGCATGTTCGTCAAACTAACCTCAATATAATGCTGACTTTATGATAAATAATTAACAATAGAGTGGAGTGGAGAAATGGTAGATGTATGCCCCAGTCAAGATTCTTTCACTTATATGAAGACAGTCAGTTCTGGGATGGTGGAGGAAGCCAGAGCATGCCTGGAGAAAAACACCATCAAACTTTGCCGAGCAAATTGACAAAACTTGTCTGAGTGGGATTTGAACAAAGGGCATTGTGATCCATAAGCCAGCACTTTAGACAGCTAGGCCACTGTAACAATGGTTTTCAATGAATAAATGTTTATGCAGAAATAATATTTCTCTTTGAAATGGGAACTGAGGACTGAAAGAACACTTATCAAAAATTTCCCAAAATTTCTACATTGTACATTATTAACTTGTTTGCTTAATTATAAAGTAATGATGGCCATTATGAATGCTGCAGGAAGTTAATTTGTGCAAATTTTAGTCTACTCCACCTAGGGACCTTCCCAACCATATTTGGTTCAAATCTGTCCAGTATTTTCAAAGAAGAAAATTAAATTTTATGCATGCATGGACACACACACTTTGTCATCTAATAAGATCAGTTTAGCTAATTATCTACTCCAAATATGGACCCTTTACACCAAATTTGGTTCAAATTGACCCAGTATTTTCCAAGAAAAAAATTAAAGTTTACACAATGTATGTGCACTTTGCCATGCTGAAGTTTACACAATGGATGCACAATTTGTCATGCTGAAATTTACACAATGAATGCACACTTTCTCATTCTGAAAGCTCATCTGAGCTAAAAATTAATGCTGCAATAAAAAATTATGTCATTCTTCAAAAAAAAAAAAAAAAACTGAATTATATACAAAATTCAATTTTGACAAACCGATTGACATTTTATCCACATCACACATACTGTTCTATATTCTCACTTGGTTCTGCTTTTTTGTATTTCCAAGTAT
Organism: Anadara kagoshimensis; assembly: GCA_021292105.1. Taxonomy (NCBI): domain Eukaryota; kingdom Metazoa; phylum Mollusca; class Bivalvia; order Arcoida; family Arcidae; genus Anadara; species Anadara kagoshimensis. The sequence continues at coordinate 39,459,250 of CM037862.1, forward strand.
TGGGAAGAGTTTTATAGGAAGGACCACCAAATATTTTGTCCTTGCTTATATTTGAAACCATATTTACATCTGACCCCACAAGTCGTGATGAATGTCCAGATTTCAATCCTGAAGCACAATCTTCCTCCAAAGGATGAAGGTTATTAGTACTTCCATGGATTCCATACTTGTATGGTTGCTGACTATATAGTTCGGAAGACTCCTCACCCTCAGCAGGTCGGAAATCATTATCATTAGTTGCTTTGTTACCTTCACTAGGTAGACAGTCATTACATATATTGTCACCTTCACTCTGTTGGCAATTGCTATCACTTTCTTCACCTTCAGCAGGTGTCTGATGACACTCATTAACTGTCATTTGATTCATACACAAGTTGAGTTGTTCCGAGTTATCTAAATTATTGTCTGATTGCTCTATACGATTCTCCATCACATTGTCACGTGAAAACTGATTGTCTGTTTGTGTTTGATCACCAGATGTGTCATTTTTGAAATAAAACTTTGATGTGTTATCAGATGCTTCTTCACTAGTTCCAACCATACCACCGTCCTGAGTTTCACATCCCTCAGTGTCACATATTCCATCATTTTGAAATCGAACAGTATCAAAATCGCTATTGAAAAACGAGAATTCATCTCCAAACTCATCACCTTCGTAATCGTAATCTTCCACACCACCTCCTTGTTGAATTAATTCTTCGTATTTTGCCAGAAAGTCGTCCCGTGTCTGTTTAAGTTTTTCATTTTCCTCCACACTTGCTGCTTGTACCACAAACACTTGTTTTACATCATCATCACCAGATACATCCCGTGAAAATGCCGATTGCGAATCACATTCTTGAGTTTTCTCGTGTGACAATACACCTGTAGTATTTACAGAAGGCCCAACACTTTCTTTTTCACATTTTTCTTCACACGGCTGTTTCAAAACATTTACTTTAACGCTGCTCGTATTTTCTTTGTTAAACTTGCTTATTTCTTCCTTTTTACATTGATTCTGTTCTGTATTTCCCTCAGTTCCTGGCCTTATCTTATTTCCGTCGTCTGCTACCTCGTATTCTTTTTTAAAACTTTTAAAATCGGAAGTCATTTCTTTCACTTCTTTGTCTTTTGATTTAAATTCAGCCTCATATTTTCTAATTTCTTCAAGTTTATCTGGATTGGATGGATAAAAGAATGGATTTTTGAAGTCATTACATGTACTATCGGCCGTGTCAGGTGTGCCTGGAGGATAATGTGCACCGTCGTACATCTTCTGTAACATTAAAGCCTCTGGTTCTTGACTCTCTGTATTACTAGTACATTTAGATGGATAATTGCTGTTTGCTGAAATATATCACAAGATTAGAAGAAATTACTAAACAAACAAAAAACATTCACATATATTTGTTATAACAGTTGATTGATCACATGCTTAATCTATTAGTTTTGAACCCAACCCCACCCAAAACCCTCCCAACCCTAATGGGCCTTAACACTAATTAGAGGATAAAATCCCATGCCTCCTGTGTTAATAACATGATCAGTTTGAGCCCAAATACCAATATATTTGCAAATCAATTATTATCTGTCCTAAAAAAATAGGTTTCACCTGCATTGTATTAATTATTTTTTTGCAAATTATTTAGGATAGCAAGATAATAAAAAATTTTCTAATGATAATCACATGTGCACAAACTCCACCCAACTCTTCATAACCATTAATTTCAGGTTTATTTTTTATTGAAGGAATCAAATGAAGGAAAAACTAACAAGCAAATTTAGTGAATTAGGATCCCCCGCCAACAGTTTTTTTTTTGTGATTTGCAATAACTCTGAGGAAAATCAGCAAACCAACTCAGGTTAACAATATGCACATTCACTATCAATGTTAAAACTTGGCCATGTTTCATGAAATAGTGCTTCATACTTTTGAAGAATTAGCACAGACAAGAATTTTGGTTGGAAGAAAGAACAGAAGAACGGAAACTTGAATTTAATATCCCCCCTCTTTCTTCCAAATATCAGGTACACTGCTAGATTTATTAATAAAGATATCTTATAAGTTCTTTTGAACTGAGGTTTAGGTTGAGCTTCAAATAGCTATTGTAAGCCTAATCCCATTTATCTTCATATACTGTTCTGAAATTTGACCTTCGGCATGCAAAGTGAGAAAGTTGGCCAGTTTGCTAACTGGGTACATTGATTTTCTCTGAAACTCCAGTTTACTCCACCATCCATGAACTGACTGCATGGATATAAGTGAAAGAATTATGACTGGGTCAATCTATGATAGTATACCAGAATAATTGAATGGGGTTTTATGTCCCAGTCAAAAATATTTTACTTATATTGAGACATCACCAGCTATTGGTGAAGTGGCAGAATTGTTTACTTCTACAGTAAGTTCAAGGCAATGTGCAGGGAGAGTTCTTTAACATGCTATGCTTGCTGTAACACGGGGCAATGGTTTTACAGTCTCTTCAGAAGGATAGTATACCTGAAGTCTGTTTATCTCTATACTTTGTTCTGTAATCATTTTCAATCTGTTCCATTTGATCAAACACCTAAAAATACACAAAACATAATTGATAACTTATACAAATGTATCTGAAATTAAATGCTGCTATTTCAAAACTGTCACCAAATGAACCCCAACATTGCCTGTTGAACTGTAACCATGTGCACCATCAAAATACGAATACCGGTAGCCAATGGCACAGCTACTTCAATCAAAGATTTTTCCTATGAAGATTCCTAAATATCTGTAAAATAGTTTTCCAGTAAAGTGGCAGACAAAATATGGTTCGAAAGAAAAGAGTAAACTGTATACTGTATACTAGAAATTTTCCTATTTTGAAATTTTTGCATATCAGGGAGTTAAACCCCTTTAAATTGTTTTCACATTTTTAATTTTCACGATTGATTCATGCTATACAGTGATGTGTGCAGTAAAAACCAATGTAATTTGCACACCTGTGTAATATACATAGGTGATTTTCAGGCTTCATTAAAACATCATCTACTTTTGTAAATTTCGCACCTAAAAATTTCCTGAATTGCTGAGCATTTCAGTAAGATCTATTTTATGTATTATAATTAAATATGATGAGATTTTATTAATTTTTTTATCAAATAAAAAATTATGGAAAAATTATCTGGTTTGGTAAGAATTATAAGAAACTAATGTGGACAGAGTGTACTACATAATTTCACATTATTTATAAATACATGTACACATGCACCTAAACTTCTGGAATTTGATAGACACAATATTGGATTTATTAGTTGAATAAAATTCTATGCAACGAGTCTTGCAATAACACAATAAACAAAATCTTACACTTAAGCCAATTTTAGTCAACACAAATTTGTTGAAAATCTTAATCATGTTAAAATTAGTACACATTAGAATAAATATATATTTGAAGGTTAATAGAAGGCAGGGATGGGCTTAAACAGTGATGTGGAATGGGGGGGGGGGGGGGGGGGGGGGGGGGAGGGGGAATCAAATACTAGTACACGAAATACAACTGAGTACATAACAGCCAGACATACCTCTACCATATTTGGTCGATCTTTCTTCAGTTTTTTTGTACACTTGTCAGCAATATTAAACACCATTTTATATATTTCTTTTGGACAATTCATCTCCCTAGGATCAATTAGATCCAAACACTTATCTTTATCCTCCTCCAGCAACTCATGGATATATTCAGCCTAAAACACAATTTAAATAATTTATTACAAAAACTCAACAATGATTTATTCAAAAGACTCCCAATTTTGTGGTTGGGATCTGTTAAAATTCATGCAAATGGCCCTGAACTTTATAAACTGACCTCTGCAAATTTAAGTATTGTGATAAACAAATGCACAACAAGTTAAAACCGAAATGCGATTCCATTTCAAAAGTGTCCCCCAAACAAACCCCAACTGGGACATAAATCAATGTTTTCCAACCATGTGCATAATTAAATATGAATAGCCAATAGTACATATCCTCCTACCAAAAGCAATGTGAAAATCCTTGGATCTGTTAACAAACAGTCCTTGGATTAATATTAGAACTCACCAGAAAGCAAGCACCTGATCCTTCTCTTTTTTCATCATAAGCCTTCTCACCTGTACACACCTCATACATAACCTACAGATAAAATAAACTTGAATTAAACATATCAAAAGTTATTCCTTGATTTTATGCTTCCATCGTCGTACAAAGAAAACTGAATAAAGCACATGATTAGTTTTGCTTTGCAATGCAATGGAAGTTACAGTACTATAAATGAGATTTCTAGACTGTTCAATTGTTATATCTTTAAAATCTTATCTTATTGTTTAATCCTGACTGAAATTTAAAACACGTCAAATGACGTCACTTGATCACTCATATTTACATTTGGTCTCAAAAAGAGCAAAAACATTACAATATAAATATAAATAATTGAAGAGCATTAGAACCGGTATTTGTCCATGTAATGTGTAACAGGAGGGAGGAAACACCAGAAAAAAACCACTTCCTCACCGAGTGCCCCGGCTGAGGATCGAACCCGGCCCTCCCGGGTGAAAAGCGAGCGTTCTACCACAAGGCTAAAAGATCCGGACCAGAAAGTCTGGCAGTAAATCACTCTATTATATCTACTACATGTATATACAACACAACAATACCACAACTAGCTCAGTCCCACTACATAATGTAATGCACTTCCTAAACTTTTGAATAACAACCTTTCAAATTCGACAACCATTGACAAAGTACATGTATATTTATCTTACCACTCCGAATGAGTATGTATCTCCCTTGAGTGACATTTTTGATCCTCTGGTTGATTCTGGAGGGTAGTAAGCTTTATACTGGTACACTTTAGAATGGACCTCTTGTTTGGTGATGTGTGTTTTGGCCCCTGTAAGAGTGCCACCTGTTATCGACTGGGCCAGTCCTAAATCTCCAATTTTAGCTTCCATGTGTTTGTCCAGCAAAACATTTGAACTATAATAATAAACAAAGTGTTAGAATGACATGATTATTTTACCCATATCTCTCCAAAAGAGGCTTCCATGACCTAATAATTTTAAGCACTGGCTAACGGATATTTTACCCTTCAAAATGTCCTATTAAGTATGTTCTGATGGCTTCTTGAAGGTCCATGAAAGTTGAACTCCGAGGTCAGTTTTGAAATCCTGAGCGATATGATCGATAGTACATTTGTAACTAAATTCTAATTTCTCAATAACAATTCCAATATTCAGTGAAATATTTTTGATTGAATTTAAATAACTCTCTCTCTCTCTCTCTCTACATACATGTACTGTATGTGTTGCATTTTCACCATTTCATCCTAAATTTGAAATACTAGTAATCTAGTAATTCAATACATCTAGTATCCAATATTCAGTGAAATATTTTTGTTTGAATTAAATTACTAACTAACTCTTTCTCTCTCTCACATATGATAATTATGTGTTGCATTTTCACCATTCAATCCTAAATTTCAAGTACCAGTACATATGTAATTCAATATACTGTAAACATGTTTTTTTCACAGTGTACTTATTTTCGCTTATATCGTGGTCATTTGTTTTGCGTGAAAATTAATACAGTGTAAAAATTATATCATGCTTTATGTGTTTATTTTTATTTTGCATATTTAAAAAAAACGCAAAAATTTAACTTCATGAACAAGTCTAAATTTCATATAACTCGAAAATAAATGCACGCAAAATTAAATACATTTATAGTATCCAGTACAAATGTAACTTTGATTATTAACATCTCTCTCTCTCTCTCTCTCATACACATGATAAATATATGTAACATATTCATCATTTTATCCTAAATTTCAAGTAGTACAAATAATAAATCTTGTAGCATAATGTTTACCATTTTATTGAAGCATTAAGACATTACCTTTTAATATCACCATGTATCAGAGGTTTTCCATTCGGAGTGTGTAGATACTGAAGTCCACAAGCTGCCCCTCTCAGTATACTTAATCTATCCCTCCAGCATAAAGGAGCACTTCCATTCTGTAAATTATATTATATATGAGCATCAACATTGAATGACTAAATAAAATGCAATGGGAGTTGAATAATGGTGTTTAAGCCCCAGTATAGATTCTTTCACTCATATAGAGATGGCCAGTTCAAGGATCATGGAGGAAACTAAACTGAATGCAATGGAGTGTGGTTTTAAGCCTCAAACCAGAATGGCCAGGAAATAATTGACTGTGGGCAAACGAACTGACAAATTTTCCAACACTATGATCTGTCACAAGTGCAATTTGAACCTAGTGGTGAAAGGCACTATGACCATAACCATATAGACCACTCAACCAACTAGGTTCAAATTCAATGGAGTTTAAGGTCCCAGTCAAGAACTATGTTACTTATATATGGATGTCACTAGCTATAGGTGAAGTGGTAAAATTTTTTACTTTTGCCATGGACTCAAGGCAATGTGCAGGGAAGGTTCTCTAGCGTGTCCTGCCCACTGTGATAAATAAACTGAGACATTCATTTTTAAATGCAGAGTGTTTGGCAAGAGAACAGTAACTACCCATTTTTAATTCTTGGTCAAACCCCACTGGAACCCTGACCTCCCACATCAAGAAACCAAAAATCACGAAAATACCACCTCATAATTTTTTTTTGAACCATGAAATTTTGACACAACGAAAATGATGATTTTACAGTAATAAAGAGACAAAAGAATTAGTGAAAAAGAATTTTTTACCTTGCAGCGTAGTCTGTCCTCCAGAGAACCATTTGGCATATACTGATAGACTAAACAAATATCTGCACCATCTAATGCATAACCATAAAGGGGTACAATGTTCTCATGGCGGAACCTGAAAAACAAAATCATCAACATCAATAATACTAGCATACACTCCCAATTTTAATTACAGTGATACTATAAAGTGGGCATAACAATAAAGGGGAACAATGTTTTCGTGAAGGAATCTTAAAACGAGTCAAATCATGAAAGTCAATAATAATAGCATGCACTCCAATCTATAGTGAATGACCATAAAGTAGTGAACATAAAATAATTAAGTCATATCATGTGAAAAGGAAACAAAAACAAAGTCTCTAATATATCCCATTCTGTTCAGTAGTGTGAGAGGAGTAGGACAAATAAAACATTGAAAATTCAAAAGGGCACAACTCTGAGAAATCTTCAGAGACAATTCCTCTTTTGGCACAGAATGTCACATCCTGGTATTTATGTATACCAAATTTAGTAAAAAAAATATCTTGAAGTGCTGAAAGAGTAGGCCAGACAATTTATGGATAACATGGACAGACAGACAACCTTACCATAATGTGTTCCATTTCTAGAAAAGGACATACAATAACAATGCACAGAAACCCTTGTCTGAAAAGGATCTGCACACAGTATCTAAGAAGAAATCAGCTAATTACAATATAGATGTGTGCATATATGAATAAAATTACAAGTTACAACTACTACTACATGTATATCAAGTTTTTAAAGTTTTACCTGATTAAAGCTTTTATTTCAGATTTAAGATGTGAATGGCAGCTATGATCTGAATCATAGAATTCTTTGTCCTGTTAAATATAAAGAAAATGATAACTTATTGTCACATACAGGGATAGCCTTGTCATTCAAAAATTTAGCCAATTGCCAATTTTTATAAGTTCTGGTCCAATTTTTTTTTTTTGATAATATATCTGTCCCAAAATTTTTACCAATCTCATTATGAAGCAAACAAAAAACCAGTTTTGTCTTTTTCTTACACAAGTATAATAAGTAATACAAGTTTTACAAATTGTTGATAATCAAGAAAACCTATACAGCAGATTAGAAAAACCACATTTCAGACATGTTTAATATTTTTCTAGTTGACATATGTTTCTGATACAGTTGCAAGAAGAATGCGTAGGTAGGGGTGAAACAATACATGTGTCATGTATTGTTGTATGCTAGCATTGCTTTGGTTTGTATTGAGGTATAGTGAATGAATTAGGAAAATTAGGAAAATAGTCAAAAACAAACTTTTAGCTGATGAGGAGCCTTTAACTGTCAGTGTAGCATCTTTTTAATTTTGTTAACTCAGATGATATTGTCATGCTATCGTTTTTACCTGTGTGTGAATCAATCTTTTACGGCATAGGTTTTTGAAGAAACTTTCTAAATACATTTACTCACCCCATTTAAACGTTTTATTGCACACTGGGACTTTCTAATGACACCATAATAAACACTTCCAAATGCCCCTTCTCCAAGTTTACATGCATCACTGAATCCGTTAGTAGCTTGGTTTAGTTCCTTATTTGTGAAAGTTTGAGTCCCCATTAACGCCACGGCAACATCTATATCACATGACCCATCTTTATTCAACGATGAATATCCATCATAACTTTTTAATCTCTCCATAAAATCACTGTCCATGGAGGGTTGTCTGCCCATGTCGCCTTTACCTTCCCCGAGGCTACTCATATGACATTTGTCCTCATGAATGGAAGGTTCTGGATGCACTGATTTCATACTGTCACCATCATACTTTTTATTCTAAAATCAAAATAAATATATTCTGAAGACTTAAAACAATGTATAACGAAGTAATAACTGAAATGCTATGTCATTTCAAAAGTGATCTGTAAACGTACCCCATCTGAATGCATGATCAAAGTAAAAATACCCAACGGCACATCTACTCTACCCAAAGATTGTTCCCGCGAAGTTTCATTACAATCTGTTCAGAAAATTGGCAGAAAATGTTGACAGGCATATTGTATACACTATATGCCCCCCTCACTTTATTTGCAGAACTATCTGACATAATAATAAATAAAGATGTAAGATAGAAGACTTTAGCAAAGTGAGAGACAGATTCAGAAAACAGGCAAAACATGTCTTATAAGACAGATTTCTGGATTCCTCAAATCCATTCTAGAAAAGTCCCTGTTCATGTATTACTGAAGACCTAGTCTAAACAGCTTTTGGTGGCCATAGGGCATCAGTGGCCTAATAAAGAATGCTCTTACAGATTACAGCACCTCTCATTGCCAAGGTTCAAATCCCACTTGGGCAGATCCTAGTGTGAGAAAGTTTATCAGCTCTCTCACCAAAGGTCAGTGATTTTCTATGGGCACTACAATTTACTCAACCATCCCTAAACTGACTACCTCTATATCAGTGAAAGAATCTTGACTAGGGTGTAATACATCATTACTCAACTTGATTCAACTAAACTGCTTCTAGGTTATTGAGGTTCCAGGCTGGATGGGTTTCTAGGATATGCAAAGGTTCTTGTCTAGATGGGTTTCTGGATTTCTGAGGCTCCAGTCCTTCTTATTCTGCTTCTAAATCACCAAGTTTCCAGTAAAAACAGGTTTCTGGATTACTTGAGGTAGACACAGTATTTTCAATACCTAAGCCTATTTGAGACAAGCTTCTAGATTATGAAGGCCCAGTTTAGGCAGATACCACATCAAAAAACTATATGAAATAAAGTACTTACTTGCAAACTTTTATTGTTGACAAATGATAAAATATCCTTTTCATCTATGACTTTGGATGCAGATTTTGTCTTTTCCGGTTTATTGAAGTTATAATTGTCATTTAGTGATGACATGGAAGCATTTGTAGATGAGGTGTTGACTGCATTTCTACCCTGCGGTTTTGGCCTTGGTAATCCTATTAAAAATATACACAATTATACATGTATGTAAGTATATTTATTCAGTAAAATCTCAATTTATACATTTCAATCAAATTTTGGTATTATAAAAGAGCAATAAATCCAAGATGGCCAAAAATTTACGTTAGTGTAAAATCAAGAAAATTTTGTGTTCATTTTGTTTTTGCATTAATTTATGCGAGAAAAAATATATGAACATATACCGGTAATGTTTGCAGATATTTTACTTTCATGATTCATGTCCGTTTGCACTGCATTCCTACTACGATGTAAAAAAAAAACCTGGATGTCAATATCTTGAAAAGAGAATTTATGTGAAAATTAACTGCATGGAAATTTCTCAATTTTCAGTATACAAATGACCTTGTCTTTTATCAAGAGCCTTAGTGGTTGAGAGTAATAAAGTGCATGCTTACAAATCATAGTGTCTCTGAACACCTAGACCCAAATATCACTTGGGAAGATCTTAGTATAAGAAATTGTCAGTTCCATTGCTTAGGATAAGTGTTTTCTTCCAGTATTTTTGTGGATCAAGAAAGTACCGTATTGGAAAACTGGATTCAATTTGTATTAACAATTTGTTCTTGTATAACAACTGTTTTTGAGAATTTTAGTAGTCAATTTTGGGAAGTTTTTCTAACTTTCCCCAGTGTCAATATAGGTGGACATGGCACAATGGTACTGTCACCGACTTTCAGGGTCAAGGGTTGAGGGTTCAAACCTCACTGAAAAATTTTTGAGATGATTTTCATCTCCAGTCCATACTTCAGATGTAAAAAGTTCAGTAGTCAGTACTAGAGTAGTATATCAGATGAGACTCAAAAGTGAGGTTCCATGTCTCAGTGCACACAAAAAACATTTCTATTAACAATAAAAGGATACCAACACCCGTAAGGTATAAATTGTGGTGATGTTCAGTCTAGTGGATACCTAGTGGTATTCTGCAGAGTTCCATAGTAGTAGTAAATTAATTGTAATAATTTGTTGAGAACCATTTATTACAATTAAAAAACATTTCTGTATTATAAAGTTTGAAAGAGAAGGCCCCTTGAGGCTGCTACAGAGGACACTTACAACTAGAAACAATTGAAGTGAACTGAGCAATGCAAGATAAGATACATAATTTTCGGCAAACAAAATCTCTGTTTACTTACTGGCTGTTTCAAGGTCAGACAAACTCTCCACGCCAAAGCTTCTACTTGGTATTGGTATCATATTACACTCATTACCCCTGTTACTGGTACTTGTGACTGAAAATATAAAATCAACATTTTAATATGTTACATGAAACTCTGTAAAATTAACATGGCAGCTCCATAAATTTTATTATATAGTACATGTATTGGTGACCTTAGAAGTAGTGTTTCTAGAAAAACTTTGAAAACTATACATCTAGTAGTCTCTAGACAATACATCGCTGCTGTACCATGTGATACCCTTTATCAATTTGAGTGGAACGGAACACTTATTTCCAATGGATATCAAATGAAATAAAATGACATTTTTCCATAAAAAATACATTAGTCCGGGAATATGCATCGTAAACATTTTGTAAAACATTCCGCACAAAAGTTAAGAGGTATTGATCACATGATACAGCGGCGAACCCATTCTGTTTACACAATACTGATAACTTAATGATTGATTGATTGAATGGGATTTACATCCCAGTTAAGAATACTTCACTTGTATTGAGTAATCATAACTTATCTATATACATGTAGGTGAAATGGCAGAAATTTTTACCTGCGTAGTGCACTCAAAGCTATGTGCAGGAAGGGTTCTTTTATTTGTCATGCCTGACGTGACATGCCACATTTGTTTGTAAGGTCCCTTTCAAAGAACCCCATGACTTTCATTTCTAATTGCAAAGTGCTTGGCGAAAGAACAGTCATTACCTATTTTCAAGTCTTGGCCAGACCTGGTTAGTATTCGAACCCATGACCTCCCACATACAAAGTCAGCACTCTACTAACTAAGCTACTGTAGTGGTTGATAACTTACTGGATAAGTTACTAGAAGCTCTGTAAAGCTTTTAAGTCTGTATTGACCATTCTTCTTCTACTGTGTCTTCAGTCTTGATTTGAATGTGCATATTTTGGGGTTGGGCTGTCAAAATGTGACACAGCAAAAACTAAACATGTCAGGAAATTAAACTCTGCTGTGAATAGTTGATAAATATGGGATGATCTCTTCCTCTTGAAACAAACACCTGTACTTCAACTGTTATAATTAACACTATGGTACTTACCGTAAAGGAAGTTACGCACTATGGGACCCTTCCCAGCACACAATTTATATAATTTTTCGAAGTTAGTTTTAACTATGATAGGATACAGAATACTTTATTGATAGAGAATTTGTTGACTTACACCAAGTCTCTAATATCTGCATTTCACGTTTCCGCTGTATTTTTTGCAACTTGAAGTAGAGATCTGTTGCAGTTGGATTTCTGGCTCCCCAGTCTGTAAGTAGGTCCTTTGTTGGACTGCCGTTAAACTGTCTATATGCCATCTCAAACACTTTCACTTCTTGCAACGTGTAGCCAATTTCAGATGCTGAAATGAACAAATACATGTAATCCGAATTGCGCTTAGAACCATAAAAAGTATTTAACAATCACATATCAATCAAATTTTGGGACTAGACTACCAAATTAGTCAATTGATTTCAAGAGAATGGAGTGGAGTAATGGTATTTAACATCCCAGACAAGAATATTTCACTTATATCAAGACATCGTCAGTTAGAGATGAAGATGCAGAAATTTTTGCCTGTGCGTTGCGCTGATGCCATTAATGACATAATACAGCAGGCTTCTTTATCCTGCCATGCCTACCATGACATGGGACCTCCTTTTATTTTAAGATCCCATCTTAAAGAACCATGACTTTCATTTCCTAATACTGAGTGCTTGGTCAAAGAACAGTCACTACTCACTTTCAAGTCTTGGGTTAGGCCTAGTTGGGGTTCAAAACTTGATTTAAAGAGACAGACTTGCTTAGCTAGCCAGAGGTCCATAAAATCTTCACTGGCTCTTAAAGACATTAAAATACAAAGTGATGACCAAAAGACCTTGGTAATCACATGCAGACATCAACATAAACACATATTTTAGTTCAAGATGATTGATAGCTAGAATGTGAGTGTGGTGGAGCAATGGAGTTTTTTATGATGCCCCAGTCAAGAATCATTCACTTATATTGAGGTGGTCATTCAGAGATGGTGGAGGATTCCAGAGTGCCTGGAGAAAACCACTGGTCTCAAATAGTGAACTGACAAACTTTCTCACAATAGTATCTGTCCTGATTTGGTGGTGAGAGGTGTTGTGATCCGTAAGCATGCACTTTAGACCACTTTGCCACTGAGCCCTATGGATTTAATCGAGTTTTACATTTCATTTATATTAAAACATCACCAGCAGTAAGAAAACTCACTTTAAAGGTCACCGGTCACCAAAACCGAAATTTTTTTAGTACTATTTTCCGAAAGATTACATAATAAAAAGTCGATTTAGCCACAAATAACATTTTTAATCATTTCTGTCTTTTGTTACAGCGTAAAATAAAGTCCTAAAACTGTGAAAAACGGTGTTATCTCCCTTTGGTAGTAAAAGGGTCCAAAACCGGAAGTGACGCAGAAGGTGTTATCCAAGTTATCTAGTAACTAAATATTGTAGAGTGATCTGTATTTATTACCCAGATTTATCAGTAGTAACTTCTCATGTTTTATTTATTTATTTATTTTTAATATTGGATATTTCAATTTCCTTCAGCATAAAACAATAAATGAAAAAAAATAAATAAATAAATAAATAATAAATAAATAAATAAATAAATAAATAAATAAATAAATAAATAAGAACTATATTCTTGTTTGCTCTAAGTATGATATATACTATTACTTATATTACAAAACATAAATTTACATTATTTATTTGTTATTAACTAATTTATTTATTATCTTTTTATTTTTATCTATCAAAACGAATTGATAAAAAGAATACACATTTTCGTGTTTTATTTAAAATATTATTCATATTTATTTTCATTAATATTTAATATAATTCTAAATATCTTAACTTCTCTGTTGAATTTATTTATTTATTATTTATTATTTATTTATTTATTTATTTATTTTTTTTTTTTTTTTTTTACTTATTTATTTATTATTTCGGTGAATTAATATTAAATATCAATATTAATATGTATATTAAAAAACATACATAATTTTCGAGCACTTTTGATCGGATTCTGTAGTCTGTCGCTTTTTTTCTTCTCTCGAGTACAGCTAATTATTAATTTACCTTAAATTGATTTTAATTCATTTGTTTCAGAAATTATCCCATTTTTACTTTATTTTTAGGTTAAAATTAATATATTATTAGAACACGTTTTCGAGTAGAATTTTTGTATAACGAAAATATCAAAATACAGGTCTATAAAATGACTTCTTATTGTCTCTGAAATCAAATATTTCACCCCAGTATTACTTGAATATGAAACGTTTGTAAACAATTTCCGAATTCTAATTAAAATCAATAGCTTCCCTATTTGCAGTAAGTTTAATTTTATAATAATAATGGAAATTGGAGTTTATGTCGGTGCGCAATATTTTTTTTATCAAATATTGTTTAATTTTTTTCGATAAAGTACTGGTCAGATTTCCAATCCCCATTTGTTAAATCTTCAATTTTGATTTAATTTCAGTGTTTCCATAATAAATTTAAAAAAACGATATTTAAAATTTTCATTTACTAATAATAATTATTTTATTACGCCTAATTTTAATGAGCTGAAAAGAACTCATACCAAAATGTGATACCAGTGGGATTATATCCGACTAACTAACGGCTGAATCAAAACTCGAGGGAAACTTTCTTTAATTTCACAATAAATTAATATCGGTTAAAGCGTGATTTACATCCCCTCACTACCAGTAATTAAGAGATTATCAATATGCTACATTGGTAAGCAACATCCTGTTTAGAAGTATACATCTATCACCTGTAATCAACAGGGTTTACCTTACAATTTGCAACATTAATTGACACGTGTGTATAAATCTTTATGATATACCGGTAAATGTTATTTGTCGTTTTGACGGATTCTAAAAAGATGTGTTTGAAAAAATAAATGTTAAATTAGATTAGTTGATTTGAGACATACAAGTCTCGATTTGTGTGAACATATGAACTGGTGAACTGACTGACCTACGGAATTAAATTAATTTTGAATATTAAAACTGTTAAAATCTATGAATTTTTTTATTTGACTGAATCCATTCATAATAATTTATATTGTCTGAAATGATTATACCACTCTTATTTCCCTGACTTTTCTCGTATATAAAAAAAAGTCCCAATACTTCAAGCAATTACTGTATTTCCATAAATTGAGTGCACATGGTTTTCATCATTTATTTCTTTCAATTGAAAATGTTTCCATTAAACTATTAATAAATTGCATATTAAATGCACTGACCTAACCAAATTATATTTTTAAATGACAAAAAAAAGTTATTCAGTTCATCTGTACATAGAAAAATTTTGGGAAAATTCGACGAAGTTTATACACCAATTGGGCCTCATTCAAAGTTACATCAGGGTATTTAGGGTCAGGTAGGCCATTTTCATATTTCATCATGAATATTCCAATTATGACAAAATTATAACATTTATAGTTGTTCCGAGTAAGAAGGTACAGAAGGGATAATTTTGACATGGTTTATTATTTGTTTTGTTAAAAACTTAAAAATTGCTCTATGTACAGAATTAAATTCACTTATGGATGAATGAAAATATTTTTTCCTATTAGGTCAGTATATTTGTATTAAGTTTTGACAATATTTTGCGAGTTTGTTGGAAAATACGACTTTATTCTTGCGTTTTTCATGTGCATCAATTTGTAGAAAGTTGCATAAGGGACTTGTGTAAATCTGGCTTTAATTTGTTCTTAAATTTGTGAAAAATTTTTGATCGTTCATTGTGGTATTATTATATCAAAATTTCACAAAATATATAATTTTGACTTGAAATCAAACTTTAAAACCCCTTCAAAATGGCACACAAACCCACATGTTACATATGGATACATATATAGGTAATGTGTCTTTCCTCAGCAGCTTAACACCATGTACGTCATCAATTAGGTTGCCGGAAAGTTACGAGCGGTGTCGGAAATTACCGAGTATTAGAACTTCGTTCAGGTAAGTTTTTAGTATATTACAGGTAACTGTAATGTGTGAAAACCCACCAGACACATCAATATTGACTACTCTACCCATATGAATGCAAATTACAAAATTCATAAATTTGGTGACCGGTGACCTTTAAGTGGCAAATATTCTTAGACTTGCAATGGTCTCAAGGTAATGTGCAGGGAGGACATTTACAAGTCTTTATCAGACCCAATCAGGGTTTGAACTCAGGAGAAGTTAAGTATCATTTACAGATACAGTAAAAGGAATTTAAAAAAAAAAAACATCAATCTCCAAACCGTGGGTACCCATATAAAGAGCATGTCTTTGGATGATGCCACAATGGTACAGATTGTTAATCAATTTATAAACAGGAAAGTTACCATAATTTCATACTTCAAATTGATATAAAAATTCTATAATTATGCATACTTAATTTAGGTAATTAAATCTGAAGTCAGTGGTTTGACTTGTACAGTTTATGTGGTATTTTTCAATACTTCTAGTCTGTTCCGCTTTGTAGGTAAACACATTTTAGTTCCATAACTTTCAATGTCATTTTCTGAGATGATGTCACAACATACCTCAGAGATTGATTGAATCAATTTGCAAGAATGGGATTTTACATCCCAGTCAAGAATATTTCACTTATTTTAAGTGTCACTTTGGAATTTTTTACCTATTCTATGCTGTGTGCTCAGGGCAATGTGCAGGGAGGGTTCACGCCTGCTGTGACATGGGGCATGATTTTTTCAGATCTCTTCTGAAGGACCTTGTGACTTTCGTTTTAAATGCTGAGTGCTTGGTGAAAAAACAGTCACTTCCTATTTTCAAGTCTTGGTCAGATCAACCAGGGTTTCGAACCCACAACACCCACATACGAAGAGAGCATTCTACCAATTGAGCTACTGTTGAAGTATGAATACATCAGGGACATTTCTAACATATCATATGATAGTCTTGGAGTTGGAAGCTCTATATTATTATGATTGCTTTGATGGACGAGTGGTCTATAGGTGCCGCCCTACAGTGTCTCTACTGTAGAAACCACTGTGACTGTGACAGTGAAATACTCTTTATATCCATAGAAAATCAAATAAATTTGAATAAATATCGGTATTTTTCACTTACTTGTACCTAGTCGTAACAGGAAATCTGTATGCGCATCCGTGATTAGCCCAAAATATATCTGCACAGGGTAAAACGTTGGTGCTATGGGGATTTAACATGTTGAAAAACCAGGCAAATGGCGGATTCTGTTGCACATATGACGTAAAACGTCACCAAGGACATCACTTCCGGTGAAAAACACCGTCATTTTCGCATGTGTAATATCCCCATACTGCCAACATTTTCCTTTCTACAGACATACTTTATGACAAGCGCGGATGCGCATACAGATTTCCGGGTGCATGAAAAACCGAAAAGGACCGAAATGGACCGAAAAGAACCGAAAGGGACCGAAAAGGACCGAAATGAAGTGGTTTAGTGCTGAATGTAATGGTTTACGACTGTATATAATGTAGTGTGATGCGTTAATAGAACGTGACGTTACCCATTAAAGTTTTTTTTCCGTACACAGGTACTTGGGGACAGTAGAATTTTTGTTTATTTATTTAAGATATTTTTTTTTTTGCAAATAGTGAGAATTTCTAAAAATTGGCTTTTTAAAATAATTCCCGACTTTACAAAAAGAAAAGTCTTGTTGGACGATATCATAAATTGAATAAGTACCTTTGTTTCCATATTATCGTTCGCTGATGGAAGCAAGAGCAAATCTATCATGAATTTATGAGTCTTCCTGTCACCTGGGTCCTACCAAAATAAGCCCAGGGGAAGAATAAATGAGTACTTGCTCAATGTACTGTGTGGAAGGGGATAACTCTAGCAAGTCAATTATTCTTTAGACTTATTTCAGTAGGACCCTGTCACCTTGATATACGCCTGATAAGTGAAATAATTTGTTACTGTGCGTTAAACACCTATGTTAACGGTTTAATTATTGTGCAAAATGAAAAAAAAGCTAACTGAAGTAATTTTATTTTAATTTTATTTCTTATTATACCATAAAGTGATAATAAAATTCACACACACACACACGCACACACACACACACACACACACACACACACACACATAAAAATAATACAAATATATATATAATAATACACGGTTAAAATGTTTCTAATTATGAATCATCAGAGAAAAATAATGAAAATGCGACAGTTACCATGAGTATATATAAAACAGTAAGATAAAATGATAGGTTATATAAGTTAAAAAACAGTAAAACAAAAATTAAAATTGTATGGATACATATAAGAACGAAGATTTTGAAAAATTTCTTTTTGAGATAACTTTCGAAACAATGGGCCGGACAATGGAACACAGTCTTTGTGTGTCCATTGACTACAAATTAAACATTCAATAGAACTTTCATCTGCATTTTCACTACAGCGAGTACAAGGATAAGATTCACTCATGTTGGAAAAAATAGAGAATAAAAATAAAATGGCTAAACTTGCAATTTATAGAGCTGTTATGCAAATTACTCATAATTTTCGTATTATAAAAATACTTTTGAAGATTTTTAACTTCCTCTCAATCGGCAAAGAAAAAAGAAACTTAACATCACAGGAAATACAGGCAAGCTATGGAAATGTTTACTTTTGACTAGGTTTCTTTAAACATGTTCCGTTTTTAAAAACAACAAGTAAGCGCTTCTAAAGCCATATGATATGTTTGTTTTAATTTCATTTTTAACCTGAATTACAAACGTAAATAATTCTATTATTGAATCAATAGTTGCCAGTTTTTAAAGCATATTCGACCAGGATGAAAGAACAAATCCGACAACGTTCGGTAAGGACAAATAAACAAAAGCGCGTGTATGCTCAAATCACAAATAAGTTCAACGGCACGTGTCTGAATTTGCCCGTTATTGGAACACAATAGATAATGAGGAATGATTGTAATTTATCAACTCTCAAACAATAAATCAATAATAACCCCCTTTTTTTAAAAAAATTAATATGTATATAACTACAAATATATGTAATAAATAAAAATTAGTCTTTTCAAACATGCTAAAACACTCCTTTTCGGTCCCTTTCGGTCCTTTTTGGTCCCTTTCAGTCCTTTCGGTCCTTTTCGGTTTTTCGTCACACCGCAGATTTCCTATTACGACTAGGTACAAGTAAGTGAAAAATATCAAACTTTCTTCAAATTTATTTGCTTTTCTATGGATATGAAGAGTATTTCACTGTCACAGTCACAGTGGTTCCTACAGTAAGTCCAATTGGTTAGATTCAAATTCCGCCAGGGCAGATTCTATTGCTAGCTGCAGAAGTTTGTCCATTCCCTAGCAGAAGGTACTCTGGGTACTCTGATTTCTTATAAAATCGCAAAACTCGCAAAAAAGTGAATGAATCTTGAATTGGGTATAAAAGACCATTAATCAACTCCATTCTCAACTATTCTTCTACAAATGACGTCATTGCTACTTTCAGTCATGCCAGATCTGTCAGATAGACAGATATTGCCCTTCAATTAAAAAATCGTGCCTTTAAAAGGGAATTCACGTGGAAGTTATGCCGAGATCAAAATTTTGATTTTTTATTTACGACTGACCATTAAATTCGGTATGACGTGACGGTTTTCAATAAAATGTTAGTGCCACGAACTTTGACAACACGAGGATACCAGGTCACTACCGATTTCACTTAACATGCTGACAAAAACAGAACCTACCAAGTTTTTCCCAAGCTTTGTCTATATCCAAACTCATGCATATTTCTCTCGTAATGGTGAACGGTAATTGATAAATATACGTATTTTGTTTAGCAGTTCCACTGCTGGCAGCCGCCATGATGTTTACTTCTGAGAGGAAGTCCAACTTCCCTATTTCCAGAATTCAGTGATTGGTTGACTATAAAAACGTCATGGGGTTTTCCCGACCTAGTTCCTGCTGGGGGAATTCCCCATTCGTTATTTTGGGGCATGGGAATGTCGCTATTAGAGTGTTATTCCTATTATTCAACTCAAATTAAACGTGTAAACTAAAACACTGTTAAACACGGACCACATTTATTACAAAATTTTAAAAATTTCACATGGTATAGTATAAAATAGACCTGAAAATGATGCCAACCATGGCTCTGAATCGGGCTTTTTTTATGATACTGATGTTGCCCTTGTTTTTCTAGAGTCCATATATATGGATTATGCTGGTAATTTACAAACATTTGATGCCAAGGTAGTTTTTTTTTCTAATAAAAGCTTATGATGTACCCTATGAATCTGGTCCATGCATAATTTGGAAATCAAATAATTAGTGTTAATTAACCTTTTAACTCTAATCAAGTTTTTTTTGCAACCGGACCCAGAGCGTACGTGATGTACAGAAAATATATTTTTCTTTTATTAAACATATTTAAAATAAGTAAAAATATTTGTTAAAAATATGTCTCTGTATGAAACATCGACATGGACAGTTTTAACTTGAAGCCTAACGGTACTCGTGTTCATACAATGACATCATGATTACCAGTGTCCTTAACTTTTAAAACATCACGCCTACTAGTAGCTGAGTAGTCAACGCGTTTTTGAGTTGGTATGTCATATACCATTTTTTAAAATTTAATCATAAAATGGTATATGACAGGTACATAATTGTTGTAAGCCGTGTAATGGACTGACTCCAGGTCTGCGCGATAGCAACTGCGACATTGCTGACGGGTGTACTAGCACTGTAAAGACCCTTTCACAATATTGGCGCACGGCCACTTTATAACCGTGATTTTGCGATCGGAATGTTTAAAATAGCTTCGCACGACCTTTCGGTCGATATGTTGCACGATGTCTCGCATTCGTTATATGCGTTTGGTCACGTTCAATCGTCCGATCACCTGCCGGTCATTCGCGAGAACATATCGTATTATCTTACAACACTCGCCGTCATTGTACAACAGTCGCATATAGGCACAATTAAGATATATCGCAAACTTTACCTGTTTAATGCGTTTCATCGCACAACGGTTCCTTTAGCTACCTTTTCATACGCGATTATTTCGGCAACAGTTTACGATCCAAATCAAAATTTATCTGTCGTACGAATATTTTGTCGCTTCTGCTCCTGCGCCAATTGTGAAAGCCCCCAAGGGTCACCATAAGCATAAGCAATACTTACACAAACTCCCGCCGTATGTTTAGATTGTCAGTCCTTGATACTGCTAAGAAAACTGGTCCCGTCGCGATTAGCTGAAATAAATTCTGGTGCGACGTAAAACAACATTCAGCCAACCAATCAAACTGTTATCATGTGAATCTGGTCCTTCTTTTTCAGCCTTGAATGATATTTTTGGGTAATAATATTACCAGGGCCACACATGCCATTTAATGGCGGAGAAAAATTAAGAGATTTTAAGAAACTTGGTCTCGACCAGGAAAACTCAGTTTATATTATATGCAAACATACTCCACACCTTTGTGAAAATGATGTGTCCCGGATTTTGTAGACTTTAAATTTGATTTGTTATCTTTTTAAGTTGAATAAATATATCCGGACACGGTGTTCGAATTCTTCGTATATAAACGTCATCACCTTTTCACTTTTTACTAAACGGGAAATGAAACTTGATATTGCATTGGATATGAATCTCTCTCTCTCTCTCTCTCTCTCTCTCTCTCTCTCTCTCTCTCTCTCTTACTATACATGTATTTGCTAAGCCGAACTATATCTGTCAGCGATTTCAAAAATAACTCACCATCGATTGTTAATGGCAGATAGAGCGGCCTATATGCATGTATCAGTTTTAAGTTTCAGAACGAATGACAATGTTAGCGTTGTCCAAAATGAGCTCCTATAGTTTGAGATATCCGTCTCGCATTACTCTCTCTCTCTCTCTCTCTCTCTCTCTGTTTTCCCTGCATAATTATATGTTATGTAATAAGCTGTATTATATGTTTTTATTTCAACTGCACATCATCCGAACCTGCGCTGAAATGAATATACTATTTGTAGTGACACATAAAAAAAGGTTTCTGAAACCGTTAGATATGTCAATTTTTAAGGGTTTTTTTCCGCAAAAGTATCATTTTATATATAAACATTGATAAACATTAGCACTATACACTTAGCCCCTGTCCAATTGTTAATCGGTAACTTTTAAGCATGATTAAGCGATATTTGTGCCGATCTTAGTTAGTATATGAACAGATCAAGGCTTAACCATTATTGCTGTTGCTTTAGGCTGTAACTAAAATCAATCTGTTTGTGGTGAGGGTGGTTAACCTTTGGAGAGGAGAGTGACTGCTCTATATATAGACAAAACGGCATTATAACGCCTTTATTTCGCGTTATTGCACCTTCATTTCGCGTTATTACGCCTTTATTTCACGTTTTTACGTTTTCTAATTTTTCTTATTCCTGAAGCTTAATAGGCTTTCGTAGTAATGTCCATGATACCGTTTCGCACATGATTTTTGCAAATGTTGTCATTAATACTGACAAACAAACCAAGTGATTATGTCCTGCTTATACTGTCTTTTCAGAACCGATTCCTTATTAATCGCTGTGCATAACATGTCAATTTGGCATATGATTCCAAACCTGAAAATGTCCTTGTCATTCTTATCAATGGGTAGAGTGTATGCACCCCGGATCAATCCCGAGGGTGGCAATACGACGGTCAACACCAGGTAAGAGGAAGTGAGGCAGATCAAAAAGACGCAGAGAAGATCCATTGAAAAACAGCTACAACAGACAAAGGTTGGACATAGGAACAAGTACAACATTGGTCCGTCTCAAGAAGGGAGTCTTTGGTGACAGCCTTGTGTGGCAGTGCACTCCAGTATGAAAAGGATTTTGTCAATAGCCTCGATCGTATAAGTTTTTCTTCTTGATTGATGGCACTCGAAACCCTTTTTGTCCGTTTCTGAAAATTAAATAACAGGGGTAGCAATGTAATATTCATCACCAGACGAGAGGAAGAGACAGACCAAATCAGACGAGGAGAAGATCCTCTGAAAAAGGAGATACAAATATTGCTGGACATGGGCACAAGTACAACACTGGTCCGAAGACGGATAGAATTGGAAGTCTCTGGTGACGGCCTTATGTGTACACCAGCATGAAGAGGGTAAGGTGTGTATCCTTATCAATAGCCTCGATATATTACAAGTTGTTCATCTTGATCAGTGACTTCATTGAAAACGTTTTGTTCGTTTCTGAATATAAACATCCCCATTGGTAGCAATGCAATAGTCATCAAAAGATAAGAGGAAGTTCAAAGATCCACCGAAAAAGAGATACTTGTAAATGTTGTTGGACATGGACATAAATACAGCATTGGTCATTAGAGTGACGGCATTATGTGACCTTAACAAGAAAGGGTTATTTATAGATATTCGTCTCAATATCCTGTATATCCACGTTAGTACAGGTTTTTCTTCTTGGTTGGTGACACCATCGAATTTTTTTTGTCCATTTCTGAAGATAAACATGCCAAGGGTAGCATTTCACTAAGCAAGAGAATAATAGCAGACCAAGAGACGTGGAGAAGATCCTCTGAAAAAGAGACAAAGCAAAGATTGGACTTGGAGACAACCTCAGACAAGTTGAGTATTGGTCCGAAGACTGACAAAAACGGAAGTCTCTTGTGACGACTTTATGAGCATCCCAGCACGAAGAGGATTAGTTAGGCATCCTTAACAAACGCTTATTACAAGTTTTTCATCTTGCAGTGACTCCACCAAAAACGTTTATAAATATGTCCTTATCTGTAAGATAAAGAGAAGCAGACCAAATCAGACGTGAAGGAGATCCACTGAAAGATAGCAACAGGACAAAGGTTGGACATGCATATGGACACAAGTACAGGATTCAGAAGTTGAAGTCTCTTGTGACGGCATTATATACTAGTAACCCCAAGATGGAAAGGGTTTTGTAAATGTATCCTTGTCAATTGCCTCAATAGTCCAAAGTTTTCTGTTTGATCGGTGGCTCCATTAGAACTTTTGTCCATTTCTTAAAATAAATATCAATTTTTAATTATCTTTCTACAGTTCTGAAAAAGGTGTTGTCATATTATAGGGTTTTTTTCAAATTATATATTTTTCTATATTCCAATCAGAAAATTAATAATATTATGATAGTGTATAGCATGGCAGTATGATAACGTGACGTGGTTAAGGACAAGGTGAAAAGTGTAAACGCTTAGATCAAAATTAATGTTATCCACACGCTTTGTTTAGTAATCCGATTGAAGTTTTAACAACATAATCAATCACCAATGTCCATGTCTATATCGACAACCCGATACAGAACATGTGTATGTGGCTCGAATTGAACATATTTAAAGGCTAGGTTAAATCACCATAACTAACACTATAGCAGAATTCACTACCAGACCTTTCCACTGGTGCAGTTCCGTCTTGTAAAATAAGAAAAATTTAAATGTTCCTTCTTCGGTGACAATTTGGTTGCCATTTTTCAAGAAAGTGGTGTCATTGTTGCATAAAACTCTCTCTCTCTCTCTCTCTCTCTCTCTCTCTCTCTCTCTCTCTGTTTTGTGTATTGCTTGTTCGGTATTTTGTTGCTCATTGCCATAACCACTGTAAAGTAAATAATTTGAATTTGAACACAGTATATGACATAATGGGTTAAAGCTACAACGGGAAAATTACATTTAATATGCTAAAATAAAAAACAAACATACTAATCCATGTCCAAATCACAATCCCAAAGCAAAGTAAATACTTTGACAAATTAGGTTAAACGCGTAAACTTCTACCAAGGAAGTGAGGCCGGGTCTTCCGGAAGTATATGCACTTCCTGTTTAGCTAGCTACAATCACCAAGTGTGTAATCAAAACTGAAACTGAAAGAAACATGGAACTATGGGACGTCAAATATACCCAGGGCAATCCTGGACACAGAGACATCAAACTTATTAACAATATTGTGTTGACGGCCATAAAACTTAACTGGTCCTGATAAGCATATGCTTGCAATACCCCCAGTCAACAGTTTATTTGTAAGCAGATTTCCTCGTTGTAAAAGGTTTCCGTAGTGGGAACAAACTCTACCATAGCGTATTAATAGTGAAACAAATGCACCATATAATAAGCAGGAGAAGCAGGTTGCATAGAAAAGAACAGTTGACATAGAAAAATTGAAGTCATCACGTTCACAGTGTATGAACGGAACTGTACGCAAAAAGGTAGCTACTGTTCGGCGAAGCGAGAGACAATGAGGTCAACGAGTAAATTGTTTTTTATTTTCTTGTTGCGTAAATAGCAACTCGAACTCAAATACGGTAAATAAGCAGTTGTTCTCTATCTTCTTCTTGGGCGTGTTTTTATGTTTTAGAATCTCAAAATAAATTAAATATTCCATTATGAACAGCCATGAACACGTATTTGAGCAACGCTGGACCTATCTAAATGTAGATTCATGCTCATTTAATCGAAAATATCCGAGAATTTTAAAATACACGATGAAAACAAACCTTTTTTTTCAATCAGTCTATATAGTTACAAAATCTACTTTGGCACAGAAACATTCAAAATATTGATTCAAACGACATAACTGACAAGGTGTTACTGTACCGGTAGTTAATATTTTGTCTGTACCGGTAGTTAAGTTTTAGTACAAGAAACACTGTACCGGTAGTTTTTATTGTGATACTTGAACTTCAGTCTCTCTGGGATACTGGGGAAATTTCTCTTTTTCCAGTCAGAGATTTTTAGTACTTTTATGCTTATTATGCTACCATGTGATTTTATCTAATTAGTTGTATAAGTATTATGGTACGGCCACCACTTCCTTTAAAACATACCCCCTGCGGTAGCTTAGTTGGTAGAGTGCTCGCTCCGTAAGTGGGAGGTCGTTGCTTCGAACCCCGACCAGGTCTGACCCAAAACTTGGAAGTGGGAAGTGACTGTTTTTTTCGCCAAACACTCGGCATTACGAAATGAAAGTCACGGTTCTTTCGGATGGGAACTTATAATAAACGAGGTCCCATGTCATGGTAGGCTTGGCGCGATAAAGAACCCTGCTGTAAATTCCCATCAGTGCAACGCACAGACAAAATTTATGCACCTTCACCTATAGCTAGCGATTTCTTGATATAAGTGAAATATTCATGACTGGGGCGTAGAACACATTTACTCAACTCAACTCCTCTTAAACTTGTGATATTGTTTTGGCCAAAAAAGATTGTCGTAAAATAAAATACTTTCATTTACACAGATGGTTTCTTACCATTGTTGTTACTGCAAATAGTCTTCATACATTTTTATTTTTTTACGGCATTGAGCTTGAACTTAAGTTTAAAACTACTACTCGCCCTGAGTGTGCGCTAGTACAATGAAAACCATAAACGTAACTTAATGTCCTCTGCGCCAGAAGGCGCATAAGGCCTCAACACCATCCTTCCATTTTTGTCTGTCCTACGTTGCTGCTTTGGCTGTGTTCCATCTACTCCATCCAGCAGCGTTTCTTTCCTTTTACGTTGTTCTCCTCCATGTGGACTTAGGTCTTCCCTTTTTCCCTCTGGCTGCCACCCTAGCGTTGTCTTTCAGTCATTTGTTCCCTCTTTCCTTAGCATGTCTCCGAATCAGTTCCACTTTCTTCTCTTGATCTCATAGCTTATGTTGTTAAGTCTAGCTGTTTTTAATATTTTTTTCATTAGGTATTTTCTGTTGCCATCTTATTCTTGGTATCCTTCTTACGCAATATGTTTGGAAGCCGTTTGTAAGAGGTGTTCATCTTTCTTCGTTCTTTTCCACGTTTTAATTTCATAAAACAATACTGGTCTTACTAAGGTCTTAAATAGGTGCATCTTTGTATTTTTTCCAATATTTTTGGTGTTCCAAATCCTTCTAAGTCTATTTTTTTTTTAGTTTAAGCCCTATCCTTGATGCCTCTTCAGTCGTTTCCTAGTCTTATCATTCAGGTCTTAGAATTTAGAGGATAAAAGTGCTATATCTTCCGCAAACCCAAGACATAACAATAATGTTGTAAAGTCACTTCTTATTTCTCTTCTCACTCCATTGTTGTTTTTTTATCATCCAATATATAACTATTAGAAAGAAACCCTGACATTACACATCCCTGTTTTACACCACTTTTAATAGCGAACCACTCTGATGTTTCATTTTCTTCAATGACAGAACATTCGAATCACTCATACATCGCTCTTATAGCATTAGTGATTTTGGTTGGAATCCCATAGCTCTTCGTTATCGTCCAAAGGCTCTTCCTGTGCATCGAGTCGAATGCCTTTTCAAAGTCCACAAAGTATGTGTATATTGGAGTTCTGAATTCATTTGCTTGTTCCAGTATTTTTCTCAGGACCCTCTGTTGTTACTCTCCCTGGTCTAAATCCTGCATGTTCCTTCCTAAGTCTCTTGTCCACTCCTGTCTTAATCCTTGCAATGACTATACAGCTAAATTCCTTGCTAATGACTGATAGTAAACACACTAGCAAATCTCACGCACATAAATTTATTCTCGGAGGGTAATAATCTTGTTCTCGTCGCGAATAGTATAGGTAAACAACATTGACCTTTCCGCTTGACCTTTGATTTACATATTCATTATGAACGAGTTGATTCAAGTAATAGGGATAATGAGTGTATATTTCGTATACCTGATGTAAAACTAATCATGGACAATGTGGATATGTATTAACTGCGAATTTTAACACTACCCATGTATTGGGTGGACCCTCCTATATGAATATTCCCAATGAAAGGTCAAACGGACAGGTTAATGTTGTTTGCCTATAGCTTACGTTTAATAATATTTCTATATTATAGCTATCACCCCCTCAGTTCTTGAAATATGGAAATTTGAGTAATAAATGGCCAAAAACATGCTACAGTATACGATATATTTTAATGCAATTGCAAAATGTACTAAAATTAAGGAGCTATTGGTCTTTAATATTGTCCATAGCATATTTTGCTTCAATAGATAAGCATGATTTATAATTTATAATTCAATTACAAAAATTTCTAGTATCAAACTGAAAATTGCATCTAACTCGCATGGATGACGTGAAAGAGAACAGTAGCTACCGGTACAGAAACAATACAGATGTTGAAAACTACCGGTACAGTTCTAACTTTCGACCACGGAAGGAAAACTTGCCTTTTCAGTGTAAATACGAGTTTTGTAACATTCTGTAAATAAGTTAGGGAATCTAAGAATATTTTTCTACATATAGGTACTGATAATGGAACATGCAATGTGAAATAATACGTATTTTACATCATTTAACTAGAAGTGAGAAGCCCACGGCTCGGCGTTTGATGATGTTCATCATCATATTGACACTTTTCTGAGAGCATATGGCTACCACTAAAGCTTTATATAGTGAAGATGGATTAAATAAAAGGGATAAACTAAATTCATTAAAATTGAGCTAGAAAGATAGATAATCAACAACCTCGTGTCTCCCGATACACCTTCTTCTCGCTTCGACGAACAGTAGCTACCTTTTTGCGTACAGTTCCGTTCATACACTGTGACGTTTGTCATACAGTTTCCGCGGGCGTCATAATTGATGTATACGTCTAAATATGAGGCGGAACTTGAAAAATAAGTCGTATCTTTTATTTCAAGCTCTCCAGGGTTTATGATAGATGGCATTATCATAATTTCTAAATTTAGAATCATTAAGAGATAGAATGCCATCAATATGTATTTGGATTTGAATAATTTGGCGACAGTCTTCTCTTTGCATAAATTCTGTTTCTTGTGAATAAAGCTGTTTCTTGTGAATAAAGAAACAAATCGACAAGCAACGATGGAGTCTGTGTCCATTGTTAGTTGGAAATTCATATCACCAAGCACAACAAACATGTGGTCAATCAAAACCTATGGATATGTTTCTTAACTTAGGCGGTCACATTGGACATCATCTTGAACCTTGCGCTTTTCAAAATAATTCGAATTGACAAAGATTGATTTCTGTTACTTGAATAAAGATGAAAACGCAATGATTCATGTCTATTATTTGCTAAAACAGCCCAAAACTGGATTTTTTCTTATCATAGGCAGTAATTTCGGACGCGATCTTGAATCAGTCTGCAAAAATGCTCAATGTGGCATCAAATATGTTCTTTCATTACATATCACAAATAAGTAAATTCGGTCATATTTATATAGGCCACAAAACATGTTCATCCCCATTAATGTCTCATATCATTATCTGCTGGACAAACATGGCTGAATGGAATTCCTCTCATTTCAAAAGATCCAGAATGGGGCCGAGAGAATTTCCAATTTTAGTGAATATTCAGCTGGTAAATATTCATATTCATTTGATACCAAAACAGTTAGATTGCTTTGTCATATTATGAATTTTTGAATTTTCTGAATAAAATACTAGAATTCAAAAATTTATATGACAACTTTTTGAATATTTTATTCAGAAAATCAGTCAAAAAATTATGATATGACACGGTTCCAGACTGAACCAGTAATGTCAGAGTCCACGATCTTAACCACTTCAAAACAAATCCCGACAAGTCCTGGTGGTTTCATTAATGTTCATTTTTCAATTTGGGTTATTTGCTATTCTGTTTGTTTCCACTTGCTTTTCCACTCTGTTTTTGCTTCATTTTCATTTCTTTAGATGTTTGATAACGGTGTTTTTAAGTTTTTAACGTGCTTAGTATCATTATGCTAAGTTTCTCATATTTCAGTTATGTTACAAAAATAAAAATACATTTTAAAAGTCTGGCCAATATAATAAAACAATTAACATAAGTTAAAATGAGCTTTTTACCAACTTATGTATTGTATTCGGAGTTGTCTAGGTAAACTTGTATCGTCTTACAAGTATCATTGTGTGTAAATGTTTTAAAAGTATATGTTTGGCATAAAACTCATTATTGCTTAAATAAATGTTAATTGTTATTCAAATATTCATTATCATTTGGCAAACGGTATTCAGCTGTTTAGTGTCATATTACATATATATTAATTTTCCGAATGCGTTGAAAATATTCAAAAATTTATACTATGATCAGACAGTCAGGTCATGGCTGCTAGTATAAGGTTAGACACAGTAGCATCGTCAACTTGAAAAAGTGATATCACACAATCGCTATTTACCAAATAAATAAAATGGTAAAATTACACGTAATAAGTTTTTTCAATATTTTTTTCTCTAATTTCTGCAATATCAATCAAGAACTTGATAATTTATAATAGTTTATTGGTTATTCAGTCAAGTGCAGAGTAGATCGTAGTTTAGAAAAAAGTATAAAAAAGTATTAGCATGCATCATATATTTTTTAAGATGCGTAGTACTAAAAAATGTAAGCTTACTGTATAAGAAATTAGCATCAGCAGACTCAGTTATACGAGAACGCACCTTGATCACGTGACTTACATATTATTCTGCATAAATTAAGATGGCGGACATTAGTTGAAGGGGATACGGCCCTACGAACTTTCTTCCAATTTCGCCCTAATGAAGTGTGATCTTTGGCATAAACCGTCAAAATGTCGGACCCTAGCAGTCAAAATCAGACTGTTGAAGAATTGAGAAAAGAAATTGAACGGCTGCAAACGGAACTAACCGAAACATCACAAGAAAAAGTTCAGGCAGCTGAATATGGACTCGCTGTTCTGGAGGAAAAACACCAACTTCAACAGCATTTTGAGGAGCTAGAAACCCAGTTTGAGTCCGTTAAGCACGAATTAGAATGTGCTAAAGAGGTAAGGTCATGTAAAATGTATATAAATATTTAATTTAATTATAGAGGTGATTATAATTCCCCAAATCTATGCGTCATTTAGGGACCGTCTCAAAAACAGTAGCCCTGACCGGCAGTAGTGAAGGTTTGGATTTTGGCATAAATTTAGAATCCCAACTTAATGTGAATGTAATTACAGTAAAAACTCGTCAAAAACCACCAAGCCATGAGACTGGCTACTAAAAACCAGACCAAATATGTTTGATTCTTGCTAAACCTGCTCTCTTGTCAGTTGGCCATAAATTTGTAATGTTGTAAGACGGATCATTAGTCAACCAGATGAATAACTCTGAAAATTGGGAAGATGGGATAGGTTACTATTAGGTAGGACCCTACTACATTACTTGATGTTCACACCATTGAAGTGGATAGCGTCATAACGATATGTTGTCATATGACTACCGGGTATTCAAAGTCGGGACTTTTCTTGCCCCCTTGGTCTCCATGGTTTGGTTATTATGACAAGTGCATCACAAGCAATCTCTTACATCCTCTCCATAAATTTGGTATGAAATGCATCATCTCGTGTGGTAAACATTTGTGCCATGTTTGATTAAAACGTATCCATAGACATGATAGATGTGAAAGTTACGGAGCAGACACAATATTGGGACGGATAGGCATGTCACATGGGGATTTCTACACCCCCCACTTCATGAGTTATACATCAACTACAATTTCCATTTGCACTTTTAAGTACATGTATGTTTTAAAAAGGGCCAAAGTAGCTACTCATAGTAATTAGTGCATAAGACATTGAAAGAAGATGAGTAATGGTGTTTTGCACCTCAGCTACGTTTCTTTGACTTTATTCAAGGTAATTAGTTCATGGGTAGTGGAGGAAACTGGAGTGTCTAGAGAAGTCAACACTCCTTTGGCAAGCAAACTGACAAACTCTTACATTAGGATCTGCTCCGAGTTGGATTTGAACCTAGGCTGAACCTAGAAGCAAGGTGATCCATAAGCATGCCTCATCATCTAGGTTTAATCAATTAAATATCAATTAATCGAATGGTGGTGGTATTGTTGCTGTTGTTGTCTATTTGTATATTAGTAAAATCTAACACAAATTTTTCTGTAATTCAATGTCAATATATGGATTTTTTCACAGCTTGTATTGATGCTTAAATATATTTCAAACTATTGATCGTAACTGATTATAATTTAAGCCTCACTTGTCATAAACATTTATATTAGTGATTTTAATTCCTTCAAATCCACCGGTGGTTGTAAATGCATTCTATTTTATGCCACTATGGATCGACAGAAACTATACCAAGACTTTCCAAATTTCAATTTTCGGTTCCTGTTGTAAGCAAAAAATCTAGTTGTAACAGGAAGGAAAATACATGGACTGGTCTGAGGATCAAACCTGAGACTTGCCACACTATAAACAAGTGTTTACCAAGTTCCAAGTTACTAACTAACATACTCAGACCACAATATTTCTCACCAGTTAAGAAATTCTTGACATGAGTTTCTGGGGTCCCACATATTAGAAATCTCGCACAAAGTCCCTCCGATGGCCGCCTGTATACCTAATGTCCTGCAATTGCCACAAGAGACAGACTGGCCACCAAACTAAGGCTAAGGAGAAAAATGCATGGTTGGACAGGGGATTGAATCCAGGACCTGTCCTATTGATACAATAGACAGGTATTTTAACAACTGAGCTACCCAGACCTCTATACTAGGAAAATTCAAAGTCAACACACCTGAAAAATTTGGTAGTGGTACATAGCAACATACAGTAAATTTAGATAGCCTATTGATGAAGTAAACAGCCTTAAGCAGTTAGGTTTGTCTGGCTGTTATTTTGTACTCTGTCTCTGGTGTAATTTATTACATTTCCATTGCCATTTTGACATTCCAGATAAGGTGAAATACATTTGAAACTATGATGCATAAAGGGCTACCAGGTTTGCAAAATTGGTTTACTTTGACTTTTGTTTAAAGTCACAGTGACCTTCAATACTATTAACCCAGTGGCAGAGTGATCACTCCATATGTGGGAGGTCATGGATTCGAACCCAGGCTGGGTCTGACCAAAACTTGAAAATAGGCATGTGGTACTCTCCATAGTGATTTCTTTCCCCAAGCACTTAGCATTAATAAAAGAAAGTCATGGGGTCCTTTGGAAGAGACTTATAAATCAATGCGTCATGTCAGAGTAGGTGTGGCACATTAAAGTTCCTTCCCTGAACATTGTCCTGAGTACACTGCAAAGGTAAAAAATTCTGCCACTTCACCTGTAGCTTGCGACGTCTCGATATAAGTGAAATATTCTTGACTGGGACGTAAAGCTCCATTCAATCACTAAATCAGTTCAATATTTACCCTTTTTGAGGAGTCTTGGCGTACTAACCATTTTTTTCCCCTATTTTTGGTCTTATCTAGAATGACATATTTGTGTAGAAATTTTACTTTCCTGTCTTAACAAATCAATAATAGCTTTATATCGCCATGTTTTATAAGCTTATAAAACATGGAACATGAATTCTGTATGTTGTACATGTATGACTTATTTTGTGATATTAATGTGGAAAAAAATTGTGAAAATTCCCCCTAAAGTGATTCAGGTTGGATGCCTGTGTCATCAGTTAGTATGCTGTAAGTAGTCATTATATTTGAAAACAATCATAAAATTGCTGAAAGCATAACATTTTCAATCATCATTTTAAAATTAAATCAATTCCTGGTATTGACAAATTATTGGCAAACAGGGTGCACTGCTAAAACAGGTGCTCCGATAGCAAAAGGAAATGCAGATCAACACAAAAAAATCACTGAAAGCAATCTCACAAAATAGTGACGCCCGAATCCAACCAAAAGCAGTCGCCAATCGTTTAAAATAGTAAATTTAATACATATATAAAACTATTTATGTAAATAATTGAAATAATTTATGCTGAATTCATCACTTGTGATCAATTGACGATCTATCAGATTTAGTCCACTGATTATTTTCTGATGATCAATTCTGAAAATTTGCCAATTGTTCAAAACTAAATGCAAGATGCCTACAATTGACACAAAGATAAGGTACTTGACAGTCATGTATAGTTATTGTATACTGGGTATGTATAGGTACACCGTATATGTGAATTTGTATAATAATAAAGTTTTCGTTTTATATTTCAGACTTTACAGAAACATCATGATACATTTCGGAAGCAGCAGAAGAGTGGAATCCATCAGGAGGATAGCTTTCTGCAAGAAACTGCTTCAAGGGAAGAAAGTTACCAATCTTCAATTACGGAATTGGAGAGTGAATTAAAAACATGTAAACTAACACTTGAAAGACTAAGTACTGAAAATGAGCGCCTCAATACCGGAATACAAGAATTTCAGACTCAAAGTGAGACGCTGGAGGAACAAAGACGACAGCTGAAAAATGAAATTAGGGAATATAAAATACGTGAAAACAGAAACATTGCGGATTATGCCGAACTGGAAGATGAAAATATCACGTTACAAAAACAGGTATCTCAGCTCAAGAAAAATCAAATAGAATACGAAGGAATGAAACACGAAATTAAACGATTACAGGAGGAAGTGGACGATCTGAATATCCAGGTCGAGGATTCTATGAGTCTGAAGAAAATTGTAGAAAAAAATTTAGAAGAGGCGCTTAACTCATTACAGCATGAAAGAGAACAAAGGCATGCATTGAAGAAAGATCTGGATCAGAGACTCAATCAGGAGTCAATGTTTAACCTGAGTAACTTAGCTCATTTTGGTGGTTTGACAGATGGACTTCCTAAGATGTCCCATAATCACGAGAATCACGGTAATGGGCATGACTCTGGATCGGACGGGGAAGGTGAACATAATGACAATCCTGCGTTAAAACGTATCGAAGCTGATTTCAAACAGGAAGATACGATTTCACCTGTGAAACCTGGACCAGGGAAAGTGAATGATATTTTAAGTGAAATTCAGGAAAATGAAGTGAAAAAATTAGAACAATTATTAGATCAAAGTGAGAGTGAAAAATCAGAATTACAAAAAGCTTTAGACGAAGCTCAGAAACTGATATCAGAAACACAAAAGATTTAATTGAACAAAAGGCGAGGGCGGATCAACTTAAGGGACAGATTAGTTCTGTGATCAAAAACAAGGAAGCTAAGGAAGGCGTGAATGAGGATGATGAGGACATAGATGAACTAATCAGGAATGAGCCTGATCCAGATAAGAGGGCACTTCTTGAACTTAAGAAAAGCCTTCGGCACAATGAAAAGAAATATTCAACTGCCCTGACAGAAATCAGTGACCTCCATGATGAAATTCGGGGTCTACAGGAGCGTAGTCATCATGGTATCAAACAAGGTGATAAAGAATTTGATGATGCTCTAGAACATTTAAGGGTTAAATGTGAAATGTATGAAGAGACAATAAAAGACTTGGAGAAGGACTTGAAGGCTATGACACAGGTAGCCGGAGAATCACAGGGTAGTTTAACCACGACTCAGGACGAGTTAGTGCGGGTTACCGAGGAGTTGGCACAGCTTTATCATCTTGTGTGTGAGGTAAACGGAGAAACGCCAAGTCGTGTCATGTTGGATCATGTCAGGGCAGCTTCACAGTTGTCAAGACAAGAATCAGCACGGGAAGGCAGTGAAGAGAAACAAGATGAAGAGAATAGTGAAGATCCTGCTGGCAAGAGAAAATCAAACAAAAAATCTAAAGATGCTATCAATGATGAAATTAAGGGCGATCCAATTTCCTGTTATAAGTTAACAGAAACTATCATTGATCAAGTTAAATATTTGAAACGTGCTGTTGAACATTTAATGGAAGTGTCTCGGCAACGAGGTGATGATGAAAATACAGACGTTTTAGAACTTCAAGAACAGATTGTCAAATTAAAAGCTATGCTTTCTACTAAACGTGAGCAGATCGCTACGCTCAGAAGTGTTCTCAAAGCCAACAAATCTACTGCTGAGGTAGCATTGGCTAATCTCAAGCAGAAATACGAAAATGAGAAAGTTATCGTAACCGAGACCATGATGAAATTAAGAAATGAACTCAAAGCTCTGAAAGAAGATGCTGCAACGTTTGCATCATTACGTGCAATGTTTGCCCAGCGATGTGACGAATATGTTACACAATTGGACGAAATGCAACGGCAACTTTGTTCTGCGGAGGAAGAGAAGAAAACATTAAATTCCTTATTAAGGATGGCTATTCAACAGAAACTTTCTCTGACTCAGCGTCTAGAGGACCTTGAGTTTGACAGGGAACGAAGAAACATGAGAGGGCGCCAGAGTGGTGGGCGTAACAAAATGGGTGCGTCCAAAGTAAGTCACAACTACAATGCAAATCCATATCATGATGAGTATGGTCGACATGGGTCTGGTCGTTCATACCAAAACAAGAGAGACTATTAAGACTTTAGTTCATCCCCCCAGTTGGTAAGTCTAAACCAAAAGTGTGGCATCCACTTAACACCTTGTAGCAATCTCTTCATTCTGGTAAAGGAATTCTCTGGGTCATTTGGACATCTTTTTTTTTTTTCTGGGAAAAAATTCTCTTCTTTATATAATCTTAAATATATCTTGCTTGCATATCATTAAAACACTAGTAGCTGTTAAGGGTAAAACAAAAAAGACTTAGAACTGGCACGGTGTAGTCTTGGTCACATAGTTTATTTTCAAAGCTCACCTGACCAAAAAAGGCCATGTGTGCTTATGGCATAGTGCAGTGTGTGTATGTTCATGCATCAATGCCTCATCAATTGCTGTATTTCGAGTGCTATCTGAATGCCAATTCTTTTTAAAATGAATAAACAATTTATAAATAAATGTATAGTCTAGAACTTCCAAATTAGTGAAACCATATTGTGGTTTCTATTATCTTAAAAAAAAAAAAAAAAGGAAACAAAAAAAACCACACTAATCTAAAAGGTGGTCATATGTACTGGTATCTATTGGTTGTGCCAGCTGCCTAAAAGGCATAAATATCTGCCAGATTGTTTCATTGACATTTTGTGTATTCTTCTGTAAGTTCTTTGGTATGTTATGACCATCCTGGTGAGAAACTACACTCAAATTTTTTGGCTGGTGAAATTTTTATTTGGCTTCTTCCTACATAATAATTTTAAAAAGTTGAAAAATTTCAGGATTTTTGAAGTTTAGTATCCAAAAATGTAACATATGCCAGGTGAGCCTTGATGCCATTTTGGACCTCTTGTTTGGATAATTTTCTTTGCAGACATGTTGACTATACTGGTCTTTATTTTATTTTGATTGAGGTAAACGTATAGTAAATACGGATGCCAAAACCTATTGTCATCATTGTTAACTGTTGCACCTCGAAAGACCTATGGCAATAAAAAAAGCCCACACTATTGTAGATTTAGAGATGCAATTGTTAACTATACATGTCATGGTTCATACAGATAGAAAGGGGATAATGTTTCCAGCAAGGGGATCATATTTCCAGCTCAGATGTTTTCAACAAGGATTTATATTTTCATGGCTAATTTACCAATTTACTAAATTTAAATTATGTTCTAATAGCTTTAAATAGAAACATCCGTTTCTCATGGCTTTTAACAATTGTAATTTTTTTGGCAAATTGTAAAAAAAAAAAAAAAAAAAAAAAAAGTTTAGGGACCCTCTGAACTGGAAATATGGGTTGCACAGGCTATAACATAATTTAAAGAGATTTCATTTCAGGATATTAACATGTCTCTTAAGAATTTTTAGGAAGTACAAATCTATTAAAATTAACACAGTTGTCTTTACTGTAAAAACAGGAAATTTAAGCATGTTTTTATTTTCCTGACTGTAGAAGGTTTGAAGTTTTTAATTTTATTTTGTCAACAAATGAAACTTGGCATTGTAATAGGTGAGAGCAACAGCGAAAGGTTGGTTGGTTGGGTGAATGGTGTTTTAGGATGCACCAGCAATTTTTCAGCTGTTAATTGCGAGAATGTTTTCTATTTAATCTCACGGAAGAATTTAAACACAAGTTCATGTGGTTTTGTGAGTTTTGTGAAAATAGTTACGGTAAGCTTCATGTTAGTGCACATTAATTGCAACCTTTGAGTGTTAGTCCACCTGATCGCAAATTCGCAGATAAACATTACAGGCCACTCACTTCATCATACTGGTATCAAGTCAGCCAGTAAAAATCTGTGACAAGGAAAACAAATCTTCATTGTGATCTAACCCACAGCAAGGCGGGCACCTTTGGTGTGACATCATCGGAAATCCAAGGCTTATGTTAGTGTAAAGGTTAATACCTTACCTGCTCATTATGGTCTGTTATAGCCAAACTAGTTAAAATGTTCACAAAAATAACATACCGGTACATGTATTTAGTTAACAAATATTTGTACCCAGGCTTTGTAAGAGCATTTTTACCATTCAATATTGGTTTGACAAGTCCATAGCTGTCTGGACTGACTGAAAGTTTTGAAAAGTTGGA
This sequence comes from Anadara kagoshimensis, assembly GCA_021292105.1. Classification (NCBI taxonomy): domain Eukaryota; kingdom Metazoa; phylum Mollusca; class Bivalvia; order Arcoida; family Arcidae; genus Anadara; species Anadara kagoshimensis. The sequence goes on from CM037862.1 coordinate 39,497,308, forward strand.
AAAAAAATCCCCACAGAAACTATTTTTTTTTAAAGAAATTGGGTAATGCAGAATCTTTTCTGGGTGAGATTAAAAGCATGCTCAGAATCATGATACAATGTATGCATGAAACTGACCTTAAGAAAACAATAATTGATGTTTAACAAGTTACTAAAAACTTGCAATCTTGATGTAATTATATATCACTTTAAACAAGTTATTGTGTATATTGATCAGGTGGTCTAAAAAGAGTGTTTACAGATCACAGTACCTCACTGCCTAGGTTCGAATCCTACTTTGGACAGATCCTAGTTTGAGAAAGATTTTCAGTTCGTTTGCCAATGGCCAGTCACTCCAGTTTCCTCCACGATCCCGTCATATTGCTTCAAAGTTAGTATGTTTATTGGCCAAGTAGTATAAAGTTGGTTTACAGATCACAGCCCTTTCACTACCAAGGTTTGAATTTTACTTGGGCAGATTCTAGTGTGACTTACAGGTACTCTGGTTTCCTCCATCATCTCAGACTTGACCACCTTGATATCATTTATAGAATCTTGACATGGGCATAAAACTCCATTACTCCACTATTGTGTATCTATTGGAGATACTTGATTAATTTAAGATGACATCAGAATTATGATTCTGGGATATTCCCACAGTGTTAATAAATACCGTGTTCTTTAGTGAGATATTTTACTTTAAATTGCTTTAGACTACTAAGGTTTTCATTTCTCTGTGGACAGTTTTCATTGTAATACAGATGTATACCTTCAAGTAACATGTGATATGTACATATATTACGTGTGTATGGACACTGTCGACATGTGCCTGTTATATCAACCACAAACAGATTAAGATGTGTTTTATAGATAAATGTGTCTACATGCCAAAGAAAACATTCTACTAATCATGTACAGTCAGTGACTATAATAAGTGGAGGTGTTATTTATATCTCTTATTTAAGGAAGGATATTCTTATTATTTATAGCTGTGTTGGACAGTCTTTTATTCTCCATACTGTTAGACACAGTGTTCAAACCCATAGCACCCACCACTGTAGTTAGACAGTGACTATAATAAGTGGTTGTGTTATTTATATCTCTTATTTAAGGAAGGATATTCTTGTTACATATAGCTGGGTTGGACACAGTCTTCAAACCCATAGTCCTCCCACCCACACTGCAGTGTACAGTCTAGGATCTTTTCATAAGGGACCATTTCCAAAATTTAGAAAAAAAAAGGTTTAAAACACTATAATTTTTTTTTCTAAATTTTAAATTAAAATAATTTTTTTTTTGCATTCATGTTATGTAAAATATGTAAAAATCCCTTCTAGAATGAACACTGCCACTGTAGTCAGTCAGTGACTTTAATGTGGTAGCCAGTCTTTAAACCCTTAGTACCACTGCAGTACGGTAATTACTGTAGACTGTCAGAGTGTCCGTAACTATAACTAATATTTTAGGATGGATACACTTAAAAGTCTTCAAACCCATAGTCTCCCACCCATCACCATTATAAAATCAACCATCAGATAAGTGTCTGTATTATTCATTAATTCGATAAAAAAAAACCTCAACCCAAATTTGCTCAGCTTTGTTCCTCAATTGACAGGGTTTATTTTCATATCAAATGAATAAAATATGTTATCGTTAGACACATTCAGCGACTGTCATATGTCATTTAGTTACATTTGTACTTTAAATCAGACTATAGTATTGGTCAGATATAAAAGTCTATCTACTTTTGCAGGTGTCAAATTGTTTTTCAATACCAGGTCCATGTAAAGGCACTAACAGTATGTAAACAGTACTACTACCATGTATTAACTCAATATTCTTTTATTTCAATTTTTTCTTTGATTTAGCTTTGCATTTGCCAAAAATTTTGATTTATGTTGCTAAAATATTGTGTATTTTAAAATTAATTTTTGACAGTTTTGGTAACACAAAAGCTTGTATGTGCGCATTTATAAGGCAAGTTATGTTTTGACGTTGTTTCTTCTGTATTTGATAATGTTGTACCATAGTTGTTGTAATAGTTGTCACTTTATACCGTATTTTATATAATAAATGTATATAGGTAAACAACATTGACCTGTCGGCTTGACTTTACATTAGGAACATTCATATACTACAATCAGGCAATACATATGTACTGCTAGGATTCTCAGGGATTTATCAGGGTCTTTTGGGAAAAGGCCCTTAACTAAAAATTGGGAAAAACTTTTTGCTCATTTTGGGAAAAATTCAATATCATTTTTTATGCAATTAATAATTAAATCTAATGCTTTTTGTCGGTTTACTTTCCATCTCAATGTCAGAAGTTGGTTTACTTGGTTAGCCTATGATGTAGAAGCGGTAAACATAATTATCTAATTGGGAATTTTCTCAGCCAATTTTGGGAAAAAATCAATGTTTTTTTCCATTGGGAATGGGGCCTAATATTGGCCCTAAATAGACCCTTGATAAATCTCTGGTGTTTTTAGGATACATAAACAATGCACATTTTCTATAAATACTCATGTGTCTTATACATGTATGTACCGGTACATAAATGTACTGGTCTATAATAAATATTTTAGCTAAAGGTAAGCAGACAGGTCAGTGTTGTTTGCCTATCTACATACTTGTAGTAAACATGTAAACAAAAGTTTTTGCACAAGATGTGATATAGTAATAATATAAAAGACAGCTGCCTACTTTCCCCTGATGAGAAATGTGAAATATTTAAAGAAAATGACAAATTTTTATATAAAACTAATGAGCTGTTTTATATTTTTAATGTACAGTGTATATATATATATAGTATTATTTTAAAATATATTTCATTATTATTATTATTATTATTATTATTATAAGTATACATGTATATTTAATATATACTGGTACATAATAATATATTATTAGTGTTTACTATATACCGGTAATATATGTAAGTTATATGATGCACAAACATCACTTATAAAGGACAGTGATCGTACACAAATCAACTAGACTTCAGCCATTCAATCATACTTCAAAGAAACAACTGTTAAATTTACAGTGATCAAACAATTAGATTTTCAATGACTACACCAGTTTTAAACTGTATTCACAATTAACAAAACTTATTTGTTTGAAGATATAAACATAATAATTAATATTTCACAGAAATTGACTTTTTAGCTCATTTGCACAAAGTGTAAAAGAGCTATTGTCATACTCTAGGCGGCATATTCCGTTGTCCATGGGCAACCTGTATTAGCTTGCCTGCATAACTTGCAAAATAGCTATTGCTGTACCCACCCTCACTTGCCTCATTCCACTGTGTTGCAGTCAAGATCTACATGAACTTAATCTTACCCTGCTCAGCATGTGCAAGAAAATTGCATTTAATGTGAATTACTATTTCCATGGGCACATGCATTTCTTTTTTGTGGCATTTTATTTTCCTATTGGGTACAAACTTGAACTGGTAGTCAGCAAATTTTGTTCATGATTAACATAACATTATCAGGGTCATGTTAAGGTAACTCCATCTCATCCTGCAACAAGGAAAAGATTCTTTTTATCTCCTATATTTCTCATGGGATCTTGATCTGAACCAGGATTAGTAAAGTAAGTCAAAGGTCAAGGATGCAAGGTCAAATGTTAGAATTCTTCAGTCATAGGTATTTGTTGATGCTTATTTACAACTCTAGTTCATTTTGATGTGATGGTAAAAATCATGCACATATGCCATCAAATTGAAAATGTTATCCATCACAGACATGGATTGGACATATATGTCAAAGGTCAAGGTTATAGGGTCAAATCATAAAATTCTTTGTTTGTGCTTACTGACAGTTCTGGTTCATTTTGATTTGATTGTGAAAAACCACACACACACTTACACACTCAATTTAGTCTACATAAGTGAACTGCTTTCATGTATTGATTTGGTAACTGTATAAATAGATTACACTTCTAACCAAACTATATTGGTTGTCGAGAAGCCATATTGGTTGTCGAGATGCTATATTGGTCGTTGAAATGCTTTCTCCTCGTTTCTTTACACATTGTATCTTTATATATACTTAAGCTGTATTGATTTTGTGTTAATCAACAGTGTCTATAGTAACTAGATTTTATATAGATTGCATAAGTTGCACATAATCTTATTCATATCAGCAAGCGTTACAACTTGGATTTGAACATTGCCTCTATCAGCAGCATAATCAAATGATGTCACTATTATCAGCATAATCAAATGTTCTACTGCCTTGGGACTGGCTTTGAATAGCTCAATTACCTTTCTCATGATTTTAAGTTGATGGGTATTCTCTCCTTGAGCTAGGTGTGACTTGGGTCATTACAGAAATGAAGAGATGAGATACCAACTATAAAAGCAAAGTTACTGCTAGATGATATTAAAGAATTCCTACATTGCATTGTTAAAATTGTTTGCAACAGCACATTGTATAGCTTGTGTCATTCTGAATTTTTTGTTTTTATTAAATTATTATTTGTGTATTAAACATTACTTTAAATTTGCTTTCTGTGATCAAAAAATGTCATTTTATTTGAAAAAATGAAGAACCTCATCCGCTCCTTATACAATAAAGGGATAGCTGTCTTGTACCTAATTCTTTATTACATGTATTTTGAGGCAGGAATAGCGTTTGGCTGGTCTGTCCATCTGTTTGTTTGCAATATCATGAATATGTCAAATATCTAGAAGATTTTTCTTCATGTAAAATCATAGGAAAAAATTAATAATTAATACTGCTTGAAGTAACATTATGTCCAGATCAGAATGCAAATATTTTCTAGGGTGAAAATCATAGTTCTATCACCTTCATGGGTTTGTTTTTCAAAGCAGCAATTTTCTAGTTTTGTTATGATAATCATGGATTTCCGAATGCATTAAGATTTTGAATATTTTATTTAGTATAGTATGGTATTTTATGTATTTTATTTAGTTTAGCTAGAGCATTTATAATTTAAGTTTAATAGCTCATTTATAATTTAGCTATTTGATTTACAAGCTTTATTTTACTTTCAGTGTTGATGTGAGATGATGATGATGCTAGCTGTGTATCAATATATTTTGTAGCTGACTGATGGATGGTTACCATGGTAACGGCTATCCTGCATCGCCACTGTGTTTCTTCCATTGTATTATTTCTGTTGAGGAGGTTGTATTTGCCAACACGGATCTGGACGGGAACTGGATCATCAAGCAGACCCAAGCACTATATGGAGTAACAGATCCATACAGAATCCATCCAGATAAAGGCATGGGCCATCTTTACCATTTAAAAATGAAATATTTTTAAGAAACATTTTAAGTATTGCTGAACAAAGTTGTATTTACCAAAGCAATACTAATAAACGTTTTTATTGAGTTTTATACAAAATATATAAAATGCTTTTAAAATTAACATTAAGTATTTATTGAGGGTTGTACAGTCCCCGGTTAACAGGCGGTCTGTCCGCATTCTTTGTGAAAATGAGAAACAAAAACATTAAACCTCAGCTTTTCATAGTATATGTATATGAAAAGACTTGAAAAAAATTATTGAAGTGATTTTTATGAGCAGTAAAGCTTATCTATGTATAGTCCATATATGGTCATTGTTTAAATATGGTCACATGACATGGTATGTATATAATATATATCAGTTTTTGGTGGTTATGTTATCATTCCAAAGCATACAAATATAACAAACAGTGCTTCTTATATACTAGGGTCATTTAAATATTAATGTTTGTAACTTAATTGATGTTTGCCGGCCATGCCTTTTATGTTCGACACTGGTTGCCATCTCTGCAACTAATGACGTTCTACTGTCAGTGACATCATTAAATGGCACAATTCAGTCTGAGTTTTCATTCTTTTTGTGTGTAATTCAAGGATGCCGAGCCTTTGTCAGAATATTGTGGGCGTGGTCGTCAATCAGTCAATTGGTCAAGTTGTAGCTGTGTTGGAGGTTGTTACAAAAAAGAAAGAAAAAAAAATACTTATTATGAATTATGAGATTATTTCAATTCATGTTGATAGGTCATATTTATAAATGTGTGTGTGTGTGTGTGTGTGTGTGTGTGTGCACATGTCATAAATGAGATTGTTATGTATTTATTACGTAAAAAGATGAATTTCTAAATTATGAATGAAATTTTTAGCTTTGTCAAATTCATTAGATTTGCTGTTAAAATTTTGTTTTAAAAAATAAGCTCTTTAGGAGTGAAATTAAATAACTTTTCACTAGTTTTCAGAAATAAGGGTAGTGAAATTATTTCAAATATTTCTGTAGAGGTTGTCTATATATTACAAAGGGTGATAATATTAACTCTGTTTTGTAGATTAATGTCATATAGATTTAAAATATATATATGATTAATTTATAGAAAAAATGCTGATGGTCATCTTCAAAAGACATACATGTATATGTATTTAAAAATAAAACCTATATATACAATACCAGGAAAGATATTTATGTTGTTTTTACCAACTTTATTCATATGTATAGATAAAGGATTAGTATTGATTCAAATGCTAAATCTTCTGGTTGTACTTGTTTCAATTCTTGGTATCCAAAATTGGCATTGGCTACTGATGTCCAAGTAATTCTTTCTCAAAGTAACCCACTTCAGCAAAATTGTGAAAAAATACTTGTAAAAGGACTATATTTCTGTAGGTTTTGAAATTTGTGGAACTTAGGTTGTATGATGCTTCCAATGGTCTAACAAGATGTACTTTAAACTGTTATATTTATTAATTCTTGTTAAAAGTTTTTTTTTTTTTAAAGTAAGTTATTTTAGCAAATTTTAAAAAATATTTTAAAAAGGGAGTATATTTTCACAAATTGTGAAACTGATTATTTTAAAATTTTGGAACTATACTCACTTTGTTTTATCTAATGCATGGGGATATAAGTCATTTTCTCCGACAAGCGTTTGGTGCCAAAATGAGCTTTATTGTCTCAGCCATAACACATATATCTATATTAGTTTTAACTCCTGTTGTAGTTATCAAAAGTCTTGAGTTTCATAGCAGAATTTTAAATTTCAGTAATAACCATGAACCTCATGCTTTTAATGAAAGTTAAGCTGTGATATGATTTTATATATTCAGTGCATGAGCATGACATTATTGTTGTATAAATATTGCTTTAACTTGTCAAGAATGGTGCCCGGTTCATTTGACCTGAAATTGAATAGATGCTTTGGAATTGTGGTGTTTTATGTCCCAGTCAAGATTCTTATATTTAGGTGGTCAGTTCATTAATGCACCAGAGTGCACAGAGAAAACCATAGACCTTTGGAGAAATTTTAAGTTAAAAAAAAGTGTCCACTAATATTGGAATTTGGATTAGAGAACTTGTTTTTGATTTTATTCAAATAACGGTCTTGGAGACTATCAGTTTCTCCTGGCAAAGAAATTTGTTGATTCTGACAAAAAAAATCTCTGTAAGAAAAATCAGAACATTCTTTTTCTTTCAAACTGACACTTGTATAATATAATTTTATGACCTTTAAAAATTAATGCTATATTATCCACAAATAATTTATAAATGCATCTAATCAAATTTCAGGACACATGATCAGTGACCCTGCTTGACAAAATTGTGCTTGCATGGAAATTCCCAGAATTTAGTGTTATGAAATATGGGTATTTATATAAGAGTATGTGTGAATTTTATGTTATTTCAGTTAAATGAATTTATTTTTATACTGTACAGTAAAACCTGTATATAAAGACCCCCTGTTTGGACCTTTTAGTCTGGTGGTCTTCATTTAAAGGACCCTGTTTGGTTAAAATACATATGTCAAGCAAAGAGACCTTCAAAACCATTTGGTCTTAACACAGAGGTTCTTTTAAGGTTAAAAAAGAAGCAAATGTGTCTTTAAACACTGGTCTGGACAGTTCTTAAAGGTTTAAAAAACAAGCAAACAGACCTGAAAACGCTGGTCTTAATGAACAGGTGGTCTTTATATAGAGGTGATCAATATAGCCAATTTTAATATACATGTATGTGGATTTTTAATGACAAAATATAACAAATTTGTCTGACTTGCTGTTACACAAACAGCATTAGATGTGTTCAGTGATAAATATATTGCAGAGATGTGATTGGCTGGTGCCATTTCCTCATCTCCGCAGTAAATTTATTGTGACTATATCATTGGTCATTATGCAAATATATACCTCATATAAACTTGTAAAAATAATAAGTACTAGTCCTCTAATATTTATATATATTTTTTGTCCACAATTTATGAACTTTTTAATCTCTTAATCAGAACTGCTGGTTTGAACTCATCACAATATTGTTGTTAAATATGATGTCTCTGTATCCAAAATTTTTCTGAATATATTTGATGTCACATAGTTCCATGCTCCTTTCATTGTCAATTTTGAATGCACACATGCAGCTAGATCGGAAGGAGGTGCTTTGCCTTACGGAACTCCTGGTCTCGCTTCCCTGGTGAAATTTCAAGTGTTTAACACAATCCCAAAAGCAAAGTAAATACTTTGAAAACTGGGAAATTAGGTTAAAACACATGGACTGCTACCAAGGAAGTGAGATAGGGTGTGGTGTTCCAGAAGGGTAAGCACTTCCTTTCAACAAAGATAAAATTTGGAGGAAATTCGGAATATACATCTTGCAATGCTTTCCTAAAAATATACAAGGGTAATTTAATGAAATACAAATATTTGACAGAAGATGAAAAGTTATCTCAAGTACATTTGTACTAAGTTATTTTAATACACCAGCAGTTATTCAGCATTTATCTATGTTAAGCCTTTATATCTACTATATGTATATTATATAAATATTCTGTCAAGTTGATATTGAAGTGCATGTAAAAGTGGTAAACGCTGTCAATCTGTGCATGTTCAGAACTCTATAAGGAGTAAATCTTAAAATTTTGATGCACGAATGCATGTCACTGAGAGATATAAATTCTTCAGACTTTGAGATATTGCTGTTTCTATAGGATAGAAATTCAGTGGATTTTTACTCTTACAATTTTTTTATCATACAAAAAATGGAAACCCAGATTTAAGTGAAGCAGTTGGTTTTCAAGGTAAAAATTTAGAAGAATAAAAAAATTGTTACAAAAAAAAATTTTATGCATGATATTATTTGAAACTGCATCATGGAAAAACTAACAATAAAAAAACCAGTTAAAGATTTGTTTTTATATATATTTTTATTGTGATTTTGTTGTAGCTGGTACTATGTTTTAATATAAAAAATATTATTAAATCTATGTATATTAATAACAGCATGCTATAGTTGTTTTCAGTTTATATATGTATGTGTGTGTTTATATGGATTATATTCAGTGTTAAATATGCATGTCACTCTGTACACACAGCAGGGATGAAGATTAGCAGGGGCCTTATAGCCAATGGCTACTACAGTAAAATCAGTCTGGGCCCTTAATGTTTACACATTTTAGCTGTTTATCACTATTACAATTTCTTTTTTGAAGTGAGCAGGGCCTCAAAGTCAAAATAGTTAAGCTTCATCTCTGCACACAGTATTTGTTAGATGCAAGTGAAATTGTTCCAAAGGATAGTTTAACAACTTATTTACTAGTAGTTACTGTAAAACTCAATATAATGCCCCTTGATAACTTTGCCACCTCATATTTTTGACCTTGCTTATTGCCAGTTGTTTGGAGTTTCAAAATCTGTTTCTTCGTAAGTCTCTCACATTATGACCAAAGCCCTTTTTAATGCCAAAATTTGACTGATTTAATGGTGGCAATGAATCACGGTTTTACTTTTAAGTGGCAAGATAAAGCCAGTATTGATTAAAATCTACTTTTGTTTTCATGCTCGATTCAAAATCACTAGGGATTTCCTGTTATCTGGAACTTTTTTTGAATCAAAACAATATTATGTGTACAACTACTCATTAATCAGATTCTGGCAATGTTTATATAGTACCAGTGTGTACAAAGGTTTCACAACGTGGCATCGGCAAACAACATCGACTTGTCTGCTTGACCTTTTTGGCAACCAGGCCCATTGAGTCTTTGACCCATTTTAATTTAAATAGCATGGACGAGTACATTTATGGTGTTTATTTTTTCTACATAATGGATAAACACTTTTTAGCTCACCTGGCCAAAGGCCATGTGAGCTTTTGCCATCACTTGGCGTCCGTCGTCGTCGTCGTCTGTCGTCCGTCCGTAAACTTTTCACATTTTGACTATCTCCTCTGACACCACTGGAGCAATTTTAACCAAACTTTACAGGAATGATGTATGGAAGGTCCTTTACTTAGATTGCCGAAATTTTTTTGATCCGCCAAAAAACATTGCTGCCAGCTTAGAAGATAGTTTAACATTGGACCCTATGGGAAAAATGCATTTTTAACGATTTCCCCAGAAATGACTAAAGCAAATTCAGGGATTTATCAAGGACCTATTTAGGGCCGAAATTCGGCCCCATTCCCAATGGAAAAACATTGATTTTTTCCCAAAATGGGCTGAGAAAATTCCCAATTAGAAAATTGTACCAGATACATAGCTGAAGTCTGGTCATAAATGTGGGTGCTTTTCTCAATCTTCAATCAACTCAATACACTAAAAGCATTAGATTTAATCATTAATGGCACCAAAAATGATGTCAAAGTTTTTCCAAAATGAGCAAAAAATTGATAGTTTTTCCCAATTTTTAGTTTAGGGCCTTTTCCCAAAAGACCCTGATAAATCCCTGAAATTTAACCAAACTTTACAGGAATGGTGTAAGGAAGGTCCTTTATTTGGTTTGCCAAAATTTTTCTGATCCGTCAAAAAACATGGCCGCCAGCGCAGAAGATAGTTTAACATTGGACCCTATGGGAAAAGCATATATTTGCTATCTTCTTTGAAACTGCTGAGCTAATTTGAACCAAACTTTACAGGAATAATGTATGCAAGGTCATTTACTAAGATTGCCCAAATTTTTCTGATCCGCCAAAAAAAATGGCTGCCAGGGCCAAACAAAGTTTAACATTGGGCCCTATGGGAAAACGCACATTTTGGCTATCTCCTCTGAAACGACTGAAGCGAATTCAATTAAACTTTAAAGGAATGATGTATGGAAGGTCTTTTGCAAAAATTGCCGAAATTTTTCTGATCCGCCTTAAAACATGGCTGCCAGCAGGGAACATAGTTTAACAGTGGACCCTATGGGAAAACACATTTTGGCTATCTCCTCTGAAACTACTGATGCAAACTTAACCAAACTTTAGAGAAATGATGTATTGGAGGTCCTTCACAAAGATTGCCAAAATTTTTCTGATCTGCCTAAAAACATGGCCGCCAGCGCAGAAGATAGTTTAACATTGAACCCTATGGGAAAAACGAATTTTTGGCTATCTCCTCAGAAATGACTGAAGCGAATTTAACCAAACTTTACAGAAATGATGTAAAGAAGGTCCTTTACGTAGATTGCCAAAATTTTTCTGATCCGCCAAAAAACATGGCCGCCAGAGCAGAAGATATTTAATATTGGACCCTATGGGAAAAGCATATATATGCTATCTCCTCTGAAGCTAGTGAAGCAAATTGAATCAAACTTTACAGGAATGATGTATCGAAGGTCCTTTACATAGATTGCCAAAATTTTTCTGATTGGCCAAAAAACATGGCTGCCAGTGCAAAAGATAGTTTAACATTGGACCCTATGGGAAAAAACGCATTTTTGACTATGTCCTCAGAAATGACTGAAGCAAATTTAACAAAACTTCACAGGAATGATGTATAGAAGGTCCTTTACTTATATTGCCAAAATTTTTCTGATCCGCCAAAAAACATGGCTGCCAGCGCAAAAGATAGTTAAACATTGGACCCTGTGGGAAAAATGCGTTTTTGACTATGTCCTCAGAAATGATTGAAGCAAATTGAACCAAACTTTACAGGAATGATGTATAGAAGGTCCTTTACATAGATTGCCAAAATTTTTCTGATCTGCCATAAAACATGGCTGCCAGCGGAGAACGTTGTTTCACATTGGACCCTATTGGAAAAGCATATATACAAATTTGCTTTAAAAGCATTTTAGTCAGGTGAGCGATACAGGCTCATCCTGAGCCTCTGGTTAAAGGTAAACAGGTATGTTTTCACTGAATCTTAACGCTATATGATGACTACATTTATATATAGGAATCACATGGGTTTATTTTGTACACATAATTAAAACACTAATCACTTTTCTTGTGTACACATTATGAACTGCGAATCCTACTACTACCTATGTATAAGGTGGACTCTTCTATATAAATATTCCTAATGAAAGGTCAAACAGACACGGGGGTTCGTACAGGCCTGGAAAAGTCCTTAAATTTTGGGGTTTGTCCTTAAAAGACCCTAAAACAAGTCTGATCCTAGAAAGCCCTTGAATTTATCTTGAAGGCCCTAAAAAGACCTTGAATTTGGCCAGTTGGGTTTCTGTATTTCAAGATTAATAAATGGTTGCGAATAGACTGATATAAATAAATAAATAAGTTATGTTTAAATGAGCAAGGTACCTGGCCCTCCCAAATGCCCAACTTCAAGTGTCGTCTATACTATGGATATGTAAGTAATTGATTTAATAGCCTTTGCACCAATATATTTTTGCTAAAATTGTCCCGCTGATTAGGCCTTAAATTTGCAAATAAGACCCTGAAAAAGTCCCTAAATTTGCAGTCCAAATGTCTGTACGAACCCCGAGATAGGTCAATGTTGTATGTCTATACACAAACCGTGTATTAGGTGGATCCTTCTATATGAATATTCTTATGAAAGGTCAGACATACAGGTTGTTGTTGTTTGCCTATGCTGCTCTTCATACATCAGAATACCACTACTTCAATTAATGATGTTGTGGCATGTCCATAATTCATGAACAATTTTAACTCTCTGCATCAACAAAGAACCTTCCTCAACAAATTTGGTGCTATTTTGGCCCAGTAGTTACATAGACAATGTTCAAATAGCCTTAAACATGTTCTGGTAACGCTATTTGCATAATCCGTAAAATTGGGTGGCAATGTTTCTTGGATAATCCTGTTACTATTATATTTAATGGGATTCTCCAAGAAACTTTGTCACCCAGTTTTACAGATTAAGCAAATGAGGTGTTATGTATGATATGTTAAACGTCTATACATCTACTTTCTATAAATAAATTCAAACTTAATCCATCCATTGAACAAGAGCCCCAAAAGGGCCTATAATGCTCAACTGGCAAAATTTGTTCCTAATTTGCTTAAATTGAGCCAATAAAAACTTTCTCAAAAAATGTTTTATATGAAAAATGGCAAAGTATCTACTTTCTATATTTAAAATTTGAAGAAAATCGATTGAAAATTCAATGCATAATGGCAATATTAGTGATTTTGCTATTTATAGTAATGGTGGCCATCTTGGAATCCATACAGTGTCAACTTGTACAAACTTTGATATGCTCCACATTTGAACCTTCCACACCAAGTTTGGTTTTAATTGGCCCAGTGGTTTCAGAGGAGAAGCTCAAAGTTTGCAGATGCACGTTATATCATTACTTAAATACGGTATTTAAAGGTGATATGTATTTTCATTAATGGTAACAGTGGCAAGTTTTAATTTGCATCAACTAAAAATCTTCCTCACCAAATTTGGTTCTATTCAGCACCAGTGGTGTCAGAGTGGAGTAATGAGGTTTTATGACTCAGTCAAGATTCTTTCACAACCATGAAGACGGTCAATTCTCGAAAAGTGGAGGAAACCACCGACCTTGTAGAAACAATTTTTCTTGCACTAGAATCTCAGAAACCTGGATCTCAAGCGGCTAGCCTAAGCAAAGAGAGACACTGTAGTCCATAAGGTCGAAACTTTGGACAATGTATAATAAAGGGAACCATCTTGAATGCCAGATTGGGTTTATTTTTATCCACCAAGAGATCTATTGCACCAAATATGGTTGCATTTGGTCCAGAACATTTAGAGAAGATAAATGTTTATGAATGTTCAAACACACACACACCTTGCCAGATGAGTTATGTTTTATGTCTCAGTCAAGAATATTTCACTTATATCAAGAAGTTGCCAGCTATAGACAAAGGTGCAGAAATTTTGCCTGTGCATTGCGCTGATGGCATTAAACAGCAGGTTTTTTTTATTGTGACACTGGACCTTGTTCAAGTTCCCATCCGATAGAACCACGACTTCCATTTCGTAATACTGAGTGCTTGGAGAAAGAACAGTCACTACCCACTTTCAAGTCTTGAGTCAGACCTGGTCGGGGTTTGAACCCAGGATCTCCCACTTTCAGAGCAAGCACTCTACCAACCGAGCTACCGCAGTGGTTACCTTGCCAGGTGAGATAATAATAAACACCAAGACTACATTAGTTTCATCACATATGTAGTACTTAAAAATATATTTTATTACAAAACTTGTGCACACATTTTTGCCCAATGAAAGTATGTTTTTGTGTGGTTTTATCACAAATAATTCTAAACCATTATCTAGGGTACATATGGTCAATATTTCTTTGAAAACTTTTTAGACTACATATATGATACAATAAATACCTTTATGGAATTGGCTGTGTACTCGAATAATAAAAGACATCTTGTGATCCTTTGATGTCCTGAACTTGAAAATTTTTTTTTTACATCTTGTGATCCTTTGATGTCCTGAACTTGAAAAAAAAAAAAAATTTTACACAGCAATTTTGGAAAGATATGAAAATGCCAAAAAGTATACCAGTCAGAATACTGATAGGTCATCATTGGTTAAATATATTTCACAACTTTTTCTATGAAAAAACATGCACATGCATGTATACCGTACATCAAGATACATGGTACATATTGATAAAAAAAAATACATAGCATTAGAAAAAGGCAATTACAAAGAATTCTGTAAATTATAAGTCAATGAAGCTATAGACAGATAAAACAAGTTTAATAAACTTTAATTCCAAGATCGAAATCAGAACCTGATAAGACTCGAAAACTTCATTTCATTTTCAAAAGAAACTTATCTTGCATACAATTTAGCACTCATTCTTTACAAAAACTTGACCTCCAACATACAGAGGGAGAATGCTACCATATGAATTTCAGTTGTCATTTCTATTCTTAACAAATTTTGCCACCACAGTTTATCACTCAGTATGATGAAGTCCTAATGTAAGATTTGCTAAGTTTTGTTTAGAAGTCTCTTTCGGTTTATCAACTTGTAAACCTCTTCATGACACAAAAAATATGACTGAACAAAAGCTGACCATAAATCAAGATTTACACATTATTAAGCTGAACAATAATCAGTTCAATGCTGTTGAGGAAAGTACAGACATGGTCAAATGTGGGCACAGGCGATCTCTATATTCAAGGAAAAGAGATTTAAAATAAACGCCCAATGACATTCCCCAACAAAATAGCCACAATACAAAGATTCATCCATGAATTTGTAAAAGTATAAAATGTTTATTATTTTATGATAAATTGTCCATTATCAAGATGCTGCTGTTACTGATGTTGATTCTGTAGCTCCCTTCAATCCAAACTGAAATATTAAATAAATGGCAATCATTATTAAACGTTAAAATACACAGTAATAATCATCACAATAAATGGGAGATTGATTAATATTGTTTTACACCCTCGTCAAAATTTATTCACTTATATTGAGGTAAAACTGGAGTACCATGAGAAAATCGCTCACTTTCACTAGACAAACTTTCCCACACCAGGACCTGCACAAGTAGGATTCAAACCTAGGTTTAAGAGGCACTGTGAACCATTAGCACACTACTTAGATCACTCTGTTTGAAAAAGAATGGGTAAAAAATTGTGGCCCAGATAGTATTAACAAGATTTTCTGATATGACTCGGTGACCCACTTCTTGATACAATGTGACCAGGTTACCCATATGGGATTATGAATAGACTTTTATAAAGAGGATCATTCTGGATAAGTCTGATAAAGACTGAACAAAAAATGGGAGATGGCAACAACTTTATCTTGACTGAAGGAGTTGATTATACAAGGTTTAACCCCAAGTTTAGACAGCAAAACTGAATGACATGAGGACTGAGAGAAGCTGTGATTGGTAAGCCAGTGCTTTAAGGATACAACAGCTTTTCCCCCAACTCTGTAATGACAACAAAATAATGTAATTTGATTTCTGAGCACTCTTTTTCAATAACCGACTTACATTTTCTCTCATTTCTATCAGTTCTCTTTTCATGGCATAAGCATCTTCACCATCAGCATAGTACTTAGGTTCTATTTCACATATTCTGTAAATGAACAAAAAATTCATTGAAAGTTTTCTGTTCCTCTGCTTACAATTATCATATATTTCAATTTCAAAAAATGGTTTAAACATTTGTTTTTGATTAGTTTTCCTGCCTGTGTTTTCATCTTTGTTTAATTTTATCCCTATATTTCTTCAGTTATGTCACATCTTCTCTATTAAATTTAGAATAATATTGTTTTACACCACAGTCAAGATTTGTTCACTATTATCAAGGATGTCATTTCTGGGATGGTAGAGAACACTGGAGTGCCTGACAACTTTCTCACACTAGGATCTGTCCTAGTGGGATTACAACTGAGTCAAGTAAGAGGTGATGTGGTTTATAAGCTGGCACTTTAGACCACCTTGCCACTGAGACTGTTTTACTTATGAGAACTCTAGTGCATTCATATATAGCTGCATGGCAGTTCTATTACAGATACTTACGAAAATCCTAGAGTATTTGTGTACAGGTGTAATGCTGCTCTGTTACTCTTTCTGACATGTAAGGAGACATACTGGGCATCAAAACATTCTACCATAGCTCTTGATGCTTGTTCCATCAACTTCTGTGCTAAACCTAACCTTCTGTGTGATCTTTTAACAGCCTAGAAACAAAACAATATGATGGTTTATGAAATAAAATCATAATGCAAAATAGACCTTTAAGACAAAGTTTTTAGAAACTAACATTTTGTTACTGATGCACTTCATTGTTATATTAAAGAGCACCCAAAAATGCAAAATAGACCTAAAAGACAAAAATTTGAGAATCTTGCATTTTGTTACAGTGTTATACAACAAGATGGCAGCTACTCTGAAAATAATTTGCATGTAGCTTGTAGCTATTTTAAAAAATAACAAGTACTGGTAATAAGAAATAGATATGAGACCATTTGGAAAAGGTACATATGTACTTACTAATGATGTTATATGACCATGTGGAACAGAGTCTTCAGGATCTTCTTCCCTAAAATATAAAAATAAAATGGCTCATACTAAAGTTTCCTAAGTCAAGATTTGTGTCAATTAAAAACTACATGTCACAAGGATCATTTTTATTTTTGGCAAGATTTTCACTATATCACCGTTTATGGTGCCAAAGGGGACATAACTCCTTCATTATAACACATCTAAGTCCTTCACCTAGACATAAAAATATGGCACATTGTCGCAGACAACAAAGTTATTCAGAAAAATAATATTCCCCTGTAAGCAGGATGATTTGCAGTGCATGGCAAAGTACAGGACTTCGGAAGTCCCAAGTAGGGATATTCAAACCTGTATGAAATGATAACTTTCATAAATCAAAATGTAGGGCCATTGATTTTTATCTCCTGTCCAGATACAGAGCTGTAAAAAGATCATTACTAGAACAGTCTTTCAGATGAGACTCAAAGCCGAGGTCTTGTGTCCCAGTGTACACTAAGACACCTCTGTAGAGTTTGAAAAAGAGTAGGCCGCCTGATTGAAACAGACTGTGCAAGATAAGATCAATATGAAGATATATACATACATTTTTGCAAGAACATATCCTACAACTTTACCATCTTCATCTTCAGCAACATAGGACAACTACAAATATAATACAACCATATTATTTATTAGGCCAAAGAAAAAAATATGTGTTTCTGCTAATCATAGTAATGCTCGTAGAAAAATTAAGATTGGTAGTTACCGGTAAACAATTTTTTAAAAAAACAATTCACATTGACCATATGGTGCAACGGATGTCAACTTTAAGTGCGTGTCAAAATGTCATCAAAACTTTGGGTCGGTCGAGTTAGGGGATACACACGTATTTTTTGGTCTGCCTCAACAAAGAAATAAATGTTTATAAAGATACTAAGTATAAAAACCAGGCTTAAATTTTCATTCTATCTTTACAACAGTGTACATCTTGGATATGCTATACTAGTAGCTTCATTGAGCAATTCCAAGCAAATTATTTCAAGACAAACTACCTGACCAA
The DNA here is from genome assembly GCA_021292105.1 of Anadara kagoshimensis. Classification (NCBI taxonomy): domain Eukaryota; kingdom Metazoa; phylum Mollusca; class Bivalvia; order Arcoida; family Arcidae; genus Anadara; species Anadara kagoshimensis. Next base: position 39,515,498 of record CM037862.1, read on the forward strand.
GGAGAGCTCAGTCAGACGATTAGTTTTCTTTAAAATGCTGTGAAGCCAAGTTTGATTTTTCTATTGACATATAAGATACATGTATATTCTACTGGCTAATTGAGCAATCCAAAGCAAACTATTGTCAAGACAAATTTGTCTCAATGGGATTTATTAAATGCTTTGCTATTAAATACATGTAACTAAAGTATTAATCCTTGACTGAAGGTCAAATAAACTTGCTTTCGCAACTTAGTAGGGATTCATTTTAAGATTCTGTCTTTTGGTTCAGGACAATTACATGATAGTATTATGAAATTAACTTAAAATAGCTAGATATGCAAGTTTGCAACTGATTCATATATTATATAATCATGTTCTCATTGAATGCAATAATCATTTATAAAGCTACCTGTGGCCATGATAGTCCATGGTAAAAGTAATATTTCATCTGATAATTTTCTGGAAGGCAAAGTAAATTACAATGCTGCATATTCATCAAGTCTTCTGGCTGAAAAAAAGAAGAAATAATCATTATGCTTTAAACAAAAATATAACCCGAATGAATGTTTGATTGATCAGAATCTATCAAACATTCTGTTTACTGCTAGGAATTACAGACAGCCAAACAATAGTAGACCAGCCCTTTCAGCAAAATAAAAAGTAGCTGACAGATAAGAAAAGTCTGCCTGTTATTGTGCAACCAAAACAAGATCCTATATAATAGAAACGTTATGGTACAAAGAATGCACTTTTTTTTTTTTTTTTTTAAATCTTAAGGGTTAATTACAGAGCTGCCAACTGATCTGCAACCCGCGGGTCCAATCCGCAATTACACGTGAATTTCAGGCCTTAGATAGAATTTTGAATTCCACTTGGCACAGTGCCTAGTTGAATAAGAAAACCACTCGGCACAGTCACCACAAGTGTAAAAGATAATATTGTGATATCTTTGACATAATGTACTTTTACAGACGACTGACAAAGTATATAAAACATTGGTTGGATTTTACGTTACACTTAGTGACTTCCGAATGCGAAACAGTTTGCACATGAAGCAAACGTTCAAATGACTTTGTTGATTCACGCTTGTAACAGAATGGCAAAATTTTTACAAAGGGGCCCGGATCGTTACAATTAACCTTCTTATACAAGTTATACACAATTTTCCTGACCTACACTAAATTGTCTGTTGTTTATTAATTGTAACAAGCCCATGATGTATATGTCTGATAAATTTAACTCGGCACCATAACGAGTGCAATAACAACATCACTCGTCCCAGTACACAATTCACTTGTCAGGACGAGTGAATAATCGAAGCCCTGAATTTCCGCTAACCCGCCAAGAAGTGGACTAACCTGAAATTAACCATACAGTTTGAGAACTTGCAGTATTCATTCATAACCACTCAAATTCACATGTAATCACAGCAAATTGGAGTTATTACATGGTTGGACTAAGAGTGTAAGGGGGATTAATTTGGTGCCTGTAGTGGGTGGAAAATCATAAAATTGTGACACACATATATGCTGTATCCATTTCTCTGTGTAATTACACAACAGCGCACCATTTTTAATCTTCTTTCTTTTTTTACCTGGATCTGCATAATGCAGCCAGCTTAGCAGTGTGTGGTGCACCTTGGATGGATCTCGGACGGACCCGCAATTACACAAAATAGGGTTGGCAGGTCTGTAATTACGGTGTATAAGATGGCAAGATATGGTAAAAGAAAGTAGACATCTATGACATACAAAGTGCCTCATGAGGAGAGGGGTAAAGGAGGCATAACCCTCTCCACAGCAATTACATATGGTGCATTTTCCAACATTTGTTTTTACAGAATGGATGGGTTTTCTGTTTATGTTAAAACGTTTTGTTATGTAGCAGTAGAAAATTTAATTGCAAGTGGTCAGGGTAATACTGATGTGCCCATGAATGGCGACTGAGTTATGCATGTGTCTGCTAGCGCATATTCACGGTGTATTTTAGGCGCTACCTCGGATGCTATATATATAGGGATGTCGTCCCATATAGACCCAGCACTTGTTCAGTAGCAACGGTTTTTTTCGGTTACCACATTTTTGCTGTCGATTTACCGTCGCAAGATCCTCAAGTAACCCTTCACAGACAAAAGTTTATGTTGTTTTACCTTAGCACAGCGGATATTCATGATTGAAGGTTGATTTTTCTGGTTAAATTGTTCAGGTTTTTGATATATTCGTGAAGAAAGTTAAAACTCATGCAAGCCTCATGTCACCGGAAATAGGATCTTATGTGCCGTAAAGTAACAAATTGATGTCGCGAAGGAAATCGTTCTGAAATAACCAAAGTACCTATGGTACCTATACTACACCAAAATCATTTGGTAACTTTTCGAATTCTTTAGCTTATAAAAGATAGTATGTGAAAGTTTTAAGAACCATAAAACATAAATCCATTGTAGAAATACAAACAATACAAAACAAAACTTTCTTAATGATAATTGGTAATTACATGCACCAACTTGAACGGCGAGAAATATGTCTCTGCTTGAATTAGAACGAAAACATGCATACAAATTAGGAAACGTGAATGGGGGGGGGGGGGGTAAATTAAGTTTCAGTGGAGGAGAAAAAGATGATATGGAAATTGATATTGTATGGCCGACGTTGATTGATTTTCCTTCTAAAAATGTGTTACATAGGCGTGATACCGTGATGACTTCACATTGCATATCCGGCCAAACTTGAAATGAAATAGTAGAACCCAAGTTAACTTTTTTGGCTTACAAGTTGCTTATAAATATTCTAAACAAATATAATTGTTAATGATATCCGACATTCGCTTACAAGTTTATATCATAACAAATAATAAATATGTCAACCGTTTGTTGCCGCTGATTTTGTGTGAAATTCAGTGAAGTTACATAGCAATAGTCACGGTGGGAAATGCGTGTTTTGTGAAATGTCATATTCTTTATTTTTTTGTAATTTTGTAGTATAGGCACATGTGAATCACAAATGTTATGCATGATGTAATGCTCTGATGCTTAGGGGTCTCAATAACGATGTTTGTAATAAAGCGAATAAATAATCAAGTTATCCATGTTAATGATAAAAAATCTAAATAATTTTTTGAACATCTTGTTTCTACTAATTTATCTCGTACAAAAAGTATAGAGGTATAAAAAGTATAATAAAATTTACAACTATATATCCAACATTCTAAATTGAAAGAGTTGAGTAATGGTGTTTAACGTCACAGTCAAGAATATTTCACTTATATCGAGACGTCGCCAGCTATAGGCGAAGGTGCAGAAATTTAGCCCCCTTTCGTCGCGCTGATGCCATTATACAACAGGGTTCTTTAGCGTGCCAAACGTGTAATTAAATTTGAGTGAAAGGAACATGGAGCTATGGGACGTCAAGTATATCCAGGGCAATCCTGGACACAGAGACATGAAAATATCAACAATACTGTGATGACGACAATAAAACTTTTTGAGAGCCCTGATAAGCCTAAGCTTGCAATACCATTGGGTCAACAATTTATTTGCAAACATCTTGCTTCGTTGTATAAAGTTCCCATAGTGAGAACAAACTCTACCATAGCATATTAATTGGAAAACAGTACATCATAAGCAGGAGAAGCATGTATATTGCTGCATAGAAAAGGAACGTTGACATGAAAAAATTGAAGTTATCACGTTTGTCGTACAGTTTCAAATGGAGCATTTCGTGGGCGTCATAATTCAAGTCTGAATATGAAACACAACTTGGGAAATTAGTCGTATCTTTTATCAAGCACGCTAGGATAGACGGCAAATACCATCTATCTTAGTGAGCTTGAAACAAAAATACGACAGATTCCCGAAGTTCTGTTTCATATTTTTTTTATTTATACCTAAGAAAAGTCTTATTGGAAACTATATCACAAACGTGATGACTTCAATTTTTATTGTCATTCACGTTTCCATGCAACAATAAACATGCTTATGGTGAATTCGTTTCGCAATTAATAAGCTATGATAGACTTACAAATAAATTGTTGGATCAGGGATATTGCAAACCAAAGCTTATCAAAACCCCTTAAAAGTTTTATGGCCATCATCAAAATGTTGTTGATGAGTCTCTATATCCAAAATTATTCAAGATATATTTGGTGCTCTATAGTTCCATGTTTCTTAATTTCAAATATGGTGGATGTAGGTAGCTAAACAAGTGCTTACCTTTATGGAGCACCTGACTTCATTATCCTAGTGGACCAATGACCTAATTTGTCAGTTTTAAATCTTTTTTCTTTGCAGCTGGGGTTGTGATTTGGAAATTGACCGGTATGCTCACTAAAGAGGAGTGTTGCCAAATTTTTCAAATCTTTCAACTCCACATACAGATATAGATGGCGTTCTATCTCTTTAGTTATAAATGTGGAGATTATGTTATTATCACCTTTACAAGTGAGCTTGAAATAACAGATACGATTTATTCTTCAAGTTCGTCTTCATACTTAAGACTAATACCTCAAATATAAGTGACATCCACGAAAGGCTACATTTGAAGATATAATATGTAATGGATGACACTGTACAATTCAGTTTTCCAGTTATTATTATTATGAAGATGTATGACAAACGTGGTGTCTTCACTTTTTCTATTGTTAACTTTCCTTTTCTATGCAGTAATAAACCCGTTTCTCTTGCTTATGGTGTATTTGTTTTCTAATCAATACCCTAGAGCTTGTTCCCACTACGGGAACTTTATACAATGAAGCAAGCTATTAATAAATAAATCGTTGATAGTCGAGGCTTATCAAGGCTCTGAAAAAGGTCAATGACTGTTATCACAATATTCAGTTGTTAACTATGATGGCTTTGTACCAAAAATCATCATGGATATGTTTGGCGTCCAACAATTCCACGAATTTTCATTATGAATTTTTATTTCAAACTTGGTGGTCGTATCTAGCTAAACAACAGGAGCTTACCCTTCCAGAGCATCCGGCCTCACTTCCTTGGTGGAAGTTCATGTATTTAACTTAACTTTTCAGTTTAAATATTTTTACTTTGCTGTTGGGATCTGATTTCTTAATTAAATTTTGTATGAACTGGTACATATACAGGCAAGGATTGTTAGTTCATTGCCTTTTGAAATAATGCTTACTCTTAAATATAGATATTTATTTGACTACTGGTTGCAAAATAAGTGGGATGGTTGGGAGCCCTCTAATAGTACATGTACTATAATAACATTGTTTGACATTTACTCATCAAAAGAAAGAAAATTCATAATTAGTGGTCCCAATATGTAATTGTCTTTTTTCAGCTGCTTTATTGTTGATCTGATTGTGTCCTATTCTTGGTTTTATTGTCTGCTGTTGTCAAGTACAAATGTACATGTTTTTCAGTTGCTTTCAAATATTTTTCTTCTATTATCTAAATATAGTAACTCTGGACAAGTTACAAAATCATTTCTTAAATAAGATTTTTTTAACTTGAATCTAACTAAAAGCTGAACTTAAATCTTATTCAAGGAAAGATTGTGAAACTGGAACCTGCCCTCTAATTGATTGTCCTTTATATGAAGGTGCAAAAACTGTCCTGTACCTGATGGTAATTTTTTCTTAGCAGTGAGGGTCATAGGTACTGCGTTTTGAAAGCCAAGACCAAATGACTTTCCTATCATTCTCAATATGGATTTCAAACTTTGCAGGTGTGGCTAGCTAAACAGAAAGTGCTTACCCTTCTGAAGCACCTAACCTCACTTACCTGGTAGAAGTTTATGTGTTTAACCTGATTTGCCAGTTTTCAAAGTTTAAGTTTGCTTATGGGTTTGTGATTTGTACATGGACAGGTATGTTTGTGTTTGATTTGTAAACTTTGTAGTCTTTTATACTGATGCTAAATACACGAGAAATAGCTTACGTATGCTAAAACAGACAAATTTACATATTTGTACTAAAATATTTTATTGTAATAAGTATCTGAATGATTTGTACAAGCAAAGTAAATCTAAAATTTCAGGCTGACCAATTTTTATTTTGTATATATGTAACAGAGTAACAGATCACTATCAAGAATGAAAGATAACCAATGTCTTAGAGACATAATGTCATTGCAAATCAACAATTTTTTGCAAAAGGGTATTATCTGACAAAACAATGCCATAAAAGTACAGTTAAGGCGGGCATTACTTTTTTTCGTTTTTTCATAACAAAAATATCATATATAAAGTAATAAGTTGCGACATCTACAAAATATTTTCTCTCGGATAGTAAAAATATTTTCACAACCTTGCATTAACAGGCTTCCATATAAATGGAATAATTTACATCAAAAGTCCCGATAGCATTCAAAGCAATTTGCATCAAAAGTCCCGCTGGCATTCAATAACTACAGCCGACATCATTGTTATGATAATAATGAATAATATATCTGAGACTGACTGTAAACTTGTTTCTGATAGTTTCACAATTATCCCTTCACCAAGATTGTCCCACTTAAATCTGGCAAAACTGAAATCTTTATTAATTGAAGATATTCAGGAATTTAAGGTGTCAATTTGGTGGTCAATTCAAGGTTATGACATTGGTATTTAGTTTCCTGAAAATTAGCATTTATATAGTTCCAACAGAAATTGCCAAAAATTTGTTAAATTTAAGTTAAAAAAATCTTAGATAAACCAAAATATGCTAAAGTTCAGTTAAGAAAAATCTTGGTTAAGGAATGATTGTGAAACTGGGGCCTGGTAAGTATTATTAAAATTGGTCAACCTGTTGTGTTTTTTTTCAGAATAATAATGAAATGAATATACACAAAGCATATATTATTATACTATGGGTATGGTACCATAGCACCAGATAATCAGTTATCCTGAGGTGACTAGACAAAAGTCACCTTATAATAGTCTTAAATCTCTTCTGGACGGATTTTTTTTTAAATATGAGAAGCATGATGTATGACTATCTACACTGACTTGATGAATCAAAAATTAATATTTTGTAAATGATAATACAATATAAATATTAATAAGCCTGTTTTACTGTAGCTTTGCAGCACTAGAAAGCCGTTCAGATTAAAATTCCTCATCAGTAGACAATGAGTAGTGCTTGGCCCAAAATTGTGGAAATTTTTTGCAATTGTTCTTTATCAAACAAGAGGACCATGGGACTTATGCCTCACATGAAGACATGTACAATCTCTTATAATTTTGTTGTTGTACAATCTTTTAATGCTAATTTTTCTGTCATTTGAAGCTGTTCTTAATAAAACAAAAGCACCATGAGACTTACAGTTCACCTTTACATGTCAGACCTCTTGTAATTTTGTAACTGAACATCTTTCAATGATCAAATAAATAAAATTTGAATTTGAAAAACTATGCTTCTGGTAAAATTAAAACAAATTGGAAATTTTTTTTGAAAAAAAGATTTTAAACAAATTCTGTTTTTGATATAACATACCGTGTCAAATACAGACTTGTTTTATAAACTATTCTTAACTTTACATTATTATTATTATTTCATGATCCATTTTTACATAAATAAATTATATGTGTAAAATATGTATACATTTTGTAAATCTATATGTGTATTGGCAATATATAGAATTTGAAATCAAGAAAATAAATTTATTAATTTATTTCATAATCAAATTAATTTATTTTAATATATGTATTTAATTCATATAGAGTTTACAAAGATAATGCTTATTTTGAAAATAATCAAAATATCACAGATAGCTTAAAAATTAAAAAATAATATAAATAATTTTACAATTTTAAATAGCACATATTACATAAACTCTTACAATTACAAATCACATTGGGTTACATTCATCAAGAGTAGGATTTTCAAAAAATAAATTCTATAAATTTTTTGCTGATAGATATCTCGGCTCTTTTATTATTTATTGTATGCTTTGATTGTGATTTTGGTTTTTGTTTCATTCAACTAATAGTGTATCAGCACTAGCTTGTGATAAATACAGTCAAAAAAAAAGATCTAGTTTATGGGTCTAAATCCCATTCTCATCTATAATTTTCTTTACTTCAAATAAAATTGTAATAAATTATAAAAATAACAATTACCAATTTCTGTATAAAAATCACTTATAAAAACAAACTATGTGCTTTCTTCAAGTTCTTATTAAATACTATTGTAAAAATAAATTATTAAATATTTACTAGCACTGTGTGTATTGATAAAAAAACAAAAAACAAACATGATCTATAATTAAAATGGTGATACATTACATAAACAATAGTGAAAGACTACTGGTAACAAAAAACATAACGGGCCTGTAGTATCATTTACCTAACTTTTTTAGCTTGGATTTACCATAAAACCTGCTATATACATACAGTAAAATCTCTTTATAATGTCTCTTGATAGCATTGCCACCTCACAAAATATCTTTCAGTGTCAAAAATTTTCAAGGTTATTCTTGAAATGATTCCCTCAATTTATTGCCAGACACCAAGTGAACAAATGATGGCAATGTATCAAAGTTTATATTGATGTTAAGCAAAAAAAATAACCCTAAAGGAAAAATTAGCATATTCATTAAATATAACAAAGCAGGCAGGCCATAACAAAATAAGGCACAGTACATTAGCTACTAAATTGTGTCAAACAGCTAAAAATATAAGGAACATCTTGTCACCAGTCACAATAAGGAAACAAATTATTATAAATAAAAGAAAGACAACTGGAACATATATGCAATACAGTAACATTTCAACGATAGTCTCCATTGGAAAATTAAATACTGGTACTTAATGTAAATTTAAAAGACTCGCTTACTTACACAGCAAAAACAGCAGCAAAGGACAGGCGAAAATGGAAAAATAAAGATTATGGCCTAATGTATCTTCTGGTGAGAAAAGCATTAAGGTTAAGGTAAGGTTATTTCATCCAAATACTTAGTTAAAATGGAAAGTTTTAATTATAGAAATTATAGAAAAATATTTCTTGTTAAAGAATTTTATTTTAAATCAGAAAGGCAAGATAATAGACTTTGTATAAAATGCAACAGCAACATATCATATTTAAGAAATATGTGGTTCATACAAAATCTACCAAATTGAGAAAATAAAAAAGTTGTCCATACAAAAATCTATAAAATTTAAAGGCAATGTGCAAATATATATACCGACTACATTATACATATTTAGTGGAATCAGTTTTTCTTAGCACCAGATCATATAATAATTCAATAAGAAAAAAATTGTGCAAGATTTAAAATCAAAACTGCATTTTTGCAAAAAATAAAATTTGCATAAATAACAGCGATTTAGAGTTCTCAAGTAATTATAGAAATTCAAAACAATTTTCTAATATCATTTGAATATTGTGTTAATGTTTCACAATTTTTTTTCAGAAAAAAATCTTAAATATTTAACTTTGTAAAATGAAATGTTTAACAAAAGCAGTACTTCAGGTTGATAAAAAATATCTAAAATGCAGTTTCACTCTCTTATCTGTAAAATGTCTTAAAATATTTATAAAAAGATGTAATAAAAATTTAACTCAATGTAAATCAAAATTTTTTTAAGCAATGCTTGAGGTTTATCAAAAAATATCAGAAATGTAATTTCCATCTTTTTCCAAACTTTATCTGTAAAATGTTTTATATGCACAAATTTCTTTGTGTTATACAGTCCAACCTGTCTTAAAGGCCACCTCTATATAAAGGGCCACCTGCTTATAAAGGCCAGTAGAATTGTATCCCAATTGTTCTCTACTCATATTATATGAACCTGTATATAAAGGCCACCTGCCAATAAAGGCCACTATTGCTGGTTCTCTTGGGTGGCCTTTACAGACAGGTTTGACTGTATATTACAAAGCTATGTGATCTCTGTGTAATATCAGCACTAGTCTTTCTCTCTATATTGCTTTAATTTCCGTTGCCCACATCTTGGGTCTACCCATACTGAAGTCTCCCTCTCCTTCTGTTTCTAATTTATCTTTATACTCCACCAGAGCGTTCATACTAAGTGGTTCCCAGGGACTAAGATACTGGTTATACATACGATGTCGCTTGTCTGGTAACGGTGCTGACTGACAGGAAAGTCTATCATCTGAAACAAACAATCAAAACCAATTACACATAATATACCTTAAAGGTATATACAGCATCAGTTTCTGGATCACAGTTTTGTTTGACATGAAAAAGTTCCAGTTAACATGAAATTCCTATTGATTTTGAACAAAGTATGTAAATGGTGAAAAAATCGCTGGTGGCTTTATTCATGACTAAACCACTAATGAAAACTCCTTTGGAACAATGTCACTGGTGGAAAAACAGTATCTCTCACTGCCTATGTTGTAATTCCACTTGGGGCAGAAACTAGTGTATAAAAAATTTGTCACTTCCCTTTAAATGGCATTCTAGTATCCTCCACAATTCCTCGACTGCCTCAATATATTGAGTTAAAGAATCTTGACTTGGGCATTAAACATCATTAACCTAATCCACTGCACATAATATGCATTATATATCTTCTTCAATCATTTCTGCATCGTCTTCAGTTTTTTTTAAGACATTTATAATTTTTTTCATTTTTTTACAGACACGTGAGGTAAAAAAATAAACCTTGCCCTAAATTCTTTACACACAATTATTATTGAACATGTACCAATCAAACACAAACATATCTGTCTGTGTTAAAATCACAATCCCAAAAGCAAAGCAGAAAATTGGAAAACTGGCTAAGTTAAACACATGAACTTCAAAGGGAACTGAGGCCCGAGATTGAAAAGGAGTTGAGTTGAGTAATGGCGTTTAACGTCCCAGTCAAGAATATTTCACTTATATCAAGACACTGCCAGCTATAGGCGAAGGTGCAAAAATTTTGCCTGTGCGTTGCGCTGATGGCATAATACAGGAGGGTTCTTTATTGTGCCAGGCCTAAAAAGACACGAGACATCGTTTATTTTAAGTTCCCATCCGAAAGAACCGTGACTTTCATTTCGTAATGCCGAGTGTTTGGCGAAAGAACAGTCACTACCCATTTTTAAGTCTTGGGTCAGACCCGGCCAGGGTTCGAACCCACGACCTCCCTCTTACAGAGCGAGCACTCTATCAACTGAGCTACCGCAGTGGTTGAAAAGGGAAACAACTTATAGGAAGAAGATCCCTCTTCATTGTGTAGGTTACCAGGAGCTCCAAAATGGGAAGAACATCCTCTCTAGCTAGCTACACAACTGACACAAAATCATTAACTTTGTCAAAGATGAAGGGTCAAAGTAGAAGGATATTTACCTGATTTAGCACTAACAGAAGCACCAGAGTCCATTCCTCCCATGACCGAGTGCGATTTAAAATCAGGTAATTTATTGTCATCAAATGCCTTAGGTATATCTTTGTTGTCTTTTTGGTCTTTGAATTTTTCACTAAACTGGCCTTTATATCGAGTATCGCTCTCTCTTAGGAAGATGTATTTTGGTTTTGGTTCGGGTTTGCGTTTTCTTGCCATTAACATAATTAAGTCTTGGTCTAGCGTGTCATATTCGTCTTCTATAGACTGTACATTGTGTTTTCTGTCGTCGATGTCCTCGTCGTGTCTGGCCTCGTCTGGATCTGTAACCCATTTCATGTATTCAGGTTCACTAGCCTCCTGTAATAAATATCAACATCAGTTAAGGTATTGTCTTAAACTAAGCAAAGCTTTTTAATTCAAGTTTTAACTATAGTCAAACCAGTCTATAAAGACCATCCAAAGGAACCAGTAGAAGTAGCCTTTACAGTCTGTCAAGCACTTTTTGGCTCAAAAAAAATAAGAAATCAGGAGGGTTTTTAGTTAAAAATCAGGAGATTATCAGGAATTTTTGGTATAAAAGGTGATTAAAAAAAAAAAAAAAGCCGCCTTCCTCCCCTCTAAGTAAGACCTTCAGCGTGATGTTTTTGATTCTAAACTAAGGCCATTATCAGAATGTCAAAATATAATTGGCAAGCTTAAAGGTCTTAAACAGCAATATAGTCTGAAATCAATCTTACTTAAAGCAAACTTGCTTTACACTAAAATAATTCCAACAATTATTGTGTTGGTTTTTTTTGTAGGGAAAAGGCTTAAAATCAGGAGTTATCAGGAGTTTATCTAACAAATTCAACAAAAAAATCAGGAACAGCTCAAAATCAGGATAAATAAGGAAAATCAGAAGTCGCTTGACAGACTGTAATTAAGTGACATTTTCGGCATGGCAGTTGAAGTTATCAACAGAAATAAATCCTGTACTGTTTCTGTTTCACTCTTCATTTGATTAAAGCTTTCCATTTATTATTAAATACTGCAATTATTTTTCCTATAAAATTATTTGTTTGTATCACAAGTAATTAATTTAAAAAAGACTGTAAACAAAGTTCAATGGGCCAGAACTATGTTATATTATTTATGTGTACATTAACTTTCTGAAAAAAAGGCATATTGATTTTTCTGAAGACCAATATTTAGTATAATGGGCTTCTGATTTTATGCATGAGGGACTAGAATATACTTCATGATTACATGTGTTTGAGCTAGATGAAAATATATTGATCTGTTTGCCGTGTATAGGTAGAAGGTTATTATACAGTCTTCTGAAGAAAAAAAATCTTTCTCTTTCATTTTTGATCCAATTCTATTTCTGCATGCAGCGTTAGAGTAGGTAAAATAAAACTGTAAGTACAGTAGTACTGCAGATTCTGGATTTCTGAAGGAAAATGAAAACTAGCAGTGAAACTGCTGACTTCATATTATATTTCTGACTTTTACTTTTAATTCTCATAAGATTATTCACAAATTTTGTTTGGAATTTCATAATATCTGGGCATTTAAGAAATTAGACCTCTCCTTTTAATTTGGAATAGGAACCTTTACAGGACTCAGTTTCCATTCCTGTTAGCCAAAATCCCCCTTGGTTACTAATTTCTGAGGAATTCTTTAAACAAAATAAGCCTATTCAGCAAATTTTGTAATTTTTTTTAAAAAGGACTTTATTTTCACAAGTTTTAGAAATATGGTTACTAATAATCTTAAAACTGTGGAAATCTAGCAAGCAGGCATAGAATTTAATTTTTCTCTTCCCCACTGGCAAACATTTGCAAGTACAAAATTTTTCTACTGGCATTCTTAGTTTTCAACTGGCAATTTCAATTTTTTCACATTAAAATGTTTTCTACAGTTAATACATATAGACATGTTGACATCGGCCAGGATGCTTTGGAATTTAAAATTTTTAAAAATTTTTGATAAGGAGATGCATATTTTCATGGAAAAAAGGTACTCGCTTTTTTTTGCTTGTAAGTAGATTTTCAACCAGCACTTTGTAAAAACCACTGGCATTTTGCCAGAATGCCAGTGCCAAATTCGATCCCTGGCAAGTACCGGTACTTTTTTCAGTAACTCACCGATGCCATATCTAGCCAAGATGGCAGGTATCTTCCTACAGAACTTTCTAGATTATCCTCTTCATTAATACTTGGTAACGGATTATTGTGAGTCAGGATCTCTGTGCGGTCTTTATTAGATTGTGAGGCTCGGAACATCAAATCAGTCTTGTGTTTTTTCTTTCTAACTCTGATCTGGATGGAATGATCTTGTAATCTCCTTAGGTCTGGGACCTGAAATTGTCAAAGAAATTTGATCTAATATCAAATACTTCTACAAGAGTACTAGTAATTTGGTTCACAATAACAACAAGTACAAGCATTTATCATATTATGTATACTGTTTAATCATACAAAGTTCACTTTTTGTTATTTTAGACACAAATTTCATCCAAAACATAAGAGAGTCATGGTTCAAATTTTTACACAAATATTCATTCCAAAGATAACAGACACTTTGTATTCATGGAGCAATGGCACTGAGCAAATTGTCATTAGCTGAAATGCTAATGTTTTTATATATGCTATAGATTATGCTTGTGCACTCTTGCAGTCAAGAGTGTTCATGGATGGCATCCATCAACAAGCAAACATTACACATATATTTATCATCTTGATTATGGCATTATGTCATAACTGTGATATCAAATTTAATTTCCTGTTAAATTTTCAATCAAAAGTAAATATCTAGTACTTATTTGTCTTCAGTAGTTTGATGACATGACATAAAAACTGTTGTACTTACGTCTTCAGATGAAGCAAAGGAGCGTGGGATATATCTCCAATTTTTCTGAAGTCCCTGTCTTACGAAGGCACTGTAAGCTTCCTGAAAAATTAAACAAATGTTTATCTACTATCATTCAAATTTCTACCAAGCTGGTTACATTGTAAATTTATTAAGGAAATTTTTAGCTTTGCAAACTTGGTAGAGCTTTAAACTCTAATGAAGGAGTCTTGATAGCCAAGTGGTTTCAAGTGCATGCTGACAGATCTTAGTGTATCTTACTGCCTAGGTTTGAATCCCATTTATGCAGATCCAAGTGTAAGAAAGTTTGTCAGTTGGCTTGCTGAAAGTTTGTAGTTTTCTCCAGGTACTCTGGTTTCCTCAACCATACCAGAACCGACTGTCTCAATAAAAGTTAAAGTCTTGACTAGGGTGCAAAAAAACTAAGCCCTGATGCTTAATATGTTGTTTCAAGCCATAAACAAGTTGTCAGTAATCAAAAACTTGACATCGATATAGTAGAATTTTGCAAAACAGCATTCCTATATTCAGAATAACTCTCAATTCCAAAATGAAGACATTTACTCATTAATTTCTTAAATTAATTTAATTTTGGTTGGCTCAGTATCAGAATAAATTCAAATTTCATAAATTTACGACCCTTCCAAATTTTTTTCATAAAAATGTCCTGATTTTAAGTATCTGTTTCCATACACACCTTCAGTTCTAAAGGCACTCTTCTATCTTCTTGTAATAACCGCAGCAGTGATTCCTTCCTCAGTATCTCCCACAATCTTTGTGCTCCAGCTCGTCCTACAGATATGACAAATTGTAAATATATAAAATTTTGTAAATTCAAATAAACAAAAGGAGATAACTTTCACATTCTGACTAAAGTAACATAGTTGGATTTACAATTTACTGATATATGCACAGAACATTAAGGGTTTTCCTGCATAGTTAACTGTCTTAATAGGGTTCTCAGTTGTACCACATGATCAACACCCTTTTAATGTTTGTGCGGGATGTTCAGCAAAATGTTTACGTCATGAATTCCTAGAATAACGTCATTCTTATGGGAAAACATGAACTGATATGATTCCATACCTCAGTGATATAATTGTTTCACACAAATGTTAGGGGACACCACATGGTACAGTGGTGAAGCCCATTAATTGAGAACTAGATTACAATTTTTTTTATCAATAGTCTTAATTAAGAGACTATCTTATAAACTAGATGGTCAGAAAGGAAATTAATATTTTAATTAATCAACGAGACAAGCTTCATAGTTAAAAAGAGAAAATATGATATATAAACAGATCTTGAAGAAATACAATACCATAACAAATTTAATCAGAAACAGGTCACAAAAAGGTAGTAATTAAAAATGAAACCAAATCCTCATCCTGTCATATAGGGCTATTGAACAACTCCAGGCTGACCAATCAAATTTATTTATTTGTCCTGATTGGTACATTTTTAGTGTGCAAGGTTGCCATATGGGTACTTTTTTATTGTTAAGTGTTTGATTTTGTTACAATTTCCATACAAAAAGTCCGAAGTTTTAGTACTTTTAATTAAAAAAAAACCTGTCAAAATGGGAAAAATATGTCTCATTTGACTTTTTCATTTTATCTGCCCATTTATCTGTTTTTATGGTACAAATCCGTCAAAAACGGATAAATCTGTCGAATTGGTCAGCCTGCAGCACTTCCATCATCATGATCATATAACAAAATATTTAGCTTTTGCTTCCACATGTGATACATCTTCTACATTATTTAATAGATGATAATTTATAGTCCAATTTTTGGATTTTGAAAATTATCTTATATTTACCAATTTTGTAGCTTATGTATAGCCCAACAACACTGACCTGTCAACTTGACCTTTAATTTAAATATTTATCAAGGAGCAGTATGTTTATTAACATTTATAGGGAATACAGGTGTTCATTTTGTCTACAGCACAGGAAAACATGCATTATTTATAAATTAACTGGCAATCCTAACACAACCCATGTATTGGTTGGACCATCATATACTGTATGAATGTTTTTAATTAAAGGTCAAGCAGACAGGTCAATGTTGTTTGCCTATAACTTATTTCATTGTTATTAAGCAGACAAACTTAACCGCCCACCAATTTTATAATTCCAGTACCTCATAATCTTAAAGAAAAAAACCTCATAAGTCATCAAAACAATCAATGAAGCTTTAGCCATTTGACTTAATATAGCTACTTGATACCCAAAATAGCTCACACTTTACCCAAATAGCCCACAAGTAATGCATGTACAAGTAATATCATCTATAAATAACCCTTAAACCGTTAAGTTAAAATTTGAAATTAAATAAAAATTAAATTAAATAGTGACTAAAATACGTAAAATTAAGTGTTTCCATGGTTACCAAATGTTAATTCAAGATGGTGGATATGTGATTTACGACTTCATCTCATGAAAGTGAAAGTGCAGTGAAATGGTTAATGTGAAAACTGGGAAGGAAAAACAACAAAGTGAAATAAACAACGATAGGGGGATTGAAATATTAAACCTTCCAGCTATAACCTCAAGCGAGAAAGGGTTTCCTTGTGGTAGAATTATACTGATTCCACCAGTGAAATAACCTGATGATCAGAGCTTGCATAGCGTGGCCAGATATGCATAAAATTTGTATTTGCATGAAAAGTCTCTGAAAACAAAAAAGCTGATTCTCCTATGGTTATAACTTTAAATTTATTAATTTTTCTTCATATTTTTATTCACTAACATGGTGTTAATTGCTGATACACACATAAAGATTTGAAAGCGTGGTATTATCAATGTAAGGTCCATCAGATTTTTACAGTTTAAATACCAAGGGTTCCCTTTGTAAAATACATAGGTTCTGGACCTCGGACCTAGGTAATTTTGAACCCCTTCTAACCTTTCAATCTATATTTTATATTATGAAGCTAATAAACCTCTTGTAAAACACTTATATAATTTCCCATTTCCCATTTCATAACTTTAGCAAGCATTTTTGCAATAAACATTGAAGGGACATGCTGTTCTTATTGTCTGTAGTAGATATTCACCACACTAAATGCCACTGTTTTTTTGTTTTTTTTTAATTTCTTTAATTTTGGTCACAACCTTGACCTCAATCTGAAGGTCATTTAAAAGAAATTGATAAAATTGAAAACCCCATTTGTTATCTTAACATTAAAGTCAAGACATATCAATCAAAGCTAATTTTTGTAAAGTTGAAAATCTAATGCAAAAATGTGTAACAATATTTCGATCAATTTTGAATAAATTTACCATTAGTTGGATGGATACTCTAGAGAATCTAAGTTTTGGAATCAAATTTTGTCTCCAGTAATCGATTCCATTACCCACAGAGTAAATGTTGTTTGTAAGCTGCACAGTAATATGTACTCCCACCTGCCCGTATTGGCCAAGCCATAGTCTAAGTGCAACTGAAGACCAAAGGTGCCAAAAGCAAGGATAATTTAAAATTGAATGTCAATTATTAGCAGGAATCGTCCATTGATAGTTATTATAATACAACATTAAATCAACTATCTCCATTCCCGATGCAAAATTACAAAAACATTCTCAACTTTGATATTAATCATCACAATACATGTGTATTTTCTTTATTTTTCTACATATAAATGTCTTTTTGTAAATGAGTCATTGTCACTATATTTTGTTTTTCTATGATATAACATCAAAGGGTAATACCAGCACCAGAGACGCCAGGCAAAGGTCAGGTCAAGAATACAGGTGAAGAGTGAGTGAGTAATGTGGTTTAACGTCCCAGTCAAGAATATTTCACTTATATCGAGACGTCACCAGCTATAGGCGAAAGTGCAGAAATTTTGCCTGTGCATTGCGCTGATGGCATTATACAGCAGGGTTCTTTAGGGTGCCAAGCCCACCATGACACGGGACCTCGTTTATTTTAAGTTCCCATCTGAAAGAACCGTGACTTTCATTTCGTAATGCTGAGTGCTTGGCGAAAGAACAGTCACTACCCACTTTCAAGTCTTGGGTCAGACCCGGCCGGGGATCGAACCCACAACCTCCCACTTATGAATACAGGTGAAGAGAACTCACAACATGATGACAAGCGAGTAGTCTCTTATTACTTTAATTGCTCATACTATCATTGGTGCGAACTAATTGAGCAGCATTTTTTTTTATCATATATTGGACCTAAAGTCCTCTGTTCAATATTGGAATCTAGGCATGTGATATGGATTTTACTGTCAATAGAAACCATGTACCAAATTTTGATCACAAACCATGAATGAATTACAGAGAATTTTAAGAAATTCAAGGATTCATTATTCTCTGCAGTTTCTAAACTAATATACAATACATGTATATACATAAAGAGTTCATATTCTATCTGGATAGACAAATGGCCTTTTCATATATATATTTATTATTGAATCCAGCAATAATTTAGCCATAACAAGTTAAGTTAAAACTTAATGGAAGGAAGAAGAATTAAGATACAGACTCATTAATGGCTTGTGATAAAAAAATATCATGCAAACAAATGATGCAGGAGCACGCATTGTGACGTTAACGATGACTCCGCAGATTGTACTGTTTAATTTAAAGACGTAAACTGAGAATAGATGTGACAAGTTCCTGTGTAAAGGCTGTGGTCATTATAAATTACTATGAAATCCATTGAATGTGTAACACAGCTAAAACTTGTTCACATGAATTTTATGTGAATCTCACCCGGTGTCAGTTTAATTTGACTTGACTGGGGGAGTGGTATGCTAGTGTGTGGCATACTGACTCTGTGAGCTAGCAACTTAAAGTCGCTCTGAGTGGGCTCTGGTACAAGGCAGACTATACAACACACTTGCTCTTCACATGCATACACGGTAAGCTAGCAACATAAATTCACCCCGAGTGTGAGCTGGTACAAGGCAGACCATACAACACACTCACACTTCACATGCATACACAAACTTCTTCATAGATTAATCCATAGAGATTAATAAAATAGTTCTCGTCGACAATAGCTGAAAAATTGCTGATGCGATGTTAAGCATCATTAAACCATTCAACCAACCAATTATAAGATAAACGCCCTTGTCACCATGTTGCTTGTTTCCCTCACCTACATTCTTAATAGTCACATGACGTCTTTGGTGGCAGTATTACCCCTGTACATGTCTATTTATATGTAAATAAGTCGTTGTCAATATGTATTGTTTTCTTTGATACACATGTCTACTGGTCTATATGATGATGAGGCCTTCCATTAATCAATACATGCCTTTACAATCAGTCCTAATCAATACTGCTTTCCTTTTATATGCATGACTCTATGCTATGTTTCCATTCCTGGTAGCCAAAACTACCAATGGCTACTAATTTTATGCTCCGAGAAATACTTTCACAAAGTACGTAACCTATTTTCACAAATTTGTGAATTCTTTAAAAAGGATTATATTTTCCCAAATTTTGGAAATTTGACTACTAATAATTTTTAATTTGTGGAAGCCTACTACATGTAGATGAGGCATCAAAAATTGAACAAATATCCAAGAAAAAAATTAAAATAAACCTAGAACAGAACAGAGAAAATGGCAGACTTAATGCATTTCGAAATTTTCGAAAACAAATACACACCACTTATGATGTGGCCAAATTGCATCTAGACAGATCTTTGTAAGCAAAAGTTTTGTAGATCTGGCTCTATTTGTGCACTCTGGTTTCCCCTGCCATTTAAGGATATGGTGTACTAATTTTAGCAATTTTCCCAATGATGCAGTAATGCTAATTTAAATCCACAGCCAAATTAAATATGATCATAGATACACAAGGTGATCCATGAGATATATGCTAAGTCAAATTCACGGGAATTTACCCAAATCATAATTTTTGCTAGAATTAGTACATTCTAAAATACACAGGGGCATAGCTGAGC